>CM034150.1:878642211-879870597 GCA_019776745.2 Taxus chinensis | reverse complement strand
CAAAGCCAATGCCACTATGGTCATTGTGTTTATGGGTGGTATAAGAAATGATAGTATGATGACCTTGTTTGTAAAAAATTGAAGCCAAAGAATTTCCACGCGTAACGGTGGAGGAAAATATGGGCAAAGTAGAAGTTAGTAAGGAATTGTAGGTCAGATGAAAATGGCCATGTTTGGGATGGAGGTTTGGGAAAATAAGTAGCAATATCAAGTCCCCCATATGTTAGATTAGTGCAAAAGTGGGGAGGACCATAAGGAAAAACCTCTCCTATGTGGTATTCATAAATAGGGTGTTGGCATAGGTTCCCATACTCTTACAGAGTGAGGAATATGTCGATAATATATATGCGGTACTCCCCTAGAGTGAGGCATTGAAAAACACCTTCTAAGGGATCAATAGTTGATATGTGGGTAGCAGGGATAGATGACTCACTAGATGATTCGGAAGGAGATGAGTCAGATGTAGAGGATGTGGTGGTAGTAGGAATAATAGGGTTAGATGTGGGAGAAGTGGCGGCAACATTGGTGGATGAGATTGTGGGTGAAGGAAAAGTGGGGGTAGTGGCAAATTCCTTGACTGGTATAAGCACATCGTGGGCAAAATACAACATGTTACAGGTATTAAATGATGATGGGTTGGTAGGTATGGAGTAGTTATGTCACTCATGCTCAAATTTTACACAGTGGCGTAAAGTAGAAGGGACACAACCCATGACATGAATTGAGGGTATGCCGGGAAATAGGTTATACTGGAATTCCCCCTCTAATACGTAGAATAGTTCTGGGACAATGCGAGGGCCTACGTAAACATGAAGGATAATAGTGCCAAGGGTGGAGGTGATAGTGTCATTAAAGGAACACAACATAACTGGGTTATTATGCACACATTTAGAAGGAATACACATTTGATTGTATACATGGGATGATTTGATGTTAATGATAGAACCACCATTAATCATGACACGTTGTACATATATGTTATCGATATAAATAGAAATGAATAGGGTGGGATCAGGGTCATCTGACTGGAGAGGTATAATCTCCTCATTAGAAAAGATGAGGGTGGCGACGTGAGAAGGGGTTGTGGAGGTAGAAGGAGTAGCTGATTTGGTCAGTGAGGCCACATGGTGAGGGGTGATAATCAAGGCCATTCATGTGGGCTCATTCGGTAGAACTTCAATAGATTATGAAACCTCGATAAGGGCTTGTTTGTGGGATTTAGAAGTCTTGACAAGATCATACAAAGACATCTTTAGAGGAGATTGATGTAATTTTTTATCATTGCATGATGGGTGACCTTGTCAAAGATAGGGTATGTAGGTTTACAGATGTTAATTTTTGGAGCAGGTGTAGATGATATATAGGGTACAAGGTTAGTTGATGGGATAGTTTCATTTTCTTTGCCTTTATCTTTCTAAGCACGGGTAACAATGTGAACCATGTTAATCTAAGGGGAGGTGGATGGAGAGGGTGTAGGACGAGTGGTGTAATGGCATGATAGGTAGAAACCTACTAGGGGAGGAAAGCCTTGTGAAGTGAGCTAGGCATAATGAAATTTGGGTGGTGATTTGGCTAATTATCTAATATAGACCATGTTGATCTCAAATTTTGGAGGTGGGAAAGATGGTTGTGGGGGTGGAGATATTGATCGCTGAATAGATCAAGGATGATGATGTATGGTGACAGGTGAAGGTAAAGCATGGTCCTCATCAAGAAGGTTGTCATTGTCGAAAATTTTTTCAGGAAAAAGTTGAAGAAGAATAGTCTTCAGAGCCTTACAATTTTCAACATCATGTCCTGACACATGATGATAGGCACAAGTCTTGGTTTCATCAAACCCTTTTGGTTTTAGTTTGATAGGATCATAAGGTCGAAACAATGGTAATTTGATGATGTAAGTAACCAAGATATTGGTTAAAATGTTGGCGTAGGATCCCGCTAATGAATCGAAATGTGAGGTGAGTGTGGGTTTGGGTACAGGTGTGGCTGATTGTGAAAGAAGAGGCTTTATAGGAAGGAGAATGGGTTGGTCTACTAGTTTGGTATGTGGAGTGGTATTAGGTCTTGCTGGCATCTGTTTGGGTAAAGGTGAGGTAGAAGAGCTGGTGATGAAAGGCTTGGTTGGTTTGACTACCTTAGTGGAGGGTAAAAAATTCTTAGCTTTGAGTTACACTTTCTTGGGTAAAGGTGACATGGGAGTACGGGATGAAGAAGGAAAAAAAAATGGTGGAAGAGGATGGGTTACCCATGGGGGAAATCAAGTTATGGTGGAGGTGGTTGGTAAAGGTTGGGTAGGTGGCATTGGTTGTAGTCATATAGACAAGGTTGGGGTTATAGTAAATGGTGGAGGTATAGGTGGCAAGAAGTGCATGGGTGATGGTGAGGGGGTTTGGTTTTTGGGTGAATGTGGTGTAACCAAGGCTCGTGATGTAGTAACATGTTGTCTAGATTTTGAATGGCCTTGGATATGAAATTTTTTGGTCAAGGTTGATGGATGAGGCCCTAGGATGGACAGAAGGGGGGAAGTTGACAAAGGTGTGGTAGGCGAGACTAGTGTACCCTACATAAAAGGTTGGGTTTTCCTTTTAGGCGGGAGGATAATGTTAGCATGGACTTGGGAAGATGTGGTTAGGTCAAATCTAATAGGTGGTTGAGTAAGGCTTGATGTTGGCAGAACACCCAAAGCAATGATGGATCTAGATACGGGTGGGGGGATAAGTGTGAGTAGGTTTTTAGGTCTGGGAATAGTTGCAATGATGGGTAGAATTTTAGATGGAGGTAGGGATGATGAAAAGGGATCCGTTTCAATCAGCATGGTCAGAGTAGTTTTGGTTTTTGAAAATACCTTTACGTAGATCGTGGAAGTATCTTTAGGAAAAATCTGTATTTGGGTCGGAATGGGGAGCTGAAGACGTCCCTAGAGCATGGAATGATCAACGTAATCCAAACGATCGACCAGTCATGAAAGTGGGATTATTAAAAATGATGATGGAATGGGTTGGGTGGAAATCCTTGTAAAATATGTCTGTGAGACAGAGAATTGGTTGGCCTCATATTTTTTAGGTAAAAGAGCTCAGATCATGTCAATAGGGTTCTGGGATTCTAAGGGAGGACTATCCCCGAAAGGTAGTGACATGTCTAAAGAATCTCCCATGGGTAGGAGAGATAATAGGTTGGGTGAGGTATATTTCACCCTCAGTGGAGGAGAAGGTGATGATGATTCTCTTGTGGATGGGAGAATAACAACTGTTGACAGTTCAGAAGGCTGGGAAGCAGATGATGACACAACATCGGTAGAAAGTGTGGGTTCCTCCGTGAGAGTAAGGGGAGAAGAGGGGGATTCCTCTATAGGTGGAAGTGTAGAAGAGGTATGATCCTCTGTGGGTGGAGGATCTCATGCCAAGATTTCTGTAATAGATGAAGTAGGTAGGTTTTGAGAAATATTTGGTATGACATCAAAAAATGCATGAACCTCATGGACATTGCTGTCACTACATGAAGGTTCACTATTTGGATCAGATGATGGTCTATGATTAGGGAACAATTTTTTGAAGATGTACAAATTTTGATTTGTTGGAGCATTTGGGTTATCTACGGAAAGGTCTCCATTTTCTATCATCTCTTGAACAATTTTTTTAAAAGCTATGTAGTTACCATAAGTATGTCCTTTAATATGATGATAATTACAGTAGTCATGTTCTTTATACCACGCAAGCATAGGATGAGTAGGATCAAAACCTGTATGATGTTTTATGGGAGGAAGTGTAATGGCTCTAGATTTAGGAAGTTTTTCCAAGTAGGAAGAATAGCGATCTCTGATCGAAGTGTACTTCCGCTGCTCCCACCGAAGCTAAAAGGCCTGGACAGGAGAAATATTGGGAGAAGTTTTGGCCTGATTACAAGGATGAGGTTGACCCACCTTGAGGACTACCATGTTGGCAGATCCTTTGGGATTTGAATAGTTATTTTAGTGTTTTGAAGATGAAGAAGAATCATTTGATTTGAATGGGGTGTTCTTGTTCCGTAATTGGATTTTCTTCTCTTCAATGGCCCGAATTTCTAGTTTTTGGGCCATGGTGAACGCTTCATCAAAGGTTCAAAAGGTTTGGACTTGAAGAGTTGGTAAGATGGCTCTAGCACAAGCTCTAGTGAACAACTCAATAAGTTCAGTCTGAGGTAGTTAGAACATCAATTGGTTAATGAGACTCTGCCAATGGGTAAAAAAATATGTGATAGATTCGTTTCCATACTGTCAGGTTGAATAGAGATCGGTCATGGTGACTTTCTTAGTAACATTGATTGAAAAATGATCCAGGAAGGCTTGGGCTGCTTGATTTAAGGAATAAATAGAATGTTAAGGAAGTCCACTATACCAGCCCAATGCTGGTCTTGTTAAGGACATTGGGAAAGTTTGTAGGAGCAAAGCGTCATCGTGGGCAATTAGATAACACCAATGTTTGAACGACTAAAAGTGTTGTTGTGGGTATTCTTTACTATTGAAGCGATTGAATTTAGGAATTTCCCAATGCACTGGGTAAGGAAAAATGGGAATAGATGGATGGATAGGCTCATTACAGATTTCATCATATGTTAAAGAATTATGGGAGCTAGAAACAAATGCTTCTAAGGTCTACATCTTCTTCATCATAATTTTAATGAGGTCATTAGTAGGTTGGGATGAATGGGTGCCCCCTATAGAAAAAGGGGGTTGATGCTTAATGTTCGAGGTATGTGGTATGCTGTGTATGGTGGCGTTGAGTATGAGAACTGTGTAAGAGGAATAGATGTGGGTAGCACATAGCCAACATAAGCAATAGATGAGGTCGGGGGTTGTTGGTAGTATGTGTATGCAGGTGGGGTAGTCGTAACAAACCTTAGTGGAAATTGGGGGTAAGGATTGTGGGATAGAAAGGATGAGGTTTTGGAAAGGGGTGTAAGTTGCTGACACCAGAGGTGGTTGCGATGAAATGGGTATATGGGAAGTGGCGTGTGTAGATGTAGCTATACTCATAGAGGTTGTCAGAGGGAAAATCAATGTCACGGGTGAAAGGTTCAAGCAATATGTAATTAATTAAACACAAAAACAATCTTCTCACAATATATTCAGCATATATACATCGTTAACCCATATTAATAGGAGAGTCTACATCCCTAGAATCCACAGGAGGTTGCTTCAACAACATTCAACCCACAAACTCCTATATCTCATGCAGTTTGCTGTATAACCAAAGTATCACGTATATTAACAATATTAGATATAGTTGTTTAATATAACAACTATTAATCCTAACATTGATTAATATGAGTTATATTAACAAATCATCATTAATAATATTACAATTTACTCATATATATTATGATTTGATAATATAGTTACACACACTAATAATAATCCTGAACACTATTCATTCCCTAAGTGTGAACACGGATTAATCACTAATCTTCACCTCCTAGAACTGTGAACACGGTGAAGAATCGTATGCCTCCACATAATTTTAGGTCTGCACCTCACTGCTAGCTTGGATCTTGCTGTCTGGATCATGTATAGCACATGACCAATCTACTTCATCTCATAGTGAACCCTCATACCATATGATCACACTGTCCAGCCGAATTCACCTACAGGTACGTGAACTCAACAGTTCCCGCTTTCACTTCCTAGTGGGACGATCCCCTTCCTCACCTGGCTGCCCATTAATGTCTAGAATCTACGACAGATCGACAGGATTCTCTACTAGTCATAGGATCACCATCCAGTTGAGCTGCCTTCCTCTACAACTATTATCCTGCAACATCCAAAAATACACATCTTCCTCATTTGACATAAAAATAGGGGAAGGAAACCTAGCACACCATTTTATTTAGCACACACCACAACAGGAACACTGAAAACTGAAACAGACACTGAATACTGCCACCAAATCATTTGAATGCGACCCCATTGTTTGTGACTAATGAGAGGTTGTTGAATCACCCTCCATCCTCCAATGCCTCCATGCCTCTAGTTTCATGCTGATAGTTCAGCTAGATGTGATCATGAAGCTCAAAATACCTTCAATAATTTAGATGTCGCGTACAAGTAAAAATGCTGTCCAAAATTGAAATCTGGGCAATTTTTTTTATTTTTTCGAACTTTGGATGATGGCATTGACCGAAAATATAAACTTTGACAACTTTTTGATAGTGATTCACAAATGGCATTTGACTTGTTTTTGGACTATACAACCACAACTTTTAACGACAAACACTACTTCACATAAAAGACACTATGCCACATTATTTCTCTTCATTTACATACCATTAAACATATAAATAAACATACATGGCATGACTCACTATAAATATATAAACATGAAATACCAAATGTCAATGTCATGAAGACCCTTGCTAAACCTGTCATGATTCGCTCCAATGTGGAAAAAAAATTGAAATGAGTTTATGCCAATGCTAAATGGATCGAGCCTTGAGAAATATAATCAAATCTAATGTGGATGAACCAAACAGGGAGTAAACTATGTATGCACAGCCGTGACACCATGGAGTAAATGTCAATGGAGTCGGTGATAACTTGAAGTTAGCTGGAAATGAATAATTGATGTCGTGACTAATTTAAATTTTAACACTATCCATGTGATATTTGCATAGTAGATCCTAAAAATATTGGTGTAGAAAATATGTTGATCAATATGCAGATTCCTATGAACCAACTGAAGCTTAATACTTGATCAACCATGCACAGGATGAGAGGAAGATGTCAATACAGGCTAAGAGGAAATCACACTGAAGGACTGAGAGCCTGTTGAGCTCTATCACCACACAGATTGAAAAAGGAGCTAAGTTGATCAACAAGTACGAGATATTATTTCAAATGCATCACATTTCCTTTCTCAACGTCACTTAAGAACAATTTGAAGAGATTGATTCTAGAAATAACACAATCTTGACATGAATCTCCTTGTGATTATGTAGTATGTGAAAGATATACCTATTCCAAGCTTGCAAATCTTATAAATATGTGTTTAATACTGATCTTACAGAGACATCCCGCATAAATAGTGACTAGCGAGGCACATTTCACAAGTAAGAATATGATCTCAATAAAATAAAATCCAATTGTGAAAACACATAATATCTATTGGAACGTTTAACCTATGGAATATGAACTGTGTAATTAGAAGTCAAAGGGCACTTAAGAAATCATTTACAGATCAAGATATTCTCATCCAAAGGGGAAATTTCTTTGAATGGTGCCCCTAACACATTAACAACCCATATTGAAAACCTACAAGAATCACAGTCAGCTTTGATAACGAGATGAAAGGTTCAAGCAATATGTAATTAATTATACACAAAAACAATCTTCTCACAGTATATTGAAATATATTATTTAACCCATATAAATAGGATTTTTACATCCCTAGAATATAGGAAACTTCTTAAACTACCCAACCCAAAAATATCCCACATTTCCTATATACGTAATTTGTTTATTAACAACTTCACATATAAAATAAATATAATAAGAAACCTAACAATTAATAATATGAGTTGTTAACCAACTCATATTATATTACAAATAATAATAATGATTAATAATGTTAAATAATAATATTAATCCTAACAGCAGGTGTGATCGATGACATAGATGCTGTAGTTATAATGGCTATGGGATTTAGCTGAGACACCACAGGTGATAAAGTAGATGATGGTAGCACTGAACTAGTGCTAGCTGAGGTAGAAGTAGGGGCTAGAGCATGGGGATAGATACAGGCATACGTACATTAATTTTCCTAAGGAATCCTAGGTACAAGAATGAGAAAGGTATCTCTAGAGGGTAGCAAGATTCTGGTTGAGGAGATTTGCAAACTCCTCATCTCGGGTGGTGATGGGGATAAGCAGAGTTAGATCCATAGGTGATAGAACAAATGGCAGTGATGGACTAGGTGGGAGTGGCTAGCGGCTATTGTGAAACATGAGGTCGTTAGTTTGGTTGCAAGTTAACACCATGTGAATCAATGTAAATCAGGTGAACTATACTTTGTAAATGACATAGGGAACAATAGAGATGGGAAAAAATAGATTTTGAGAGGGGAATCAGGTAAATATTTTGATAAAAATCAAAACAAGGTGACCGATGCTAGTTATAAGAGTTGATTCTGGTTAAGGTGTGACTGATGCCAATTACAAGATGACCGATGACAGTTACTATGAAGAATAACAATTTCAGAAAATAAAGCAGAAACTGGTGACTGTTAGACAAGGAGACTATATTGGAGGACTATGATCAGAACACAAAGAGTATGGTGACACATAGAAAATTTTAGATAGAAAAGAAGGTGAGATGAATGTTATTTTGGTAAAATGACCAAAAGAACAAGAAACCGATGCCAGTTAGGTAAAATGATGCCGGTCAGATGTAAACTGATGCCAGTTATTGTAAAATCTGAAAAATGAAGAGAAATGAGG
Organism: Taxus chinensis; assembly: GCA_019776745.2. Taxonomy (NCBI): domain Eukaryota; kingdom Viridiplantae; phylum Streptophyta; class Pinopsida; order Cupressales; family Taxaceae; genus Taxus; species Taxus chinensis. The sequence continues at coordinate 879,862,131 of CM034150.1, read as the reverse complement.
TGTTGTGAATTTATATTGTATGAAGAATCAACCTAGAAGCTTGGGCATGATAAGATGAGGCCCTGACACACTCAAAGAAAGTCAAAATACTCTAACTATGATGGTAGAGTGTGAAAGGAGAAAGAAATATGAAGAAAATGTATCCTCTCACCTCAAAACGCAAGTCAAACAAAAAGCTATGAAAACATGTAGTCCTAAAAGTGAATTTTATATTTGTTATAGCGTGAGATATTTATAACTGACACGTGAATTTAGAACATATTTTTTGGTTGGGAAGGCATACTATGAAAAATTAAATCTAAAGGGTGAGGTTGTAGGTTATATTATGGTGAGAGTGATCCTTCCTCTGATGGGGTTCTAGACAAAGATAACCAGTTGGGGATTAGTTGTCAATCCGGGCGTCCCAAAATGCATTCAAGACAATTCAAGATGAGATAGTGGATTTAAGAAATATTTTATTCCTAAAACCCACAATAACTCCTAAGAAGGGAATAATATTGACTCAAACTCATATAAATTAGCAAGGATTTAGGAATTTAGAAGTAGTCACCCCACAGGGTGGCAAGCTAAAAGGTGAAATCACATTGAGTGATTATAATGTTACATATATCCCACTAGGAAAACCTACCAGATAACACTTACAGAAGGATGATACAACGGATATTGGGGGTCTGCTAGAGAGAATTGATGAGGACAAGATGACCAAAAGAATAGCTAAAGGAAATAATCAAAACATTGTTCTTATATGTGCAGAAATAGATACAACCTATGGATGAAGTGCATGAAATAACTGCTTCCATAACCCCAAAAGTTTTAGGTAAAGTTTATAAGTCCAAGGAAAATGTTAATGTTTTGTACAAATGGGAGGAGCTATCTGAAAGAGGAAATAAAATTATAAATTAAATAGTAAGATGTTATGATCAATTAACAGAAAGAATCAATGATGTCAAAGATAAGATAGAGAAATGCATTGATGAACTGTATTACTGGGAGGGTATCTTACCAAAAATTGAGGCGGTAAATGAGTTGTATTATCAATTATTAGTAGAAGAAGAGATTATTGCACTTGAAGAAAGTGGGATGCAACATACCTACCTAGATATAATTCGATTAAGAATTGAGATTATGATAGAATTCAAAGATAAATTGTGTACAAGAAGGGTCTCAATTGGAGAGTGCATTGATTATCTGTATTGTAGATTTGAAAAAATGGTACCTGGTGAAAACATAATTACTTATGAAAAATTAGGGAAAATTTACCTAATATAGGATGTTGATTAAATGGTCTTTGAATTCCCTTTCAACTACAATATTATTCAGAGGTTTGTTACCATAGAACACAAGATGACCAAATTATTAAAAGGGTTGAGGAAGAGTAAGAGTGCAATGAATTAATTTGATCAAATGATGATAATATAAGGTATGATACTCATCTTCCATGTTGGGCCAGATTAAGAAGATATTACTTAGATATTTCATCGATTCGATGCATACAATGAAAGAATGATAGAAGCATAGGAAGAGGATGTAAAGGAACTTAAGGTTGTTCCCAATATTCTTGACAATCGTATACTTCTTTAATCTACAAATTTCAATAATGTATGTGGCTTAAATTTAATGCAATATGATTTCACTTGTTTTGATATAAAATTAGATCTATTATAACATGAAATGCATTGTAATATTGTGAATCATTTTTATTTGTAAAAAAAAGCAAAAATGGGGTTCTATAAGGGCCCCAACAAAGGAAATATTTGTATAGATTTTTGATATCATACCACAAAAGAAAAAAATATACATTATCATTTTGATCCCAAGAAATACTCCTTGAAAGGAGGAATCCTGTCCATAATCCTATTCTTCCTAGAAACAAATTCCCCAAACTCCTCAGCACCCTGAAAAAATACAATGTCTCCTGTAAAGTCCCGAGACATTTTTAAATCCATGAGCTCATTGATATTGACCTTAGGGCCATCTAAAATGTGAATTTTTTCTAACTTCTTGTCATACAAAGACACATGTTACTTAATATATAGACCACCCTTGAGATAGGATTTATTGCATGTATCTTTTGAAACAAAATGTGGTGGAGGAATGTTTACAGGAGGTGGAGCTAAAACTTGGGAAAATTATGGATATGATTTATGTAGGTGTTTGGATTTGGATTCTCCTCCTATGCATTTCTTCATAGAAAATGGTGGTGCTCTAGGAATTTATATGGGTAGGGACTCTGATGGCCTCTTCTCCAAGTGAGAAAGGCATTGTTCAAGATCATCCATCATGCGTGAGAGGGAACATAAGTTGTCTGTGAAGCCTTCTTCATGAGGAACGTATGCCTTCATTGGGATATATTTCCCAAAAAAATCTTAATTACAAATAAAAAGACAAGTTGTGGTGGAATTAATCTTCACAACAGGAAGACACTTAAGCCAGAATTTCTTCAATCCTTCAGGCGTTTATTTATTTTACCTCTTGAATAATTGGAAATACATGGTCTGGAAAGAAGAAAAAAATTGGATTTATTTTGATTAATGTCTTAATCAAAGCTACCCTAAAAACTTGAGCCATTAGTGACCGGTCATATTCTTCCTTATCCACAACATTAAAGATAATTCTCATGAATGCCTCATATAGACTAGATAGGTAAAAGTTTTGATGTTCTCACATCAAAACTTGAAGTATAATGCAAAGTTATGAAAAAAATAGTGTGAATTTATAGCAAAAATGAAGCTTAGAAGTTGTTGTAAACAAAATACTACATGATTAAATGGTATATTTGCTCTTGATGTTCACACGAGACTGGTAATTGTTAAATAGACTAACGCTAATTAAAAAGGCATCATCTAATGTATGTACTAAATCACATGGAGGGACATTCATTGCAAAAAGGAGAAATAATTATTGTGTGAGTTTTAAAACAAATTCCCAAGAAGAGAGAATGATTAATATCAAATCAAGTCACTTGGCATATCCAAACATCATTAAAATATTTTTCAACTTTCCCAAAATGGAAAAAATGATTAAAGAAATGAAATGACTGCTAAATAAATGAAAAATTGATGTCATGAAGCCTTAGTTATCACAAATCACACCTGTAATTAGTTACTAGTATTTATTCCACATGGCACGATAGGATTTAAAATATTCCTAAATCAATAATCATGAATTAGATATTTATACTTGAAGTAAGGAATATTAGACACAAAGATTCCTTCGTTTGTAAAAAAGAGGAAGAATTGTTTGTTTGAATTTTTGGGGGAAAATGAACTAATAGGAATCAATAGAATTGTATAAAGTATGAGGGCATGTCCTCATATGAGAAGGGGGGTTAAATTTTTATAAGCTTTAGAAGATACAAAGATAATTGATGTGCTTTCTTGAATCCTTAATTTTAATGAGATGTTTGTGAGTTTTTTTACTTCTTCAATTTTTCCTATGTCAAGATGGTTGCAAGTGTAAAATCATTGATAAACATTGAGATCATAGGATTTATGTTCCCTTGTTAAGGAAATTCAAAATATGAAAATGAACTGTGTGCTTTCTCATTAAGCTTTGTCATGTTTTGTTCTTAGGTATTATAATCTAATTTAGTTAGCTATTTTACCTGTTGCAATCTTCTATTTAGGGATCATAGGATTTATGATAGATCTTGTCTTAATGGGGGTATTTTGGTAATTGAGAATGTACTATAATTAGATCCTTATTTTCATAGTACTATGTAAAGTTTAAATTCATAATACGTCCATTTTGCTACTAAGATTTTTATAAGCCTTTGAGTGTATCTTAGGTGTAATAAGTAAGGGGTTGTGAATATTTTGTCAAGACATTTACATGAGATTTCATGTGTAATTTCTTGAATATTGTATGAAATCATGTATTCTTGGGCCTCCATGAATGCATACCTTCTATCTAAGAGATTGTTTTCGATGAATTGACTATCCTTTATACTTAGAATGATTTTTGGCACTGTTGGAATTCTTAGAAACATGTGATAGTCGATCCCATCATGTTTTAATCTCATATTCCCATAAAATATAATCTTAAATCCTATAATCCATCTCTTTTTTTCTTATAAACATTTTCCAAGGGAATTTGCAAGTTTTACTTCCCTTTCCATAAATATGCAAAAGTAGATTGAATTTCATGTTGTCTAGAGTAACTCAAGTTTGATTGGAGTGAAATTTGCACCATTTAGTGTGATACCTTGTGAGAGTTAAATAGTGCATTCATTTTCCATGATCATCTAGGACTGACTTAATTTATTTCAAAAGGAAACTAAGAGACTGAAGTTTTCAATCATTTGCTTACATTTTTAGGTTACACAATAGGTTCTCTCACCTAGGCCAAAGGAAGGGCCTAAAGTAGCAAGGAAGGCCATCTCCTTTGTATGTTTCACTAAATCCTTCTAGAGCTAGGTCCTAATGAGTTTGTCAAAAATCTTTCTCGACTAAAAAAAGACATAATAAAAGTTTTTCATCCTCAAATCATATCATTTCACTCACTGATGGTACCTGGCCCCAAGGAGGTGTAATATTGGGAAATAACACACCTCTGGAACTTTTTTCAAGGATTATTAACTGGAATTAAGAAAAATACATGTCTCTGGTAACATTTGCAGCATGTCTTCTATAAATTCATGCTTAGAAACCAACCCTTTGGTGAGATTTTCAAAACAGAGCCCAATATGAATTAATTTTCTCTATATTTTCCCAGTACAAGAAAGATTTCCATTAAATTTGACTTTTCCGAGAGGAGTTTGATAAAAGACTTTGAAAATATGAAAATATTTGTTCACCTATTTTTAAGGATATCATTTGACAGGTTGTTTAAGTTGATCAATATATCTAAGGTACAAAACCTTAGTGGTGACTGCAATCTTTTATGAAAACATCTGCCATATATGAATGCACCAAACCTTTATTCTTGTTGATTAACTTGTCACTTTTGCAAAACTATAAGGAAGGAGATCTTTCTTCAGATCAGACCCTCACAAAATGTTGTTTCTAGAGTTAAGATAGAAAAATATAGGGAGAAAACAAGTTTGGAAAGCCTTGGATGATCAGAGGTCAGGAGTAAAACTTATACCTATTGCAGAATCTGATCAACCTTTAGTGGAAACTTATTCTAGCACTTTAGAAAATTCAGGATTAAGCAATCTGTATGCTAATATATACACTCCAATTTAGGAGGGTCCTTCATTTACAAGTGATCAAGGTATTCCTCTTTTCCCTCCTTTGTTGATTAGAAAAAATAGAGTATTTTATGAAGCTGATTCATTAAAGGATCAATAATTTGAAGACCACATTCCATTGCCTCAGAGACCCCTAGTTCCCTACCGTTTTAACTCTCCTATTGAAACACCTCCTCCAAATAGTATGGCACAACCTCCACCCTTGTAGACACCCATAATTATGCCTGAGTAATTTAAATACTTAAATTGCGCTAATTATCTCCTTTCCCTTAAATTGGTGACATTTTGTCAAAAGGGCTCATCTTCTCTCCTATTGTCGTTAATTAATTACACTACGCTAATTAATTAAGTCGCCTATCCAACAAATATCCTAATTAACAACCTTTCATTACTTAATCTCCCCTTCTATCTAGAATAATTAATTATTATTAATTAATTAGCTTCCCCTTTCATTTAACCAATAAATCAATATTTAATTGATTTAATCCCCTTCTATAGTCTAAATCATGCTAATATTCCTCTAAAAGCTTCTATAAGCTTGCACATCTATTAATTAAATCATCTTGATTAATTAATGACCCCCCTTTATCCACATGAGTCACTAAAGGACAAACAAACCCTCCTAAAGTTAACTCAACCCTATCTAAACCCCCCTTATCCAAAACTAACTCGACATATCTATTATACCACATATAAAGGGATATAGTGATTACTTTATCCATTGGGCTATATAAAGAGCCCTCCTCCTACCTTTACACTTACACCTAAATTCTTTGAGAAGATAAAAGAAAAGCACATGAGCAAATAGACCATAAGATTCTTTGCCACTCTTGAAGAATCCACCATTTGAAGAGCTAAGGCCTCCTTTGTTGCATTGCATCCATCCACGTTTTGAATTCATATGGAAACATGTCAAATTGTCTTGTAGCCATGATTTGACAAGACTCCATTCTTGAAAACCTTGAGATTCAAACATATAATCAAACATTTTGATTACTGAGGATCTAAGTAGGTTCATTTCATTTTTTAGCATTCAATAGAGATAGAAATTAATGGATTAACATGTTAGTTTGAATATTTTGTTCATGTTCTAATGCAATGATGTTAGTAGGTTAGTTTTTCTTAAGCTCTAAGAATGATGGTGCATTGAATTTGATTTAGTTTGGTTATAGGACTACTAGGTGTTAGTTCTAACTTTCTTAATGTTGCTAACAAATACTTACACACATTTGGCATGCAGAGTGGGACCGACCTTTGTCCCTTAGCATTTTTAGCTTGAATTCTAGTATTTTTTGGCTAACCCTTTGATATGCACATATAGTAATTAATGTTCAATTTCTTGGGATTTTTGCTAACATTATATGTGTAGGTTCTCACTTATAGCTATCATTTTTATGGGTTGTTGCTAATTTCAAGCTAACTTCTTAAAATTTGAAGTATTGTGAGATTTTTGTTTTTGTCTCCGTACTTTTGTTGCAAGAGTGGCACAGGCACACAAACGGGGGTGTAGATACACTTATCCTAGCGCAGGCATGTCTCGGGTGGCGCAGGTGCACTGTTAAAGATTGAATTACTATTTTTTGACCCTGGCGCACATAAACTAACCCGGACCCACATACCCTAAATGGGGCACATGTGCACTAATATGGGCGTGGAAGCTATTTCGTACTATACCTTTACTACAACCATAAAAATGTCAGACCAGTGTGTACACACTAACCTAGCCATAACACGCTTTTCTGGTGGCGCAGGCACTTTTCTGGTAGCACAAGCACTCTATCTGAATCTGATATTGTTTTAATCTACCGTAGCACACACATTTTTCTGGTGGCGCAGGCACTTTTCAGGTAGTGTAAGATCTATTTCTGAATCTAATGTTTTTTTAATCTATGGTAGCGTACACACTTTTTTGGTGGTGCAAGAACTTTTCTAGTAGTGCAAGTGCCTCTGTCTAAATCTAATACTATTTTTATCTTCGGTAGCGCACACATCTTTCTAGTGGTGCACACACCTCTCGGGTGGCACAGATACATTGTAAGTCAGAAAAACATAGAGTAACACATCCAACCTAACTCACGCGTAGACACTAAAATAGGACTTTAAGTGACTTTTGGTTTTCTTGAGTTTAAGGTGTTAAGGTGCTAACTTTTTTACAGGTTTTATCTAATTAAATACTCATTTTTGCAAGGTGTTTTTTACATGCTTTTACTTGATTAGATAAACTTTGCATGCTTTCTGATAAGAATAAGATCATGTATGCTCTTCCCTCACATCCCTTGGGGTGATATTAGGAATCAAAAACAATTCTTAGGTCTTTGTGATGCTTTGAAATTGTTAAGAATATCTGAATACGAATGGGTTAACTTGGTGTGTTTGAATTAAAGTGTTTTTCCATTTGATATGTTCTTGGATTTTGGAAACATCACATATTCTCTTCTCTTTCATCCTTGGATGATCTTGAGAATCATAAATTATGTTTACTCTTTTTATGGAAAACTACTAAACTCGTTGTGTAGGAAAAAAACACGTGCTTGTCAAAGAAAGGTGGAATCGAAAAAAAGTAAAAAACTACTAATAGAATTGTCATACAGGTTGCTAAAATTTGTTCAAGCAAACAACACCTAATTAAACAAGATAAAAAGAACAACATATTCAAAACACTATATTACAAGTTTCGGAAAAGGGTACGTCCCTCTCTGCTTGACTAAAACATAACCCCTTTGGCATACTGCCTTAAGCTACAACAATGGGGGTGGTTCTAGGAACACCAAAGTAGTCCACGCAAGAGGGAACCTTGTAGATGAAATGCCAAGTGTTCTGCACTACCTACTTGACTAGTGATTTTGTGTGAGATAGCATTACTGGTTGTCTGTCTAGAAACCCCAGTGATAGTACATGTAGACATACTAGTTGCCTACTGTTCTTGAAGGGGGTAAAGTAAATCTGAGATACTCCCAAGATAGTCAGGGATATTTTGGTAAATCGTGCTCACTTAAGACAACTTTATAAACACTTAGGGTGAGAGAACCACCTAGGAAGATATTCTTTGGCTAGGAGCCCACTTTGACCATTCTAAAATAGTGTTGAGTTGTGAGCCATATTTTCATCATGAAACGTGTGACGCATTGCTTTCACTTAGTTTTCCCACTTGCCTTAGGGTGAGGTGAAACTCTGTCTGAAGTGAAGCCAACATTTTTCATCCCCATTTTGATCTACTTCCTTCACATTATTTTGACACTTTGTTGATTAAAAGAAGGTTGACTACATTTTTGTTACCAATTGATTGTTTCTACCACTTTTTTTGTCCGTTTATGCCCATCCATGTTTATGATTGGGTAAGTTAAATGTCTAAAGTGTACGGAGGTGTATTCATATCATTGGTGGCCCTTTGTGATCTTGATACCCACGCCAAGATCATCATTGTAGTTAGGCATGGTTCATCATCTTGAACTTCCTTTGAAATGTTACCTTGTTTGTATCGTATCACTACAATTTTGGTAATTTACGTCTTGTTTCTTGTAAACTTGACTTAAATATCTATATTGTAAGGTTACACTACACACATTTTAACAATTATTAGTTATAATTCAAGATTTTAGTTTGGCTCTATTATTACCTCGATTTTGAAGAGTGCTGACGTGTTACCACTTGCGCGTGTTATATCAATATCATCTTGATATCAATACCTTAATTTCTCACAAAGTTTGGTTAACATATCTTGGTGACATTGTTGTGTCACTCAAAAATTGTAACTGACAATTTTTGGGATATAGGTTTTAATCAAATTAGAGCTCACTTTTAATATACCCTTGTTAGGAGGTCACATTAACTTTTTGTATTTACTTACGTCTTGTTCATTCTTTTGAACTTGGCATAAATGAGAACATCTTGTTAATTATCTTACAATACCAAAATGATTTTTGAAACACAGTTTATGAAGTACTTCATTCATTTGATAGGCTTGGATACTAAACATTTGTGTCACTGGTGATTTATCACTATATCACATTGGTATTCTCACATTGTTACTCATTCATATTCTTGACAAATCATCTTACACTTCACTTAGGTGTGCTCACAAAGTTTTGAACACATTTACAACTTACCTTAGTGAAACTATCACAGATCATGGCTCCCAAAACACAATTAGGACTCAAGAAACAAACATACGAGGAACAACAATCGCAATCTTGGGAAGCCTCAAATAGATAAGGTTCAAAACCTTTTGTTGGACATGATCTAGGGATTCTATTTTCCATAGAAAAAGAGATAGAAGACATGGTCAATCATAGTGGTAATAAATTTGAATCCCCACATGTGGAATTTAACTTTGAACCCACCTTATTATATGAGATCCTTTTTAGAAACAAGGATAGGGTGCTAGCACGAGTTGTAGAATTGGGGGCCAAAATGCCCACTACAAATGAAACAATCCCACCTATGAATAATGCTAATGAGGAGGAGCGTCCTCTTATTAACATGGAGGACATTTTAACACACAGACATGATTCTACCTCTAACATAGGAAATGCTAATGTAGTGGAACATATAATACCCTTTATTAAAGTGCCATGTAAAACCAGGTCACTACACAAGAATGTTGAGGAACCTCCATAATATGAGGAATAAGAGGAACCTTTGGGAGAATAGATCACCATTTAACAACAAGAAAGCAACCTAAGCTAACAATTAGCCTTGCTAACCTCTCATGTATAAAAGGAAGTAGGTTAGAATGCCCAAAAATCAAGGCCTAAGGTTAAAATTAGTGAACTCTACAGAGAAAAATCATGGAGAAGACAATGCAGATTATCATCGTGTATATATCCCATCTTCTCCTACTAAAGAAAAATTCCTTGCACAAGAAGTACAATCCATAAAGGCAACACTTGCAAGCCTTAAAGAGAGATATTTGGGGAGAATTAGAAAGTATTAATATGAAGAACTATGTCCCCATCCTTTGATAAAGCTATGACACTTCAACCTTTCCCCTAAAAAATTTGATATGCCAAAATTCAACAAATATAGAGGAAAGGGAGATCCATGAGATCATGTCAAAGATTTCTGTATGGCATGTCAAGAGGTGTCTTATAGTGATAATTATCTCAAACGAATCTTTCCCAAGAGTCTAGGAGGTTAAACCTTTGAGTGTTTAACTAGTTTACCTCGTGGGTCTATTTTTACCTGGCCAAAATTGGTAGAGAGGTTTGTGCGTCACTTCTCATAAAACATAGAAAGTGATATCACCATGGAAAATTTATGTGGCACCAAACAATGCCCCAATGAGACTTTCACCAGCTTCCTACAATGGTGGAGAGGGATAGCCAGTCGCTTCCCTTGTGCTTTCCATGAAAAATAGCTGGTAAGTATCTTTGTACCTAACCTAAATCCAGACATTGCTTTCCACCTTCAAAATGCACCGTGTTTGCCCTTTTGAGGAGGTCATTGAAAAGGGTGTTCAAATAGAGAAAGCCCTTATTGCTAAAGGAACTCTTAAGTCACAATATAAGGATGATAAAAATGTTAAACCTACGGAGAAGCTGAAAGTATTTAACACAAACAAAAATGTGGTGGGAGACAGGAACACAGATTCCAAACATCTACAAATGGTCCAAACTGGTCAACCTTTTAAACTGACCAAATGACCTATTTAACCCCCACAAAAAAGAAGAATGTTCACCCCTCTTAATGAGCCTTTTTTGGTTATATTAAAATAATTGGATGCGGCTCACATGGTGACATATCCTATGACACAACCATTTGATGATAGTGCTTCAAAACCATCATGGTACAAGGAGCATGACTATTGCAAAATACACCATGTTAAGGGACATAAAATAGAAAAATGTCTATGGCTCCATCACTATATCCAAGACCTCATCAACAATGGGGAGATAGAGGTGGATAACTCAAGGAAAACTCTGACACCCAATGAAAGGATGGGGATATATAAAAAGCCATTCCCCAAACATGGTAAATTAGAAGAGTCAAAGCTGGATTGGGGGAGAGTCATCCCAAAGTTATAAAGCAATGAATTAATTATATACCAAGAAATATAACAATCATTATGATTCACTTATTGGATTTATTCACTCTTTTAATGACCATGTGAACACCATTCCAATTAAGGGAAAGGATTTTACCGTAGTAACAAGGCATGCCCGCCTCATGATTCTTGAACCTTCTCCATCAGCCCCACAATATGGTAGGTACAACCTCTTAGAGAAACTTGAGAAATTTTTTGGAAAGATTTCGATCTTGGATCTTCTTAAGATTTAAAATGTACATAAGGAAATTTTGTACCAAAATCTCCAGGGGTTGGGAGTGCCACTAGAGGTAGATCCTACACATCTTCAAGTCACAGTAGCAAACATTATACCAACTAAACACATTTCCTTCAATCATCGGGAGATCCCTACTGAAAATCCAAAGCATAATCTTCCTTTGTATATTGAGGTAGTTGTTACCCGTAGGAAGATCAAGTAGGTGAAAGATCCCTACTGAAAATCCAACACATAATATTCCTTTGTATATTGAGGTAGTTATTACCCGAAGGAAGATCAAGTGGGTGCTTGTGGACAACGGATCAGGGTTGAACATTTGCATGCTAAAGTTGGTTAAATAGATAGGATATACTGAAGCAGATCTTGAGTCAAAAAACATCACTATCACCACTTACAACAACATGGAAAGGAGTCAGTAGGAAAAATCACATTGCCTATGGAAGTGGGTCCCACTTTTCATCAAACAAAGTTCCATGTCCTATACTCGGAACTTCCATATAATATGCTTCTAGAATGACCATGGATTCATACCATGTAGGCTGTGCCATCAACGTTTCATCAATGCATTAAAATGAAGTATGAGGGTCACACCATTACAATATAAGGAGATTCAGAGCGCTTCACTCACTACAAAGCTCTCAATAGTTTTTCATGTAAGGGTACTGTTGATGCAAAATCACAGCACCCCTGGATATTGATCAGTTTTCTAGGTTGATCATATTAATATCCAGTGTGATTGCATAACATTGAATCCTTTCTCCAAGTGTGGGACTTGAAGAGTGAGAAAGGAATCTCCAGAGAAAGGCTGGTTCCTATTCCTCTGTTCAGGTGCACACGAAATATGCAGAGGGTTTTCTCAAAATCTAATCTAATCTGCCAAGGAGACAAGGTAAGAAAATGCATAAATAAATCTAAGCTAATAGAGGTGATGCACCGAGGAATGAAGGACATATGCTTTGCCACATTAAACACAGACCATGTAGATATAACACAACACCATGCACAGATAGCAAAAAAATGCAATGAAAGATCAAGAATGACAGTAATAAATATGTAAGAGGGTTTAGAAACAACCACAGACACATATATATTGCTCAAGGATTGATTCAATACATTGCAATAGCCAGAAGGCAAAAAACGGTGTTACAGTCTATATGGGAGGTTTTGAAAACTCCACAAATCTTCTTATGAACAGGAGAGAAGGAGGATGCAAAGCAGAAAATGTCCAACACCAGAAAGAAACCCCTCCTTACAATATATAGGAAGAATGGGAGAGAAAGAGAGAGGAATTCAAACTGCCCCAACCACCTCTAGGTTGCATTTAATTCGTCCATCATGGCAGAAGCGGCGGGTTCTGGCAAAGTGGCGGTTTCCCTAACAGAAGCGGCGGGTTGTCTGCTGCATTTAAGTTGTTAGTTGAGCATCACTTCTGCTTATTATTTCGTGCCAGAGGCGTCTTCTGATTTTCTTTCTTCAAACTGAACCAAAATGCAAGATTGACCCTAGAAACGTGTAGAGAATCTCACAAGCTTTCCGTTGATATCAAGAACGTGTAAATCCGAGCTTTGGATCGAAAGATATGTCAATCTGAAGATTTAGGACACAGAACAGGCGAAAATGGATTTTTGAATTTCTTTCCACGCTCTGCCACTTGGATGACACGTGGCGTGCTCTGATTCGCTGAATAATTCTCTCTCCTCTACTTTTCGGTGGGCTTTCCTTTGAATTTTCCTCGTGGGTTCTTAAATGGGACATGTGGCACGATCCTATTTGTTCGGCTCGGTGCTCGAAAATTCGCCCTTTGACTTTTCTGACCTTTACTCCTATGAGGACATGTGGCAATTTCTCAATGGTTCTCAGGCCTGCCGGTCTTCCGCGTACTTCGCGTCCATCCGTCCCGGACGTCCCTTTTGATTTTGAACCTCTTGGGACAATTTCGGCCGATTCGGCCGGTTCGGGTATTTCTGGCCCGCTTGTTCCACTTTTTTCAGACTGACTTGACTCCTTTCAGCCGGTTCAGCCGGTTCGGGTCCTTTTGTCCCGCGCGTCCCAATTGCTTTTGGGCTCCTTGTGCTGATTTCGGCCGGTTCGGACATTTCGCGCATCTTTTGTCCCGCTTGTCCCGAAGGCGATCCTCTTCAGCAGTTAGCCAATTTTTTTTTTTTTCTCGGCTGGATCGGCTTTTCGCGCCCAGTCGTGTACTTCTGTCCCCACTTGTCCCATTTTCTTTTGGACTGCTTGTGCTCATTTTGGCCGAACCGGCCGGTTCGGGCATTTTTGTCCCGCTTGTCCCGAGCAACACTTAGGACTAGGACTTAGCCGATTTTCACGATTTTTTTCTGGATTGACCTATTTTCCTTTCTGAAACCTTTGATGCATGTTATCGAAATTTTACCCTGGGGGGTGAAATTTTGACAACAGGTACATATTCATGTCCCTCTACCGATATCGTTGTCCCTCTCTAATCTGAAGCCATGGAATCTCGGGTAGATTTAGATTCTCTCAGTTCTTGCACCCATGGTGCTTTTTCATCAACCTGTCCTTTTGATTCATGGGAGATTAAGGTTCTAGGAATATGGTTGTGGGGAATATTAAGTGTAATAAACCCTCTTGGTTTCAAACCTTTCATTGTCACATAAGACTAGAGGTCGACCCAACTATCACTTCAAAAGACCTATAAATGAACAAGCTATTGGGTCATTTTTACCTGGAGGCTTACTGGCTGAAGAAAAATTGTTGGATCCACCTACAACTTGGGTCCTAGAGGATACTCAACCAACCTACTAATAAACCCCTGAATATGAGAAATCTAGTAAAATGATGTACTCTATGGGCTACAAGGACCTAGGGATGTAGAAGAAATGAGCAAGGACAACGAGAACCAGTACCTCTCCCGCATTTTAAAATAGAAAGATACGGCATTAGAATTCACCCTTATGTGGCACACCCCAATTATCAAGATGCTACTTGCTCTGAATGCGAGGATAGCTTTGACTATCTAGACAATGATACGGATTCCCATTATAGCCAATATGAGGATCTTTCCTCCATGAACCTATTCATGAATACCGCTGTCCTAACCATAACCCATACAAAACCTACCCTTGACCTTGTTTATCCTTCCCTTGTTGAATGGGACCAACAACATCATATGTCACTAGATCTATTTGAGAATGATGAAGCTATCGCAGAGTTCATGGGAATTTAGGATACAATTCCCATTGGAGATCACAAAAAGGGTTTCTCAACCTTCCTGCCGATCCTACGTGTATGGAGGACTTGTCAAAGTTGTTAGTAGAAGAAACTATTGATATAAACATTGGTATAGAAGAGGACCCCAAAATAGTCAAATTGGAAGCATCACTCTTGGCACGGGAACATAAAACATTAACCAAGCTGCTACGGGAGTTTGTAGATGTATTCACATGGTCCTATAAGGATATGCTAGGATTAGATCCAACTTTGGTCATGCACAACTTATTTGTGCATACAGATGCTAAGCCTATTAAACAGAAGTTCTGAAAGATGCACCCAAGGGTGGCCCTACAAGTTAAAAAAGAATTAGAAAGATTGCTTACGGCCGAATTCATTCAGCCCATTGATTACTCTGAGTGGATATCCAACATCGTCCATGTCCAAAAGAATCCTGTTGGGATCAAAATCTACATGAATTTTAGAGACATTAATAAATATTTCCCTAAGGATGATTTCCCACTGCCAAATATTGATATGATTATGGATTCAATAGTAGGATATGAGATGTTATCTCTTATGGATGGATTTTCAGGATACAACCAAAATCGAAATAGCTGATGAAGATTAACACAAGACTTTTACAACTCCTTAAGGTACCTTCTATTATCAGGTAATGCCGTTTGGTCTCAAAAACACATGAGCTACTTATCAGAGGGAAATGATGGTAATTTTCCATGATATGATCCATGCTATCATGGAATATTATTTAGATGACATCCTTGGAAAATCTAAGACAAGAGAGGATCACCCTGTTATTTTGCGGCATATCTTTGAGTGCCTACGAGAGTACAATGTCTGGCTGAACCCAAAGAAATGTGTATTCGGTGTGCTATCGGGATTTTTTTTTGGTTTCATTGTATCACAAAGAGGAATTGAGGTAGACCCTTCTAAAGTGTCTGCTATTACTAAGATGCCTCTTCCTAAGAACATTAAGCAACTACACAGCTTGCAGGGAAAAATACAGGCTATTCACCGCTTCATCTCCTAGCTTGCTAATAAATGTCATTCGTTCACCCACTTGCTTAAAAGGATGACCCCTTCATTTGGGGACCAGAGCAACATCAGGCCTTCACCTTGCTTAAACAATACTTGGCTAATCCACCTATCCTCATGCCTTCAACTCCTGATGAGTTACTCCTTCTTTATATCTCTACTACTCAATTTGCTATTGGTACACTGCTCACCCAGTATGACGTTGGTCACAAAGAAAAAGTGGTGTACTACCTCTATCGCACTCTCATCGCTTATGAGCTCAACTATCCCCAAATTGAAAAGGCTTTTT
Organism: Taxus chinensis; assembly: GCA_019776745.2. Taxonomy (NCBI): domain Eukaryota; kingdom Viridiplantae; phylum Streptophyta; class Pinopsida; order Cupressales; family Taxaceae; genus Taxus; species Taxus chinensis. Next base: position 879,846,122 of record CM034150.1, on the reverse strand, counting down.
TGCATTTTTTTTTTTACTTTTCAAAAAAGTCACCATTATCTATTGAATACCAAAACCAATCTTATATCCAAAGTTGACCCGCTCAAATACTTGCTATATAAACCCGCCCTCATAGGTAGAATGGATAATTAGATCATTCTACTAAGTGAATTTGACATAAAGTTTGTGCATCAGAAGTCTGTTAAGGGACAAGTGCTCACTGACCAATTAGCAGAAACACTTTTGCAAGGCACTGAACCTTTGAATTTGGATTTGCCAGATGCCTCATTTCTATACATTGAAGAATCTATTATATGACATATACACTTTGACAGGTTTTTTACTTTTCATAGTTCAAGAGCAAGTGTGGTCCTCATTACTCTTTCTGGTGATCCCATACCTTAGGATTTTCATCTTGGTTTTCCTTGCATGAACAACATCACATAGTATGAGGCACTTATCATAGGGATGAAACTCACCATCAAATGGAACATTCATCATGTTAAGGTTGTGGGTGATTATCAGTTAATTTTCAATCAAGTTAATGATGAATACAAGGTTAAGGATGAAAAGCTCATACCTTACAAGAAGCTGGTACAAACTCTAAAAGATTATTTTGTGTACATCACGTTTGAACAAATTCTAAGAGCACAAAACATTTCTAGAGATGCTATGGACCAAAGTGGGTTCTATGCTCTGTATTCTACCAAGAAATAATGACATGCCATTCTTTATGGAAAATTTATGCTAGCTAGCGTAAGACATACTAGAATCATGTCTGGCTTGTGATGTCGTTGGTCCCAATTCCCCATGCTATGATCCCATCTTTAGTTATCTCAAAGACAAACACATTCCCTCTTGACATCTTCCATTCCAAGAAACAAATCCTAATTCACCAAATAGCTCTGTTATACCCTTTTAGGAGGTACGCTTTATCCTCATGGCTACGATGGGAATCCTGCTACATTGTCTCGATATGACAAAGTCCGATCCAAGCGATCAAAGAAGTAAATGAAGGGGTGTGTGGAGCACATACTAATGGAATGGTTTTGGCCAAGAAATTGTTAAGAGTAGGCTACTATTGTCCTACCATGGAAAATGAATTGTTGCAACTATGTCAGAAAATGTGTACTTTTTCAGAAGTATGGAAATTTCATCCATGATCTGTCACAGCTGTTTCAACCCATCACTACCACATGGCCATTTTCTAAATGGGGACTTGACTTGATAGGGAAGCTTACCCCTACCTCATCTGATGGTCATACCCACATCATCACGGCTACTGAATACTTTACCAAGTGGGTGGAAGTTGTCCCCTTAACCTATGTAACAGGAGCTCAGATTTCCAAATTCATCATGAATCATATCATTTGTTTGGTATGGAATTCCTGCAACCATTGTTACTGATAATGGAAAGTCATTCAAGAATAAAATTGTAAAGGGTCTTTGTCAGCGGTTCCAAATTAGGTTAAAATGGTCTACACCATATTATCCCCAAGGTAATGGACAAGCCGAGGCCACAAATAACGCTTTGGTGCGAATAATGGAGAAAATGGTAAGTAAAACAGGTCGTAATTGGCATTTGCAAATCTAGCTAGCTCTTTGGGCTTACATGACCTCCATTCACTCTCCTACGAGTGTGACTAAACCATATTATTTGGTATTTGGGACGGAATCTATCATCCCGCTAGAAATTGACCTTCCTTCCCTAAGAATCTCTCTTAGGGATTATTTGGATAAAGATGAAGAATACTGGGTAGCTAGACTAGCTGAGTTAGAGCTCCTCGATGAGAAGTGCATCTATGCACCCTTAATCACCTCAAATTGTATCAGAACAGAGTCTCCAGAAATTACAACAAGATAATCATACCTCGTCAGTTTAAGGTTGGTGATTTGGTCATGAAGGAGAATCAGTTCAATACAAGGGCAGAGCGAGAAAAGAAAGGAAATTTTGAACCACATTGGTTAGGACCTTATGTTATAGTGGCCAAGTAAGACACAGGAGCTCATACAAACTCACTCACCCTAATGGTGATGAGCTCTATGAGCCCATGAATGCCATGCACCTTAAGCGGTTCTATGCTTAAATATGGCGTAAAATCAGGAAAGGCAAAAAAAATCAAAAAACATGGTAAAAATGATCAAAATGTACAAAAAAATCAAAAAAGAGAAAAAGAAAAAGAGAAAACAGGTCATCCATAAGTGAAAACCACGTAATTTTGGCACTTTGGATAAGTCCTTAGGTTTAAAATTGGTTTCCAGTGCACCTTGGGAGGATTCGTTGTTCACAAGCATCTTGCATCCAGAGGGTACTTTCTACTTAGTCTAGGGCTAGTTCCTCACGTCTACCTCCTAGATTCCCTGTGAGCCCAATCTTGTCAAGCCTTGATCCGGCTTTGTCTCCTTTTATTCGTCTATGAGGGGCATGGTAATTGGCCTATTCCCCATCTTACGCTGGGGGCATTTTCTGTGACCTTCACCTTCTTGTTCATAAGTGCGTGGCATCTGCCCTTGTATATTCCTCTCATCTAATGCTAGGTGCATCCATGCTTTCTTGGTTACTTGTGCATAGATATGGAAAACTGTTGGAAAAAATGCAACAACGTTCCAAAATATCAAAAAAAACAAAAACAATAGAAAATTGTTTCGCAAAAACACAAAAAAAAATAGAAAATTGTTTCACAAAAACAATAGAAAATTGTTTCACAAAAACACAAAAACAATAGAAAATTGTTTCAGAAAAAACACAAAAACAATAGAAAATTGTTTCACAAAAATACAAAAACAATAGAAAATTGTTTTGCAAAAACACAAAAACAATAGAAAATTGTTTCAAAAACGCCCTAAACAATAGAAAATGGTTTCAGAAAAACAATTTTGCAAAAACATTGTACTTAAGTTTACTTGCATTGTCTTTTTTCTTGCTTTGCTTGTTTAGCTTGTGTAGTTGCTTCATGTTTTGTACATTTTTATTGTTTGTTGCTTAGGCATACTTTGTTAGGGATTCATATTTTCTTGATTGGATTAGATTTATTCTTACGGGTGCATATTGAAGTGTGTTTTTGCGTGTTGGTGGATCATAGTACATTGTTATATATGATTAATTGTGTTCTTTACTAGCATTTGATTGTGTTTGCTTGTTGCATGTGCATCATTTTGTTATCACATCATCATGTTTCCATCACTATCATCACATCTAACATCATTTATACATCATATATCAAGAAAAGGCTAAGTATACATCATACATAAATGCTAAGTTAATCATCACATATAGTATCATCAAAATGGCGGCAAGAGGGATTGCAAAAATATCAAAATCTATCCCCTTCCAACGCCCATATCATCATATCATCCCATCCACTAAGTATGGCACATCACATGAGAAAAATACATTTGATATACTCTACAAGATCTATCATCTAGAAATCAAAACACATGTGATACATCAAACAAATCATGATACATATATATGTGAAATCAAATCATCTAACATCATAAACACATTTATCTATCCATGTACTCAATCAAGAAATAATAAACAAAATGTCCATCTCATAAACACATATGTCATGTCAAAAATGTCCATATAATACATGTGTGGTATATATGTCTCACAAATGGATATACATAACTGCAATGTACATCAAAAATGCCTTCATCTGAGGAGTATAAAAAGATGATACATATATCAAAGAATACACAAGCCTTCATCAGAGGCATTTATCAAAACTACAGTACATCAAAAAATGCCTTCATCTAAGGCATGTGTCAAAATTGATGATACATAGTATCAAAGAAAAACTACCTTCATCAGAGGCATATATCAAAAATGCAGTACATCAAAAAGGCCTTCATCAAGAGGCACATATGTCAGAATATAGAAATCCTCAGGGCTGACTTGAGCCATCCGATGGGGTAGCCGGTCTGTCTCATGGTGGTGACATGGCATGAAAAACATCACTAGCTCTCCCTGACTATCCCTGTGGCTGCTCCACTGAGGCTTGAGGCCTCTTTAGATCTAGGTACCTTTTCTCGACTGCTGGCTATAGGAAGGCACTCACTGCTCAGCTCGTAACTGCCTTAAAGTATAAAGACCTGTAATATGAGGCTCTTGCCCTCTGCTGTAGCCAGATCTCTGTGTGTCCGAGTTGTCATTGTTGTACCATATGTACATTGAGAAAGATGTTATCTCTGCTGAAGCTCGGGCAAAGCTCGGCCTGGCCCACTACATGCTCATCCCTCATAATATCTCGCTCAAGTATCACGGGCTGCACCTGGGCCTATGTCTGTTGATATAGACCCGTCACCTGGGCCATCTACGTGGCCATCTGTCATATCTGCTGAAAGTAAACATAGCACTATCACCTCCCTGGCCAGCCTGGGCCTGAGCCTGATCCCGCTCGGCTGTCACTACTAAAATCTGAGCTCAGGCCTAGTCTCTCTCTGTCTATGACCTGATCTCACTCTACTAACATCCTACTGTAACTGCTACTATAGTGTGGCTGTCTGCACCACCGGGACCTGTCCATGTAGCTAGGCCTAGAGGACTGTCCCTACTCTAATACTCTAGGATGGGAAGAGACTATGTAGGTGCTTGTCCTAGACCCTACGGCCTCAGTCCCTATACCTGTGCAGTACCATGCTCATCATGGGGGTAAATCCATCAAATGGATCCTCTAGGTCACGGCCTGCTACACCCTCTCTCTAGCCACCACCATGCCAAATATACTCTCGGTGGTCTAGCACCTACTGCCTATGCCTCCTCTGGGATAGTCAGGCACTGGGGTAAAACAGTAACATACCAAGTCCAGTAATCCGCGGTAGTTCCCGGATCTCTAATCTATTGTCACATTGGATCCCATACCTATGGGAGCTACATGTAAGAAACTAGCCCTGGCTCGGGTCACCTGTATGCATGCAGCCCCATAGTCTGGCCTCTCCGCAGTCTCAACGGGCATACCATATGTCTGGCTATGCGGAACCCCCTATACCATGCCTAGATGTCGCTAACATCTGTTCAACCTTGTATAGCTCGATAATATAACTCTGACTGCCTATAAGGAAGTGCTCCACTGTACACACACTGAGCTCTACAACATCCTCTAGCCATTGTATCTTCCCATAGGGTTTCCATATAATATCCATGTCTAGTAGCTCATCAAACTCTCGGTGATACCTATATAAGCTGCCTTAAGTGACCTCATACGTCACCACCTACTGAAACCCACGCCATGTAAGATGGCTCCTTTAGATCTCAAACATGTAGAGTGCCCATGGGGCGCCCGATAGCAATGTGGTCCCATGACCAAATCTATAGTAACGAGGCAGGCCCCACCATCTTCTGATGGTGGTAGGTGATCAGATGTAAGTCCCAGTAAAGATGCACCAGTATACACTTTCCCCAGCAATAGCACTCACCACTGAAAATCCCATGTACCAGTGTCATTAGCCCTACTCAGAAAAGATGTCCATGTCTTATCAGTGAGTAAAAACCCACTTATAAGTGCCATAATGTACAGGGGCCCACGGTGCAATGTCGGGTCAGTGATACACTCGTGGAATGCAACAATCATACCGTCGTGTGGTATGCCATCTTGATCGAACAAATCCCTGACAGCTACCCTGATCTACCCAACATAGGAAGTGTACTCAATCAATGAACCCAGGATGGGCACACGGAGAATCTACCACACATCCTCTAAAGTAATAGTCATCTCCCCAGTAGGGAGTCGAAAGCACTGACTGTCACTGTGTCACCGCTCAGCCAGTGTAATAAGTAGACTGTGATCCAGCGTGACAGAAGGCATCCACGACATAGGGCCTAGGCCCACTGCCTCTAGAAGTATGGCTATCGCACGTCAGTCTCGCCAACGCATGCTCACCTCTAGCTCGGCGATACGTGAATGACGCTCCCACGTCTGAAGCACTAGTAGGCATATCTACAAAATTAATCCATTCATCAGTTACTAACATTTATTCTAAAAATTCTATCTATCATTTTTAGGATTAACCCAAAAATCCTAAATTTTCTTCTAAATGCCATCATTTTTGCCATTTTCATGTTTATCCTCCGTGAGCTTAGTGCACTTGCATGCCCTTTCAGGCATGTGCACCACCCTTTCGGCGCATGCACATGCACGCAGCCGTCTAAGGGTGCTTTCACCATCAATTGTGTCCCTGTGCGTGCATGCATGCATATGCGCCGTTGTGTGTGCAAATACTCTTCAATGTCTATCGCGGCCGTGCACATGTGTGGCACATGTGCATGTGCATGTGTGTGTGTGTTTGAGTGTACCTACGCGTACGCGCATCCACCCTAAGGTGCTTGCGACACCACTTGGATGCCTGTGCCACATTTAGCATGCATACGCGCTATGTGCGCACATGCCTTACACAACCCTTAACCCTAATTCCTAACTTCTAGGGCATTGATTGCAAAAAATTGACAATGAAGGTTTGAGTACTCACAAAGATGCCATTGTCGGCGTGCCGCTGATACCCTTAGACTGTGTTTGTCCGTCTCAATCAGGTCTCGTGCTATCACCATCGTCCTCGTCGTTGTCAAAGCCTCGCGATAAAGACTCAATGGTGGTCGGTAAGAAATGAATTGGTCGCGGTAATTTACCCCCCCCCCCCAGGTGCAGTATATCAAGCTGTTTTTCACCGTCGTGGGTGCCTGCAGGCTCGTTTTGACTCGTCGTTTTCTCCTCTGGCTCACCGTTGCATAATTATTTTAATTAATTAATTATTTTACTTTTTTTTCACCGTGTTGGGGCATTTTTCACCATCCAATACCCCTTTCTTCTCCCTAGGACAATTTTTATTTCTCCTAGGTGATTTTTCTTCTTATCCACGCTCTTGTAAATAATTATTTTTCTTTAAAAAAAATCAAATAAAATAATTTTATTACTTTTTCCACCGATACAAGGACATTATTTTTCACTTGTTTCTTCTTTCTTCCACCTCGGGGCATGTTTCTGTTGCACCTAGGCACTTCCTTCTATTTCTTCTATTTTCTTCCACTATCCACTGCATTTCAAAGAAAAACAAAAACAATATATAAAATAGAAAAATATATATATATATATCACTTCAAAAATCCAAAAATAGGGCAATTTTTTTCACAAAATCCTAAAAAGTAAAAAACCTACAAAAATAGGTAACCTGCTTATTACGGACTGAAACTTGTGTCTTGCGCATGGTATTCTCTCCATATCCTACTGGTTTGTTTCATGTCTTCACCAATTTATACGACTTACAGATCGCCAGATTCACAACCATTCACAAAGCTAGTTGCTTGACTTCATCTATACTATGGGGCACGTCTTGTTGCCTGGTGTTGTTTCATTGCGCACAAAGCTTTCTACTTGGACCTCGTGTCCATCATCATTTCCCCTTGCATGTATCCTTGCTCGGGGCATCATTTTTAACCCTTGTCGTCAATCACGAACATGTGGATCTCTTCAGCTTGATAACAAAATATTTTTGTACAATTGTCTTGACCGTTATTGGGTTGGATATGTGCGTTCGTACTTGTTTTCCCTGTTAAATGAGTTTGTTTCCTTCTCATATTGCATTGCATTTTGTATGTTGCATGGAGTTGGTATTTTCAGCAATGGACAATTGTTCGTAATATGGCTTTTCATGTCATTCTACTTTTGTCGTATGCTTATATTTTTAATAAGGACTAATGACGTAGATCTTTTGGCAATATGATGACACTGAAGTTGTTCCGATGCAAAGGCTAGAGGCTAAGTTCTTCTCTCCACTTCTCCATATTTCTTCTACCTCACTTTCCTCCCACCACTTTTCTTCTGCTTCACCTGGGGCATTCTTCCCCTGCCCATTCTTCTATCTATTTCTCATCTTTTTCAATCGTCGATCGTATCTTCCTTCATCATCACCCCATCGACACTCGAGGGGGCACCTCTCCCTCCTACTAATTTTTCTTCTATCCCTTCAAAATTTCATCCGATCTACTATCTTTGAAGTGGCGTCACTTACGCCACCCCAAAGAGGGGAAAATGTAGACACCCATAATTACGCCTGAGCAATTTAAATACTTAAATTGCACTAATTATCTCATTTCCCACAAATTGGTGACATTTTGTCAAAAGGGCTCATCTTCTCTCCTATCGTCGTTAATTAATTACACTACGCTAATTAATTAAGTCATCTATCCAACAAATATCCTAATTAACGACCTTCCATTAATTAATCTCCCCTGCTATCTAGACTAATTAATTATTATTAATTAATTAGCTTCCCCTTTCATTTAACCAATAAATCAATATTTAATTGATTTAATCCCCTTCTATAGTCTAAATCATGCTAATATTCCTCTAAAAGCTTCTATAAGCTTGCACATCTATTAATTAAATCATCTTGATTAATTAATGAGTCCCCCTTTATCCACATGAGTCACTAAAGGACAAACAAACCCTCCTAAAGTTAACTCAACCCTATCTAAACCCCCCTTATCCACAACTAACTCAACATCTCTATTATCCCACATACAAAGGGATGTAGTGATTCCTTTATCCATTGGGCTATATAAATATCCCTCCTCCTACCTTTACACTTACACCTAAATTCTTTGAGAAGATAAAACAAAAGCACATAGCAAATAGACTATAAGCTTCTTTGTTCACTCTTGAAGAATCCACCATTTGAAGAGCTAAGGCCTCCTTTCTTGCATTGCATCCATCCAAGTTTTGAAGTCATATGAAGATATGTCAAATGGTCTTGTAGCCATGATTTGACAAGACTACATTCTTGAAAACCTTGAGATTCAAACGTATGATCAAACATTTTGATTGCTAAGGATCTAAGTAGGTTCATTTCATTTTTTAGCATTCAATAGAGATAGAAATTAATGGATTAACATGTTAGTTTGAATATTTTGTTCATGTTCTAATGCAAGGATGTTAGTAGGTTAGTTTTGCTTAAGCTCTAAGCATGATGGTGCATTGAATTTGATTTAGTTTGGTTATAGGACTACTAGGTGTTAGTTCTAACTTTCTTTAACCTTGCTAACAAATACTTGTACACAACTCTGACCTCCTTTTTATAGTAGATACTTACAAACCTATAAATTTTCTTGGGATGGTTGGTTATTGTTATTTGTTTTATTCACCACTACAAAATGGAAAACTTAATAGGTCTAAACATTAACACTTGATAGATGCTACACTTTGAAATCTAATAGGGTATCCTAACCGAGTTGGTCTCCTTTCACGATGAGTTGGCAACCCATGGGAAAGGTCTAAGATGATTAGTTAGAAAATAAAGGGAGTAGAAATCATTGGTAGTAGTTTTGGATGCTACCGTCTGGTAGTATATAAAATGCTATCAGCTGGTAGCAAGTAAGGATGCTACTGGCCGGTAGCATTTCAAGCGCTACTGACTGATAGCGGGACAATAACGGTTGCATCATCAGTGGATGGTAAATAGTCACAAGTAGCATTTTAAATGCTACCATCCGGTAGTAAAAATGTGATGATAAGGAGTAGTTGGTTAATGACAGGGTCATTGATAGCATTTATATGGATGCTACTAGTTGACAGTAGATTTTAAGCTATCGACCAAATGAAGGAATGAACTAGATATTAATAGAACTAGTACAAAGTTATTCAACTACTAGTTTAATGATGTATATCACCCATGACTTCCTGTGCAAGAAAAGTATAAAAATTTTTATGGCATCCTATTCCTATTTAATGAAATATGTCAGTTGGTGAGGCAATTTAGAGGCTCTTCATCTATATATTACAAAATTCACCTCATTTATAGGGGATACATTTTGGAATGTAAAGGAACTTTGTCAAAATTGTTCCAACACTTTTAGGAGTTATAGCACTCGAATTTTTGTATTTTTGTAAAGGATTCTTGCCTTGTACCTATACCGTAATGGATTTTGCATCATTTTGAGCAATAAAATTGGTGTTTTGTGATTTTTATTTCCCCATCTTGAGTTGTATTTCCTCCTTTACCTTTCATTACATTTACAAGTATATTATGCATACTGTGTTCTTTTGTAGAATTAAAATTCATTGTGATCCATGAGAATGGAGATGTAAATGTTATTTCAAACTATGGTACTTTTGTGTGCCCTATCACACTCTATTTTCTCCCCATTTTCATTCACTTATAATTTCTCCACTCCCTTGTTTTGGTGTTATCACCTACCTTAGTTTAGGAATTTCATTTTATGCATCTATATCTCTTCCCTAGTCCCTTGGAATACTAGGTTAGTATTTGAATAATTGCATTCCCCTTTCTAGGAGTAGTTTTAGCATTAGAATAGGTAGAGGAACGAGCCTTCTGTAGAGGTTTGTATCAAATTTCCAGGGTCTCAAACCTTTAGAAAATCCTAAGTTAGAAAATTACACTGATTTCCCAGAGAAATCACTTGAAAAAATTCATATGGTGTTATAATTTTGCACTAACAATTTTGGTACACACGGTGGGATCAAGAAGTAAACATTTTGAGTTTTATAAATTTTGGGTGTGTATCTTGGTGAGATTATAGAATTTTGAGGCTCTAGATAACCACACCTAATGATTCCATCATTCGAATCATTTTGTTTCAATAGTGTAAGTGCTCAAGTTCATGATAAGAATTTAAAAGAGGTCCATAAAAACAAAGGAGGGAGCTTTTGAGTACTTGTAATTATCACTTGGAAGGGAGAGAAGAGGAAGATTAGTTCAAAGGTCACCTTCACCACCAAACAAGACTCTTTCCACTCTACCTCCTGGTAGGCATTTATTGTAGTCTACTAGAGTTCTTAGATCTATTACAATGGCAACACAACAAAATCTAGGATTTGTAAATTATACTGGCAACAGTCCTCTTTCTCTTAATGCCAATAATCCCATTCCAACATTTTCTCTCAAGAGCATCACTTTCTTCACCAGGGAAAATCAAATCACATTCAGGATATTTCCAATGTCTGTGGTATCCATTAGATTGTTTAATAAGATGTGGCTATTAGGCCGTTAGGTTCTTCAATCAAAGGAAGAGAATTTGAATGGTTAACGATTTTGGTAGCAGGGTCAATTGCAAATTGGAATGCATTATGCATGGTTCTCTATAATCAATTTGGAGAGAAGGCGAATAACCTCTCTTTGCTAGAAAAACTAACAAATATAAATAGGGCACCAAATGAGTAGATGGATGAATTTAATTTTATATTTCAAAGAATGTGGGACAAGATTCCAATTTCCATAAGGCCATCTACTAAAGGTGCATTCCTCTATTTCCTTAAAGCTTTAAATTCAAATATATATATGTTATGATACAATCTATCTGAGGGATAACCCTACTAGGGGCTTATGCCATAGCTATTAGAGCTGAGATTTTCCTAATTTAAGCCGGTAAAATTACACCTAGGCCACCTATGCCTATTTATCTAGAAATGAGGAATCCTAGTTCTAACATAACAATCGAGTTAGCCCTAATTCTTGCTCGTAGAAATCAATGTTCTAATGAAGCTTCCACTTATTATTCTAGCACCTCAATTGAGTTCCAAGAGGCTATGAATCAATTACAGAACCTAGGGAATGAATTGGTAACCCTCAAGAGGAAATAGGCCTAAAATTTTAACCTTATTAGCCTCAACACCAACCAAATAGGCCTCCATATTAGTCTAATAGAATTCCCGTTGAAGCGGAAAAAATAAATAAACGACAACCCCCAACTGCTAGACCATTTCAGCCATAAAATACTAATACACCTTTAACATCCAAGGCATTGGTTATAGTACAAAATAACATTATACATGAATATGAATGGTGCTTTCCTTGTGGTTAACCCCATAATTAGGAAGGCATGTTTCAATGGTATGCTAAACCAGGCCTTGATGGTACAAACTATTAGTGTGCCTCAAGAGGCAAGCCAAGAATAAAATCGGTAGTAAGGAACTACTTAAAAGACACCTTCAAGTGAGACTACACTTATGAGTTGGAAAGCTAAGGATTTTTTTGGTATAAATAATTTTCCTTATCAAGGAGTAGCTACCAACACAATATTTAAGAAGAAAAATATATGGGGAGAAAATCATCAAATGCAAGTGTTGCTCAACCTTCTATCATACCCGAAGGATTTGGTAGCTTGAATCTAGTCCCAAACTCACAAAATCAGCCTAGAGAGCCCATTTTAGCAGCTCATGTATAGGAAAAGGTAGTGCCAAGAAGAGGGAAGAAAAAATGATAGCCCACCTTCATTCAATATCATTTACCACATGAAGAAAACAAATGAAAGCATCTCTATGTGGTAATCTTTGAAAATTTTGGGATAAAAGGGACCTTTTGCAAGCAACCATAACTAACTTGCCCATCTCAAATGATGTCACCTCAAAGATTAAGAGTAGGTCCTCACCAATGTGGTGTAAGAAAAACAGGGTCAACCAAGAAGAAATATGAATCCTCCACCATTTTATGTGTGCTTGATTATTGGGAACAAACTGGTACATAATTGCATGATTTATTCAGGGGCAAGTAGCTCAGTGATGCCGAAGCAGATTGTAGATCTAGTTGGGTCTCAAGTATGAGCCTATTTCTAAAGGATTGGTGCAACTAGATGGGACAATGGTGGGAATGGTTAGAATCATAAAGGATATGAATTTAACATTGTATGGATGCCCAAATATCATAGTTCAACAAGATATATCAGTGATTGATTTGCCTCCACTCTTTTCCTTATATTGGTCTAGGGATTTCATGACTAAAATTGGTAGGTACCTATCAGATGATGTGGTCCCCACATGCTTTTTAGAATGAGATATGGAAAAAAATCCATAATCAAGTAGGAACCAATTGCAAAATTTCACATTGAGGCTCAAGTACCAAGTCCGATTAATGTAAATTTCTTAAGTTTTGATCAATAAGAGTGTTCAAAACGTTCCAGGAAATGGGCACTAAAGTTGAGGGCATTCCATAGTTAACACTTAATGAATGGAAAAAAATACATGGCTTTGATCTATACAAAGAAATGGAAGAAGATAAGTTAGGAATTTATTGCTTTCACGAAAAAAATCCACCTCTCTCTAGCATCACCAAACTAGAAGATAGGAGATGACAATGAAGTATGGCAGCTATTATTTGATGGATCAAGGAATAGGTAAGGTGCTAGAGGAGCAACAGTGCTTATGTCACCTCAAGGTATAAAATACCACTAAGCTTTCCACTTTCAATTGAATTGTTCAAACAACACATATGAGTATGAAACATTGATCCATGGATTACATTGGTAAAGGAAAAGAGGTATCAGGAACTTACATGTAATTCAGAGATAGTGAGTTAATTGTCAATCACGTTAGAGGGTAGAATGATGCTAAGAGTGATATCATAAGGAGATACCAAAATAGGGTATGGGATCTCATCGAGGACTTTGAGGCCTGTGACATCGGTTTCATACCAAGGAAAAAGAATGAGACTGTAAACATACTTGCAGTAGTTTGCACAAATTTTGATGTGGCTGATAATATAAAGTTGGATAAAACATAACCCCATATCAAGGTAATTGTGAAGCCAGAAGTCCCAGACATTGACACTAGCTGGAAGGTGTTTGAGAATGATCAACAGATCATCAATTTCTTATAGGAAGAAGCTGAATTCTCCCCCAAGAACTAGGATAAATTAGAGAAATAATATGGGGATCAGGTGGTCTAGTTAAGAATGAAAAATATACCAAAACATCTTGTGACTTTTGAATCAACATTTAATCTGAATGACCAATTTCAAAAATATAAAGTGAACATTCAGGTCAAAGGTGAAGATTCAAAGCCCATTCTAGTTAGAGAAGGTAATGTACTCTAAATTGGCAAGGTTAGTATCGATTAATAAAATTTTTATTTCATATAACTTTGACAAGAATTCCCAGATGTCTTTTGTTGGAGATACAAATACATTAGGGGATTTAATCCAAAGTTGGCACAACATACTATCAAGCTGGATCTAGATGCTAAACCTATTAGGCAATAGAAAATACCATTCAACCCTCATATTGAGCCTTTAATGAAGAAGGAGCTAAATAAGATCATTGAGGAAAGCATTAGTTTTCTGATCAAACACTCAAGTTGGGTTACAAATATAGTAAAGGTTAGGAAAAGAAAATGTAGAAATCAAGTTATGCATGGAATTTCAAGACTTAAACATGACATCTATTAAGGACCTATTAGTGCAGAATCACAACACCCCCAAATGGACTGGGTGTAGAGTGGGGAATTTGGTGTGATTGCATAACATGGGACCATCTCTCAGGCTGTGGGACTTATAAACCTGAGATGGCCCTCCAGAGAAATCTGGTTCTTGCTTTGTACTCTACCTGCCACAAACTAATCCAGTGCAGGAAGAGTCTAACTAATCCTAATCTAACCATTCCAAGGGGAAAGAGAGGAACAATGAGGGTTAAAGAGCCTACACTAAGAGGTGATACATTAGAAAGGGAAGTGTGAGATATTTTGTTGAGGGAGAATGAAATAGGGAAAAGGTAACTTAGGGAGGTCAGACAAAAGTGACACAAAACTAGGTCCAGATCTGTCATAGAAACTCCATGAAGCAAGACATCCTACACCTGAAAATGTGAAATACATGCACAAGAAGGAAAACATGAGATAGAGAGGCACAAAGAAACAACAAAACAATGCTAAGGGTTGAAAGATGCCACAAAAAAAGGTTTTATTGCTCTATAAGGTGAACAAACTATTATATGCAGTGCTCAGAGGCACAAATATGCTCTCTAAATGTTGGAGAAGGCATAAAACTCAAATGGAGTCAGGAAAGGACTTTTACAGAGTTTCCCTACACCTAGAATGTCTCACCTTCTCAAAATGAGAAGTGTTACAATATATAGAAAGAATAAGAGAGAGAAGAGGGAAAAATATTCAACCACCATAGGATACAAATTTAATCTTGCCTTGAAAGCTTCAACCACCATCAATCAATACCCCCTATAAATCTGCCTACAATCTGTCAATTCTGGCTCCCTAGCAGATCAAATTAAATCTAGTCCGGTAGTTGATGAAATCAGATTCTGTATTAATGGATTGTAAGATGTTTTCCCAAATTTCACCCACAAAATCTTTCTAAGAATGATATTCTATGTTTCCATGGCATACAGGGGGTCGAGACATTTCCAAAAATTATTCTCCTGCCCAAATCTAATTTTCTAGTCAAAATATATGGCCATTTGAATTTTTGGTCGTGGGCGCACAATATTTAAAGATTTGTTCATACAGGATCCACATGGCAGCCCTATGCTTGTTTAAGATTTGGATCTTTTCTCACTCTTGAAATTATTCCCATGAGACACATGGCAGCTTCTGCAGGATCCTCTGTCTCCTTTGTATTTTCACCTTAGTCTTTTTACTTGGCGGGCTAACAATCTGACCTTGGACATGTGGAGACTTGGCGCTTGTCTGAAAATTACCTCCAAACTCTACCTTTGAAGTAGCATCATGCTGACACTTGGATCCCTTCATTGGATTGCCTCTGCTTTGAATATTCAAACCCCCAACTCTGTCCCCTTTTTAGACTTGGGACATCTGGTGAGACCACACTCGTTTGAAAAACCCGCTCAGGATTTTTCCTTTGAAGGAGTGTCGGGTTGACATGTGGAAGCTTCCGCAGACTCTTGGACTTTTCAATGGCCATTCCTAATTTACTCAGGCCCTGAATGCATGGAGGCTTGGAACTTGTTTGGGTTTGCTTTTTGATTTTAATCTTTGGAGATGCACCACTTGGACAATTGGAGACAACTTCCACTATCTCCTCCATACATAGCCAATTTTGGGGCTCGCTCTGAGTCATTTGGAGAACCCAAAGACTTCGAGCCATCATCATTTCTTTTCCTTTGAGCCTCTTGTTAGTGCAAAATCACAGCACCCTTGGATGCACATCAGGCTTCTAGGTTGATGTTCAGGCATCCAGTGTGATTGCACAACATGGAAACCTCTCTCCAAGCGTGGGACATGTAAAACTGAGAGAGGAATCTCCAGAGAAGGCTGGTTCCTACTCCTAAACTACCTGCCACAAGCTATTCCAGTGCAGGCAAGCTAATCTAATCCTAATCTAACCATGCCAAGGAGACAGAGAGAGAGAGAGAAAGGAAAAAACAGCAAAAGCCTACACTAAAACGGTGATACAACAGAGAAGGAGAATGTTGGACATCTATCAAAACTGCCATGGGACAAAGAGAGGTGAGCAATGGGAAGGATGGATAGATGCATCACAGGCCCAAGGATAGATTTCACACAAAAAATGTCCCAAAACTCCATGAACACAGCTCCAAACCTGTAATGAACATTCAAACATGCACAGATACCTGCAATGAAGAGAGGCAAGAAGAGGACAAGCAAAAATGAGGAAGGATGGATAGATGCATCACAAAACACATTTTGTTGCTCCAGAAGTTTACACAGAACATCATTCCATTAGTAAAAGGCAAAAATGCCATTACAGAGCAAGGGAGAAGGTTCGAACTCCATTTTCAACCCTAGAGAAGAAAAGAAGGGAGGGCCGAGAAGAAAGAATGAGCAACCTCCTTTTAAAATGAGCCAAATCTAGCTTTTACATTGCATGGGTCGAGCCCAGGGGACAGAAACGTGGGAAAGCGTGTAAGCCCATTCCTCATTGAATACCAACGCATTAAAATGGCATAGGATACCTTACCAACCCATACCCTGCTATATTTGACTGATTTTGGAGGAGAATGTGACCCATTTGTATTAATTTGGCCGCTAAAATGTCACTTTTGTCCGTGCAGAAGAAGAATGCAACCCATTAGCATTAAAACGGGTTGTTGAAAAGTCACTTCTGGCCATTACCAAACGTCAGATCCGTTTCTTGATTTTCTCTCTTCAGACTGCACCAAAACTCAAGATTGATCCCAGAATCATGTAGAGCATCTCAACAGATTTCCGTTGATATAAAGAACGTGGAAATCTGAGCTCTGGATCAAAAGATATGGTGATCTGAAGATTTAGGGCACGGAACAGATCAAAACGAATTTTAAAATGTTTTCCCGCTCTTCGCCATTTGGACGACACGTGGCACGTGCTGATTGGACGAGCAATTCTATCTCCTCCATCTTTCGCGGGCTTTCCTTTTGAAATTGCTTGTGGGCCCCTTAAACTTGGACACGTGGCGCCATTTCATTGGTTCAGTTTAGCGCTCGATAACTCGTCCCTTTGACCTTTTGACTTTTCTCTTGTGAGGACACATGGCACCTTCTGATTGGTCCTCAGCTGATTCGGCTCCTTCGCGTACTTCGCCTCCATTTTTCCCAGATGTCCCATTTGATTTGGGGCCCTTTGTGCTCATTTCGGCCGGTTCGGGCATTTCGCGTCCATTTGTCCCAGATGTCCCTTTTGACTTTGGACCCTCTGGACTCATTTCAGCCGATTCGGCCGGTTTGGGCATTTTTGTCCCAAATGTCCCGACTGCCCCTAGGACTAGGACTGTCATTTTTACAATTTTTTCTTGGATCAACCTACTTGCCTTCTGCAACCTCTTTTTGCATTTTCTTAGAGCTTGCTCTTTTCCTCTCAGACAGGGAACTTAGAAAATATTTGAGGGGACTCTAGCAACATGATTTTTGGCCCCAAATCAATCAATTTTCCTAGGACTTGAATATTCTGATGCATGTTATCAAAATTACCCAGGGGGGGTGAAATTTTGACAACAGTTTGGCGACTCAGCGGGGTCATCTGCCTGCTAGATGAATGATCAGTAGCCTGAAGCATCCATTGGGCATGGAGTCATGAGTTGTAACCTGCAACTGATCTGAACTTTGAAAACCTCCCTCTGAGCCACTTGGAAACCCATTGAACCTGGAGTGTCTTTAACAAGATGCCACTGAAATGAACTGTGCAAGAGCAAAACCAATAACACCAAAACTATGTACAGAACTGAAAATCATACATGCCCCAAATGGAACATGCAGAGTGTGCACAAGCACTTCTTCTGCTGAAAGCAAACCTAGCTACTCTACTCTAACTAGAAGCAAAGGCAAGCTAAACAAACCCTGCAACTGGTTGTGCAGAAATAGCTTCCTTTCTTCAAAATTGGCAGCCATGCAATTGATTTGGCACTGATCATGGCTGTTTGGATGGATGGAAAATCAACAAGAAGCTGGTCTTCTATCCAAATCATCAAGGTATCAACTGAGAATAAATCCAATACCTCTTTTAGTTGCTCTGCATTTGGATTGGAGAGGTATGGGAGTTGATCCTTGGTACTTTGTAGCTCATCCTCATGCTCAAAAGTGAGCATGACCGGTTGTGGCTTCTCCTTTGGCTCCAATGAAGCCAAATACCTGATTGGGCAAGGTCTGATCCGTTTGATATGCCCATATGCTGTGATTTTCAACTCCGAGAATGGAGTCTCTCTTGTAGACCCTCCTGAATGGATGGTGTGGAAGCAATGGTGAAATTCTTTTGTCCTTTCTCTTCCTCCAATGAAGAACATGAAAGATTAAAATCTTCCAATCTTGGTTCCAAAGAGCTACTATAAGATGCAAGCTGCTGTAAATGAATGTTCTGCTTCATGACAGCAGGCTCTGGTGTTTGGAATGTGGATGATGAAAGAGAGAATGGTGAAAACTCAACCGGCTCTTCTCCATCAAAACAGTCCTCCAAATCTGACAGGTAAACTGCCTCATTGCTGTCCTGCTGCTCGTTTTCAACTTCCTCCATGGTGTCTTCTTGATCTGCAACTTGACCACCATGGTTTCCTTCACTCTCCAATATTGAGTTTGAGAGATCAAACTCCTTTTCAGTACTAGAACTTGAGAGAGGTGAAGTAGAAAGAAGAACTGAAGGTTCTTCTGTAGCCTGCTTTGTGCTCAAAGCCCTTGGATCTACATTTTTCTTCTCCACAGCTAGATTGTGCTCCTCCTTCTTTTGGATCTGGAGCATCTTCTCCTTCCTCTAATGTTTGAAGACAATCTTGCTGTTGATTGAACTCCTCCTCCAGCATGAAGTTTTTCAAGTCAAACTCTTCAATTTGCTGCTCTAGAGCACAAGTTGGGACTGCAAGATCTTCTTCTTCAACAAAATCAGTCCTCACCACCATTTGTTCTCCAACCTTAGCCTCTTCTGTAGGCTTAACCATCAAGGGGATCTTTTTCATCCCAAATCTAAGAGCCAAACTTTCTAAGCTTTTAATCATTTCTTCTTTTCTTGGCTCTCTCCTCTTGCTGTTGTTTTCCTTGACTGGCTGATTTTTGCAATTTCTTCTTCCCCACATGGAATTGGGGATGCAAGAGGAGGGATAGGTTGAAACTCAACTGATTTGACAATTTTGTGTGGTGGTGGAGGAGGTGAAACCTCTTGTTTCTTTGGAGGAGGGGGTATTTCTGTTAGCTCTTGTGGAGGGGATGACTGTTTGGAAGGGAAAAGGAAAGAAGAATTGAGATGAGATGGAAGACTGAGAGGATGGAGACATGGATTCAACATTTGGGACAGCAGATGGAGGGTTTGAAATTTGCAAGTCCAAATGAGATGGTGCTTGCTTGAGTAATGGGAAGAGAAAGACCAGATGATGGTGTAGAACTTACCCATTAACAAGGTTGTTCAACACCGAGTCTATAGGCCTCTATTTCTGCTATCCATTGTGCAAGTTGGGGCAACATCTTTATCATGAAGTCCAGCTTCTCCTGAGGGCTGTAATGCCTTGGAAAAGGTCCCACCCATGGATAGGGTGCTCCATAACTGATTCCAAAATCTTTCATTTGTGCTTGAGCCCTGGATTGCACCATGTTTACCTCCATCTTTTGGATTTTCTCCAACAGACCAGCATCTTGCATCTGATGGTCTTCATAATATGCATACTCTTGCTCTTGGAAAGCTCCATAGCCAAACTGATTTTGGCACTGTTGCCCATCTGGGTATGTATGCTGATTTTGAATTTGTTCAAAATACTGATTTGGAGGACTTGTTAAAACATGTTGGAGGTGGAATATACTGTTGTTGTTGTATATGAAGTTCCATGATGGAAATGAATTCATGATGATTGCACAACTTCATGGAATGGAAAAGAATGAAAGGGGTGGAAAGAAGAATGGATAGGAAAAATGGATGAAAATGAATGGAAAGGAAGGTCTGCAACTTCAGAGATGGGTTGTTGACCAGATGGAGTCGCCAGATGTGTTTACAAGTGCCTCTAAAAGCTGAAATCTTCACAGGAACACATCAACCTGCAAAAGATGAAGTGAAAGACCTCTAAGGTCCCACCGAGCATGCCAAAACTGTTAGATGCAAAATCACAGCACCCCTGGATGTTGATCAGGATTCTAGGTTGATATTCAGGCATCCAGTGTGATTGCACAACATGGAAACCTCTCTCCAAGCGTGTGACTTGTGAAACTGAGAGAGGAATCTCCAGAGAAGGCTGGTTCCTGCTCCTAAACTACCTGCCACAAGCTATTCCAGTGCAGGAAAGCTAATCTAATCCTAATCTAACCATGCCAAGGAGACAGAGAGAGAGAGAGAAAGGAAAAAATAGCAAAAGCCTACACTAAAACAGTGATACACCAGCAGAAGGAGAATGTTGGACATCTATCAAAACTGCCATGGGACAAAGAGAGGTGAGCAATGGGAAGGATGGATAGATGCATCACAGGCCCAAGGATAGATTTCACATAGAAAATGTCCCAAAACTCCATGAACACAGCTCCAAACCTGCAATGAACATTTAGACATGCACAGATACCTACAAATGAAGGGAGGCAAGGAGAGAACAAGCAAAAATGAGGAGAGGATGGACAGATGCATCACAGAACATGTTTTGTTGCTCCAGAAGTTTACACAGAACATCATTCCATTAGTAAGAGGCAAAAAACGCCATTACAGAGAAAGGGAGGAGGTTCGAACTCCATTTTCAACCCTAGAGAAGAAAAGAAGGGAGAGCCGAGCCGAAAGGATGAACCACTGTAATGTCTAACTCTTTGAAATGAAGCCCCTGGCTTTTACAATTGCATAGGAAGAAAGAGCCCAGAGGGACAGAGACGTGGAAAGCGTCGAAAGCTATTCCTCATTGAATACCAACGCATCTAGAATGGCATAGGATACCTTACCAATCCATACCCTGCTATAGTTGCACTGATTTGGGAGGACAATTAAGTGGACATCAAATCCTTAATTTTACATTAAAAACAACTAAAACATCAAATTCTAGTCCGTCCGCGGACTTGAACTATGCCGAACCCATTAGTATTAAAACTATGTCATAAAAAGTCGCTACTGGCCATTGCCACACGTCAGGGGAGTTTCTTGATTAGCTCTCTGTAGACTGCACCAAAACTCGATTTTAATCCCAGAATCATGAAGAGCATCTCAACAGCTATCATTTGATATAATTTTTTACTGGAAATACTAAGCTCTTTCAAAAGACTTTTTCGATGTGAATGATTTATGTCTACGTTTACAGACTGCAAAATTTGAATTCACTTATCAGAATGTGATCCCGCTCTTCGCCAAACACGTACCATGTGCTGATGTGGACGAGCAATTATATACATGTTCAAAAAAAAATCATTTCGATTTCAATATTCCTTTTGATGAATTTTGGCGGGCCCCTTAAACTTGGACACGTGGCTTTGCCATTTCTGTATGGTTCGGTTTCATACCACTCGTCACTTTGAAAAAATTTTGAAAAAATAAAATATTACTCTTGTGAATACAAAATAAAATCCTTTTGATTGGTCCTCAAGATAGATAGTCGGCTCCTATAACGTTCTTCACCAAAGGATATATATATCGGATGGTCATCCAATTTGTGGGCAACGGACTATAATCTTATCAGGCCGTTTTTTAAAAAAATACCAAGTTTGAATCCCAGAGTGTTTAATATAGCTAATCTTTCCATTTTTTACGGCCGAAATTAGTCCATTTTAGAAACCCAGATTCCGGATGGACCCTCTACGATTCATATTAATATAATTTTGTCTAATTTTGAGTGTAGTATTGTCCCAGATAATCCCTGACTGCCCCTAGGACTAGGACTTATGTTGTTATTTGCAATATGATGTCCTGGACATACCTGACTTGCCTAACCTCTTTTTGCATTTTCCATCAGAGCTTCCTGCACTTACCTCTCAGATCATTATGGAACTTAGGTAGGTGAGATCTCCAACAACCCAAAAAGTGGCGCACCGTTCAGCATGTCGAAAACAAGTTATCAGCACCCTTGGCGCACCGTTCAGCATGTCTGACAGCATGCTATCAGCGCCCTTGGCGCACCGTTCAGGGGGGATGAATGTCGACAGCAAGTTATCAGCACCCTTGGCGCTACTTTAGGCATGTCGACCAATCTATCAGCGCCCTTGGCGCATCGTTTAGCATGTCGACAGCAAGTTATCATCGCCCTTGGCGCACCGTGCATGTACGAAGCAACCGTTATCAGCGCCCTTTACCTGTGCCTATGGCGTTGAATTTGACTCCTTTTACGTGTCAACACCTCTTGCTTGCGCCCTTAGCAATGTGACGATCATGGGCTTTGAATCATTCCCTTCATGATTTCCCATACGTACGGGGCTCTGTTTTGTCTAAATCTACCCAAGGGGAGAATATGGGATAACAACATGGGGACATACTACCTACTAGATGAAGAGACCAGTAGCCTTGAAGCATCCATTTGGCATGGAGTCGTGAATGATAGCCTGGTACTGACCCTTTATTGAAATGGACTCCTTGAATTCTTGTGACACTTTCTATGTTCTTCCTGACCCTAATCCTGCCCATGCATATGCACTCTCAATTTTCATAAGAAAATACCTTGGAATTACAAAGTTTCTGATACGAAGAAATTTTTTTGACATGGGGCTTTCATCTGTGATTGAGTGGACTATTTCTATGAATTTAGTTCGACTTTTCATTTGTTACTTTTGAAATTAGCAACTGTCATAGGAAACTAAGGACCTCTCTAAATTTTGAAGGGCTTGGGCTCAGTGTATCCTAAGAATGGAATGTTACAATACTTACCTAGGGCATATTAACTACACAATGGTACAACCTTGGAGCAAAAAAACACAACAATAACTATGTACAAAGATCAAATCATACATGTCTCAAATGAGACATGCAAAGTGTTCTCAAGAACTACTTCTACTGAAAACAAATATACTCCTACACCTAAAATAATCAGAGAGAAAAGAAAAGCTTAAACAAATCCTGCCCACAGGAAGGGAAAAATAGCTTCCTTTTCTAAAAAGGGGCAGACATGTAAATGGTTTGTCACTAAATATGGCTTCCTGGATGAGTAAATAACTGAGAATAAGCCAGTCTTCCACCCAAATCAACAAGCTATCAACATCAATGGAAAGTACCTCCTCAAGCTGATTTGCATTGGACTCCTGGAGGCGTTAATGGTGACCCTTAGAACTTTTAGGCTCTTCCTCATGCTTAGAAGCAAGCATGACTAGTTATGGCTTCTCCCTTGACTCTAATGAAGTCAAGTATCTAGTTGGGCATGGTATGCTCCTTTGGATGTGCCCATTATTTTGATTCTTAATTCCAAAAATGGAGTCTTCTTGTGGACCTTCTTAGGTGGATGGCGTGAGAGAGATGATGACATCATCCTTCCTTTTCTCTTCCTTCTCCTATGAAGAACATGGAAGACTCATATCTTCCAAATTTGGTTCTAGAGGGCCATTATGAGACACAAGATGCTTTCCTTGAATCCTCTCCTCACAGGCAGCAGGCTCATGTGCTTGAAAGGTGAATGATGGAGGAGAAAATTATGTAATCTCCACAGGCTCTCCTCCATCAAATCACTCCTCCAAGTTTGATAGGTAATCTATCTCCTTGTTGTCATGTTGCATATGCTCAACCTCCTCCATGGTTTCCACCTGATTTGAAACTAGCTCACCATGGTTCCCTTTTTCTTTCAACATAAATTTTGAAAGCTCAAACTCCTCGTCAACATTATATCTTGAAGGGGATGAAGTGGGAGGAAGAACTGAAGGCTCTTCTATGGCCTGCTCTACACTTGGAGCCTCTGAAACTATATGGTCCTCCTCCATCATGGGTTCATCAATCAAATCAGGCCCTTGGAATGAAGGAAAAAAATATTCAATGATGCTTCCTTCATTCAATTGCTTCAACTCTGATTTGATCTCTCCCATCTACTCCTCTTCAATGGGACTTGGAGTTGATTGTTCCTCCTCCTTAACTAGTTGTGTAGCTTAGATCAAATCAGCATCTTCTTCATACAAAGTGTCATTAGGGACATTGCTTTCATATTAAACAAACTATTGATCTTCTTGTTCTTCTTCTTGTTCTTCTTCTGTTGCAAACTCAGTCTTAGCCACCATTGGCTCCTTAACCTTGACCTCCTCTTTTAGCTTGACCATCAAGGGGATCTTTGTAAACCCAAATTTGGAAGCCCAAATCTTCAGATTGTATGTCATTTCTCCTCTGTTGGGATCCACCTCTTGCTATTTTCCTTGACTGGATTCTTGAGTCTCTTCCCAACATGGAATTGGGAAAGAAAGAGGAGTGAAAATTTGGGGTTCAACTAGTTTTGCAATTATTTTTTGTGGGGAGGGAAGTGGAACTTCTTGTTTATTTGGAGGGGATGACTGCTTGGGAAAGAATAGGGGGAAAGAATTGAAATGGGGTGGAAGATCAAGAGATGGGGAAGAGAAATAAACACTTGGGGCAACAAATGAGGGGATTGACTCTTGATCATGCTGAAATAAGAAATTTTGAGAAAGAGAAAATGAAGGACAAGGAACTGGTGATTGACTTACCCATTGACAAGTTTGTCTCACAATTTGCTCATAAGCCCTAATGTCCTCAATCCACTGTGTAAGTTGAGGAAACACTTCAACCATGAAGTCAAGCTTCTCCTTAGGGCTGTAATGTCTTGGAAAAGGGCCTTCCCATGGAAAAGATGTCCTACAACCAATCTTGAATGCCTTCATTTGTGTTGTACCCCTGGACTACACCATGTTAGCCTCCATTTTTGAATATTTTTCAGCATATTAACATCCTCCATGTAGTTATCACCATTATATGCGTCCCCTTGTTCTTGATAAGCTTCATAGCCAAACTAGTTTTGACTCTGCTCATATGTGTAAGCATAGTGGTCCTTGATCTTATTATAATGTTGATTTGGAGGAGTTGGGAAATGCATTGGAGGTTAATTGCATTGCTGACGTAAGTGTGAGTTCCATGAAGGGAATGGAGTCATGATTACAGAACTTTATGGAATGGGATAAAATGAAAGAGATGGAAGAATAAAATGGATGAAAATGAGTGGAAATGGATGGAAAAGGTTTACAACTCAAAGAATGGATTATTGATTAGATGGAGTCGCTAGATGTGCTTGCATGTGCCTTGATAGGATGAATCTCACCAAGAGCATATAAACTTGATGAAATGAAGTATTAAGGTGCTTCAAACCTATCCCAGTGTGCATGCCAAAACTGTTAGTGTAAAATCATAGAACCCCTTAATGCCCTGGGTGTGGAGTGGGGCATTCGGTGTGATTGCACAACATGGGACCATCTCTCAAGCTGTAGGACTTGCAAACCTAAGATGGCGCTCTGGAGAAATTTGGTTCTTGCTTCCTAATCTACCTGTCACAAACTAATCCAGTGCAGGTAGAGTCTAACTAACCCTAATCTAAGCATTCTAAGGGGATAAAGAGGAAGAGAGAGGGTGAAAGAGCCTACACTAAGTGGTGGTACACTAGAAAGGGAAGTGTGAGATATTATATTGAGGGAGAATGAAACAGGGAAAAGGGAACTGAGGGAGTTCAGACAGAAGTGACACAGAACCAAATCTAGATACACCATAGAAAATCCATGAAGCACAACATCCTACACCTGTAAATGTGAAATACATGCACAAGAAGCAAACATGAGATAAAGAGGCATAAAGAAACAACAAAACAATGTTAAGGGTTGAAAAACGCCACAAAACAAGGTTTTATTGCTCAGTAACATGCACAAACTATTACATGTGGTGCTCAGAGGCACTAATATGCTCTCCAGGCATCGGAGAAGGCCTACAACTCAAATGGATTTGGGAAATGAATTTTACATAGTTTCCCTACACCCAAAATGTCTCTCCTTCTCAAAATGAGAAGTGTTACAATATATAGAAAGAATAAGAGAGAGAAGAGGGAAAAATTGAATCCTACTTCAACCACCATGAGATACACATTTAATCTTTCCTTGAAATATTCAACCACCATCAATCAATGCCCCCTGTAAATCCACCTACAATCTGTCGATTTTGGCTCCCTAGCAGATCAAATTAAATCTAGTCTCATAGTTGATGAAATAAGATTCTACATTAATGGCTTGGAAGACATTTTCCAAATTTTCACCCACCAAATCTTGCTAAGAATGATATTTTATGTTTCCATGGTGTAGAGGGGGTCGAGACATTTCATAAAAGTCTTCTCTCGCAAAAATCTAAGTTTCTAGTCAAAAGATATGGCCATTTGAATTTTCAGGTCGCGGGCATGCAATATTTAAATATTTTGTCCATATAGGGTCCACGTGGCATCCCTGTGCTCATTTGAGATTTGGATCCATCCTTACTCTTGAAATTACACCCATGAGACACGTGGTGGCTTTGGCAGGATCCTTTGTATTTTCCCCTTAGTCTTTTTTCTTGACAGGCTAAAAGTCTGACCCTGGACACGTGGAGTCTTGGCGCTTGTTTGAAAAAATGCCTCCAGACTCTACCTTTGAAGTAGCACCATGCTGACACTTGGCTTTCTTCGTTGGCCAGTAACATTCCCATTTAAGACTTTAGAGTCAAGAGATTTTTTTTTTTTTAATAATGTTCATTGTTCTAAATAAAGCAATATTTAGAACAAACATTCCATGCCAATAAAATTTAATGGATAAACATATGTAGTTGTAATGAATCAGTGACTCCCCAATCTATTCATTCCATAACTCCTTAAGCTAATGATCTATTTATGTTATCTTATGTATTTAATACATATTGTATACTTCGTATACTTTTTCATCCTACCCTACTCCAGGTACTGAGTGATTTATTTAAAGAACATATATGAATATCTATTACCAATATTCATATGATATCACATTGTTTTAAACTTAGTGACATAGGACAATGCAACCAGTAGTTTACAATACTTTGGCCAAAGATTTATAACATACTCTATATGTCACTATTCCTAGATGGCATACTCTTCATTTTGGAATACGTCCTTCACCTCACTCTTCTCTTATCATGATTGGTCTTTACTGACTACCGTCAGTCCACTTGTTCTAGGTTTTAACCTAGTCCTAGATAGAAACATAACCTATTATAGGAAGACACTCACAAAGGCTTAGGGTAGATGGGCATACTCATTTGACCTAAGTCATTCGAATTTTCAAACGTACCCTAAGCCTTTGGAAGTTAATTCCTATCCTAAATTTTCTCCTATCCAGACCGTAGAGAGAAACTAGGTTCAAATCCAAGTTTGAGATGTGTGTAGATCTAGATGATCAATGCGGAAGGGTGATGCCACATGTCAACTACAACATTGTATTCTCAAGAATACCTAAGCCTTATCAAAAGTACATCCCTGCAGTTGGCATGTGCCAACATCCTCTAAAAAATGCCTCATCGAGATGTAGATACCCACGAGGAGATTGTTAATACATTATTAGTTTGGATTAAAACTTGATTACAACAACTCTACTAAAGCCTAATCCAACACTTAATAAGTTCTTTCCTAAATTTTCCTCAATTAGCCCATTAAGAACTTCATTATTTTCATGGTCAATTTTAACATTTGAACATATAGTTAAACTGTCAATTAATCGTAATGGTACAACGTTATAATATGTCTTATTTAAAAAGTACAATAAATTTTTGGAAATATTCAACATCTGAATATATATCCAATTTAAAGTAGACTTCATACAATTTGAAGTCTAATAAATTGTAGTCATATTTCCAAACCTTTTTGGTTTATGAGCAATTTAAGAAAGAGAAACAGTCTTTCTCTACATGTTACATGTTAGGGTTTATCCTACCCAATGTCCACATTTTCTTAATGTATGTTCATCACATGTTAGATTACTATGTTATATAGTTTAGATACGAATATCATAATCTGCAGCTTAACAAGTTACATCACAAGTAGGGAGATTGAACTAAATCCCTCTATCCAACTTATGAAAAGATAACCAATTAACATTAAAATAATATATAGAATATCAACGAGATAAAATCCATCTCTTCTATACAAGTACAAAATAATTTACACAACCAATGCAGGTAAACTCTCAAATTTTAATTTATCTTATAACTTATACATTTACAAGACTTATGCATTAAGGTATACTGCATAACAACCATATTCATTATAAAAGAATACTACATTTCCTTTTTCAATACAATCTCAAGAATGAATCAGAATTCTTCACAAGGAATCAGATTTAATTTAGCCAATGCATTATATAAGTTTTGCATTCTTTTATCACCTACGAAGTCCATCTGCAAATTTTTTTAGCACGGGTCAGTTCAATGAACTGAGCATGATAAGCACTAAGCCTTAAAATGAGGTGCATTCCAATAATTGTTCCATTAAAACAACTCTACTTTAATGAGACAATTATTACATCATATATATCAATATAAGTAATAGCAAATGGAAAATAAGTACGTTTAATCAATTGAATTTACTTCCAAGAGAAGAACGAAATATAATCCACTATATCTACCTTACAAAATGAAAGTTTAATTGATCCTATCAATTATCTTTTAGCAAACAACAAATCATATCATCTCATTATTCCCAATTCTATCATAATATAATACAACATTTATCTTTGCTTTAACCAAAAGAAGGGTTTAAAGCATGGTTCTCATTAGGATGATTCATCTAACTCCTAAGCAAAAGAAAAATAAGAACCATTACAAAATATGCTCAAACACAAGACGTCTGAAAAACAGAAACATATTCATAACATGAATTAACGGTTTCATTTAAAGGATAACTACCTTAAAATTCAACATTTAAGATATTCATCAGAATAGAATCCCATTTCAATCCAAGAAGGAATAGAGAATCAAACAGTCTACCTATAAGTCTAAATCTACTTCCACATGCTAGAAGTTAACATTTAAAGATCAGAAACCAACGTTCACAAATCAAGGTAGACTTATATAGGCATTAATCTCCACTCAAGTCCATACAAGGAGGATCCATAAAAAGATAGAGTGCAAGAGACAAAACTTACTCATCACAAACCAAACAAAGCAAAGCCTTGTCAAATAACAGTCTGCCAAAAAAGCTTACATTTTCAGTTCAATAAAACCGAATAATCTAATCTCTTCCTACATCATTTCTACAAATTATTTGAACAAGGAAGAGAAAATAACTCATAAAGAGATCTCCATTTCATAAGAGAATCAAAATATAAAAGTTCAACCAATGAACTTATCCCAGCAATAGAAAGAAAGGGATCTTAATTGGAAAATGATCCAATCAATAATTTATTTTATTGTACTAACAAATGAATTTCCGCTTTTAATTAAAACATAGAAATTCATAAGGTAGTTCCCATGAGAGAGAACAAAAAAGACTCACAGTAAGAAGAAAACAAACTGCCATTTTCCTTACAATTCTTTAACTTCAATAAACATGAGTTTCAATTCCAATCTCATAATGAAATACACAAAACAGTCCGGAAAACAACATTCTGTTCCAAAGGAATCATATTCCTTTCTTTTAAAAAGATACAAGGTTTATTTACTATATCTAACAAGAAATAGAAATACAAATCGATTAGTAAGCTAAACATGTTCAGAGTATCAACGAACTCAAAGATTGAAATCCCATTGTTAGGTTTCAATATTGCATTACAAAAGAGTAATTAATTCTTGATTCAATAACCACTAAATACAAAAACAATCTGAACATAGACAAAGTAATCCCATGATAACAATTCATAGCACTAAAGTAATAAACACTTCTTTTAAATGAAACCTAGAGCTTATTTTAAAAGATTTGAAGATGTGGGTTTCCAAAAAATAGAGGGGAAAAGAATACCTTAGATAAAATGCCATTGTCATCTCAGAAAAGATGAACGATTATCAAAAAGGAATTAGCAAATCCATTCATCAAACAAAGACATTTTTAGTTAAGATCTCAAGAGTTTACCCAACAAATCAGACAATTATTCTCCCAGTTTTCTTTGAGTAATAGTTAAACAAAAGAGTTATAAGTTTAAAATTTTAATACAAGTAAAACCCAACTCAAAATACCTGATCAGAGTCAAACATGAATTTTCAACAAAATTTCAGGGCTACACAAGTGTCTAATCACAGGTTCAGGGAAACACAAAGTTCCCATTCAAGTTTATATTTTAAACAAGAAGTCCTAATACCACCTCAAAATGAAACATGAGTTTCATCAAGATTTCATAACTATACAAGTAACAAAATACAAGTACGGTGTAAAACACAAACCTCCATTAACAGTCTAGATTTTCATAAGAATAAAACACAGGTACAGAGCCACATACATGCTTCACTAACAGTCTTGAGTTACCCAAGATTCCCAAACACAAGTAAGAGCATCAAGAACCTCCATCACCAGCTTTCATCAATCATGAAACCAAGAACAAGATCCAAAACAAATACAAGCTTGATTACAAGCTCAAGGAAAACACAAACTCTAGCAAGATCAGATAGAACTTAAGGTTCCCATATAGTTTAGAATCCACATAATGTAATGAAGGGTTCCAACACAATAACCTCAAATACAAATTTCAGAAATGGAAAACAGAGCTACTAATACAAGCTTCGCATGCATGTATCACTATTAAACTATCACAAAGACGGTTTCAAAAAGAACGCTATTTTTACTATGGATTGATATCTAAGATAACAAATATTATAAAACCCAACAAATAAGTAACTAGATACAACATGTAAGCCCAAAAATCTCAAAAGAGTAGAATCATTTTAATGAAACATTTAGAAGAAAGCAAGAGATCTTAAATATTAGAGCCTATCATGCCTGATAGTGCTTCTTCCAAATCGAAGGAGACCTCCAACCGAGCTCACAACTTCTCCTCTTATCCACGAAAGATCAAACAACCATATTCTTTTTCCACCTTGTCTCTTATACATCCCACGAATCAAAAATAGGTCTAAGACTTCAAAAATAGCCATTAAGTGTAGTTCAATCTGTTGGTTCAAAAAACCAGAGAGCATGCAAAGAAAAAATCACAGATCATGCAAAGTGATACAACCCCAGACCAACCCACTTAGATGCCTTCCAAGATGGTTTGTGCATGAAAACCAAAAACAATAAGTTTCATTAATTCCAATTTTCCCGCCTATCCTTCCTTTCCACCGCCTTCCAAGTTTGGCGATTTCCAAATCAAAATTAACATGAAATTCCATTTTAGTGATACTTCCACATAAGCCTCCGCCAAGTCATTAGCCCCTGCCAAAACTAGTAGTACCCTATACATTCAAAACCTTATCAATAACATAAATGCCATAGGAACCGTCACCCTTAATGCATGTAACCACCTAATTCCCCTTTCATACCCATTAGTTTAGGATAGATCAAATTGCTTATGTTAGATCTTAGGTAGTTTATAATACATACCTTAGGATATAACCCTAATAACAAATTTCCACCATAGGTCTTAACACATAGCCTTAGGTAGTTTCCACATAGGTTAGATTAATTCACAACATAATAGTTTTAGGAATTAGGTTAGATCATCATAAAACCTTATAGTATTAAGTTCTAGGTTAATTTTAATATCCTAGTAACCTTTCCATATCCTTTAGCACAAAGCTTAGGTTAGAATTCCAATCAACCAAAAAAGTAGAATAGGAAGCTTTAGGTTAGAAAAAAAATTCTATTAAGTGACATAGCTTAGGTAGAAAATATTCTTACCTAGCTTAGGATTCTGTAGATAGTCCTTTTCATGATCCCAAATCCTTCCTATGTTATGAACAAGTTGTATTTTTGTGTTCGTCAGCAATGTCCTACCATGATCAATATCCAAGGACCCAAGCACAACATACAACTGAATGGAAATAGATTCACACAAAAGATCAAAGAACTTGTAACAACAAAATTTCAGTCAATATGTCTCTTAATTCATGGAATGACAATTTTACCATTCGTTCAAAAGAGCATATTTACAACATTCCTTGGATCACTGAAATGGATCCAAGGATGAGTCAAATTGATAGATAATTTTATAACTCTTAAACCAAATTGCAACTCACCTATAAGAAGTGAAAAATGGATTCAAGGAAGCCATTCCAATTTAGTCAAAGGATCTTAAGAACAGAAATGATTTTCCCATATCAAGCATGATCTCCAACAATCAAAAAAACATATCTTTATGAGGAAAATCACAAGTTAACACTTGAAATTCAAAGGAGGAAAATAACAACTGTTAAGGGTGTTACATGTCTTGCCTTTGCTTTGACTATTCAACCCCCTGAATCTGTTCCCTTTTTAGACCTAGGACACGTGGTGAGACCGCGCTCGTTTGAAAACCCACTTAGTATTTTTCCTTTGAAGGAGCGTTGGGTTGACATGTGGAAGCTTCCGCAAAATCTTGGACTTATCAACAGTCATTCCTAATTTTCTCGGATCTTGAATACGTGGAGGATTGGCATTTGTTTTGTTTTTCCTTTTAATTTTAATCTTTTTACATGTGCCGCTTGGACACTTAGCAACTTCCACTATCTCCTCCATACTTAGCCAATTTTGGGGCTCATTTTGAGTCATTTGTAGAACCCAAAGACTTCAAGCCTTCGTCATTTCTTTTCCTTTGAGCCTTTTTTTTCTACATTGACACTATTTCTCCTTCCCCAACCCTACTACTCCATTGTAGAGCCTTCCTATAACTTTCTTGTTGGATTTGAAGCATGATCTTGTACGACCAAACCGTTTCTTTAATTTCTTCCTATGCAGGGTTGAATTTGACTCTTTTGGGCATCTAGTTTATTTTGTGTCATTCTAGAATGTGAGCTCATGGGTATGAATCATTCCCTTCATATTTCCTTTACGTGTGGGGATTATTTTGACCAAATTTTCTAGAGGGGAAATTTGGGATTACTTGACCACTATTTGCTTTCTTCTATGGAGAAAATCTTGCAACTAGTAGTTGGTTTTGAGAGGTTTTCACTTCTAGATGGCTACTTGGGCTATAATCAAATTATGGTGAGAGAATATGATTAGTTAAAAATGGCCTTCACCACCAAATGGTGCACCTATGCCTATAGGAAAATTCCATTTTGGTTATCAAACACAAGAGCTACATTTTAGAGGGCTATGGACATGGTGTTCAAAGGGATGATAAACAAGATAGTCTTTGTTTACATTGATGATATCATGGTATTTTCTAAGAACATGACAAGTCACTTCCACCATCTTAGGTAAGTGTTCCAAAGATGCAGAAGATTATGAGTGCCGCTAATTTCAAAGAAGTGTATATTCCTTGCTCATGAAGGTAAGCTCTTAGGCCATATTGTGTCTAAGGAGGGATTGAAAATTGATACAGAAATAGTTGAAGCTATTCGATCATTACCATTTCCAAGTCACAAGAAATATCTCCAAAGTTTCTTGGGGAAAATTAAAGTTTTTAGGAGGTTTGTTCTTAACTTTGCTAAGTTGGTCAAGCACTTAACATTGATTTTGAAGAAGAGAATGGATTTAAAATGGAATGAAGAAGGAAAGGAAAGATTTGAGGCTATAAAGAAATTCATTGCACATGCTACACCCCTCATAAATCTAGATTTTAAAGTACTTTACTCTATATGATTTTGGTGGCACAAATGCAATATTTGTAATACTACTACAACTAAACCAAGAAGGATTAGAATATCCTGTTGCATTCTTCAGCCAGGGCCTTGAGGATTATGAGGTAACATATTAATTCATTGAGAAACGTGTCCTTGCTATGATTATAAGTTTACAGAAATTCAAACATCTAGTTTCAAATAATATAATTCATTTACTAGTTTCGCATGTAGGTGTGAAAGATTTTCTTTTAAAAAAGGACCTCGATGAGTAAAAGGTTGGTTAGATAACCAAGGTCATGGAGTATAAAATTTATATCAATGTGACTAAATTGGTTTGGGGTAAAGGGTTGTTTGAACAACCAGTTTCAAGTTAGCATGCACATGAAGAGGCCACCCTTATGGTTCAAGGTGATCAAGATCAACCAACCAACACCTCACCCAATCCTTGTTGGACACAAGATAAAGTCCACTTCCTTCAAACAAGTAACTATCCCCAAGGTTTCAGTAAGCCCAAGAGAAGGTATTTTAGGATACAAACTATACCATATGTGCTAATAGAAAATGTTTTATTCAAAAAGGATGTGAATGGTGTCCTCCTAAGATGCATTAAAATAGATCATATACAAAAGGTATTACATGAGTTTCATGATGGAGAGACAGGTGGCCATTTTAACCCTAGGATACCATCTCTTATAATTATGAAGGTAGGGTATTATTGGCCTAACCTCTTTAATGATTTTTATGTATGGATTAGTAAAAGTAAGAAATGTGCTTTCTTCACAGGTAAAGAGAAGATATCAACCCTTCCAATCCTCCCCATTTTTGTAAATGCACCATTCATGTAATGGGGGATAGATTTTATTAGAGTGATTAATCCAAATTATATATTAGGTCACAAATGGATCCTTACAACCACATATTACTTCACCAAGTGGATGGAGGAAGTTGCACTCAGAGAGGTAAATGTGACTAGCATCCTTGATTTTTATGAGGTTATAGTGGAAATATTTGGTGTTCCTTCCACTATAATATTAGATAATGGATTTGAACAGTAAACATGGCAGAAGGAAGATGGACAGTAAAAGTGAGGTGAGGGTTTCAAATTCTGTTTTAAATGGTAATTTAGAGGAGGTTCTCGACGTGGATGACGAAAACATGGCGGGCTGGAGCACTGTTTGTAGAAAATCTTTCCGCGGTTTTCGTGGAGGGGGTGTGCGCCGGGGCACTTAGGCTGGTTGTCATTGTTCCCATCGGCGCTGTTCTTTTGCTGTTCTCTTGCTGGGCTTTGCGGGTTTTAGTGCTGTCTTTAGTAGGTTCTATTCCTACTTGCGCCCTTGTTGTTTTTGACCTTTTGATCTTTTGCTTGCTTGGGCACATCTGGCTTCTAAGTCATCTTTGTACAAGGGTATAGTCCCTTTCAAAAAACTATTTGCCAATAGTAAAAAAAATATTAGATAAAGGATTGGATTTTCTTAGAACAAAAATATCTAAAAGGAAATTAAAAAATGGCTTCTATTTGAGCACTTCCTCAAATTATTACCTTTAGGGTAATGGGCAGGTTGAGTCCACTAACAAAAATATTTTGAAAATCATAAGGAGGAATCTAGATGAGAACCAAAGAACATGGCACAAAAAGTTTAAATCAACCTTATGGGCTGATAGGATTACTCCCAAGAGGTCAACAAGATACTCCCCTTATATGCTGGTTTATGAAAGGGAAGCAAGGCTACCAATATCCCTAGAACTACCTACATTGGAACTTATCAACTAACTGGAATTGTCATAATTTAAGCCCATGAAAGCTAGATATGCAGATCTCATAGAGTTAGAGGAGTTGAGGGACCAAGCGGTGTGGATCATGGACAAGGATTAAGATTTGATCAAAAGGTGCTTTGATAAAAAGACCAGAAATAGAACTTTCCAAGAGGGGGACTTGGTCCTGAAATGGGATATAGATAGAGCCAAGCTAAGAAGACACTCTAAGTTTGACGCAATATGGAGTGGCCCTTACTTGATTTTAGGCTGTAAGACTAACAATGATTTCTAATTATCTAAGTTAGATGGAGAAGAGTTATAGATTCCAATCAATGAAATCTATCTCAAGCATTGTTACTAAAGTAAAATATCTTCCTTGTAAATATTGGACTAGTTCATTTACTTCAAGTACTTGTAGCACATTGCTCTATTGTAGAATAGGGCTGAATTTGTAATAAGTGTTTATGCACTCTCTACATGTCCCATTTGGGATGTGTATGATCTTTGTTTTTTCTATATAGTTGTGCCTTGTTGCTATTGCACTTTCTAGTTTCAGGGAGGGTCTAGTGATGGAAGAATGCCGCAACACTATTTCAGTGATTTAAGGGATGATTTCTCAGGTGTCAGATCACTTTTAGCAATCAAAGTGACTCCATATCTAATGGATCCTCCGAGGTCATTGGTCTTCTAGATCGAGTAGTCATATCACCCCATAAGTCACCAATTGTTATGCATTTTTAACACCCCTCCAAAATGGACAACTTAATAGGTCTAAATGTTTACAGTTGATGGGTGCAACACTTTCAAATTTAACAAGGTATCCCATCCGAGACGGTCTCTCTGGGATGATTAGTTAGAAGATAATGATGGTAGAAACTGCCAGTAACATCCTTGATGCTACCAGCCTGTAGCATTTAATATGCTACTGATCGGTAGTAGGTTTGGATGGTACCAGCCGGTAGCAAGCCAATAAAAGTGGCATTATCAGCAGATGGTAAATGGTCACTGGTAGCATTTTTGTGCAACCAGATGGTTGCATGAAGGTAACAACAAGTAGTAGTTGGTCAATGATAGGGTCGTTGGTATCATTTTTTACAGAAGCTACCAGCCAACAGTAGATTTTAAGCTACCAACCAAATGCAGGAATGAACTAGACCTTAATGGAAGAAGCAAAAAGTTGTTTAACTACCAATTTAATGAGGTATGAAGCCCATGACTACCCATGTAAGCAAAGTACAAAATTTTTATGGCCTCTCATGCCTCTTTGATGAAATATGTCAGTTGGTGAGACAATTTTGAGTCTATTCATATATATATATTGTAAAATTCACCTCATTTCGAGGGAGACATTCTGGAATGTAAAGGATCTCTGTCAAAATTGTTCCAACACTTTCATGAGTTATATCCCTAAAATTTTGGCATTTTTGAAGCATTATTTCCTAGTTCCTATAATGTAATGGATTGTGCATCATTTTAAGCAATAAAATTGGTGTTTTGTGACTATTCTTGCCCCATCTTGAGTTGTATTGCCTTATTTTCCTTTCATTACATTTGTAGGTATATTTTACATACTGTTGTTGGGACCTAGAATATTGGCTAAGGATGAGAAGGCGTGTGGGCATGTGGGACCTAGTTGAAGAAGGGTGTGTGGGTTCCAGTCATGCAGGGAAGGATTCTAGCGGTGTTTTGTAGAACACACGACATGCGCATAAGGCAAGACAAGTTTTGGACTTAGCCATATTTGGCACATAGGTAGCACACGATAAAAGCATGACCCTTGTGGATAAGGTGCCATCCTGACGACTGTGGGATCAAAAAGGGAATATTACAAGCATGCGATGGAAGGTTCCAGAAGAGACTATTGCAAAGAATGGAGAGATTAGATCTGAGAAGGAATTCTCCCATAAAGGACCACTTTGACACTTGAAAGATGATCTGTTACCTCAGAACACATGATGGTGAAGGAAGAAGGGCTATATATTGAGGTGCGTGGACATCAGAAAGAGAGGACCAGAGAGTGCCAAGATAGATAAAAAGTTGAAGAGAGGTGAAGCTCTGTAGAAATATAATGGTTGGTTCTAGGGGTTAGGAATTTGGAGAACTCTGGCAGTGATGACAAATTTAGAGGGATGGGTATGCATTCATTTTTGTAATGTGATGAACATAGTGTAGTTTTGATGCAGGACTTGGCTCTGCATTGTTTTATGAGGATTTGTTATGAATCTATGGGATGTAATGTAGTTATTGAACCTGCTATTATGAATATAAAGCTCTGTTATGACTCATATATGTGTTCAGGAGTATAATACTTATGCATTTTGTTATGTATGAAAATTTTTCATATGTTGTTTGCTATTTCTCTTTTATGGATATATTGAGATGACAAATCATTCTAATTTCTTATAATGTTACATAGTTATTTTCTACTCATTTCCCTTTGAATATCTATTATAAGATGATGCATTATCATAAGACTCGCATAAAGGAGAGACTTGATGCCCTCGCATACCTTAGGTGAGTGCCCAGTGCCCACTAGGTGATAGGCTGATGCGCAAGGGATTAGAATATTGGTCTAAGGGTATAAAATATGACTACATCTTGGTTCCATTTCTAGGACCTCTTTTCAAAGTTGTTGTGAGAAATGACATGCATCTTTGTCCCTATGATGCATGATAACAGAGCGTCTTATCTTGGAAAGTGTTGAAACATGGTTTAAGAGAATGGAGGATGAGTTTGCTCAAAGATTCAGCATTGGACCTGAGTTTGATACGCATAGATGGGTAGAATAGTACCTATACCATGAGCTGTATGAGACATTCTTCAGTTGTTTTCTAGTAAAACTATATGAATGGATTTTAGCATATGCATCCAGATCAACCTGTAACTATAGATCACACATATGGACCCAAGATGACTGTCAGAGACTGCAGGATCTATATCTGATGTGGATGAGTTTTGTTGATCATAGGTGGAAGGGAGTGCTGACTAGTTATACTCTTGAATATGCCATTTATACGTATTCTTTCTTAGAAGTTGTTGAGTTCGAGTTTCTGAGGGAGCCCAGAGGATCATTTTTACATGTTATTCCTTTGGCTATAAAGATCTTGGTCATTACCTTGAGTTTAGAAACATTTCCCATGGCCAGATAAAGCTTCTCTGAGCACTGAGAGAGGAAGTTAAGGTGGAGGAAGATGGCAGACATTATGGATGATAAGGAAAGGGAGGAGAGATGACTCAAGTATAGTGAAGCTCATGAAAGGGACATGAATAGATGACATGGGGTTACAAGTGTGATGGATCTGTAGAGGTAGATGTTGTGGGAAGGAGTTGAGGTTCATACAAAGGACATGGAACTCGAGAAGTCTGTGCTACCCCATCTTGGAAAAGGTGGGAGAGAATCCCCTTTAGCTTTTGATGAGAGTTCATCAAATGGAGAAAGAAGGGCCATTGGTGTGTATCTAAACCCACATGGTGACCAACCCCTAGCATTTGGTTTCCCAGATTAAGGGAGAAGTATTGTTAATCCAGTTGGTATCAGTGGCAGTAACTGATCTGCGCCCTTGAGATATAATTTCTTGTTTGGAACATTCATGGCTATGCAAGCCATTCCTGTATTTGGAGGAAATTTTGGAAAATGTGCAAGTATAAAAGGTTTGGGTATCATGTCTAGGAATGGCATAGGACATACAACTGGTAGTGGTACAATATCACAATCCATTAAAGTGCAATTCAGTGGGATGTTGGGAACATTTGGCACAACCACTTCAAGTCCTTTTTCGATTGCAGGAGGTGGTTTTGGTGGGTCAGGAGGAACAAAACCTGGCAGATCCAGTGGATC
Organism: Taxus chinensis; assembly: GCA_019776745.2. Classification (NCBI taxonomy): domain Eukaryota; kingdom Viridiplantae; phylum Streptophyta; class Pinopsida; order Cupressales; family Taxaceae; genus Taxus; species Taxus chinensis. The sequence goes on along the minus strand of CM034150.1, from coordinate 879,806,780 downwards.
TTGTGGAGGACAAAACACCAGAGGGAACCAAGGCTCTAGATTGAGAGGAAAAGGACTATAGCCACCTCCCCAAGTGTTTTTTGAGATGTCTTTACACATACTAGACTATAAGGGTATTGAAGATGCTGCAGAGCATGCGTAAAAGTGTGAATTACTATGGCGCAAAGGGATAACTACCCTGGAGTAGAAGGTGAGTTAGTTTACAACAATGTTGTAAGGACACGCAGATAGTTTGTCTAGGAAGTATGACTCCCATTAGAAGGTGGTAGACTATACCACATTAAAGAATGCCTTCCTAATAGAGTTCCATATACCTGAGTTTGAGCAGAAGAGAATTAATGCTCTAAGGGAGATCCAATAAGGAATGACAGAGAGTGTGCGAGGGTATGATGTGCATTTCAAGACTCTCTTGTCTAAACTATCCTATGAAATTCATCCATCTCAACAAGCTCAATGGTTTTTCAGAGGATTGATATCACCATTTAGAAGGGCTTCGTCACATAAGACTTTCACAGACCCATGTGAGGCATTAGAAGCTTCCCTGCATGTTGAAGTTGTTAGGAGTGTCGATACTATGTTAGTCCTTTTTTGGAGGCTCAAATTGTTGCAATGGCCAAGCAGTTGGAGAATCTGTATACAAACTCAGCGCATGAGGTTCGTTGTGGGATTTAGTATACAAACAAGGAAGTGGAAGGGAATGCAAAGGATATATTTCCTTGGAAATCGGTATGCACTATGGTGGTAGACTATGAAATTTTCCAGGGGGATCATGATACAAGTAGGTGTCCCCTACTGTAGCGCATAATTCGTAAGAATGTTTCTTTCTATTACAATATTTGTACCTCTATGACCCATGATACAAAGGATTACAGACTGATTGATCATATCCATGATGCTATTGATCTTGGTGTGCACAAGAATAGCCTCGTAAGCAGTTCCAAGGATGATGATCATCATTATAAAGGGCGTACAGATGGAGGAGCACATGGAGGAGGTTTTTTTGAAGGAATATATTGTCACGGTAACTGTAGCAGAGGAAAAATTTAATTCCTATGAGGAACATGTTATAACTGTGGATTTACAGAGCATTAAAAATGTGAGTGTCCTGATCTGTTACAATGCTTGTGGTGTGGAAAGAAACATAAGTATAAAGAATGTCCTTATCAAAATATGAACCAACAACACTGGAAAGAAAAAGGCATTGGGATGGTGAGCATAAAAAATGCCAATTCAAAATGGATGCCACGAATGGTGTGTGAGTCAAGGCTAGAACCTGTACTGGTGATGACACAAGCAGAGGCCACATGCACTAGGGAAATTCTAAGACAAAGGACACTAGTTTCAAGAGAGGAAGTGGTACATGGAAATTAATCAGACCCTACTCATTAGAAGGAGGTGTATCAAGATATTATGGATGTGATACAAAGTTTGCAAATGGAGATCCAATGTCTAAAGGAGCAATCGAGGTTGTTGGAGCAAAGGAAGAATGTTGAGGATCCAAAGGATGATTTGGATGAGGTCAAGGAAGTGTGTAAGATGTTAAGGCAAGATAATATTTTTCCCTTGTTAGGAGAATGGCTAAGAGAGAAGGTACCATGTGTAGGAGCAGAGTGCAAAAGGTAGGTTTTGCATGCAAACCTTCCTCCTCATATCCTTGACTATGATGAGGAGATTACTTTGAATGCAGCTGTTGATGGATGGCTTCTAAGTAATATCTTCATTGACATGGGAGTAGACGTCAATGTTATTACCTTAGATGTATGGCATAAAATGGGAATACACACATTATAGCCATCTTTGAATGTGTTGTATATGGAAAATAAGACTAAGGAAATTCCCATTGGACTCTTAAAGGATGTAGTTATCAAAATTAAAGGGGCCAAGTTCACTGGAGACTTTCAAGTCTTGGCATTTTCCGAGGTAGATAAATTTCCAGCATTTCTTGGGTGGCCATGTTGTTACAAGAACAGTGTCAACCTATGGTTTAACAAGATGTTGGTATCCAGATTTAATCTCCTTCACAACTTGAACAACATCATGAATCTACACAAGACACTCAAGGATAGATAGATGTTTTATATGTCATTTGTAGCTAGTGATCACACCTATCTACTTATTTGCATTCAAGAATTGAGGGAGTGGATAGCACCTTCATAAGGGTTTTGATCTAACCCTCACTATTTTAGATTGTGCCTATCAACCAAGGTAAGAGAACCTATATTGCAGCCCCTATATGGTAAGGAGATGGAGATATCCTTGTATTTTGTGTATGATATGGAGGAGGCTTTGTGAAAACATGATCAAATATCCATTAGCTAAACTCAAAGGAGCTATCACTACTAAATTATGGAAATGTTCTCAAAACAAAGCTAGAGCTACTAAGGACATGATAAAACCCTGATCAACTTTGTGTATTTTTGTGAAAGTATTGAATTATTTTGTGGACACACAATGCAGATGTAGGGGTATTGTAGGTAGGATGAGTTACTTTAAAGTGAAATTATGATGAGAAATTTTTGGACAAGAGTAGTTAGGAGTCATCACCTTCTTTGGGAAACCTTGCAAAAGAATTACAACACCTAAACAACAGAGATATTTCAATGAATTTGAAGTGCTCTTTCAACCAGGATGTGTGCACATATGGATGTCCAAATATACACTATTCCATACAAAATTTGATAGCCTACCACAAAGGCTTGAAGCAAAATATAAATAAAGCATTTAGAACCCCTTGTTAGATCATGTCCTAAGGTACACCCAAAGGTTTACAAACACCCTCAATTTACAAGGAAGGTAAGATGAATTTAAATATGTTTATCTCCACTCAAATGAATGATCTTCTGAATGGAAGATTACAGATGCCTTCAAACCCTCTACAAGAAATGAGACCATGTATGACCAATAAAGATACCAAACACAAGATTGCAACATGAGCATGAAACACAAATTGAAAACATACTGAAATACAAGTGCCTGCAAGCTTTGCTAAGAGATAAAACCAATTAATCCAAGAATTTGATCAAATATATCAGCAAGGGAATGTTATTTAGACAATATCAAAGCTTTTTGATGGCTTTACAGCTGAAACCAACTCAACATGATGAACATTTGATGCAAACTAGAATCAAAATGGCTCTCAGGAAGTTTCTCAAAAAGGAAATGGACTTCTTCTAGTTTTCCCTATGAAAATTCTTCTCTTCTTCTCCAAAATTCTCAACAGATGACAAAAATGCTTCCAAACTACATCATATACCCTCTTCCAGCTTGGATCCTTGCATCCCAAGCAAAGAATATGCCAAAGGGATCAAATTTGTTACAAAACCCTATACATTTGATGAAAAATGATATAAAACTGTGAAACAGCTCGCCAAATGCCAGAGATGCACAAATATTTTAAAATATTGCATGAACTTGGATCCTTATCCATCCCAGGGTCACATTTTTGGCATTTCACCATGCCAACATGCATTTGCAATCATTTTTCACTCTTTTCTCTCATCATTTTTAACTCTGCAATTTTTCATTTTTTACCTTTCACGTGTTTTTCACGGGATGAGAAAAATATATCACAAAAAACACTAGAGGGCACCGAATCATCTCAAATAAATGATTCCATTGTGTTCAGAAGGCTGAAGGGATGTAGATTCATATAAAATTTCATGTGTTTTGGTGTAAAAATGACCATTCCACACTTCTTGGAGCTCCAATGGTGCCCAAAAAATGAAAATGCACAGTTGTCGTTGATTAAAATCAACTTTAAAATTCCGCCCTCCATGTGTTAGATGATATCTTGAATATTATTCCTCTTTGTCTTTGGATGGGGTGGGAAACGTGTCCAAATACGATTGGGGCGGGCCCCGATCCCTAAAAATGCATTTTAAACCCCTTTTTGATTTCGGGAAAATTCTGAAAATTTTCCCCACGAGCCCCCTGGATGCGCCACTTCTCCTCCTGTGGTTCCCCACCAAAACCGCCAGATAATTTGAGAAAATTTACCACTTTTTCACAAAAAGGAAAATTTTCTCAAAATTCCCCACGAGCCTGAACACTCGCTGCCTCTTCTACCACGTGTCTCCGTCTCATTCGCTGTCGAGGCCGACCATCAAAATTCTTCCCTCAAACCTCCACAAGCATCAACACTTCATGCAGGCCTGAGCTTTCCTTTTTACCTTTTGAAATGTACCACGTGTCTCTATCCTATTGGATGTGGAGCCAACCCTCAAGAGCTTCCACGGGTTTACTTTTCACCTTGAGATTTTTGCCAAAATTTTACAAAATTTTCAACTTCCTCTCCGTGCTCCAAATCTCCGCCAAATTTAGGACACGTGTCTTGTTTTCATTGGATGCGGGCCTATTCTTCATTTTTACCTTTTACACGAAGGGTAAAAAGTCCCAAATTTTTCCTCTGGCCTCCATTCCCACTTCTCCTCTCAGACACGTGTCGCCTTCCTATTGGTTACGGGCCTTTGGGCAGAACATTTAATTTTGGCATTTTGAAGTTAAAAACTTTAAAAAATTTAAAACTTCCACCCTCCAATTTATCATCATGCACACGTGTCATTTTTCTATTTGATGCGGGCCTTTAGGTCAAAATGTTTCCTTCGGCATTTTGAAGCCAAAAAATTTAAAAAATTTCCAACTATCCGCCTGTCTAGTTGACCTCCATGGACACGTGTCGCTCTTCCATTGCAAGCGGGCCCTCGGGTATAAATTTTCCATGACGTTTTGAGTAAAAATTTGAAAAAATTTCAACTCCATCACCACCCACTTGATCCTCCCATGCCATGTGTCACCTTCCCATAGGGCATGGGCATGTGGGCCAAATTTTTCCCCTGACAACCTGAGCCAAAATTCATCAAAAATTTCTAAGTCCTTGACCATCCACCTGGCCCTCCTAGACACGTGTCATCATGCCATTCACTGCGAGCCTTTGGGAAAACATTTGATTTTGAGAAATTTGCAAAAAATGAAGGCAAAATTTTTAAGTGACGTCCGCCACCTGCTGCTCCATCTAACCAATCAAATCATGCCACGTAGGCACACTAGGAAAATGCGGGGCCGTGTAGAAAAATTTTCCCTTCGCCAAGAATTGAAAATTTGACAAGTTATAACATTTTTTCTGCACATCCTTGGCCAATAGAAACCTGCCACGTTAGCATAAATGTTGCAATGATAAATTTGATGGGTAGAACAAGCCTGTATGACCGTCAAAATGCAAAAAATGTAGGGGATGCTTCTGAAATCAAAATTTTTTGACAGGGAAGGTAGAATTATTCATTTTAAACCATCTGAATCATCTTTTGACATCATTTTTGACCTTGGGATTGGGGAAACACTTGCACGAATTTAGGATTTGATCAATTTCGAGCTCTTTCACGATTTGACAAAGGAGAAAATGTCACAGCCCATGAAAATGAATAAATCAGGGCACAAATGGGGGGGAACTTGGATTTTACTTCAATTTAGGGTAGAATAACTACATTGAGGGAAGTTACGAAGGTATTCAATTGGAAAATATGAACTGAAGACCATGAAATCAAAAAATGAAATGTTTGTGAGCATATTCGGTCATAGAAAAACAAGGCACATTATGCAAACTCAATATTGGGACCAACATTGGCTCTTTCCTGGGGATGGGCACTCCCAATGAGTGTCATAAGAATTAGACGTATACCAAGTGCTAAAAATCCATTGGGCAAGGAGTCAAAACATTCAGAGCAGCCCTAAAAACTAGAATTTCCACCAAAAACAGACCGAGAAAACCACACCAATAAAATTTGCCAAGGACAAAAGGGAAAACCACAAGCCAACAACAACAAGAACAAGGAAAGGACAAAACAACAACAAGGGCTATACAAAATGTACAACTTGTGCATACCTCACATGGGAATTTAATCCAAGAAATGTTTTAAATGTCTACCATTAACAGGAAGCTCCAACAAATACCCATCCAAATCCTTGAGAAAAAATGTATTTTCTCCAATCCTGATATCAATGGCATAAGGTCCCATCCATAGAGCATCAAAATTTCCATGCTTGCCCTTGTCTTCATGCCTACTATCCCACAGCAAAACTAGATCTCCAACACTAAAAGCTCTAAGGGTGACCTTCTTATCAAACAACTTCTTCAATTTCTCCCTAAACCTGACATGCCTTTGATGAGAAGCTCTCCTTTCTTCATCCAACTCAATGATATGATTGATTCTTGATTCATATGGGCCATGCTTTTGATCTTCCAATTGTTGGGAAAACTAAAAAGTGGATAATTGCAGGTGTAATGACAGCAATGCTTGAATTTCATAGACCAATTCAAATGGACTTTTACCGGTTGCTCTTTTTGGAGTTATTCTATTAGCCCAAACTGCAAATTTCAATTGCTCTCCCCACTTTTTCTTGTTTATTTCTAAGGTTCTTCTAATGATCTTGAGCAAGTTTTTATTACTTGATTTAGCTTGCCCATTCCCTTGTGGGTTGTAGTTGGAAGAATAGGTCAGATTTATCTCATATTCATTGCACATTGCCATCAAAGGCTTGGCTCTAAAACACATAGCATTATTAGACACAATATTAACTCGAACCCCAAATCTACATATGATATGATTCACCAAGAAATTCATTACCACTTGGTGTGTTGCTTTTCTAGATGGAATTGCCTCGACCCATTTTGTAAAATAATTAATTGCTACAAGGATCCATTTGTAACCAGCACTAGAAGGATCTGAAATCTCACGAATAAAATCCATTCCCCATTGTTTGAAAGGAGCTTCAACTGATACAGGCTGCAAAGGAAGGGAGCCCGAAGCTTTCAATCTTCCTAAAAAATGTTGGCAACTATCACACCTTCTAACTAGCCAGTTTGCATCTTTGAAAAGAGTTGGCCTCCAATAACCAGCTCTTAAAATCTTATGTGCTATCACTCTCCCAGAAAAATTTCCTCCACAAACTCCCCCATGGAAATCAGCAATCAACTTGGGAGCTTCATCTTCAGTTATGCATTTCAAGGGGACACCTTCAAGGTTCTTCCAAGCCAGCCCAAGGTCTGTTATGATATATTTTTGAGAAGCCAGCTTGAGGTCTCTTTTTTTATTTTTATTTAAGTGAATGGGATAGCATAAGTGCTTGAGATAATAGACCACATCCTTTTACCACTTAGAATTCATCAATTTGTCAAGGATATCTGCCCTTTCTTCCCCTAGCTGATTCACTTCTACATTTTTCAAATTACTCTCAGCCATGAGCTTGGCAAGACCCAAACCTCTTACCATCTTTGTTGTTTGAATATCCATGTCATACTCTTGTAATTTTTCAACCCATCTCCATCTCTTGCTTGATATCTCCATGTCAGATAAGATGTCTTTAACCATGGTGTGGGGAACATAAGCAATAACCTTTGAACTCAAAATGTAGGGCCTGAAAATCTTTGTTGCTTTTACTAATGTGAATGCTTGTTTCTCCATAATTGTGTACCTCAATTCAGCTACTTGTAAAGCCTTGCTAAAGAAAGCATTAGGCCTCTTAGCTCCATTTTCATCCTTTTGTAGCAAAACTGAAGCAATAGTAAATTCAGATGCAAAAGAGAAGATTTGGAAAGGCATCTTATAGTTTGGAGCTGCCAAAATGGGTGCATGCTTGAGTGCATCCTTTATTCCTTCAAAAGCTTGGATGGCAGCCTTTTCCCACTTAATAACTTGGTCCTTTCTTAGCATTCTTGTGATTGGGAGAGTTAGCTCAGCAAAATTGGAGACAAACCTTCTAATGAAATTGATTTGGACAAAGAAAGATTGAATACCCTTCTTGGTTCTTGGCATAGGCACCTTGCTAATTGCTTCCACTCTCTTAGGGTCTATCATAACACCTTCTTTAGATATAATATGTCCCAGCAACTTGGCATTTTTCATGCCAAAATGAAACTTCTTTGGATTAAGTGAAAGGTCATATTCTCTACATCTGATCAGCGTCTTCTCTAGGTGTTGCAAATGGTATGCTCGCTGCCTTGAAAAAACAGTCACATCATCTTGGTAAACTGCAATAAATTCATTGATATAACCAACAAAAGTGACATCCATTGCCCTTTGAAAAGTAGCACTAGCATTCATCAATCCAAAAGGCATCCTTACAAAAACATAAGTCCCCCAAGGGGTAGTGAATGTTGTCTTAAGTCTTTCTGATTCTTTGACAACTACTTGATTGTATCAGGAGAAACCATTCAAAGTAGAAAGCATTTCTGACCCTGTTACAAGCTGCAACATATTTTCCATGTTTGGTAAAGGATAGTTTTCCTTCATAGATGCTTTTTTTAGATTCCTAAAATCCACACAAAGTCTGATATCTTTGTTCTTCTTTCTAACTGGCATAAGGTTGGCAACCCAAGACGAGTATCTAGTAGGCTGAATGATGCCACAATTTCTCAATTTCTTCAATTCTTCTTGCATTTTCATGGAAAGCAGTGGGTTAATAGGCCTTTGATTTTGTCTAAATGGTTTGGTTTTAGCCTCAAGAGGGATCTCATGCTGATATAAATCTTCTCTATATGCTTTCAACTCTGAATAAAACCAAGCAAGGTAGTCTTGATATTTCTTTAAAAGTTGGGCATAGGATTGTTTTTCTTCTTTACTGAGATGACTACCCAACTAGATCTTCCTTGGTTTGTATTTAGTTCCCAAGTTGTGTTCTTCCACATCCCTTGAAGCAAACATATTTCTATTAACGATGTAATCAACATTTCTAAAATTGGATTCAAGTGCAACAAGACCCTTAGGAATGGTATTTGTTTTCAATTGTATAATATCCTTGTCAAAAAAAGTTTCTTTATCTTCATTCATGCATACCATTGGTTCCCAATCAATATGTTGACTAGCAAAATCACCTTGGCATTGTAATAATCTCAAGACTTGTGCATCATCATAAAAAATTTGCCAATGCTTCACATTATCCGGGACAGCTGGCCTTGTTAGCACTTCAATGTTATATTCACAAAAAGGTGAAACGGTGCAATTGTCAAATCTAGAACCCAAAACAACCAACTGATAAGCAGCAGCATTAATACTTCTGTCATGGTAAACAATGTTAAAGGAATCAAACATTTCAATCAAGTCCCAAACAACATGCTTATATTGTTTCGTACACTGATTTTTTGTGGCATATAACTTTCTTACTTGCTTGACAACCAACTTTGAATCTCCTTTAGCAACAATATCATTTACTCTATACTTCCATGTAATCCTTAATCCCAATAATAATGCCTCATACTCAACAATGTTGTTAGTACATTCAAAATTGATCTTGAAGGAAAAAAGAAACTCTTCCAAACTAGGGGAAACCAACACTATACCAGCACCATTTCCAACCTTGGAGAAAACTCCATCAAATGGTAATGTCCATGGAGAACCAACCATACCAAGGCACTCTGATTTGTCAATCTTATTCTCTTTTCCATCAGCAAAACCAATGAAATTGTCAACATCTACATCAGCAAACAACACTTCATAAGAAGCATTTTGGGATCTTCAATCAAGTGTAACATCTTCTTTTCACAATAGAGTTTGACAAGGCTGCCCTCAATGGGAATGGAGGCATAGGACATGTCCATTTGAACACTACCACCAACACTTGCATCCCACTTCCTTGAAAAAAGCATACCCCATTTGGCAGGGCAGTCAACAATTACAACATCAAATTTTAAATTCTTATCCAAATAGGCTGCAAGTTACACCAGTAAACCCTTCACACATCCAACAACTGACACTTCCCTTGAATCCATGGCTGTACACTTCCCATATGTTGTTGTCACCTTGATATTCAACTCATTCATAACTTCTAGAGGCATAACATTACATGATGGACCGGAATTAAACATGCAATTGTGAAGCAACCTACCTTTTATGAGAAAATTTGTGAAGAATGGATCAACATTCAATTGGGAATCAACCAAGGATGTTCCCAAATACACTTCAGGTGCCTCTCCAAGATCTTCCATTGGTGGTGGTGTCTTAGGGCCAACAATGCTTTGAAGAGGATTCTCAACAACATTTACATTTCTGCTTGGTATAAATATTTTCTTATTTAAATCCCAGGTATTCAAAATCTCTTTTCTTATGCTCAGGTATTCTAAGCAACTCAATGATGGGAACACTCACTTTAATTTGGGTCAAAACCTTGGTTATATCATATGGAACATTCTTTGGTAAAATAGCATTAGATAAGAAACAAGCAGGTTCATCAGACAGAGAAGCATTCTTGGCAGCCTGGGCATGAAGAGAACTGATATTTTTACATGGGACAACAGGGTTCTTAGCAATTGTTTCTCTTCTAGGATTATCTTTGGGAATGCTTATGAGCAAGGGTGTCTTTGGCTTGGCTTGAGGACCAGCTCCTCTAACAACTTTACTTCTAGTATTGTACTCTTTTTCTTGACCAACCACAACGTTCATTAACAATTTTCTATCTTCCTTTGAAGGAATACCACCATCATATTTATTCATCATTAAATCCCTTAGATATTCAAAGTTATTATTAGGAATTTCAAAATCCTAAACTACATCTACATCATGACCTTGAGGAAGAGAAAGAAATGGTACCCTCTTTATGCAACCCCAAAAGGTTGCAGCAGTCCTTGCACTTATCACATCTATTGATGTTGCTGCTTGTAGTGAGCCTGAAGAGCTTCCAATCATAAAAATTTCATCATCCATTTCATTCTTATTATCATCATTAATATCTTTCTGGTCCATTTCACATGGTGGATGAGGAAGAAAACATCTGTCACACCAATCCATATCAGCAACTCTTGCAATCAGAGGGTCAGGCACCACTCTATTTTCATGTGCTTGGGGTTGTCTATTTGCAGATCCAATAATCCCTTTACCTCTATCATCTTGTCTTTGATCACCCCTAGGATTATTGCCAAATCTATCATGGTTTTGAGTTCTTTGCTATCCTTGTGAACTTTGCCCAATTCCTTTCACAGCCTGGGCTAATTTTTGGAAATTTCTTTGACAGCCCATGCCAAAGTCTTGACAACATCTTCCAAATCAGCACCCTTGCTAGCTTGAGGCTTCTCAAGGTTTATCAGCTTCACACCATCCCTCTTAAGTGGTTTACCAATAGCCTTAATATTATTTTCAATTTGAAGTGCCATGGTGAAATCTTGCCTCAAGTTTTTAGGATTCTTGTCTCTTAAGTAATAAGCTACCTTTTTATCAAATGCATCTGCATATTTGATCAAGCAAGATTCATCACAAGGCCTCAAAATTACTGGAAGCCTTCTTAATGTATTATTAAAATCTTGTATTGAAATCATGAACGGTCTCATTAGGGTTCTTCTTGATGTTCTCAAACTCGGATGGAAGGAACCATGGATCTGTTTTATCTCCATATTATAATCTAAATGCATTACTCATCTCAGTCCATGAATCAATAGAGTTATCAGGAAAAGCTTTATACCAATCTCTTGCATCTTCCTGAAGTGTATGGATAAAATAATTGATATACACATCCTCAAATTCTATTTCAAAGTCTTCCATCATGTTAACAAAGAGTTTGAGGTGTTGATCTCCAGTTATGGCATTGTTACCTTGGAATTTTGGTAACCTATTTCTCACATCCTGTGGGAAAGCATTTGGATAACCATCCATTCCTCCAAAAATTTATAGGAACAAAGGTGTTTACAACAAATGGAGGTCTAGGTTGAGCCATATTGTTTGGTGGGGGTGATCTTGGAGGTGAAACACGCTGATGAGGAGTAATAATGGGTCTGATTAGAATAGATGAATGATATTTAAAATGATAACCCCCCAAAGGTTCTCTCTCTTCATAGACTTTAGAAAACTTAGAAACCACAGGAGTAGATTTAGGAGCAAGCTTTTTAAATACACAAGAAGGTCCCTCACCTGATGGAGACTGAAAATCAGCAAGAAGATTGCCTGAATCAGATCTACTTGAAGAGGAATTATAATCTTCAATGACAAGCTGCTCTCCTTCAAATTCAACTATGGGGATTCCTTTCCTTGCAACCAAATCATGAACCACTTTCCACACTCTTCTTCCTTCTAGTTCTGAGCTTCTTGATTCGGTGAGAAACTTCTTAGAAGATTCATTGATGAAGGGGGATCTCCTTCACTCCAGTTTGACAGATTTAAACAACAAGTTTCAAATGATAAAAATGTGTTAGACAACTAGTATTTCAAGATCGCAACAACATGGAGTTACCACCAAGGATTTTCACCTTAGTTGTGCAAGAAAGCACTACAAAATATTCTATCAAATGCATGCTATACTGAAAACTTGCAAGGATTTACAAATCAGATTTTCTTCTTCTTAATTCAACCAAAAACAGTGCATCCAAATCATATAAACTGCTGGTAGGTGAGGAGAGCAAGATGAGTTTGAAGTCTTTCTTGCCCAAAACATCCATATATGAAGTATGAAATGATATCTCAAGAATGTAACAGCTCAAATAATTGATCTCACAAATGCTCAAACCTTTCAAGTACTTCAAAACCACCAAAAAAATTACAAGAATTCCCCGGCAATAGTGCCACTCGGGTGTTGGCATCATGATTTAATCTCCTTCAAAACTTGAACAACATCATGAATCTGCACAAGACACTCAAGGATATATAGATGTTTTATATGTCATTTGTAGCTGGGGATCACACCTATCTACTTGTTTGCATTCAATAATTGAGGGAGTGGATAGCACCTTCATAAGGGTTTTGATCTAACCCTCACTATTTTAGATTGTACCTATCAACCAAGGTAAGAGAACCTATATTGCAGCCCCTATATGGTAAGGAGATGGAGATATCCTTGTATTTTTTGTATGATGTGGAGGAGGCTTTGTGAAAACATGATCAAATATCCATTATCCAAACTCAAAGGAGTTTTCACTACTAAATGATGGAAATGTTCTCAAAACAAAGCTAGAGCTGCTAAAGACATAATAAAACCCTGATCAAATTTGTGCATTTTTGTGAAAGGATTGAATTCTTTTGTGGACACACAATGTAGATGTAGGGGTATTGTAGGTAGGATGAGTTATTTTAAAGTGAAATTGTGATGAGAGATGTTGGGGAAAAGAGTAGTTAGGAGTCATCACCTTCTTTGGGAAACCTTGCAAAAGAATTACAACACCTAAACAACAAAGATATTTCAATGACTTCGAAGTGTTCTTTCAACCAGGATGTGTGCACATATGAATGCCCAAATCTACACTATTCCATAAAAAAATTGATGTCCTACCACAAAGACTTGAAGAAAAATATCAATAAAGCATTCAGAACCCCTTATTGGATCATGTCCTAAGGTACACCCAAAGGTTTACAAACACCCTCAATTTACAAGGAAGGTAAGATGAATTTAAATCTGTTTATCTCCACTCAAATGAATGCTCTTCTAAATGGAAGATTACAGATGAATTCAAACCCTCTACAAGAAATGAGACCATGTATGACCAATAAAGATCCCAAACACAAGATTGCAACACGAGCATGAAACACAAATTGAAAACATACTAAAATACAAGTGCATGCAATATTTCCCAAGAGATAAAACCAGTTAATCCAAGAATTTGATCAAATATATCAGCAAGGGAATGTTATTTAGACAATCTTAAATATTTTTGATGGCCTTATAGCTGAAACCAACACAACATGATAAACATTTGATGCAAACTGGAATCAAAATGGCTCTCAGAAAGTTTCTCAAAAAGGAAATGGACTTCTTCTAGTTTTCCTTGTGAAAATTCTTCTCTCCTTCTCCAAAATTCTCAACATATGATAAAAATGCTTCCAAAATACATCGTATACCCTCTTCCAGCTTGGATCCTTACATCCCAAGAAAAGAATATGCCAAAGGGATCAAATTTGTTACAAAACCCTATACATTTGATGAAAAATGATATAATACTGTGAAACAGCTCGTCAAATGCCAGAGATGCACAAATATTTTAAAATATTGCATGAACTTAGATCCTTATCCATCCCAGGGTCAAGTTTTTTGCATTCCACCATGCCAACATGCATTTGCAATAATTTTTCACCCTTTTCTCTCATCATTTTTAACTCTGCAACTTTTCATTTTTTACCTTTCACGTGTTTTTCACGGGATGAGAAAAATATCTCATGAAAAACACTATAGGGAACCGAATCAGCTCAAATAAATGAATCCATTGTGTTCAGAAGGCTGAAGGGATGCAGATTCATATAAATTTTCATGTGTTTTTGGTGCAAAAAATGACGATTCCACACTTCTTGGAGCTCTAATGGCACCCAAAAAACAAAAATGCACAGCTACCGTTGATTAAAATCAACTTTAAAATTCTGCCCTCCATGTGTTAGATGATATCTTGAATATTCTTCCTCTTTGTCTTTGGATGGGGTGGGAGACATGTCCAAATATGATTGGGGTGGGCCCCCAATCCTAAAAATGCATTTTAAACCCCATTTTGATTTTAGGAAAATTCTGAAAATTTTCCCCGCGAGCCCCCCGGACGCGCCACGTGTCCTCCTATGGGTCCCCACCAAAACTGCCAAATAATTTGATGAATTTTACCACTTTTTCACAAAAAGGAAAAATTTCTCAAAATTCCCCGTCGGCCCAAAGACATGTTGCCTCTTCTGCCACATGTCTCCATCTCATTCGCTGTCAGGGCTGACCCTCCAAATTCTTCCTTCAAACCTAGACAAGAATCAAAACTTCATGCGGGCCTGAGATTTCCTTTTTACCTTTTGAAATGTGCCATGTGTCTCTATCCTATTAGATGTGGAGCCAACCCTCCATAGGTTCAACGGGTTTATTTTTCATCTTGAGATTTTCGCCAAATATTTGTAAAATTTTCAAATTCCTCTCCGTGCTCCAAACGTCCGCCAAATTTAAGACACGTGTCTTGTTTTCATTGGACGCGGGCCTATTCTTCATTTTTACCTTTTACACCAAGGGTAAAAAGTCCCAAAAGTTTCCTTTGGCCCCCATTCCCACTTCTCCTGCTAGACATGTGTCACCTTCTTACTAGTTGCGGGCCTTTGGGCAGAACATTTAATTTTGGCATTTTTGAAGTTAAAATTTTAAAACTTCCACCCCTCCAATTTATTGCCATGCACACGTGTCATTTTACTATTTGATGCGGGCCTTTAGGTTGAAATGTTTCCTTTGGCATTTTGAAGCCAAAAACTTCAAAAAATTTCCAACTATCCGCATGTCCACTTGACCTCCATGGACATGTGTCGCCATTCCATTGGGTGTCGGCCCTCGGGTCCAAATTTTCCATGATGTTTTGAGAAATTTTTTTAAAAAAAATTTCATCTCCACCGCCACCCGCTTGATCCTCCCATGCCACATGTCACCTTCCCATTGGGCACGAGTGCGCAGGCCAAATTTTTCCCCTGACACCCTGAGCCAAAAGTCATCAAAAAATTTCCAAGTCCTTGACCATCCACCTGGCCCTCCTGGACACGTGTCATCATTCCATTCACTGCGGGCCTTTGGGAAAACATTTGATTTTGAGAAATTTGCAAAAAATGAAGGCAAAATTTTTAAGTGACCTCCACCACCTGCTGCTCCATCAGACCAATCAAATCATGCCACGTAGGCACACTAGGCAAATGCGGGGCCACAGAGCAAAATTGTCCCTTCGCTAAGAATTGAAATTTGACAAATTATAACATTTTTTCTACACATCCTCGGCCAATAGAAACCTACCACATTAGCATAAACATTGCAATGATAAATTTGACGGGTAGAACATGCCCGTATGCCTGTCAAAATGCAAAAGACACAGGGGATGCTTTTGAAATCAAAATTTTTGACAGTGAAGGTAGAATTCTTCATTTCAAATCAACTGAATCATCTTTTGACATCATTTTTTGACCTTGGGATTAGGGAAATGCTTGCACGAATTTAGGATTTGATCAATTTCGAGCTCTTTCATGATTTGGCAAAGGAGAAAATGGTACAGCCCGTGAAAATGAATAAATCAGGGCACAAATTGGGGGGGGGAACTTGGATTTTACTTCAATTTAGGGTAGAATAACAACATTGATGGTAGTTACAAACGTATTTAGTTGGAAAATGTGAACTGCAGACCATGAAATCAAAAAAGAAACATTTGTGAGCATATTCGGTCATGGAAAAACAAGGCACATTATGCAAACTCAATAACGGGACCAACACAAGGGTTATATAAGCTTTGAGAACAAGGAAGAAAGGGTGATCATCCCTTTAATAGATGGGAATTCAAATCCCTATTCTGAGCCCTTGGGATAAGAATTCCTTGATAGAATCTATGTGCACTCCATCCGAGATCCGAAGATAATTCATCCCACGAAGGGAGTTATCCAATTTGATGATGCTCAGTCCTTGAGTGATACCACTAGCACGACATGCAAAAATTGGGTGCATGGGACTTATGAGTTGATTGGGCGGGAGTGGAGAGGATCTGTAATAAGGATAAAAAAGGAACGATCACTCAGGCACCTAGGGGGAAATAAGTTGCCAAGTTATTCTGGGGGAGCATACCCTAAACCTTTCTTGTGAAAAATAGAAGCTCAGTTGAAAAATGAGGACGAGAGGAGGGGAATGCTCAATTATAACCTACTCGGAACTGCAACATGCTGGTGAGCTACAAATCGGGAGAACCTCATAGAGTGGCACGAGGTAAGAATCACATTTTCTTTAAGGTTCTCTAGGATCAATGTGCCAATGGTCATACAAGACTACCATAGTAAAGAGACTACCTCATTTCATATCCAAGAATGCGAGAAATCCTGGATGATAGGCACAGAAGCATTACCACCTTCGTTATGGGTACATAAGTTGTATTCTACCTTACAAAGTTGTGTGCATGCATGGTATTCTTTCATATATGCGCCGTTAGACATGTAATTATCAGGAGTTGACGATTGATCTCATTCAAGATTTTGAGTAAAGAAGCACTAAGACACCAGTAGATAAGGTGTTGTAAGTAATCAAGTGCCTTAAGATGGGAGATAGTACTATGGTAGAGGATAGGCTACTGGAATTATTGGGTGAGCCTAATTTGGGGACATGCATCAATGAAGAAGAATCATAGGAAGTACAACTTGAGTATGCGTGCATGGAAAAATAAAAAGGAAAGATGGTCTATGTAGTAGATGGTGAAGAGATGGAAACTTTGGATGCTAACCATTTGGAAGGTACGTGTGAGGTCATAGATAGTGCTAATGAGTGAGCACATACCTACCATGAGCCCTTAAAAACAAATAAGGTTAACATTGGAATGAAGAGTGTACCTAAGGAAGCCATCATTGGGGACTATTGGTCGGAAAATAAGTTTCAAAGGTAATTGATCTATTGTGTGAATTCTAGGATTTTTTTCCTCACAGGTACGAAGAACTCAAAGGCATTCACCATTCCTTAGGGGAGATGAAGATCAAGCTGAAGGAAGGTACAAACCCAATTTTGAAGAGGCCTTATTGGATGAATCCAAATTTTTGCGTACAAGTCAAGGGAAAAATATACAAGATGACAACATCTGGTATCTTTGAGGTAATGGAAGAATCAAAATGAATAAGCCCAATTGTTATCAGTATCAAGAAGGATAGAAGGATAAGAATTTGTGTTGATCACAAGGATCTGAATGCAGTATGTGTCATCGATTATTTTCCAATCCCCTTTACTGAATAAATTTTAGAGGGAGTAGCCAGGCGCAAAGTCTACTCCTTCTCGGATGGGTTTTCATGGTATCACCAAGTTAGGATTGTAAAGGAAGACCAGAGAAACAAAACTATCACCACTAAATGGGGAAGTTTTACCTTCATGGTTTTGCCTTTTATATTGAAGAATGCACCTACTGTGTTCTCGCGCATCATGTTACAAGCATTATAGGACTTCATCCATAAATTTCTTCAAGTTTACCATGATGACTTGACTTTTTATGGATTGGTGAAAGACCATTGTGACAATTTGAGGCTAATGTTTGAGAGATGTTGGCAATTGAGGATATCCCTCAACATCAAGAAATGTGTCTTTACTACTCCATTTGGAACCCTATTAGGACACATTATATGCAAAGAAGGCTTACTACTGTATCTCACCAAAGTTGCATTTATTGTGGGATTAGGGGAGCCTACTAGTTAAAGAAAAATGCGTGGATTCCTTGGGCATATGCGGTATTACATAAAATTCATAAAGGGGTATGTCAAGATCACCACACCTTTGGAAGAATTGTTAAAACAAAAGAGTGCCTTTCATTGGGGAGAGGAACAATAGAAGGCATTTGACACTTTGAAGGATAGGCTTCTCACAATGCCCATATTACATTTTCCTTCTTGGGATAAGCCTTTCCATGTGCATGTTGATGCCTTAGGGAAAACTATGGAAGTAGTACTAGCACAACTTGGTGAGGGAATTGTTGATCATCCCTTATGCTTTGCAAGTAGAAAGTTGAAACCAACAGAATATAATTACACAACTATTGAGCGTGAAGAATAGTCTATGATCTACACCCTATAGATTGTATTTATTGTCAACACCATTTATATTCTACACAGATGACATGACATTGAAATAATTAGTTAACAAGCCCATTCTGCAAGGGCACATATGGCATTGGGTTCTATTATTCCAAGATTTTGAGTTCACACTGGTCATGAAACTAGGAAAAATCATTTCAGAACCTGACCACTTATCAAGAATTAAATCAGGGGAGGATGCACAAAGCATTGAGGATACCATGTCAGACGGACAACAATTTAGGTTATTACACGTGCCCTCGGATTTGGAAGATATTACGGTTTTCTTAAAAAAAGGTGTGGAGTTGGAAGGAATGAAGGCTCTAGAGAGGAAGCAGTTATCAATACATGTCACACCTTACATGTTGATTAGTGGAGATCTGTATAAGTTAGGTCGTGATGAGGTTTTGTGCCAATGCGTGTTAGAGCATTAGCACATGGAAATTATGGAGGAAGTGCATGGTAAGAGGAAAATATGTAGGAAATGCCACCACATAAAAGATTTTATTAGCAGGGCTTTGGGGGGAAACCATCTATAAGGATTGTATTTAGTTTTGCAAGGCCTGTGACTAGCGATGAACAATTTGAAAAATGAGCAATCGACTTTGTAGTGCCAATTTCACCAGCCATGTGAAGGACTAGTTCACGGTATATCATCACTTGCACTAATTACTTGACATGGTGGGTAGAGGAAATGCCTATGAAGGATTGCACCGTAACCACAATTGCTAGATATTTATAGGAAAACATAGTTAGTAGACATGGTTTTCCTTTAAGTTTAACAAGTGATAGAGGTACACACTTTCTCAATGAAATGGTTAGGACTCTTTTAGCAGAATTTATGGTGGCCCATCACAAGTCTACCCCTATCACCCTCAAGAAAATGGATCTGTTGAGGAATTTAACAAGATAATAAGTCACACATCTACTATGATATGTGACATTGGAAGAGAAGATTAGGATGACAAAGTATTGGCCATTCTATGGGCATACAGGGCATCCTACAAGAGGTTGAACAAGGCCACACTATTTCAATTGGTGATTTGTTTGGAGGATGTTTTACCAGTTGAATTCATGTTACCATCGCTACGTGTAACGCATGCAAGAGGGTTAGTGGATGAGAAAGCCCTAGAAGAAAGGATTGATAAATTGATGCAATTAGATGAAAGGTGATCACTTGCTAGATGGAGTCAGAACATAGAAAAAGAAAGATAAAAGGCATGACATGATCTCCATAACAAGAAAAAGAAGTTTGAGGTTGGGAAGATGGTGTTGTTGTATGATTCCAAGTATCTACACCATCCTGGGAAGTTGAAATTCCATTGGTTGGGACCCTACATCATCTCATAAATTCATGATTCAGGTGCTTTCCAGTTACAAGGGATAGATGGGACGAGATTACTAGGTCATTTCAATGGGAGTAGGATGAAGCCCTACTATAAATAAGTCTTCATGGTGTTTGTAATAAGGCAATATTTTCAACTAGCTTTGAATTTCCTTTTATGCTTTTCTTTGTTAGGAAAAATATTATTGCTTCACATTAATAGTTTTGTTTGAAATATAGTTGTTTGTATAGTGGTTGTAACCACTTACGTATATAATTTGTAAAAGAGTTTTACACGGTGAATAGTTGAGCAAACCCCTTGTTTATAGGAGAAGCTTTAACTATAAATAATTACAATGTTTTCTATGAATATATAGAAGAATTTTATTATCTGTACATATTTTCATACCTTTTCATTTGGTATCAGAGTTATGTTATGTTCCATGTGAAAGAGATGAAGGCTTATATTTGATCCAATCCATTTGTTTGGAGTGGAGATAAGATATTGTGTGAGGTCAATATAGTTTTATTAGGTTAAGAAAATAATTTGATAAGTGATATAATCTCTGCGTGTAGCCCATGAGAGTCCTTTGCTCATTCTATGTAGCTTCCATGGTCTGCACTCATCAAGATATCTAGATATGACAGTTTCGTGTGAATGAGTAAGAATTGGGAACATATTACTGTCCAGACTGTGCATTCGATCCACGTACTAGTTAATAACTAGAAAGTGTGGCAGGATCTCCACGCATTATTTATAACAATGAAGTCTTGTATTTTTTGTTGTGGGCATGATTTTGGGGAACCATGTTGATATCCGTAATCCAGACTATAGCTAGTTGATTACATTAATTCATGGGTCTCCTTCTAGATCCAATGTCCATCTCTTGTGACTCCATTATGACTGCCCCTCTATGAAATTTGACAAGTTATAAATTTTTTTCCGCACATCCTCGGCCAATAGAAACCTACCACGTTAGCATAAACATTGCAATGATAAATTTGACGGGTAGAACATGCCTGTATGCCTGTCAAAATGCAAAAGACACAGGGGATGCTTCTGAAATCAAAATTTTTGACAGTGAAGGTAGAATTCTTCATTTTAAACCAACTGAATCATCTTTTGACATCATTTTGTGACCTTGGGATTGGGGAAACACTTGCACAAATTCAGGATTTGATCAATTTCGAGCTCTTTCATGATTTGGCAAAGGAGAAAATGGTACGGCCCGTGAAAATGAATAAATCAGGGCACAAATGGGGGGGGGGGAACTTGGATTTTACTTCAATTTAGGGTAGAATAACAACATTGAGGGCAGTTATGAAGGTATTCAGTTGGAAAATGTGAACTGCAGACCATGAAATCAAAAAAGAAACATTTGTGAGCATATTCGGTCATGGAAAAACAAGGCACATTATGCAAAATCAATAATGGGACCAACACAAGAGTTATATAAGCTTTGAGAACAAGGAAGAAAGGGTGATCATCCCTTTAATAGATGGGAAGTCAACGCCCTATACTGAGCCCTTGGGATAAGAATTCCTTGATAGAATCTATGTGCACTCCATCCGAGATCCTAAGATAATTCATCCCACAAAGGGAGTTATCCAATTTGATGAAGCTCAGTCCTTGAGTGATACCACTAGCACGACATGCAACAATTGGGTGCATGGGACTTATGAGTTGATTGGGCGGGAGTGGAGAGGATCTGTAATAAGGATAAAAAAGGAATGATCACTCAGGCACCTATGGGGAAATAAGTTGCCAAGTTATTCTGGGGGAGCATACCCTAAACCTTTCTTGTGAAAAATAGAAGCTCAGTTGAAAAATGAGGACGAGAGGAGGGGAATGCTCAATTATAACCTACTCGGAACTGCAGCATGCTGGTGAGCTACAAATCGGGAGAAACTCATAGAGTGGTGCGAGGTAAGAATCACATTTTCTTTAAGGTTCTCTAGGATCAATGTGCCAATGGTCATACAAGACTACCATAGTAAAGAGACTGCCTCATTTCATATCCAAGCATGCGAGAAATCCCTGATGACATGCACAGAAGTGTTACCACCTTCGTTATGGGTACATAAGCTTTATTCTACCTTACAAAGTTGTGTGCATGTATGGTATTATTTCAGATATGCGCCGTTAGACATGTAATTAGCAGGAGTTGACGATTGATCTCATTCACGATTTTGAGTAAAGGAGCACTAAGACACCAATAGATAAGGTGTTGTAAGTAATCAAGTGCCTTAAGATGGGAGATAGTACTATGGTAGAGGGTAGGCTACTGGAATTATTGGGTGAGCCTAATTTGGGGATGTGCATCAATGAAGAAGAATCATAGGAAGTACAACTTGAGCATGCGTGCATGGAAAAATGAAAAGGAAAGATGGTCTATATAGTAGATGGTGAAGAGATGGAAACTTTGGATGCTAACCATTTAGAAGGTACGTGTAAGGTCATAGATAGTGCTAATGAGTGAGCACGTGCCTACCATGAGCCATGTACTTGGTGACCAATATCAATGACCAGGAATGATGGACATAAGTGAACAAGGCATGGATAAATGTATGCTGGAATATATCTGAAGGAACAATCTATAACTTGTCCACTTTCATCACTGATGAAATCATAAGTAGTGCGCACAAGGGAGAAAAGATACTCTTCAGTAACGTCCTCCTCACCATTGTATTTTTAGAGATTGGAGTGCCTAATGGGATAGAAATTTTATTTTGGGAGTATCTAGTGGAAGATCCCTCACCCATAAAGAGGTTTGCGAAGTAAACTTGTGAAACCATGTTGGTTGCTCACAAGGCACACTTGGAAATGTGGTACAAATGAATGAATGACGCATTTTGAGTAGAATGGAGGATCTCAGAGTAGTTACTAATGTTTGTGGATGGAGAGGTAAAATTTGTAATGTACCAACACTTTTGTATTGGTATATTTACATTGAAATATGGTAATATGAGTCCATGGTGCAAGCTACTCTTCTCTTTCACTGTGTAATACTTCCAAGCTGGAGTCAATCGGTTCAAGGAGGCCAAGAGACAAAGGTTAGACTTTAGTGAGGTAGATGTAGACCACCACGAGTTGAGCTAGAATTTTTTCTACCCAAAGAAGCGTGCATATGTGGAGAAATATGTCTACCACAAAGTAAAAATGATGAATCCTTTAACATTTCCAATTGTAGGGAGGACCGCAACAAGGGTGTATCTACGCATAAGGCCAAAATTTGAAAAGGGAACTTACTTGGAGAATGATGTATCCATTACTGAAGACCCTACAGGAAGGAAGAAGGCCGCACAAAGGAAGAGAGAAAGAGAAGAGGTGTAAGAGAAGAAGGCACCAAGTGTTCAAACTAGACAAAGAGTGAGCGCACTAGAAGCAAGCACTAAGCCTAGTACTTACGTAAGGAGAAAGAAGTCTCCTATCAAGGTGAAGACCCCAAAAGAAGAGGTGTCGGAGCATGAAGAGAACCTTTCCCATGAGGAATCACCAATAAAGAAATCACCTGTAAAGGAGAAAGAAAAAGAAGAATCTCCTATACTGGGATCCTCAATGAGGAAAGAAGAAGAAGGTGATAGATGAGGCAGACTCAGAAGAAACAGAGATTCTATATGCCTACATCAGTGACATGGATTATTATGATGAGCCTAAAGGAGGTGAAGACCATCCAGTCTATTAGGTACATGATTCTAAGGAAGAAGTAGATGAGGAGTATAACAAAGAGGATGAGGAAAAGAATGATGACTAAGAGGATGAGGCTGAAGGCAAGGGGGTGAGTTGAGAAATAAATACAAATGATCAAAGGACCCCAAGCCTCAAAAAGGAGTAGATAGAAGAGGCCACAAAGAGAGAAGTGGTGGAAATTATCAAGAAGCTAGGAGAGTAAGAGGTAGAACACAACGTGGATGAGGTGTTGAAGGAAGTAGAGGAGGAAAGAGTAGGAAACGAATATGAAAGCATGAGGGGAGATCCTATTTTGGATATAAGCTTTCCAAAAGTTGCATGTATAGGGAGAAAGAGCACAGAAACATCACCAGGTCAAGGAATGAGCTACATAATTGATCCAAACAAGGTGTTGCATGTGTGTTTTTGGAGCACCATACCAATAGAAAAACTCTTGGCCATGGCTTCATTTGATGAGGAAGGTGCATACCCTCGGATGAGGAAAATGCTATCATGGGCATTTGAGTCCAATATTGATGAGCCCAAATTTGAAATAAGCCAAGGAGAACTGATGATGGTGCCAGAAAAAAAGGGAATAAACCCCTTGGTGAATGCTAAAAACTTATCAAATGAGCAAATCTGTAATGTGCTTAAAAAAGTTTCAGCTGAGGTTGAAGCCAGACTCTTTGGAAGAAATGACAAGGTGAAGTTCCAAGAGGTAAAACTAGAGAAAAAAGAGGAGGATCTCCTTAAGAAAAGTAAGGACCTGAAGCAAGAGGAGCTAACCAGTTGTCAATTAAGGTGTGAGTTAAATTACAAACAGGTAAGGGTTCCTAAGGCATATAAGAAAATAGAGATGATCATGAATACCATTGTCTTGAAGCATCCAACCTTAACACCGCCTGCGCAAAAATATGGATCAACCTTATAGTGCCTATAGGACTTGACCCACATACTCACTATGCAGAGGTGGCCACGTGCCATAATCCATAGAAGAGGCGTTGGCACACCAAAAAAATAAAATAAGTTTAAGGTGTTGGAAATTGTTTCTCAGTACAACAATATCCTCACTGATGTAAAAGCCATCGTGTAAGTTGCTAAGGCTACCTAAGATAACTTCACGGATAGGGATAGAGAGGAAAGTATCTTGGTTTCCACCCATGATAAAAAACTCAAGGAGTTCCAAGAAATGAATAAGGGGAACAGGACTGAGTGAGACAAAATCCTAGCCAAAGTGGAAAAGAATTTAGAGGCCATTGAGACCTTGCGGGACTAAATCAAGAATTGGATGAAAGAGTTATACCCCCAAATCACTTGAAGGATGGATGAACTCAAGGATTTGGGAAAACAAATGGAGTAAATTGTGGAGAAAATGATCACTAAGGGAGAGGAACTGAGTTTTGAATAATTGAGTGCCTTGGTGGGTGACCTCTGTCAGTAAGCTCAGAATGAGATCGATGCTTGGGGAAAGTTAGAAGAAGAATCAGGGAAGGATTTCCCTCTCCTCCTTCAAAAATAAACAAGTTCCCCATTCTTTCATTCTTTTCCCCATTTCTTCATTCCTTTATTCTTCCATTCTGACCATTTGTAAGGATCCACCATTCTTCATTCTTTGAAGAGTTTTTCTGAGGAAAGAGAATAGGCGTAGTGTGGGGAGATGTTGGGCCCTGGAATATTGGCTACGGATAAGAAGGCATGTGGGCATGCAGGGAAGGATTCTAGCGGTGTTTTGTGGAACACATGTCACATGTGCAAGGAAGGAAAGGTTTTGGACTTAGCCATATTCGACACCTAGGAAACACACGAGAAAAGCATGACCCTTATGGATAAGGTGCCATCCTGGTTAATGTGGGATCAAAAATGGAATATTCTAGGCATGCAATGGAAGTTTCCAGAAGACATCATTGTAAATAATGGAGAGCTCAGATATGAGAAGGCATGCTCCCATGAAGGACCACTTAGACACTTGGAAACTGATTTGTTACCTTAGAAGGCATGACGGTGAAGGTGAAAAGGCTATATATTGAGGTGCGTGAATAACAGAAAGAGAGGACTAGAGAGTGCTAAGAGAGATAAAGAGTTAAAGAGAGGTGAAGCTCTATAGAAATATAATGGGTGGTTGTAGGGGTTAGGAATTAGGATAACTTTGGGAGTGATGACACACTTAGAGGGATGAGTTTGCATTCATTTTTGTAATGTGATGAACATAGTGTAGTTATAATGCACGACTTGGCTCTGCATTGTTATATGAGGGTCTGTTATGACTCCAACGGATGTAATTTTTTTATTGAACATACTAATATGAATATAAAGCTATGTTCTAAATTATATGTGTTCAACAGTATAATACTTATGCATTTCCTTATGTATGAACCATTTTCATATGTTGTTTGCTATTTCTCTTTTCTGGATGCATTGAGATGACAACTTGTTCTAGGTTCTTAGAATTTTGCATGGTTCTTTTCTGCACATTTCCATTTGAATATCTGTTATAAGATAATGCATTCTCACAAGATTCACATAAAGGAGATACCCGGAACCCTCACATGCCTCGGGTGAGTGCCCAGTGCCCACTGAGTGATAGGTCAATGCGCAAGGGATTAGACTATTGGTCTAAGGGTATAAAATATGACTACAAATATGTTATTTTCTAGGATTCAAATTCATTGTGCACCATGAGAATGGAGATGTAAATGTTGTTTCTTGGTGCTATCACCTCCCTTAGTTTAGGAATTCCATTTTATGCATCTTTCTCTCTTCCTTGGTCCCTTGGAATACTAGGTTAGTTTTAGAATAGTTGTATTTCCCTTTCTAGGAGTAGTTTTAGCATTAGAATAGGTAGATGATTAAACCTTCCCTAGAGGTTTTTCTCAAATTTCAAGGGTCCCACAGCTTGAGAAAATCCAATATTAGTAAATTACACTGATTGCCGAAACAACTCACTTGCAAACATTGGGAGGGTGTTTTAATTTTTCTCTAACAATTACCCAAATGAATTTCCATATGAAGTTAGAAATATACTATCCAGATTTCAGGGGAATAAGGCAATAAGTGTGTTCGTACCCAAATTTGTTCTCTTTTTCAGTTTGAGCAACATTACAGTATGGCATGAAGCTTGAAGGCAGATAGAACATGATGTATGTCATTTTGTAGCTGGGGATGTGATGTAACTGGCACTCAAATTTGTGGAGAGATGGATAACACTCAAATAGGACTTGATCTTGTCCTAACTATTTTAGGTTGTGCCTTTCAACCAAGGTAAGAGGACCTATTTTGTAACCCTAAAATGGTGAAGGAGATTTAAGATATCCCTCAATTTGTGCAAATAGTATGAAAAGTGCCTTGGGAAAATATGATCAACACTCCAAATCTGAATTTCACAAGTTGTCACTCCCAGATTATGGAGATAATTTCAATTCAAGGCAAGAGTTACTAAAGACATTTGAAATCCTGATTTGTTCTTCATACTTTAGCAAATGGATTTTGATCTTCTGTGGGTATACAGGCTAAAACATGTGTAGTATGGGGTAGGAATTTTTGTTTAGAATAATTTTTGGTGGAATATTGACAAGACAAACTTGACTATGCCATATCTTTGATGGCCTCTACAACATTTGAACAACTATCAGATAAAATGCTTCAAAATAGTCAGGATGTTATTTCAACCAGAAGAGATACATGAATGGAGGCCCAAGTTTGCACTCTTCACACAATATTTGAGACCTCAACACAAAATCTTGAATTAAAGGACCCAATTAAACATCAAAATCTCTGATCAAATCATGCCTAAGGTACCCCCAAAGGCTTACAAGAAATCTCTGTCAACAAAATGAAGGTGAAGTGATTTTAAACTGCTTATTTTCAATGCTAGATGAAAGCTCTTCTGACAAATGAAATTGAAAATGCCACTAAACAATCAATAAGGATGAGATCTGTGTGATTCCTAAAAATTTCAATGCAAGATTGTAACAAGAACAAGGAAAACTATTTGCAGACATTTAAACATGATAATAGACATCATATTGCCCAAAATAACACAGATTAATTCAAAAGCTTGTTAGATTCATTAGCAGGGGAGAGTTTTAGGAACAATCTCAGAGCTGTGTGATGGCTATACACTTGTAACCAACTCAACATGAATGAATATCTAACATAGAAGACATTAATTTGGTTTTTTGGAGGGTTTATCAGAAGATGAGCTTCTCTCAAAAATTTACTCATGATTTTCAATTTCCCGACCCTTTGCATGTCAAAAAACATGCATTATATATCATTCTATTACATTTGATCCTTCTTTCCCAAGAAAATAATATCCAATGGCATCTTATTTTGTTACAAATTCATCATGATTTGCAGAAAGGGACATCTAACAGAAAAATGTTTAAAAAGTTGCCAGGTGCCTCAAAGAGGTGAATTATTACAAAATTTACATCATAGTTTCAACTGGGAGCACTTTTTTCCTCCTCAAAGCCTATAAACCCCCTTACATTCATTATTTCATCCTTATCCCTCCAAAATTTTCCTCTGCAACCTTGGGATTTGATATTTCATGTTTTTTTGCTCGAGCCCAAACAAAATTTTATTTCAAAAGTACCTTAGATCTGTAAATTGAATTTTCAAATTGATTCCATTGATCCTTGAAGGCAAAAACAACATGGATTCACCAAAAAATCAATCAAAATCGATGCAAAAATACATTTCTACACTTCCTGGAGCAAAAATGGCAGCCAAATTGAAAAATGCACAGTTACCATTGATTTTCCTTTCTCTCTTCAATCTGAGCCCTCCACGTGTCCAAATGTGATTGGAAATGGTTTAGGATCAATTTTTGATAGTTTAACATTCTTTGGAAAAATGTATAAAAATTTGACATTTTTCTCTACCCCTTCGAGCTTGACACGTGTCCCAAGGTGGGCCCCATTGGAATCACAGATCGATTCCACACATTTCCACTTTTTTTGGAAAAAGGAAATGTTTCCAAAAAATCTCCACCGCTTCACCCTTGAGATCTAGTGCTCACACATGGCACAATACGATTGAATCTAGGGTCGTGGCTCAGGTTTACACATTTTTCCTTGTTTGGGAGAAAGGAAAATATTTCAATTTTCCTCTACCACTCTACCCTCCCGTAAGAGACCTGTCCTCATATGATTAGCTGAGGGGAGGCACTCTAACTTCATACTTTAATTCTTTTCATCAAAGGAAAAATTTCAACATTTCCTCCGCACTCCTGCACCTCCAATTCTGTCCCTGCAATGTGTCTCCCTTTGACTCATTGCGGAGCCACGCTTCAATTTATCACTTTAACTCACTTTCCCAAAATGGGAAAAATTCTCAAGTCTACCCCAGGGTTCGAAGTTATACCTCTGACCCTGCTTCTACCACGTGTCTCTCCTGAGTAGCCCAATGGACCTACAACCTTTTTTCATAACTTTTTCCCCATTTCACCAAAAGGAAATTTTTTTCTAAGTCCTCCACCAGCCTTCTATGCACTTTTTGATGAAAACATGACACATGTCCACCTTTGATTCACTGAGGCAATGCACTCTGAAGCTGCCACATGTCTCACATTCTATTTCATTATGGGTGTACATTATGAAGCCGCCATGTTTCCACTCCTGATTCGTTGTGGGCCCTAGGTATTTTCTTTGTACCTTGAATCTTTCTTCCAAATTGCCTTAAGGCACAAAACGACCTACCCATCCACCTTCACTCTGTTTGCGACATGTGTACCTCCTCTGGGGCCTACATGGGCAACTTGTAAATTTTTCCAAAACACAAAAACGTTAAGTTTTTCGAGCAGACCCGTTGACTCTTGTCTAATCACAAACGACCACGTATGCGAAGATGTTGAGATAAAATTTGACAGGAAAAGGATGCCCATATGACCATCAAAAGATGCAAAAGTTTCATGTGATGCCCTAGGATGCTGAAGATGAATTTGATGGGCAAATGATGCCCGTTTGACTGTCAAAAAACACAAAAAATGCCAGGGATGCCCAAACTTGATTTTTTCTGTGGGTGAAGGATTTTTGGAACAAAGGATAGATGAAACATGTTTTCAAACATTTTATAACCATGGAAAAGGATTTTTGAATGCATACAAGTAAAAATTGATTAATTTCAAGCCTCCATGGTCGAGGAAAAATGGCAGAGCCCACAAACTTGAAACATTTAGGGAAAAAACAAGCAAACTCAAGATTTTTCTTAGAAAGGGGCAAGGTAAATGAGTTTGCGAACAATTCAAGGCATAGAAATGGAGAAAAAACATTATATCATCCATCTCAAAAGGGAAAAATGTTTCAAGGCATGCAGAGTAAAGGGAAAAACATTACAAAATGATGGAGGGTCAAAATGGGCACCAACATCGGCTCCTTCTCGGGGATGGGAATTCCCAATGAGTGCCACAAGAACAACGTAGACCAAGTGCCAAAAGAATCCATTGGGAAAAGGAGTCATGAGCCAAAGCCACCAAAAACCAGCTGAGAAACTAACAAAAAATGGCTGCCACACACCAAAGCAAACCACGAACTGACAAAACATGTAAAAACAGAGTAAAAGCCAAACACTATACACTTACAAGTGGTGCATACCTCAAATTTGGGGATTAATCCAAGAAATGCTTCAGATGCCTACCATTAATAGGTAGTTCAAACAATTCCCCATCTAAGTCCTTGAGAAAAAAGCTATTTTCACCAATTATGATATCAATGGAGTAAGGGCCCATCCATAATGCATCAAATTTACCATGTTTTCCCTTATCTTCATTTATGTTATCCCAAAAAAAAAACCAGATCTCCAATATTGAAGGCTCTAGGAGTGACCTTATTGGTAAACAACCTCTTCAACTTCTCTCTAAATCTGACATGCCTTTGGTGGGAGGCTCTTCTTTCTTCAACCATCTCAACAATCTGATTAATCCTTGCTTCATATGGGCTAACCTCTTGATCTTCAAGTTGTTGAACAAACTAAAATGAAGATAATTGCAGATGTAAGGGCAGCAGAGCCTGAGTTCCATACACCAACTCAAATGGGATCTTACTAGTAGCTCTTTTGGCAGTAATTCTATTAGCCCAAACTGTAAATTTCAGTTGTTCACCCCATTTTCTCTTGTTCAACTCCAAGGTTCTCCTAATGATCTTCAATAAGTTCTTATTGCTGGACTCAACTTGTCCATTTCCTTGAGGGTTATAGTTTGAAGCATAAGTCAGATTGGTTCCATACTCCTTGCACATTGCCATCAAGTGGTTTAGCTCTGAAGCACATGGCATTATCAACAACAATTTTTACTGGCACACCAAATCTACATATGATATGATTCAACAAGAAGTCCATAACAACTTGGTGTGTTGCTTTCTTGGTGGGGATTGCCTCTACCCACTTTGTGAAGTAATATGTGGCTACAAGAATCCACTTATGTCTAAGCACTAGAAGGGTCTGAAATCTCACCAATGAAGTCCATTCCCCATTGTTTGAAAGGATCTTCAATTGATATAGGCTATAAAGGAAGGGAGCCTGAAGCTTTCATTCTTCTAGAGAAATGCTGATAGCTTTCACATCTTCTAATCCATCAGGGTTACATCTTTAAAAAGAGTTGGCCACCAATAACCAGCCCTCAAAATTTTGTGTGATGTAACCCTTCCAGCAAAGTGTCCTCCAAAAACTCCCCCATGGAAATCAACAACTATTTTGGGAGCTTCATCTTCAATTATACATTTCAAGAGGACACCTTCAGGGTTCTTCCAAGCCAGCCCAAAGTCAGTGATGATGTATTTTTGAGAAGCCAGCTTGAGGGCTCTTTTCTGATTTTTATTTAAATGATTAGGGAAGCATAGGTGTTTGAGGTAAAATATTACATCCTTGTACCACTCAGAACTTGTCAACTTCTCAAAAACATCTGCCCTTTCTTCCTCTACTTCATTCACTTCAATTGTCTATAGGTTGCTCTCAACCATGAGCTTAGCAAGACCCAAACCTCTTACCAAATTTTTGGTTTGGATGTCCATGTCATACTCCTATAGTTTGTTCACCCATCTACATCTTTTTCTTGAGATCTCCATCTCTGATAAGATGTCTTTTACCATGGTGTGGGGAACATAAGCAACAAATTTTGAACTTAAGATATAAGGCCTGAAAACCTTTTTTGCTTTCACCAAGGAAAATGCTTATTTTTCCATGATTGTGTACTTTAACTCAGCAGCTTGTAAAGCCTTGCTAAATAAAGTAATAGGCCTCTCATCCCCATCTTCATCCTTTTGTAGCAAAACAGATGCAATGGTATTTTCAGAAGCAAAGGAGAAGATTTGGAAAGGCTTCTTGTAATTCGAAGCTGCCAAGACAGGTGCATGTTTAAGTGCTTCTTTGATTCCTTCAAAATCCTGAATAGCAGCCTCCTCCCACTTGATAACTTGGTATTTCTTTAACATGCATGTAATAGGAAGAGTCAATTCAGAAAAATTTGACACAAACCTTCTAATGAAATTGATCTTCCCAAAGAAGGATTGGATGCCCTTCTTTGTTCTTGGAATTGGAACTTTGTTGATTGCTTCTACCCTCTCAGGGTCAATCATGACACCAGCCTTTGAAACAATATGACCAAGAAGCTTGGCCTTTTGCACCCAAAAATGAAACTTCTTTGGGTTGAGAGAAATGCCATATTCTCTACATCTGATCAACATTCTTTCCAAGTGCTGCAAGTGATCTTTTCTGCTCCTTGAAAACACAGTCACATCATCCTGATAAACTGCAATGAAGTCATTTATGTAACCAGAAAAAGCAACATCCATTTCTCTTTGGAAGGTAGCTCCAACATTCATGAGACCAAAATGCATCCTTACATAAACATATGTTCCCCAAGGAGTGGTAAAGGTAGTTTTAAATCTTTCTGACTCCTTGACAACAACTTGATTGTAGCCAGAGAAACCATCCAAGGTGGACAACAATTCAGATCCAGTCACTAACTGCAACATGTTTTCCATGTTTGGTAAAGGATAATTGTCCTTCAATGAAGCTCTATTCAGATTTCTGAAGTCTACACAAAGTCTGATATCTCCATTTTTCTTTCTGACTGGCACAAGGTTTGCAACCCAAGATGAATACCTTGTGGGCTGAATGATCCCTCCCTCCTTCAGTTTCTTCAATTCATCTTGCATTTTCATGGAGAGGAGTGGATTAATTGGCCTTTGCTTTTGTCTGAATGGTTTGGCATTTGTTTCAAGAGGAATCTCATGCTGAAACAAGTCTTCTCTGTATGCTTTCAGCTCTGAATAAGACCAAGCAAGACAGTCCTGATATTTCTTCAATAGTTGAACATAGGACTGTTTTTCTCTTTGTTTAGATTTCTACCCAACCAAACCTTTCTTGGTTTATCATTAGTTCCCAAGTTATGCTCTTCCACATCCCTTGAGGTAGACATGTTTCTATTGATGATGCAATCAACATTGTTAAAATTTGACTCAAGTGCAACAAGACCTCTAGGAATGGTGTTAGTTTTCAATTGGATGATATCCTTTCCAAAAAAAGTCTCTCTTCCTTCAGTCACACACACCATTGGTTCCCAATCAATATTCTGATCTAAAAACTCACCTTGATTTTGTAAGAACCTTTGCACTTGAGCATCATCATTAAACACTTGCCAATGCTTGATGTTGTCAGGGATAACTGGCCTAGTTAACACTTCAATATTGTACTCACAATAAGGTGAAATGGTGCAATTTCAAAATCTTGACCCCAACACTGCCAACTTGTCAGTAGCAACATTGAAACTTCTGTCATGATGCACAATGTTGAAGGAATCAAACATCTCAATTAGATCCCAAACTGCATGTTTATACTGTTTCATCCGCTGATTTTTTGTAGCATACAATTTTCTTATTTGTTTGACAACTAGCTCTGAATATCCTTTTGCAATGATGTCCTTGACACCATACTTCCATGCAATTCTTAGACCCAACAACAAGGCTTCATACTCAGCAATGTTGTTAGTACATTCAAAATTAAGCTTGAAGGAAAAAATAAACTCTTCCAAACTAGGAGAAATCAGAATTATACCAGCACCATTTCCAAATTTGGAGCAAGCTCCATCAAATAGCAAGGTCCAAGGAGAACCTACCTATTCAAGGCACTTTGACTGATCCATCTTGTGCTCCTTACAATCAGCAAACCCAATAAAATTATCAACATCAACATCAGCAAATAATACTTCATAAGAAGCATTGTTTGGATCCTCAATTAGATGCAACATCTTCTTTTCTCCATAGAGTTTGAAAAGGCTGCCCTCAATGGGAATGGTGGAAAAAGACATGTCCATTTGGACACTCCCTCCAACACTTGCAGCCCAATTTCTTGACAATAACATACCCCATTTGGCAGGGCAATCAACAATCACAACATCCAATTTTAAATTCCTCCCAGGATAAGATGCAAGCTGCACCACCAGACCCTTCACACAACCAACTACTGACACTTCTCTTGAGTCCATGGTAGTACACTTTCCATAGGCTGCTATCACTTTGATATCCAACTCATTCATGACTTCTAGAGGCATGACATTACATGATGCACCAGAATCAAACATACAATTGTGAAGTAGTCTATCCTTTATGATCAAAGTTGTAAAGAATGGATCAACATTCAATTGGGAATCAACCAAGGATGTCCCCAAGTATACCTCAGGTGTTTCTCCAAGATCCTCTACTACTGGTGGTGTCTCAAGGTCTGCAATGATCTGAGGAGGAGTTTCAACAACATTTACATTTCTGCTTGGGGTACTCTTCTCCTCTTTCAATCCCAAGTACTCAAATGCTCTCTTCTTGTGCTCAGGAATCCTAAGAAACTCAATGATTGGAACACTCACTTTGATTTGGCTCAATACCTGGGCTATGTCATATGGAACACTCTTAGGCAAGGCAACATTGGAATGGAGACAAGCAGATTCATTAGATGGCATGGGATTCTTGACAGCTTGGGCATGAGGAGGACTATAATTTTTGCTTGGGACAACAGAGCTTTTGGCAGGTGTTTCTCTTCTAGGAGCTTCTTTGGGAATGCTTGTGAGCAAGGGTGTTTTAGGTTTGGCTTGAGGCCCAACTCCCTTAACAACTTTTCTCCTAGTGTTATAGTCTTTCTCTTGAGCCACAACAACATTCATTAACAATTGTTTATCTTCCTCCGAAGGGATACCACCATCATACTTCTTGATCATCAAAGCTCTTAAGTATTCAAAGTCATTGTTAGGAATTTCAAAAGGCTTGCACTACATCAACTTCAAGAGTATGAGGGGGAAGAAAGACTTGTACCCATTTGATGCAATCCCAAAAGGTTGCAGCTGTCCTTGCACTTATGACCTCAGTTGATGTTGCTCCTTCTTGTGAGCTTGAAGAACAACCCACCATGCAGATATCATCATCAGTACCATCATCATTACTAGCTTCACCATCTTTCTGGTCCACTTTCACATGGAGGATGGGGCAGAAAACACCTATCACACCAATCAATATCAACAACTTCCTCAACAGTAGCAACCCTAGCAGTTAGGGGATCAGGTAACACTCTTCCTTCACATGCTTGAGGATGTCTATTTGCAGACCCCATGGGTCCTTTCCCTCTATCATCAGATCTCTGATCACCCCTAGGATGATTGGAAAATCTGTCATGGTTTTGTGCTTTTTGCTGACCTTGTGAAGTCTTCCCAATTCCCTTCTCAGCTCTTGCCAACTTGTAGGAAATCTCCTTGACAGCCCCTGCCAAAGTTTTCACCACTTCCTCCAAGTCTACACTCTTGCTTGCTTGAGGTTTTTCAGGGTTTATCAACTTTACACCATCTCTCTTGAGAGGTTTCCCAATAGCCTTGATATTGTTTTCAATCTGCAGTGCCATGGTGAAGGCCTGCCTCAAATTAGTAGGGTTCTTGTCTCTTAGGTAATAGGCTGCCTTCTTATCAAATGCATCTGCATATTTGATCAAGCATGACTGATCACATGGCCTCAAATTAACTAGGAAACCTTCTCAAAGTTTTGTTAAACCTTGTGTTAAAGTCATGAACTGATTCATTGGGGTTCTTCTTGATATTTTCAAATTCAGACAAGAGAAATCTAGGATCAGTCTTATCACCATATTGCAATCTAAATGCATTCTGCATTTCAGTCCATGAATCAATAGAATTATCAGGTAGAGCCTTGTACCAATCCCTTGCATCCTCTTCTAATGTATGAATGAAAAATTTAATATACACATCTTCATGCTCAATCTCAAAGTCCTCCATCATGTTAACAAAAAGTTTGAGATGCTGATCACCAGTTATAGCATTGTTACCTTGGAACTTTGGCAACCTATTCCTCACATCTT
Organism: Taxus chinensis; assembly: GCA_019776745.2. NCBI lineage: Eukaryota > Viridiplantae > Streptophyta > Pinopsida > Cupressales > Taxaceae > Taxus > Taxus chinensis. The sequence goes on along the minus strand of CM034150.1, from coordinate 879,770,956 downwards.
GTGGGACAACATTTGGGTAACCATCCATTCCTCTAAAGTTTATAGGACCAAAGGTGTTAACAACAAATGGAGGTCTAGGGGGAGGCTGAGCCATTCTATTTTGAGGTGGTGATCTTGGAGGAGAAACAAAATGATGAGGAGTAAGAGGTCTTTGGGGCTCAAGAATGTGGTTCACAAGATTGGTATTCTCTAGGTGCTGATTTTCTTGGAAAGTTTTATTTGAATTGAAGCACACAGGTGTAGATTGAGAAAAGAACTTACCAGGTACAGCAGAAGGACCTTCACTAGTTGAAGTAAACAAGTTTATGAGAGGATTGCTTGAATCAGAATCACTGGAAGAAGAGTGATAATCCTCTACTAAAGGCTGATCTCTCTCACCAATGGATATACCTTTGCTTGATGTCTGACCTTCAACAACCTTCCAAACTTTTCTTTCCTCTAAAACTATTTTTCCCAATTCTTGAAATAACTTTCTACTTGGGTCCCTCTTGAAGAGAGATCTTCTTCCTTCCAGTTTTGTAGAGATTAGCAACACAAAAATAAATGACAGAAAGCTAAGACACTGGTATTTATCAAGATCAAATCAGCATGGAGTCGCCACTAAGGACTTTCACCCTAGTTGTGTAAATGCACTAAAATACTCTGTCAAATACCTATCAGCACTGAAAATCTTGCAAAACTTTATAGATCAGACCTTCCTTTTCTTGAATCTATCCACCACAAATGCAAATGAAGTACAACTACTGCTGGAAACTGATAAAATTATAGGCAGAACTTATATCTTCACTTAATCCTTACAAATCTGATCATAAAATGATGCTTCAATAATGTACTTGCATGCAAAACTTGCAAGAGACATTACCAAGGTTTGATATGCATTCAAATACCTCAAATATGTATGCACATGGATCATATTGAACCAAGAATCTCCCCAGCAGTGGCGCCACTGGTGTTGGTACCCAAATTTGTTCTCCTTTTCAGTCTGAGTAGCATCACAAGATATGGCATGAAGCTTGAAGGCAGATAGATCATGATGTATGTTGTTTTGTAGCCGGGGATGTGATCTAACTGGCACTCAGATTTGTGGAGAGATGGATAACACTCAAATAGGACTTGATCTTGTCCTAACTGTTTTAGGTTGTGCCTTTCAACCAAGGTAAGAGGACCTATTTTGTAACCCTCAAATGGTGAAGGAGATGAAGATATCCCTCAATTTGTGCAAATAGTATGGAAAGGGCCTTGGGAAAATATGATCAACACTCCAAATATGACTTTCACAAGTTGTCACTCCCAGATTATGGAGATAATTTCAATGCAAGGCAAGGGTTACTAAAGACATTTGAAATCCTGATCTGTTCTGCATACTTTAGCAAATGGATTTTGATCTTCTGTGGGTATACAGGTCAAAACAGGGGTAGTATGGGGTAGGATTTGTTGTTTAGAATGATTTTTGGTGGAATATTGACAAGACAAACTTGACTATGCCAGATCTTTGACAACCTCTACAACATTTGAACAACTATCAGATAAAATGCTTCAAAACAGTCAGGATGTTCTTTCAACTAGAAGAGATACACAAATGGAGGCCCAGGTTTTCACTCTTCACACAATCTTTGAGACCTCAACACAAAATCTTGAGTTAAAGGACCCAATTAAACATCAAAATCTCTGATCAAATCATGCCTAAGGTACCCCCAAAGGCTTACAAGCAATCTCTGTCAACAAAATGAAGGTGAAGTGATTTTAAACTGCTTATTTTCAATGCCAGATGAAATCTCTTCTGAACAAATGAAATTGCAAATGCCACTAAACTATCAATAAGGATGAGATCTGTGTGATTCCTAAAGATTTCAATGCAAGATTGCAACAAGAACAAGGAGAACTATTTGCAGACATTTAAACATGATAACAGACATCATATTGCCCAAAATAACATAGATTAATTCAAAAGCTTGTTAGATTCATCAGCAGGGGAGAGTTTCAGGAACAATCTCAGAGTTGTGTGATGGCTATACACTTGTAACCAACTCAACATGAATGAATATCTAACACAGAAGACATTAACCAGGTTTTTTTGGAGGGTTTATCAGAAGATGAGCTTCTCTCAAAAATTTTACTCATGATTTTCAATTTCCCAACCCTTTGCATGTCAAAAAACATGCATTATATATCATTTGTTACATTTGATCCTTCTTTCCCAAGAAAAGAATATCCTATGGCATCTTAGTTTGTTACAAATTCATCATGATTTGTAGAAAGGGACATCTAACAGAAAAACATTTAAAAAGTTGTGAGGTGCCTCAAAAAGGTGAATCATTGCAAAATTCACATCATAGTTTCAATTGGGAGCACGTTTTTCCTCCTCAAAGCATGCAGACCCCCTTCCTTTCATTATTTCATCCTTATCCCTCCAAAATTTTCCTCTGCAACCTTTTGGATTTGATATTTCACATTTTTTGCTTGAGCCTGAACAAAATTTCATTTCAAAAGTACCTCAGATCTACAAATTGAATTTTCAAATTGATTCCATTGATCCTTGAAGGCAAAAATGACATGGATTCACCAAAAATTTGATCAAAATCGATGCAAAAAATCACATTTCCACACTTCCTGGAGCAAAAATGGCGGCCAAATTGAAAAATGCACAGTTACCATTGATTTGCCTTTCTCCCTTCAATCTGAGCCCTCCACGTGTCAAAATGTGATTGGAAATGGGTTTGGGATCACTTTTTGATATTTTAACATTTTTGGAAAAATGTAAAAAATTTGACATTTTTCTCCACCCCTCCGAGCTTGACACGTGTCCCAATGTGGGCCCCATTGGAATTGCGGATCGATTCCACACATTTCCACCTTTTTGGAAAAATAAAAATTTTCCAAAAAATCTCCGCCACTCCACCCTTGAGATCTGGTGCTGACACGTGGCACAATATGATTGAATCCGGGGTCGTGGCTCAGTTTTACACATTTTGCCTCTTTTGGGAAAAAGGAAAAATTTTCAATTTTCCTCCGCCGCTCCGCCCTCTAAGACACGTGTCCTCATATGATTAGCTGAGGGGAGGCACTCTGACTTCATACTTTAATTACTTTTCATCAAAGGAAAATTTTCAACATTTCCTCCGCACTCCTGCACCTCCGATTCTGTCCCTTGCCACGTGTCTCCCTTTGACTCGTTGTGGAGCCACGCTTCAATTTATCACTTTAACTCACTTTGCCAAAATGGGAAAAATTCTCAAGTTTCCCCCGAGGCCCGAAGTTCTACCTTTGACCCTGCTCCTGCCACGTGTCCTCTCCTGAGTAGCTCGACGGACCCACGACCTTTTTCATAACTTTTTCCCCCTTTCACCAAAAGGAAAAAATTTTTCTAAGTCCTCCGCCAGCCTTCTATCCCACTTTTGATGAAAACATGACACGTGTCCACCTCTGATTCGCTGATCACACCTGAACTAAGCCACCATGTGTCCATTCTATTTCATTGCGAGACCTGCATTCTGAAGCCGCCACGTGTCCACTCCTGATTCGTTGTGGGCCCTAGGCATTTTCTTTGTACCTTAACTCTTTCTTCCAAATTTCCTTAAGGCACAAAACGACCCACCCATCCACCTTCACTCTACTTGCGACACGTGTACCTCCTCTGGGGCCTGCGGAGCTATGGGGGAAACTTGTAAATTTTTCCAAAACACAAAAATTTTAAGTTTTTCAAGCAGACCCGTCAATCTTGTCCAATCACAAATGGACCATGTATGCAAAGATGTTGAGCTAAAATTTGATGGGAAAAGGATGCCCGTATGACCGTCAAAAGATGCAAAAGTTGCCAGCGATGCCCTAGGATGCTGAAGATGAATTTGATGGGAAAATGACACCCGTCTGACCGTCAAAAAACACAGAAAATGCCAGGGATGCCCAAAATTGATTTTTTCTTCATGGATGAAGAATTTTTGGAACAAAGGATAGATGAAACATGTTTTCAAACATTTTACGACCATGGAAAAGGATTTTCGAATGCATACAAGTAAAAATTGATTAATTTTGAGCCTCCATGGTCGGGAAAAATGAGCAGAGCCCGCAAACTTGAAACATTTAGGGAAAAAACAAGCAAACTCAAGATTTCTCTTAGAAAGGGGCAAGGCAAATGAGTTTGCAAACAATTCAAGGCATGAAAATGGAGACAAAACATTATATCATCCATCTCAAAAGGGAAAAACATTTCAGGGCATGCAGAGCAAAGGGAAAAACATTGCAAAATGATGGAGGGTCAAAATGGGCACCAGTTATAATATGGTGATAAGACTGACCCTAGGCTTATTCTCATTGAATTTGAAAATATAAAGAAAAATCCAAATGAACATGTTTAGGATTTCAACACCAGATTTTAATAAAACCTTGAAATGACTGCATATAAATCTGAGACCTAGTGATGAATCTTTCTTGATAAAATATTCAAATTCTTCTGAAAAAAAATAGCCTATTACCTAAGACATAAAAATCCTTGAACCCTAATATATTCCTTTACAGATGAAAACCATATCAATTTGGGCGCATGAAATGAATTACCAAGTTCATCCGAAACCATAGCCCGAACGAATTTAAGCACAAAGTTTGTTATTTATTCTAGCTCAGCCTACATTGGTCAATGTAGTCCTCCAAGATGGCTTGTCTACTTATGGGTGTTTCATTTTTATGTACCTTATAACTTGAAACTTCACAATATAGCCTTTTCTATACTATAACATCTTGGCCCTAACTTTGGAAAGAGCTCGTTCCTTTGCATAGTTTTGTTCGCATAATTTTGGATTGGTTCTATCTCTAGCTTTCCCATCATTCCATGCATGATCTTGGTATTATGTGTAAAGCTCTATCAAGAAGTTCACTACTTGCGTGTGAGTTGAACTAGCTTTAATCCCTGTAACTGGACTTTGTATTCAATGATAGCTTGCCAGTTGCTTTATACCACTCAGTCCACTATGATTTATCTCTTCAAGATGTATCTTCCCTGATATCATTCGATTCAAACCAAGCTCGTTGCTTCCAAATAGTTCAGCTATTCCTTTATAAGCTCGGTCAATCTTCTTCAACTCACTCTTTAATGTAACTTGGTGGGAGTAAGGTAGCTTTCCTGAGATCAAGGCTACAACTTTCCTACTATGCTAGCACTTAGTCCATGTTTTTGGAACTAGCTCAGTTCTCACATGTAGCTTGATGCACTATCCAATCAACTCAATGGGCCAAGAAATATCTTGGTTCGGTATGATTAACTTAGTGCTAGGAAATAGCTTTCATGTGAGCTCGTTAAATTGCATCTAGGATTTGAGATTACTTTTCTTAAAGTCTACACACTCCATTGAACATTTTATGCTATTTCTTGGATTCTCTAGTTGTGCCAAGACTGAGTGGGATGTATGGATGTGTCTTGGAGTTGCGTACTAGATTTTCCATTTCCTACCAAGTGGGCCTCTTAAATGATTGTAAACATGCATGACTACTCATTGTCTAATTTTTCCAGGGTAGCAAAAATGGATAAAAATTTGGTGACTCACGAGGCCATTTTCCTACTAAATGGAGTTTGACCAGTTTCTTGAAGCCATCCATTGGGCATGGAGTCTACATGATTATTAGGAACTAGTGCAAAATTTTAAAAATTTTACCTTAGAACACTTGGAATGTCATTTCCTACTTCCTGGACTATCCTCTGCTGCTTGCATTCTCAACTCTCATAATAAAATATTGAAATTTATTTTGTGAGAGTAGAAAATTGTTTTGAAACTTGAATTCCATTCTTTCTTGTAACTGTAATCCTCAAGGATGAATGATGAGAACTTATAAACACCTATAACAACTTCCTCAAGACTAATTTTCTTAGCAAGGTGAAGAATACTGCAGGATTTGAGTGATGTTAGAATTGACAGGGACAACGAGGGGGGAAAATCAATCCTTTAAAATTCTTTTCACTTTTAATTTAAAAACATCAAGCATATACTTTTATATATTAGTGCTGGATATATTAGAAATCATCAAGAGATGCATATATATTAAGAGCACAAGAAAGTTTCTTTATTGAAAGAAAAATCTGATTACATCTCTTCAAATCAGATTACAGTCAACAAAAATATCACCAATTTTTCTTCATTCATATCCTCCTCATGAACCTCCAACCAAATACAAAATTAGAAGAGACTTCTAGGGGTTTTGGGCTATGCCCAAGAGGTTTTTCTATACAGAAAATATTTCTTCAATAGAAAATAATGGGGGTTATCAACAAGTGATCACAAATGAGCGTACATGAATAGATATACCTCTTTAGACATGACCTTTGATTTTCCACTTACCATGACTCTTCAAATCAATCATATTTTTATCTTCTAGCTCTTTCCACTTTTACAAAATTATTCCATATTTTTTATTCACATGGTACATTGTCCCACCAATTCAAATTATTCTCTTTTATAGTTATAAACTCACCAAATTAGCCAATGTATTCATTTAGGCTCATAGGTGTGTCTAACTAAACTTCGACAAAACCAATCCTGAAAAAACATCTAACTAGACCACTTCAACTCATCCTATTGACTCAAGTAAGATATAAAAATTAATCTTTGGATGTCCAATTTCATTAAAATTTAGCATCAAGATCACACTCAAGGCTTAACACATCAAGAAATGCTACTTTGCAATAATTTCCAAGCTGGTTTCAACATCTATAAAAATTTGGTCTTCAAACATTAAGTTGATACATACATCAAATATCTTCATCATGAGGAAAGTAACCTATCAATTGAAATATCATGAATTGTAATATCTCATCCATAACTCATACTTCTCCAATCTATTGCATAAGGCTTCCAAATAATTTGATCTCTGTAATTGGTCTGACTGATATTGAAGATGCAAAAACTAGTCTTCCATACAATGTGGTAAAACACCACCAAAGAACTTTTCAGAGAACCCTATAGCCTCAAACACTTAAATTTTTATGGATAAAACATGTTCAAGAATTCATACCCATATTTAAAATGGATAAAGTCTCACCTTCATGCTCATTCAAACATACTTCTCGAATAGTTCTAAAAGAGCAGTTTTGGATCAATCACCTTTAAGCAAGAGATGACTTATCCAAACTGAAACATGCACTTCTATAAATCATATGGCACATATAAATAATTATAAATCAAAGTAAAAACATCCATATAATTTAATTCAACATGATTACCTTCATTCTCCTTCATTATCTTCTCAAAACAAGCTCCTTTTTCCGGTAAGCTCAAACATACACTTAGTACTCCAATTTTCTCCATATGATTCTCTTAGGTAACTTAATAAAGATTATTTATACATCCATAATATCATCCATGTCATATTTGAGCATATTATCCTTTGCAAGTTTTACTTGTACACTAAAATCTTCTTCAAAAGCCTATTTTTGAGTGGGGGCCCACCAAGTGTCAAGAAGAAAAATAACCATGTAGTGCTGTTAGGAGTTATCTACATGTTACAATATGTTTTCAAGAAAAAATATGAGTTTGGTCACATAACCAACTCAATTTTCCAAAACCGGTCCAAACCGGGTTTTTAAGGACTACAAACATGCTCACAAAAAATGGATAGAACTTCTAAATACTCAACCAATCAAAAAAATACATTTTACACCATAATTTTTATCCCAATTTAATCCATTTTTTTCTCTTATTACTTATCTGAAGGAGGCTTCACAATTCCTCTTGACTATTAAGAATTTTGGTACTTATATTTCATACTTTGAAAAACCTGGATTTGGAAATACTTGCATAACTTGCAAGATATTCATCTGCAGCTTCTGAAATTTTTCTCATAGCTTGAGGACATATCCCTATATCAATTTCAAGTAATGGTTTTCTATGGTTCATCATGCATCTTTCCATTCCATCTCATTTAGGTACGATTTGGTTTTTGACTCTCAACTGATCTACTAGTTTGATTTGTATGAAGGCTCAAAACACTTGATTGACCACCTATGAAGCCTTGTAAATCTCATAAAATAAAATTACATGCTTACACCATGATTTTATTTCATCTTCATGCCTTAGATCATCATATCACACCTTTTTTTCTTGTGGAAGAGTTTAGGAAAACACTATACTAACCTGTTTCACCTTCAAACACCTAGTTTGACTTTTGTACCACCTTCTATATCTCTCGTTCCACCTCATGATGATATATCCATACTTGTTCTCCTTTGGTTTGAGTGGATTTTCTTGTTTTCTTGATTTACACCATGTACTTACGTTAGACCAAGGCCTATAATGACGTGACTTGATCCACACATTTCATGACAAAACCATTTGGACATGTGACAAAGTCATTGACACATCTACACCTTTGGATACTCCTAGATCACCTAGAAAGCATGCCTATATTACCTAGCCAACATGCCTAGAATCACCTAGCCAACATGCCTAGATCACCTAGCTAACATACCTAGATCACCTAGCCCACTGAGACATCAATGGACTTGAAATTAATGATAATAGATGTGATACACACTTCAGAAAAACTCCCCCTTTGTAATTGATGACAACCTTCTTAGAAACACTGATGGCAACAATGACTATTTACACACTTGAATGACCTAATTTACACGTTTATTGTCACATCTCCCCCCTTTGACATCTATGAAAAAGGAATTCATGGACTTGACATGGAAATAAGTGACTCACAATGACAAATAATTTCACAAAGATGCAAAAAACATTACTTACTTTCTCAAATTTCTTCCCATGCGACTGAGATTGCACGTCTTTGACTCCTTCAAAATCACATGAAGATCCTATTCGACTTTTAAAAAACTCCTCCTGAGATGATACAACTCATTTTTATATTGCATTCATACTTAACACCACCTCCTAGGTCTATTAAGTAATCAAGAATACCCAATTTTTCTTTAAATATTTACTCTTCTTGACATTTCTCATCCTTTGGGACTGATTTTCCTTAGTCTTGAAAGAAAGAATTCATATCAAATATTCAATACCATATTTTAGAAGCATATGTGCATGCTCCCCCCATCTTGATATACATTTGATTTGTAAGTCTTGTTCGTACTTCTGACCACCTTGAGATAAGAGAACTCAAGTATTATGGATAGACTTTGAATGAGAAATTCATCCTTGTGGATAGTTCTACACCTTTGCTGTAGTTCCATTTATACCACAGGAGCATTGTATCAAACCAAACTTCATCTCTTACCAATGTTCAAAAATAGAATACAAACCTTCTTATCTATGTTTAAGATCAAGGACTAGATATATAGTCTAGTCACTTTTCTCTATTCCATAACATTTTCCATATTTCATATCTACAACTTCCTCACTCCTATATATAGCCACCATTAACTTAGAGTGTTCTGAAATTTTTGAGTTTCTTAGGATACAACCATGCATTTATATTGGTGCTTAAGGTCATGGTAGTTTCTTCATATATGCACTACTATTCATTGATTTAAAGTTTTCTCAAACTATTTTGTCCATCTTTACTCCACAAAAAAATGAGGCTCTTTTTGTTTTACACACATTTTCTCATTAGGATTCTACAACTATTAAGTCTCTTACACACTTTTGTTTTTAGCAAGTCATCACACCAACTTGTACCTTTCCATACATTTATATACCTATAGCATTTCATTTTATTGCTTATCACTGTTTGAGGGAAGCATGCATAAAATACTCATACTCTCTAAAGATCTTAGTTCTTTCAGTCATCTCCAATATGGTACTTTCACTATTTCTTACCTTTTTTCACCATACTTCTTATGTAACTATACATTTATTTTACACAAAACATCTTCAAGCCATGCAAAGAAGTCATATTTAGCTTAGAGTGTTAACCTCACAACTGTATAGGTTTTCAAATATTGAGACTTCAACTTCTTGTACCTACAACTAACTTCTTCAATTGTAAAGTTTCACTCTCAAACCAGGTCAGGTTTATAGATGGAATTTGAGATTCCTTGTACTTCTCATTCATAGGCACATACTTCTTCCTTAGCTAGATGAAGCTACAAATTTTGAGAATGATTGCACAAGCTTAAATAATGACTTATTTTTCTTAAGTCCTTTATCAAGGTTCATGAATCTTTTTAAAACCCTTACTTGCATTTTCACCTTGTATTTTTCCACTTCTCTCTCATAAACCTTGTAAGAAAACTTTTCGTTCAAGGTTAAACTTAAACTTTATATGTTATTACTATTATTCACATTCTATAGTCCTTTTTTAGTCTACTTGGGTCATTGATAAAGGAATTTAATCAGTTCAAGGGAAAGAAGACACATATCTCTGCAATAAGCCCTCCTTCTAGTAAATTATTCATTTCAAAGGATCACTAACTACTTCCTTTATACATGAGTCATTTTGTAACCTGAATGATTCAAGGAGATGTGAAAGAACTCATGATAATGCATTATCACACCTTTAGAGCTTATCATTGACGTTCACCTCTTGACTTTTGCTCAGAATCTTCTCATTTAGATGTAAACTCATATACATGAACCTTCCTGTCTTGACAACATGGAGACACCAACACTTTCACATTTAGATATGAATACTTATTTTTGCAGTCATGCCTTATCCTTTAAGTTACTCTATCTTATTTTCCTATTTCCCACATCATATTTTCACTCACTCATATTTTTGTTTTCTCAACTATCATACTCAATTTGATCTTCCATGTCTCTTCAACTTCGTCATTCCCTCACCACAAAAAAAAGAAACCCTTAAAATTCTTATGAGCACAAGCAATATCCTTGAATATTTACTTTTTAAATTTTATAATTGTTGAGACAACAACTTTCTTTAGGAATGCCAAAGGTCATTAGTTTATAAAAAAAATGCAAACTTCTCTCTTTATCTCTTTCCATGAGTTGAGTGGGAAGTTACAACTTGTTTGATATGAAATTGTATCATTTAAAACTTCAAACATCCTTCATCTTTGAGAAATAAATAGTGAGCAACAAGACATGGGAATTTATCTTGTTCTGTCTAGGCTTAAAGTGAACTGTGATAATTAATCTTTGTTCTTCTAAGAATGTTCCTTGATCAGCTCACTTGATCTTAATTTATTCTTCCCCACGAGTTTTAGGTACTTCACAATCTTTGGCCATAAGTTCTAGAATATGGAGAAATACATTTGAAGAGAGAAAATAGATGTATCTCTACTAAACAAGGAGTCTGCATACTCACCATTTCTAAAGTCAAGAATTTTACACCTTCAAGACATAAAAATTTTCTAGTGATGATCTCTAACCTTTGGTCAACATCTCACAACCTTTACCAATCATGAAATTGATTCAATTTGATCAATTTAGGAAGAAATTATAAATTGTACAAGAGGAAAGAGTCAAACACCGATTTTCAAGTATACAATCAACTAGAAAATGATCAATTCTCCATAAAATTCTATGAAAATTTTTACAATACAACCGTCTTATAAAAAAGAGATATCATCCAAATTTTAAGTAATTTGGTTGGGTAACTTGTGATAAACAAGATAAACTTCCATTCAAAACCCTAGATCAGGGTATGTAGATAGTTCTAGCCTGAGACTACAAAAATAATGAGATATTTTTCATTTTTTCATCAATTTTGGTCATTCTTGTTTCTTTGGTAGTGTGGAAACCTTATTCAACTTCTGCATAATTAATTTTCTCATGAAGAAACTCCATTTTTTTTGAGAATTACAAAAAAATGAACAAAGATAGGCATTTTGACTATGCATGATCTTTGAGCAAGAAATTTGGGCTTGACGTATCAAACAAACCTACTGATGCAGCCTAGAATCTACCATGAAAAACCCATGCATGTTGGCACATCCCTCAACCTAAGCTGAGTGCTCACCCATAGCGTGCAAAGGTACCAAGCCCCTCTTTAGAGTTTCTTGTGCAGGATGTTAGTGTGATGATGGAAAACCATATTCAGATCCATAATTAAACATAAACATTCCACAATGCACAATACAGATCTATATCTTAGGGAATCAAGAACTAAATAATGAAAATAATGAGGATATGCATACAAGAACCATATTTAGCTACGTTCAAAACCATTATCCAACCAATATAATTCATTACATTAAATACTTTAAAAAAAAAAAGCTTCTTACATTATAAGGTATATGCATAAGTCATGTGTCTAATAGAACCAACAACATAACTCTACAATAATTCACACACACTAAACTACATAGTTAAATACATATTTATAGAGGTGGATACTTGCCCTTGACCACCTATGCACTTCTCAAAATAGGTCGCATGATGATAGTAACCATGCGCTTTTATAATGGCATGCACAACATATAAGTGTTCTAATAATAGATTTCCTATAGTTAAATGGAAGAAACAATCCAATTATTAGCTCAAACCATGCATGGCACTTATCAGCCACTCATTCCCAAAATATCATTACGTGTAGAAAAAGTATTCAACCCTATGTGTGCTTTGCATGCTATCTCCAAAAATATCCCCTATCCATAAAAGTGGCTAAGTCCTAAGCCAAAGTGTTATGGCATGCATTTTTTTCCCTATCCTTCCCATGCCTTTGAATGCACCTTGTTACCATGTGCACATCCTTTTTGTGTCTACTCCTTAGAGAAACATTCTGTCTGCTCAATATTAATCAACACTAAAGTACATTGTTGTCTCAACAATGGGAATTTTTTCTAACATTCCCAAATAATAAAAAATAAGTATTGACAAAATTAAAGAATCACTGTACATAAGAATGAGTCTTTACTCTACAACTCCCTCTTATTCAATTGGTAGGATTAGCTCTGGATATTTATTTTTGATCTCAGCTTCTAATGTCTGCCAGTCATCTAGTGCAGTTCTTATCTTCTCTGGTATATCGGTGGCTATGGCTTCCAGTTCATCTTGAGTAATCTTTTCTTTATCATTCTATAGTACCCAAACAACATTGGCCATACCTGACATCATTCCTTCCATGAGGTCTAGATTTTTCTCTATAAGCTTCCCAATCTCATCCATCTTCTCTTTATGTAGATCATGGGATGCTACAAGGGTTTTGTGCTTTTGTTTCACTAGTGATATTGTTTCTATGTGTCCAAGTGTCTCATCTTTTCATCACTGCAAGAAGTTCATTATCTTCAATTAGAGTTATGGTCCTTATTACTGCCTCTGGTACCACACACAAATTGAGAGATTGGTCTACTTTCTTTAGTTCATCCTTTAAATTTTTTAGCAATGCCTCATAAGTGGAATTTTTTCTAAGCATAGATGCCCGTGATCTCTCTACTTCTTGTTTAGCTTCTTTAGGCACATGAATTCAAATTGGTCCATCCCCTAACACCAAATTGACCAAAGTGCACACATAATGCATAATAGAATGAATTCTTTAGGTACCTTAGGTTCTAGATGTGGCCTTCTTTGAGGATGTGATCACCAATTTCCTCCGCCATGCTAATGAAGGCCTCATTATTTTTCTGTTCTTGTTCCTTCTCTTATTTTAAATGCGCTATCTCTGTAATTTAATCTTTGTTATCCTCCATCCATGATCAAATGGTGGCAGCCTTATCAACATTTCTCCACAACACCTCGGTGGATATCTTGACCAATGAATTCTTGATTTTATTATCAGACATTAGAGTAGGTTTTATTGTCATGTTCCTTGTTTGGGGTGCCTTCTTCACTCTTCACAAGATTAAAGACTCTTGGCACACATCAAAATCTGGTTCATCCATATGAGTCTACATGGACTAGGATAACTAATTCCTTGTGTGCATAGTGGCAATATCTGGGTCTATCAGCTCTCACCTGTATAACACCTTAAGGTCCATAGTTCTTTGACACCCAGCAAAAAAAAAAATTCTTGTGTCTTTATCATAGCCCATATTAGGGACAACATATTATTCACTTCTATTTTTCCTTGGCCCCTTAGGAACCTAGGCACCAAGGTTTGGGGCTGGCCCTTCTCCTACCTGAGTTGTAACCAATGCACTAGATTTCTCGGGGAAAAATTCTTCTACTTCTTTTACCCCTTCCTCATCATATCTCATTTCTTCATCCTGGGGTTCCTCCACATCTTCTAGTTGAACTGGGGTACCAGGCGCACTGTCTTTAGAATCCTTCACCTCCTTATTAAGATTCAAACTTTCTTCTTCTCTTTTTCTTTGATGCTTATTTCTAAGGGGAGAGTCGAGGTGGCCATCATAAAGGTTGTGATTTTCCTATGCCTATGGTCCTGGTTCTTCTGAACACCTTCTTCAACTGATGCTCCTCATGGACTGCATATATATCCAAGTATTCCTCTCCTTGTGCATGTAGGGAAGAATTTGTGCTCACTTTCCACTTTGTTTATGCGTTGTCTCCGACCTCTATTGTCCAAGCCTCCACTATCCTCATGTTCTTCTTCTTCATTTATCTTTATGGTCGAGGTAGGATTTAGAGCTGCCACATTTTCAACTATGTGTTTACCCGTAGGCAGCCTCTGGAGCACGAACTCATTCTCCACATACTTGTTATTTTCCAACATATACTTGAGTTGGAGATAGACAAGTGAGGCTCCACTATCCCCAATAGAAAAACTTATCAGCTTCATACTTATAACATCTTAAATGAGCCTCTCAATGTAGGTAGACTGACCTAGATAAACATAAGTTTTTCTAAGAGTATGGTAGTCAAAATATACCTCTTCCACATTAAATCTCAACCAAAGTGCATTGGTAAACCTATGTACTTATTCATGGAAATAACAAGTTCTGAAGGCATAGGGTAGTTTACACTAGGGAATCCATGTCCCATCCTTCATTGCAAACTGCACAATGCAAAAATGTTGATACACAGCGAACTGTACCACCTTACCCACTACTGAGGGTAACTCCTTTGGAATGGACCATTCCTCCTCAAAGGCTATGCGTAGTCGATCATACCATAGTTTTTCCCTTTGTATAAATGGGCCAATCATTGTTCATTCACACAAATACTTCTCAAACCTCTTTGTGAGGTACTTCTTCTCTATGGGGTTTTCCAAATTTTGTTCTCTGGCACATCGGGAACTCCAATTTCTACAAAAACAAGAGATAGTAGGATAGTGCCAAAATTTATCTTTTCACCTATGCACACTTTCTCAAGAATTATTTCTACTATGAAGCCAACTAAGTTGTAGACTTCTCCTTGTGACATTTTCTTTGCAATATGTAGCCACATGGTATTTACTTGTGACCATCTCTCTTAATCATTCAACTTAGTGAGTAGATGTGTAGCTTCTTGCACCATAGGGTACTTCCATAATCTATAGATGTCCATTTCATGTGGACCCTTGGCATATCCCAACTCCTTTCTTATAGATATAACAACTTTCTTATCAGTTAGATCACTACTAATCTCTGTCCCTTTTCCCTTCAGTCCTGTCAACATAGAAATCAAAGGGGCATTGATCCTTACCTGCCATCTAGGAAAATAGAAGAAGTCCTCATGGACTCTGCTCATAAGCCATTGGTATAAAATTTCTGGTTTTCCAAAATATGGGAGTTCATATAGTTGATACACCCCTGCTTTCTTGAGAAACTTCTCCCCAGCATCGTCATATACTGGCATGTCATTCACCGTGTGCTTGTTGGTCTTCTTATTAAACAAAGTGTCCAACTATCCCTTGTTATTGGTGGTGTGGTGGTTGTAGTCACTTACTTTGCATCTTCAGATATGGGAATCCCAATCCTTTCCGATGATCACTTCTTCTAGATACTACATTCCTAAAAAAATTCTCTCAGAAGTAACTTCAACATCGACTTCCACCTTCTACTGCCCTTTTGTACCTGTTGCAGGTGCCTTGCTCAGTTCCATTATAAAAATATCACCTTTTGTCTTCTGTCAAGTAATATTTCATGCCCTATCTCGAAACCTCGTGACCTAGCTTGAGACCGCAAGCGCTAACTCCTTCTCAGGGCTTCTACTTCACTCAAACCCTTCTCCAATGGGGAAGAAAGCCACTTCTATGCACAAATATACTCTCCACTTGTAGTTTCACAACTCTCCACACGTCAATAAATTTCACTTGGCTCGGTCGTAAGTATCTCACTTGAATACTTATAATCGTAAAGGTGAAAATGAACCCGCATCACGTCCTTATATAAATTTTTGAAAATTTATTTCATTTATTTCACCTTTAGCTACCACTGATCCTCTCATTAATTTATCATTTTCCCAACTTCCATGCATCACACCTACGCATCCCAGCTATAACCATCTAGCGCACCTTCCTACCTTCTGGCTAGACACCTCCTTCTGCGCACATCCATGCACCAAATTACCTCACCAATATGCCTTCCTCTAGTAGTTTCTAAAGCCACAACTTACCTCACGTTATACTATTCATTCATTTATTTATAGCTATGGTCTTCCTTAAGAGAAATCTTCTTTCTAGCCACTCCCTTCCATACTTGAATAGTAACTATAACAGTTTATTCTTATGTGTACCCATTTTTGAATAAAAAAAACAACCACCCCACACCAATGGTATGTGCAGTCCTCTACACATAAAAATAATTTAGATTGTAATTAGCTTCTAGTGTGCAAAAGTTCTTATTACATAAAACATCAAAATAAATTGACAAAGTATAGCGATAAAGAAGGAAATACATTAAGAGAAATACAAAAAGGGAAATATATACTAAAGGGAAATACTAAATTATTAAAAACACCAAGAATACTTATTTATTTTAGTGATTCAACTTACTCCCATTAAAGTAAGAGGGTAATTGTGTTCCATTAAGCACCTCTAACTGACAAGTGCCTGATTCAAGGATGTGAGTGATAACATATGGTCCGAACCAATGCACCTTAAGTTTTCTTAGATGGCACAAAAACTTGGAATCATAAATAAGTACCATCTATCCAACCTCAAGCATCTTATCCCTAATGTGTCTGTCATGCCATACCTTCTTCTTGGCATTTTCTTCCTTTTGACTCCAACATGCTATGACATGCATCTCATCTAGTTGTATTAACTTGTCAATTATTTCTTCTAGTGCTTTCTCATCAGCTAGAACTCCCGTGTGCATAATATGCAAAGAAGGTAACATGAATTCTATGGGAAGAACTACTTCTGTTCCAAACACCAACTGAAAGGGTGTGGCCTTACTCAACCTTTTGTAGGTTGTTTTATATGCCCAAAGTACAATAGAAGCTATATCATTCCAATCCTTCCTTCCAACATCACAAATTTTTGTTAATGTTTAGCTCAATATCTTGTTGAAGGCCTCAATTGTACCATTTTTTTAAGGTTGATAAGGTGTAGTCTTGTGGTGTACAACCATAAATTCATCCAATAATATTCTGATTGTCTCATTCAAGAAGTGTGTGCCCTATCGCATGTCAAACTCAACGGAAATCCATACCTAGTAAGAATATGTTCCCACAAGAACCTTGTTGTTGTAGCCATTGTATAAGCCTTTGTTGGTGCTACTTCTTCCCATCTTATAAGATAATTTATATAAGTGATTATGTAGCTCGATCCGGTTCTACATGTGGCTAGGGAAATAGGACCTAGAAAGTATATTGCCCATTTTTCAAATGGATCTGTACTAGTAATAGGTCTAAAAGGCATTTCATCTATTTTCCTAGGTTTTCCAAGGTGCTAATAGTGATAAAACACCTTACAATACTCTTTACAATCATTGTAAAGAGTCTCCCACCCTAATCCAATGACTAGAATCTTGTGTGTAGTGGCGTTAGCTTCATAGTGCCCACCTGCAATACCACCATGATCCTCTTCCATGATATCCATGTGTTCATGTTATAATACACACAGGTGCAATACTTCATCTTGGCCTCGCTTGTATAAGTCACCACTGATCAAAATGAAGGGTGCAACACTATTTACAAGTTGTTTCTTCTCTAAGGCTTTCATTCCTTTTGGCACCATGCTTGTGCATAAAAAGACAACAATATCCTCCAATTATGAAGGAGCATGATGTAACATATACAATTGTGCATCTAACATTATATCTTCATTTATATACGCGTCCTACCCTGATTGAATCCTTGATAAGTGGTATGGGCTAGAATTACTTTTACTTGGTTTTACCACGACTGTAAATTCAAATTATTGGAATAAGAGAACCCATCGACATATGCACCCTTGTAAAATGGGATTATTTACCAAGTATTTTAATGCCATGTGATCTGTATAAAATAGAAAAGGTGTTCCTAGCAAGTACTATCTAAACTTATGCAGCACGTAGATCATCAGCAAGGCCTCATGCTCTGTAGTTGTATAATTTTGTTCTGTAGGAGTCAACTTTCTACTATAAAATTAGATAGGATGATCTATAATACCTTCTCTAGGCTGATATAACACTGTGCCAATGGTCGTGCTAGAGGCATCCACATGTATGTGAAACAATTGGTTCTAAGAGGGAAAATGTAGAATAGGCACTGTAATAAGTCTTTCCTTCAATGCCTCAAATGTGCACTGCTACGGTTCTCCCCAATAAAATGTCCCTTTTTTTCTTTAGTAACTCCTCCAAGGGTGTGGAAATCTTTGCATACCCTTAGATAATTTTTTTGTAATACCTTGTATGGCCCAAGAATCCATGCACCGCACTTTAATGGGTAGGCTCCTCTAAGCCTATGATTACTATAACCTTAGCAAGATTTACTAACAAACCTTCCTTACAAATGATATGCCCTAGCAGAGTTCCAAAAGGTGTAACGAATACACACTTATTGATGTTTAAAGATATGATTAACTATCTACATCTTTCAAACATTAAGTGTAAGTTGTCACAATGATCCTTAACAAGCTTATATACCTTCCAATCATCCAAGTAAACCTACAAGAATTTTTGAATAAAATCTTGGAATGCTTGAACAACTATATGCAAAAATACAACAGGCACATTATTAAAACCAAAGGGCATTATTATGTATGCAAAGCTTCCCCATTCAGTGGTGAAGGTTGTCTTATCTTGATCCTCTTGTGTAATTATGACCTAATGATACCCAGAGAATCCACATGTAAAAGATTAAACTTCACGCTATGCAACACCTTCTAATATTTCCTCAGTGAAAGGCATAGGAAAAAGATGAATCACACATGCATCATTCACCTCCCTGTAATCCACACAAATCCTAATCCGACCATCTTTATTTATCATAATTACTATGGGGCTAACCCACTCTGATTCTTCTAGGGGCTTAATGATGTTAGATATCAGCATTTTGTCAATTTATTCTTTACCTTTTATACACAGGTTAGGATTCATCCTATAAGGTATCTTCTTGACTGGGTGTGCACCTTCCTTCATCTTAATCTTCCTCTCGCCTGATGATTCATGCACCACCTTTAACTCATGGAAGCCCCTAGGAAATATGTCCCGGAAATCACGTAGTAACTCAATTATCTCTACCAATTCAATATCATACCAATAATCTCCAATTATGGCCTCCTTAGGTTCAACATCTGTGCCAATGTTCACTTTCTTGGTCTTCATAGACTCATGATAGGCACACACATGTTTATCTGTATTGTGTAAAACCTTACACGTAGCTTCAAAATGATCAATGTACAAATTTTCTACTTCTTCATCATCCACTATATAGACCATATTTCTTTTCTCCTTCTCAAAGAAAGTGCACTTAAGTAGTTTGGCATCTATCTCATCTATTTCATCAAAACATGCTCCTAGTTCTTCTTCACTAAATAAATCCTAAATGAGTTCTTCAACCTTTCCACTATCTCCCATAGTCAAGAGTTCCATAACCTGTAATCCTTCTCTCACCAGATGTTTAGTAGAGAAGTAGTCAAAAGTCTAGACCATTCCTGCAATCAAGTCTTTCCAATTTTAAAACTTCCTATGCAGTCCCGCGTAAACATACCAAGCACGTGAACAACCTTGCAAAGTGGAATAAAGTTTTTACACCAAAAGTGAATGTGGTAAAGCTTCCTACCCCTCTGTCTAGAGTCTCTCACACTTTTGAACATGGTGCTGAATAGGTTGATTACCATGATATATGTAGATCTAAGAAGGTGCATTTCTCTTGAGAAATTAGGTTTTTAGAGAAATTCTTAATTCATTCCATTCTATGAGATTATCCTTATGAACCATCCACCAGCATGCTACCATCCCACACAAGGCATATACTAACATATTTCTTCTCTCCACTTGATTCATCCACTACTCCTCCATGGCACATAGGAATACTATAGGAACTCCTTCTCTAGTGTATTGGGCTACAGAGTTGTTACCTATCCTTATAATACAACGATGTTTCTCCTCCATGTAAATGTGCTTCTTACATTGTGTGCAACTACCTCATAGGTGTCATGCACCTGATTTTCACAAGAAATACTTTTAGTATCAATAATAGATTGTGCATCTTCCCACTGAAGGATTCCTTCCTTATATGGCTCAAGTACTTCCAGATCTCAAATGGAGTGCACATAAATTATGTTCAGGTCTTCCTTACTCAAAGTCTCCACATAAGGTGTAGATTTCCCATCTGTCAAAGCGATAATAACTCATTCTTCCTTGTTCTCAAAACTTATAAACCCTTTTGTGAACTGTAGATCAACATTATTTCATAACACCAAGTACACCCAAGTAGAGATGGGAAGCTATCTTCTTTTACAAGGGAAAAAACCTCAAAGTCCCTAGTGAACTTGGCCCCTTGTACAGTAATGGATGCATCCTTTAAAACTCTGATTGGACTGGCCTTAGTTTGAGTATCCATAAACAATATATTAGAGGATGATTGTAATGGAGGTATGCTTATCTATACCCACACATCTAAAGTAAGCACATTCACTTCCAAACTTGTGTAAATAAATATATTGTTCAAAATCCATCCATCTATAACAACATTCAGAGTGATCTCCTTATCATAATCCAAGCTATGAGGGGGAAGATTAACATGCAGGATTTAACGTTCATTCTCAAAACTTGTGCATGGAGTGTTCCCCTTTAACCAATTCCCTAGTAATGGAATACTATTCTCCTAGCACAACATCTTACATACCTATTTCAAATCATCAACATCTGAATGGACCATCTCTATTGCCTTCTTTTGTTCCAAATTTCGTGACTAATCCTTAAAACATTATATTTCACCCTGAAGATTTCTGAGTACCTTCATGGCTTCTAGCTAAACCTCCTTATGATGTCTAGGATCTGGATATCTTGCATGTAAAATATCCTCCTTAGTAATGGTAGGATTTTGTTGTAACATTTCTCTAGCACACACAACTTTAACACATGTTGTAATATTTACAAGTACTACCTCAGGTTCCAGTGCCAACTTTGGAACCCACTGATTTTATATGAAGCGTTGTATCCTAACCATCCATGCGCCATTTTTTCATATTTATGATGCTTGCTAAGATGCTCATATAAGTCTAGGCATTCCTCATAGTTATTATTCTTCCAAAATAAGGAACGAGTAATATTCTGAGGGCATTCACACCTATAATGGTCAGGAGATGCACATGTAAAACATGTTCCATGAGGAAACTCACCTCATCTACCACCACGACCTTAGCCCCTGAATCCACCATGGTTTCCTCAACCTCTGCCATGACTTCCTTCAAAGTGACCTTCATTCCGATCGTATCACTCTTAAGTGTTATCATGATCAGGGTGATCAATTTTACTTTTAGAGTTATCTGGTACTCTTGTTTGTCATACACCAATATCTATAACATCATGGATTTGACCAATCAACCTGTAGTCTTCTGTATTATGAGTCATAGACTGTAAAATCTTACAATAACAAGATACATTCTTTCTTATTGCACATTGTAATAATGAATGTACTAACATTTGGGGATAATTATCCTTAATGTGCCCTTCCACTTCACAATCAATACACCAAATCCCAGTGCGCATCTTGTGTACTGAATTGGCTGATAGTTTCTCCAATTAGCTATCCATAACTATAATATGTGCTTTTAGGAATGGGCTCACTCCAGTGTCTATACTTCCAATTTTCTCAGCATGCAACACTACTTCAAGTGCTTCACATGGGTCCATATATGTCTTATGTGAAGGCACCCTCTAAAAAGGTGTGATTAACCCTCCTACGTACCATTGTGCATGATGGATTGCATGAATATCATATGGAAGTTTAGACCAGAGATTTTTGAAATGGGCATCATATTCCTGAACGCTCTTAGTAGTGCCCTACTTAAGATCCTTGAGTGTGCTTATATTCTTCTACTCAAACTCAAGGATATAAAAATCCTTAAGGAAAGCATCCTGTAGTGCTGCATAGTCTACATAAGTCTAATCTTCCTATACCTACATTGAGTGTGTCCCTTTAATGTAGTTACAAACTAACTTTCCTTGCACTTAGAAGTCATATTTTGTGAACAACAATATCTCACACATGGTCACATAATTAGCAGCATTTTTTATTCCCTTATACTCTAGAATATAAAGTGACATCTCCATGTAAGTATTTTGGGGTTGATGAAGACCATGCCCACCTAATCTAGAACCTCTTGTGTTACCTCTACCTATAGACCCACCAGATCCACCAGAACTAGAACCACCTACACCCCCTGATCCTACACCTGTAGCAAGAAGTGGACCAGTGGATGCACTGCTCTATGTCCCAACAGTGGTACTAAACTAAACTCCTATAGTCTATGAGTTGGTACTACTCCCAGAAGTGAGTCCAAAATTCTACGTGCTTGAGTTCTGTGTCTATGATGCACCTAAAAAGGTAACTTCAAATAACAAATAAGACATTTTCGAAGCCATAGAAGTAGTTTCTACACTATTTACTCCTTTTCTAGTACTCCCCAAACCAGCTTGTTGGCTACTGTTGTACTAGATGTTGAAAAACCAAGCACAAGGGCTAGGTTTCTGGGTAGATTTAGATGCGCATCCGTGGCCCATGTTTTCTTTGTTAGTGTACTCGCAAATGAGGTATGAGGGTTCCCTATCATGCTTTCCCAAATGGGAGACTTCCAAATACTATGGCACCACGCCTTCTGTGTGACCTCCAAATATTTCACAATCCATCTCTCTCCTCAATGCCATCTATTATGCAATATCACATTACTTCTATATCTCTTCTCGCATGCCTCATTATACTTAAGATACCTTTCTTCCCTTTTCCTCTCTTCTGCTAGGTCCACCATCCTTCACCAAACCTGCTCCTTCCCCCACACGTGGTAGGGTTTAGATATCCATCGACTTTTCTTCCAAGTTCATGGTTACCATCAAGATTTTGATTTCTAGGGGAATGCCTTGTAGATAGGTTCCCTTGGGATAACGAAAAAACTAGAACTCATCTACCTCCGGGAAATACTAAATAGAAATTGAGTACTCTAAAATATAGCTATTGAAAACACCACGGAATCAAGTGTCCACAACATGCATCCAAATCAAATGAACATCATAGACGGCCTAAAATTCTTCCTGGATCCAGAAAAGTGTACGATACCTTGAATTCCTTTTAGATGCATAAGCAACCAGCCACTTGTACAACTCTACTAGAAATATAGCAAAGAAGCTCTCACATAAATATCCATACAAATTCTACTCCACCCACGTGCATGCGTCAAGCTTAGATCCAATGTTGAACCTCCGAGCATACTCTTCTTCTAGATCTAATATCCACTCCTCAACACTTGCTAGGGTCAACTGATATGTCTTCATCATGAAACATCCTAAAAACAGTTGAAAAAGAGATCTCGGTAATGGAACCAATGATGCATCCTAGAATCTACTGTGAAAAACCCAAGTACATTGGCACATCACTTATCCTAAGCTGAGTGCTCACCCGAAGTGCACAAAGGTACTAGGCCCAGCTTTAGAGTTTCTTGTGTAGGATGTTAGAGTGATGATGATAATAAATTTTCAGATCCATAATTAAACATAAACGTTCCACAATGTATAATTTAAATCTAAATCATAGGGAATCATAAACTAAATAATGACAATAATAAGGCTAGCCATAGAAGAACTAGATTCAGTTATGTTCAACACCATTACCCAGCCAATATACTCCATTACATTAAACACTATTAAACGCAAAAGCTTCTTACATTATAAGGTATATCCATAAGTCATGCATGTATTAGAACCAACAACATAACTCTACAATAATTCACACACACTAAACTACATAGTTCAATACATATTTATAGAGGTGGGTACTTGCCCTTCACCACCTATGAAATTATCAAAACTAGGTTGCATGCTTATAATATCCATGCACCTTTATAATGGCATGCACAACATGCAAGTGTTCTAATAATAAATATCTTATAGTTAACTGGAAGAAGTAATCCTATTATTATCTTAAACTGTGCATGGCACTTATCAGCCACTCATTCCCAAAATAACATTGTGTTTAGCACAAGTATTCATCCCTATGTCTTCTCGACATGACCTATCCATAAAAATGGCTAAGTCCTGAGCCAAATTGTTTTGGCACGCGTTTCCTTCCTGTGCCTTCAAATGCGCATTGTTCCCGCGTGTGCATCCTTTGTGTGTCTACTCCTTAGAGAAACATTCTATATTCTCATCACCTTATAAATTTTATGAAGATGATAATAATCACTCAAAAATATTTAAATCATTATTTAAACACCATACAACTAGACTTTGCAATTTACACTCACATGTCAGTCTTCTTATAAACACCTATTTGGAGCAATTGATAAGTAGGATACTAAACATCCACATTACATTAGTGGCACATATTATGGATTATCATTTAAGCATTCTTAACTTGTGGAAAAGGTATGAGTAATTATTTATCAATATTCCTACTGGATGAAGAAGGAACATCCACATGTTACGAGCATTCACACCAAGAACAATGACAATGGCAACACTATTTTTCTTCAATAAGAAAACATTTCAAACACCTTCTGAGTATAAAAAATACCATGAAAATAAAGAGAAAGCACTATGGAGATGACTAAAGAATACTTGTAATTCAACTTCACCTTTTTTCTCTTGTTGAGTTGGTGCATAACTTGAGAGAAGAAAAAATCCATTAGAATGCTCATATGTTTTAAAATACACCTCATTTTGACAAACCACTTTTTGCACCTGATTTATAGGAAAATTTACTCAAAAAAATCCTTCTATGACTTATTTTAAGGAGGCATTATAATTTTTCTTGAGGGATAATAATCCAGGAGCCTCATAATGCCTTTTTCAAAAAGTTTGTTTCATGAAAACTCACATAACTTGAAAAAATGGCCTAAATTTTACCTAAAATTTGGCATGAAGCATCAAGATACCTTCCTCTCTCATCTCCAAAAATTTATAGAAAATTATAGCTCTAAATTTTTCTATACCATCTAATTTATAGAAATGAACACTGTTAGTTCTCAAGTCCAATTCTGAATAACATACAAACCCCACTCCAAGAGCTAAGATGAGCCTAAAATTTTCTCATACATGTTGTAGATAATATCTTAACATTGCTCAGATGCTCCAAGACATATCTCCCTCAATCCAATTCTTCTTTTTCATCTAAATACCATGGAGGAGCTTTATGAGAGACCTAACAAGGTCTCAAACCCTCTTCTTGGACCTTAAATGTCTCCTCTTTGTCTGATTTCTCATTTTTTGATTCAATCACATTCTTGGAGTCCTCTTTATAACTTTGAATAGCTTCATATTTCCTTTTGTATGCTTGATCTTGTGTCTTAGGTATTTAAATTTATTTCTTTAGCTGACATGCATCACAAAGCGTTGCAATGTGCAAAACCTTATGACACCTAAAGCATTCAACTTGCCTTCATTTGCACTTAAAATCTTTGTGTCTGAATTCATTATAAGAATAGAAATAGCCATTGAATTTTCTTACATAACTTCTTGTGTTTGATGGCTCATTTTTGCAATACTTTAATAGGTGTCCTTTTTCGTGATAATGGTAACATTCAAATCCGTATCTTTGTCAAAAAAAATTCTCTTCCTTCTATCCTTGTTCTTTAGTTTCTTCTTTAGAAACTTCATTCTTTTCCACATTAGGATTACATGCATTAGCCATTTGGCCATAAGCACCATAGTTGTAGCAATTACCATGAAAAATACCATGCTTAAAGGCATTTGGTTGCCTAATAGGTGACATTTTTTGAGATAAATTCTTTGTACTACCATTTATTGATTTTATTTTTTTATTTGAACCTTGGCTTGATTCACCTTCATTATTCTCAAAACTACATGAATATTATGTGAAACCTAGTCCTGTTTTGGCACCATATGTTTTTTGTTTTCCTAACATCTTATCCAATTTTCCCGAGATTTATTGAAAAGATGATATATTACCTGTCATAATGCTTAGCTCTTTCTTCATCTCTTCATTCTCTTTCTTCAATTATTCTTTTTCTACTAGATCTTTCTTGAGTTGAATATGCACACACTTGATAATTTCCTCATGAGATACACACAACTTTTTCAATAGTTCTACACAGGAGTCTACTCCATGCCTTACCCAATAAATATCTCCCATACTTGTCACCAAAGATCTCCCTTTAGCCAGTTAATACCAATTCCAAGGGCTTTATCTAATACTAATTGTTAGAATTGATAGGGACTGAGAGGGGGGTGAATCAGTCCTTTAAAATTCCTTTCACTTTTAATTTCAAAACATCAAGCATATACTATTATATTTTACTGCTAGATCATTTAGAACTCATCAAGAGATGCATATATATATATATATACATACATATCTCTGTGTGTGTGTGTGTATTAAGAGCACAATAAACCTTCTTTATTGAAATACAAATCATATTATAACTCTTAAAATCAGATAAGAGTCAACAAAATATCACATATTTTTCTTCATTCATATCCTCCTCATGAACCTCCAACCAACTACAAACCTAGAAGATAAGTCCAGGGGTTTTGGGCTATGCCCAAGAGGTTTTACATTTTATAAAATAGTTATTCAATATAAAATAGTTAGTTTTATCAACAAAATCTCACAAATGAGCTTACAAGAATAGATATACCTCTTTAGACATGACCTTTGATCTTCCACTTACCACGACTCTTAAAATCATTCATATTTTTTTCTTCTAGCTCATCACACTTATACACAAGTATTAAAATTTTTTATTCACATGGTACATGGTCCCACCAAGTAAAATTATGCTATTGTATTCTTATAAATTCACCACATTATCCAATGTATTCATTTAGGCTCATAAGTGTGTCTAAATCAACTTCCACAAAAATAGTCCTGAATAAACATCTAACTAGACCACTTACACTCATCATCATGACTCAAGTTATATATAAAAATTAATATTATGATTTATACTTTCAATAAAATTTCCCAGAAATATCCCACTCAAGGCTTAACATGTCAAGCAATGCAACTTTACAATACTTTCCAAACTAGTTTCAACATCTCTGAATTTGGTCTTCAAACATTGAGCTGATACATACCTCAAATATCTTCATCATGAGGAAAGTTACCTATAAATTGAAATTTAATGAAGTCTAATAACCCATCCATAACTCATACTTCTATGAATTAATTGCATAAGGCTTCCAAATACTTGGATCTATGCAACTGCCTTGGTTGATCTTGAAGACACAAAAATTAGTCTTCCATACAATGCAGTCAAACAACTCCAAAGGACTTTTTAGACCTCCCTATCACCTCTACCACTTAAATTTTTATGTATACAACATGTTCAATAACTCATACCCATAGATCAAATGGAGAAATTCTCACCTTCATGCTCATTAAGACATACTTCTCAAATAGTTCTAAAAGAGTAGTTTTGGATCAATCACCTTTAAACAAGAGATGACTTATACAAACTATAACATGCACTTATAGAAATTATATGACACATATAAATAATTATCAAGGAAAGGAAAAAAATTCATATAATACAATTCAACATGATTACCTTCATTCTCCTTCACTAACTTCTCAAAACAAGCTCCTTTTTCTAGTAAGCTCAAACATGCACTTAATACTTCAATTTCTCCAAATTATTCTCTTAGGTAACTTCATGAAGCTGATTTATACATCCATAATATCATCCACCTCATATTTGAGCATATGATCCTTTGCAAGTTTTACCTGTACACTAAAATATTATTGAAAAACCTATTGTTGAGTGGGGCCCACAAAGTTTCAAGAAGAAAAATAACCATGTAAATGTGCTGTTAGGAGTCCTCTACATGTTAAAATATTTTTTCAAGAAAAAAATATGATTTTGGTCACCTAAACAAATCAGTTTTCCAAAACCGGTCCAAACTGGGGTTTTAAGGACTATAAACATGCTTACAAAAATGGATAGAACTTCTAAAATACTCAAAAAAATCACCAAAATAATTTTTACATCATAATTTTATCCTAATTTAATATATTTTTATCTCTAATGAATTATTTGAAGGATGATTCACAATTTCTCTTGACTATTAAAAAAATTGGTGCTCAATTTACATACTTTGAAAAACCCGGTTTTGGAAATACTTTCATAACTTGCAAGATATTCATCCTAAACTTCTGAAAAGTTTCTCACACCTTGAGGAAACATCCCTATAACACTTGAAGTTATTTTTTTCTCTATTTCATCCTTTCTCTTTCCATTCCATCTCATCTAGGTACCCTTTGGTCTCTGATTCTCAACTGCTCTATTAGTCTAACTTGTATGAAGGCTCAAAACACTTGATTGAACACATATGAAGCTATATCATGTGCCACCTTATGATTCTATATCCATTATTTTTATCCTTTAATTTTATTGGATTTTCATGTATTCTTTATTTACACCATGTACTTGCCTTAGGCCAAGGCCTAAAATGACGTAACTTGATCCACACATTTCATGAAAGAACCATTTGGAAATGTTATAGAATCATTGACACATTTGCACATTTGGAGAAACCTAGATCACCTAGCCAAAATGCCTAGATCACCTAGCCAACATGCCTAGAATCACCTAGCCAACATGCCTAGATCACCTAACCAACATACCTAGATCACCTAGCCCACTGAGACATCAATGGACTAGACATAAATGACAAAACATGTGACACAAACTTCCAACAAGTGAAACTAGTTAGCTTGGACATCATGGAACTATATTAAGTTCTTATTTTCTTTCTTCCTCTGAATGCCCTATGTTGTTTTGACTGGAGCTGATTTCTAGCTTTTATTTTTGAAGGTTGAAAATACCGTTATCAAGTTATACAGGAATGCATGGTATCCCATGTCTTCTACTTAAATTTTGATTGAAGGTTGAGTGAAAAAATGAGGATTTTCATATGCTACAACATCAAATATTCCTCCTTATGTTGATCTTTGATTTGGTGAAGGGAAAAAGAAACTCAATTACTAACTTGTAGAAGAAAAGAATGAATATTTGAAATCTACCTCTTAACTCAATTTTAGTTTCTCTACATTTAAATTCTCTTGAGGATGACAACTGTCACTTGTAACTTTGAGTTTATTCACTACAATATTACTTTTCATAAGCATGACGAACTGTATACAAAACATACACTAGAAGCAATAGAACATGTGTATTATATCTTAGGGAAATTAAAACCTACTCTAACAACAAAAACATTGTGCACAAGTACTGAGAGGAATGAAAATCCTAAAACAATATGTAGAAGGATGTGAAATCTCCCTTTAGTAGCAATGTTTGAGGTAGATCCCATTGACATGAATTTGTAGTTCTTCACCATCTAACTTGGCTAGATGGAAGGCATTGCTACTCTTGCATTTAGTAATCATATATGTACCAATCCATATGAAATCATACTTGTAATGCCTACCTAGTTTCACCTGATCTACATCCCACTTTAGCACCAAATCCCCTTCTTAGAATGTCTTGGCTTTAGCCTTTTTATCAAAGCTTCTCTTGATCAACGCTTCATCTTTTTCCATGGTTTACATTGCACGTTCTCTTGTTTCTTCCAATTCCATCAGCTCCGCATAACTGATTTCCATTGGTTAAAAAATTAGCTAGTTCTAGTTATTTCATAAGTTCTAAAGCCAACAACTCAAGTGATATAGGAAACATTGCTTCCTTTCTGTATACTAGTTTGTATGGAGAGTTGCTTGTGGACCTCTTGGGAATAATCCTATCAGCCCATTGAGATGATTTGAGTTACGTGTGCCATGTTATCTAATTATTATTAAGGGTTCTCCTTATAATTCTCAGCAAGTTCTTGTTTTTGGACTCTGCTTGGCCATTACCTTGAAGGTAGTAATTAGAAGAAGTGATGAGATAAATTCCATTCTTGATAGCCAATTCAGTGATTTTTGTGCCAATAAATGCCAATGCGTTGTTTGATATAATAGTGGTAGGGAAACCAAACCTTATGACTATCCCTTCATAGAAATCGAAGATATTGGATTCATTTTCCTCCTTGAGTGCCACCACTTCAGTCCACTTGGTGAAATAATTTGTTGTTGTTAGAATCCACTTGTGGCCTTGATTTGAATTTGGATTGAAGACTCCAATGAAGTATAATCCTCATTACATGAATGGTTTATCCACTGAGATGGAATGGAGGGGCATCGCTGCTAGCCTTTATTTTCTTATGAATATTGCACACTTTTTGTATTTCCTGATCCATGAGAAATGATCAACAAACATTGTAGTCCAATAGTAACTAGATTTCATGATTTTGAGATCCGTTACTCACGGAGAAAATTGGCATCTTTCTTCTCTATCATGGAAATCTTGCAATACCCTCTCAATTTGATTGGTTTGGACACAACTCAATAACACCCCATTCACATACTTCTTGAACAAGATGTTGTCAATGAGAACATACATGGTGGATTACAATTTGAAATATCTTCTTTTAGCTTTGTTCCATTTTAGAGGGAAAAAACCTATTTGTAGGTAATGCACCATGTCCTGAGTCCAACATGGAGTGGGTGCATCTTGAAATGGCTGCTCTTGATCACTTTGCATAACCAAGATAGTGTATGTTTCATCATTTGAATCAATATGTTGTTTGGAAGATAGATTCTTGCATAGGCCTTTACCACAAACCAGCTTGGTCACTTTGATTTCAATATCATATTCCATCAGCCGAGTGATCCAACATGCTCTATTCTCATTCAAATATTTGTTCATGAGAAATTTTTGACATGAACATGGGACACTAGCGGTTGAATCTTATTATTTGAGACCAAGTGTAAAAATTTCTTCAAACTTATAATGACAGTAAGGAAATTATTTTCAATGAAAGAGTACCTCACTTCGTAATCTTCTAGGATCTGACTGAAGAATGCTATGGGCTGCTCCAAACATTCTTTATTTAGTTGTACCAAGATAGCTAAAATTGTATCCGAACCTCCAAAAGCATACAACATGAAATATTTTGAAAATTCCAGGTTGATAAGAGTTGGAGCTTGAGATATAGTGTGGTTGATGGCCTTGAAGGTTTCTTTGCCTTCTGATGTCCACTTTAATGCAAGGATCTTCTTTAACATCATGATCAATGGCTTCACCATTGTAGCAAAATCAGGCACAAATATGTGAACAAAATTAATTTTTCCCAAAAATATTTGGAGATATTTCTTGTGACTTGGAAATGGTAGAGTTTGGATAGCCTCAACTCTTTCGAGATCAATAGTCAATCCTTCTATTGAAATTATGTGGCCCAATAATTTTCCTTCATGTACCAAGAATACACACTTTTTTTAATTCAATGACACTCTCAATATTCTATACCTTTGAAATATTTTCCTGAGAAGGAAGATGCGGTTTGTTGCATTATTTGAAAACACAATAATGTCATCAAGTTAAACAAACACTATCTTGTTTAGTATTCCCTTGAATGTCATGTTCATAGCTCGCTCAAATGTTGCTCCACAATTTGATATTCCAAATGGCATCTTCTTGTAAGAATATGTTCCCCATTTTGTAGTGAAGGTTGTCTTGAACTAATCTTCTTCAATCACCATTATTTGATTATAGTCAAAGTATTCGTATAGCAATGAAAACATATCTGAATGAGATACAACCTACAAAATTTGCTCCATTGATGGAAGTGGATAATAATCTTTGAGTGAAGCTCTATTTAAATCACAAAATTCTACACACAATTTGATTTCTCCATTTCTCTTCCACACAGGCACTAAGTTTGTAACCCAACTTGAATGTGTGATAGGAAATATGATACCAGCCTCAATCAACTTATTCAACTCTTTCATCATGAGAGGTTCAATGTGAGGATTCACCGGCATTTTCTTCTCTCTGATAGGCTTGGATTCCAAATCTATCTCAATAGTATGTTGTGCTAACTTTGGGTTGAAACATCTTAAATCCTTATAATTCCAAGTAAATACATTGGGAAACTCTTGACAAATTTGAACAAAATAAGATTTCCCTTGTTGAGTACTTACTTTTCCAATCTGCAACATCTTGTCTTCACTTACTGAAATAGGATTTGAATCTTCACCCTTTACATGAGTGTTTTGCTTCTCTTTCCATAACTGATCATTCGGATTGAAGATTTATTCCACAGTTACAAACCCTTTTGGTAATTTATTAGTTCTCATCCACACCACTAGGTCACCGAAATGCTACTCCAATTTATCTTGGTTTCTAGTGGAGAACACAACTTCTTCTTGCAAGAATTTTATGATTTTTTGCTCACTTTCAAACACTATCTAGCTTGTATTATTTTATGGGATAGTTGGTCTTACCAAAATCTTGATATGGGGATGAGTTTTCTCACTTGTGATACTTTCCACAACATCAAATGTTGTAAGCATGTCTGCTACCCCAATCTTCTTCTTTGGGTAGAAATTGATGCCAAAATCTTTGAAATCTTCAAGAAGAGCCTATACCCGATTCTTGTAGTTTTTCAAGAGTTCATTCTTAGTGGCATTTTGTTCTTTAACTTGATTCATGATCAGCTCACTATCCCCAAACACTTACAAGTTCTTAATGTGTCTTTTTCTTTCCCAATGTAATCCTTGAATTGGAGCTTCATACTCATTTGTGTTGTTTGAGAAAGAAAATTGAAAGCGAAAAGATGAGTAATATTTCGTATGTAGTGGAAAAATCAATATTTCTCCTTCTCTAGCACCTTGTCTACTCCTTGAGCGATCAAAGAATAGTTTCCATACCTCATTATCATCTCTATGATCTGGCTTGGTAATGGTAGGGAGGGGTTTATATTATTTGTGGATGTAATAGAATCCTATCTTAGCTTCCTCTATCTCCTTGTAAGGATAAAATGCATGTTTATTTTCTTCCCATTCATCAAGATTTAAGTTTGAAATGATCCCAACTTTGGTATCTGCTTCATAAGTTCTTGGGCAGTATTCTTGATCAAATGTTGAAAAATTTGCAATGATTTGATTCAGTGTATGAAGCTCAATATGGAAATTTGTAATAGGTTCATATTTGATTGTATCCTTGCCTCCATACCTTGTTCTAAATAACATGTGTGAGCAATCAATAGAAAAATAACCTCAAATTTTAGTGGTGAAGTCTCTTGACAAAAACAATGCAAAGAGTGGTGGTAGGTCTATGGCTGGTACATCATGTACGACTGTGCCATTGAGACATGCATACAATGTAAGGCTCAATCCTTTAATTACTCCAACTATTGTCACCGTTGTCTTATCTAATTACACTACACCCTTGGAAATGACCTCATATTGAAGACCCAGCTGATCAGCTATTTCTTTCAGTATGACATAACCGCTTGCTCCTAAATCAATCATGTAATTGTGTACAAGATTGTTTCGAATGATTAGAGATATGTAGAATAGGGGAGGTTTCATGTTTTTACCTTGTTGACCTCCTTGATTTCCTCCCTACTGAATTGCATTTGTGATTACTTTATCTTGATCTTTAGATGATTGATTTGATGTAGACCAATTTTCCATGGCAGCTTGCAATATATCTCTTTGGCCTAGGATAGCTAATGACTCCCACATTGAAATGTTCACATTCATTTTCTTCATTTTATCAATAATATTGAATAGGGATGAACTATATTTTTGCTTCCCTTTACCTTACAGATTCTTCTCTCACACATGGGTTGTTACAATAAGTATATGGGTTGGTCTAGAAGGTGGCTTGGGCTGGCTTTGCACATTTGGGACTACACTCTAACTACTAACACCTTATGGAGTGATAGAGGGTTGTGGAGTGCTTGGATTAGATGACTTCCCTTCTTCAATATTCCTCTTCTTGGACCATGTATTAGCTACCACACTTTGGGAAGGGGCCTAATTTATACCACAAAAATATTCATCCTCCCAATTGATAAGTGTGGTTTCATTTGGAGGTGTCTCTTAAGTAGTTTCCTGATGTTGATTTTCTTCTTGAGTCACGATAATGATTTTTACCATTAGATATTGATTTGATGGATCCTTGAAGTATGATGCTTAATCATAGGGTTAACCATATGCATAATACCACTCATATTCATGCGCTATGTTATTTTGCATCAGGACCAAGGCTCTAGTGTTTGAGACTGTATTTGGATTACAGAGATGAGAAGACCTGGAAGTAGGAGGTTGCCCTTATTTTAATTGGGAGCTTGAACAGGTGGCCTATTTTTTTGATATGGTGGCATTACTTAGTACTGAGGCTAAAATAGTCTTAAATTTTGGCTTGTTGCCTCTTGAGTGCCACTATTTCATTTCCAAATTATTTTTTCCCCTTCACCACTTCTTGCAATACATTCTTGAGATCTTATAATTCGAGCGAATTACATGAAGAAGTGGAGGCATCGCTATTAATTTGATTTCTTTGAGCTGGACAAGGGGCTATTTCTTGTGTTTGGCTTGTTGTAAGAATTCTCATTTCTAGATATAGAGGAATTGGTGGCCTTGGTGCTAACTTGTTCTCTTGAATGAGGAAATTTTCAGATTTGATAGCTATGTCATAAGTGCCTAATAGTGTTGTTCCTCCCAAGGACTAGATCATCATTGCTATATCTGAATTTAGAGCCTTGTGAAAGTAGAGGAATGCACCTTCTGCTACCGACCTCATGTAAAATGTAATTCAATCCCATGATTGTTAGAATTGGAAATTAAAATCAGTCATTTATTCATTAGGATCCCTCCTGATGGTTGTTAATTGTTCCAATAAAGACAGATTGTATCCTCTTCCTTTAAATTGATTGCAAAGGGTTGTGCATAT
Organism: Taxus chinensis; assembly: GCA_019776745.2. Taxonomy (NCBI): domain Eukaryota; kingdom Viridiplantae; phylum Streptophyta; class Pinopsida; order Cupressales; family Taxaceae; genus Taxus; species Taxus chinensis. Next base: position 879,735,847 of record CM034150.1, on the reverse strand, counting down.
GTGATCCTAGTTTTAAATAGACCTTGTTAAACTCTTGAACCATTACAACACCTTGACTTTGAACGAGGAAGCCAACAACTTGACAGTGACATCTACTTCATTTATTTCATGAATAGTGTAAATGTTTGCAATGTCTTTTATAATATTAGCAAGAGTTGTGTGATTCTCCCTAGTGAAATATGGAATGTTCTTCAACGTTGCAACTGGAATTGGATTTTGTGCATTGAGAGAAAGTGGGATACTTCCCATGAAGTTGACGTAGGGATTTGGTGGCCCTTGTGGTTGTTGTTATTATAGATGTGCCATTATGATTGGTCTAAGAAATATGGTTGATTGAATGAAAGGATTTCCAGGTGGAGGTGTTGATAGTGTTCTATTCGGTGGAGATGGATACATTTTATCTCTTCTTTCCCTTCTTCTTCTACTTGGAGATAGCTGCAAGTATTCAAATATTCCTTCCTCTCTCATTCTTGAGATTGTTTGAATTATTCTCATACAATTTCCAAGCTTGGGCTACTAAAACTAGTGAATACCTTCATTTGGAGTCATCAGATGTGTAATTTCAAAGATTCTTAGAAGCTGTAATTTCACAACAAGAGCACATAAAACCTGTTGTAATTAAAATGAAAACTTCTTTGTTGTCCCACTAGGCATGCCAAAATTGTTATCACCAAATCAAAAAATTGTCTAATTTTCACAAGTGTGTGTGTTTGAGCTCATGGTGTGACTTGGTGCCATGGGTACTATCTCCAAGTTGTGGGACCTTCTACTTGAGATAGACCTCCAAAGAAAGTTGGTTCTTCTTCCTACTCCTAGTTAAAACTAACTCCACTAGAAGCAAATGACTAACTAATCCTAGTCTATCACTTCCAAGGAACAAGGGAGAGAGAGATAACATGTAAGTAAAGGAAAAATATACTACATAGGTGATGCACCAAAAGAAGGGTATAAGAACAATCCCCAATGTGTGAAAATGGAAGTGAAATGCATATTAGAGAGGGTGATATCAGTGCTCAAAATTCTAATAACAATACTCACAACAACATTTCCATGTATACATATTAATAATGAATCCCTGCAAGAGCATAAGATAGACATAATACACCTGTAATAATATTGAAGAGGCAATAAGAATGAAAATAAACATAGTAAGGGAAGATACATCCACAAAATTGAATCTATTGCTTCATTAGTGTGTACAGTTAAAGATATTTCAAAATAAAGGCCTAGATCACCATGCAAGGAGTCCAATAAAAAGGCTTGCAACACATTGGCTTCAAAAAAAAGGGTGGAGTTTTTCTACTTAAAGAACCATCCTTTACAATGAGCCCAACACTTCAATTTATAGAATTTTGAGAGGAGAGATAGACGAGATGCAATTCGTAAAATTCACTTTTCAACCAATTTAAATTCATGATAAATGAGTGTAGTTGGTGATTTTTTACCTGTAAAATAACTATCAAGGTATCCCATAACCTACAGTAATGAAAGAATGATTTCCCATCCTCATTAAATGCCCCTGTAACCACTATCCAGCAACTAAACAAAACTAGGCTCATTTCCCTTAAAACATCACCATGAAATCTTTATCAATTTCTATATTTCATGGTTTTTATGCATCACGATTAGAACCAAGATTCCAATGAGACCAATTTTGTGTGATTCCATTGAGGGATGCAAAAGTTATGGCTTTCTGAGCACAGACAACAGTTTTGAGTTAAATGGGTTAGTTTGGCCTTCAAGGGACTGACAATTAAATTCTTTGGTTGGAAGTCACATTAAAAATATTTCTTCCCTCCTTCTAATGTTCTTCACATATATTTTGAATGATTTCACATTTGAATTGCTGGGCCCACCTGAGCTACACTATTTTATATTTTCCATGTTGGTGAGTTGATGTTTAAAATAGTGTATTTGTGTCACCTCGGCTGAGCTAGCTCCTTCCTCTCATCACATTTTTTTCTACCCATGCATTGAGCTCTTATTATCCACACTGCTACGCCTATCATTTTGGGAACCAAGCATATATTTTACTCATCCACATTGGTAGGCTATTCCTTTTTTTTATACTGTCGACCTCCTTACATTCTATTGTCGAGTCATCTCCTTAACTCCACATGTCAGGTCATCCTTTAAAAGGAAAGCTCCACTTATTGCACACCAAACCCACCTTAGAATTCAACATGAATTGGTGGGGTTTTCATTATATTAGGCATGGATCTCATACTAGCTTGGAGTTGACCAAGCCATACGATCCGAGCTACACCATCATTTTTCGAAGCTCAGCGCCATGTCCAACTACCAACTCGGTCCATGCTGGCAAGCCCCACTTTATCCTCGATGAAGGTGGGTTTTCTGGGAGCTTGTGTCCTCCATGCTCTTGGGTCATTTAGATCATCTAAACCTGGCATACCCACCCCACATTCTTTTGTGGCGAGTTCAAATTTTTATTGTACGCGCATCCCAGGCCACCTATGTTACCTCAACCCGACTCACCCATAGCCTCCAACATCTCCTCACTCATGTAATGAACTCATCACCATTTGCTGACTGTCCATGAGGAAAAATGACCCTATTTTTCCCACATCCCACTCTCATGTCATTGTTTTGATACATTTGGTGCACACATGTCCCGAGCCACTTAGCCCGATTGGGCTATTTTTTCTAGCACTCACCATAACTCATTCCCCTACGACTACTTTTGCCTCTTAGTGCACACATGTATTGATCTTGGCTAGGCCACTTGGGCCATATATTTCCACTTCGACCATGGTGACTGCCTTGTGAACTTATCCATTATTTTAATTATTTCCACCTTTCCTAAGTGTCTCTCGATGATCACTTAGCTCTCCTAAGCTGAGCTTGACCACCTAAGAATGACCAGACATACTTAATCGATCATTATTTTACTCATCATGTTCCTCCCGAATGAGCTAGACATTATACGGCCTGCCAATCGATGATTCCTTTTCCGATGAAAACCATATCAATTTTTCCACGTGAAATGACTTACCTGTTTCATCCCAAACCATATCCCAACCAAATTTAAGCACATAGTTTGATATTTATTCTAGTTCATCATGCATTGGTCAATGTAGACCTCCAAGTTGTCTCATTTTCTCATGGGTGGGATTTTTTTATATACCTTATAGCTCGGTGCTTCATAATATAACCTGGTATATACTATAATAACTCGATCCTGAATGAGGAAAGATCTCGGTCCTATGCATAGTTTGGTTCACATAATTTGGGCTTGGTTGTATTTCTAGATTGTCTGACATTCCAAGCATGAGCTTGGTCTTATGTGAAAATATTGATCAAGGGGCTCGCTACCTGCATGATAGTTCAACCAGCTTTAATCCCTGCAACTCACCTCTATATTTAATGATAGCTTGTCAGCTACTTGATAACACTTAGTCCACTGTGATTTCTCTCTTCAAGATGTCTCTTCTCCGTGATGGTTTGAGTCCAACCAAGCTCATTATTTCTAAATAGCTCAGTTATTCCTTTATGATCTTGGTTAACTCTTCATCATCTCACTCTTTAATGTAACTCAATCAGAATAAGGTAGCTCACCCAAAGTCAAGGCTATAACTTGCATGTTATGCTAGAAATTATTCCATATTTTGAGAAGTGGGTCAATTATCACATGTAGCTTGATGCACCATCTAATAAAATTGATGAGCTAAGAAATATCCCAGTTTGGTATGATTAACTTGATGTTAGGAAATGTCTTTCCTGTGAGCTCATTGAATTACATCTAGGATTGGAGACTGCTTCCTTGAAATCTACACACTCCCTTGAATATTTTATGTTGTTTCTTGGATTATCAAGTTGTGCCAAGGCTAAGTGGGATGTATGAAGGTGTCCTTGAGTTGTGTATTGTATTTTCCATTTCTTACCAAGTGGACCTCTTAACATATTGTGGAAATGTAAGCCTACTCACTGTCCTATTTTTCTAAGGTAGCGAAATTGGATAAAAATACTGTCTAGATGGACATGTATTATGCCACTATACATGTGGAAGTAAATTTGGTGAAATTTCATGGAGATAAAAATATGCTCCACATTATTGAAGATCCCATGAATGCCTCTTCAGAGGTATTATTTATTGACACTGACTTAGACAATTTTATAGGATATGTTGATTTTGAAAATCAATGCATAAATAGTTCTACTCATTTACAAGATGTTGGTATTCCTTGGACCATGATATTTGATGGAACATGCTTTGCTATGGGGAGTGGATCTGGAATAGTCCTCACATCCCCAGAATAAGAATACTTTAATTTTTCATTCAAATTATATTTGGAGTCCACTAATAACATGGCATAATATGACGTATTGCTCCTAGGTTTAAGAGTTGCATGGAAATATGGAATCAAAGATATTATTGTTAAGGGAGATTCTGAATTTATCGTGAAACAAGTGAGAAAATTATATGCAACAAAAATTCAAAGAATGAAATAGTACAAGCATGTAGTCTCGAACCTTATTGAAATGTTTTATTCATTTAATATCTGGTATCATGAAAGGACCCAAAACGCAATAATTGATAGACTAGCTATCATTGCATAACATTTTTCTAACTATATGGTATCTCCATTTTGTAATTATGATGTTAAAGTATTGGCTAGAACATTTGTACATGAAAATGTTAAACACTGGAAAGTGTTTGAGGATGATGCTTAGATACATAGGTTTATGAAGAGAAAAGATGAATTTGCTAATCAACATATTGACTTAGAGCCAATGGTTGAACTATGTGATGGGAAAGAGGGGATCCAACTAAAAATAAACACTATTCCCACGTGATTAATTTCCCTTGAGTCTAACTTTGAAAATGATGACAGAGTAATCAATAGACCTATGTAAGCTTTTAGAGATGTTGAATAATGCAACCTAGGGACTCAAAAAACCCCGTTAAGGTATGGCTGGGGTGTAATTTGAACAAAGAAGAAAAAAATATTAAACCAAGCTGCTAAGAGAATATCAGGATTGCTTAGCTTGGTCATACTTTTAATTGAAAGCTTATAGCGAATATATTTTTCAAGATGAGATACATCTAGAAACACATTCCAAACCTTTGAGGTAGAAGAAAATGCCCATCAATCCCTTTATCTCACTCAAAATGCAAGAAAAACTGACATAATTGAGAGATAGAGGAATCATACAACCTATGAGGTATTCTCCATGTGTGGCAAACCTTGTACCATTCAAGAAAAAGAATGGGGACATAAGGATCTATGTAAATTTTAGGAATCTTAACAAGGCATCAATCAAAGATAATTATCCATTGCCAAATATAGTAACATGCTGCAACTGGTTACAAGATCTAAATTATTTTCAACACTAGATGGTTTCTCGGGGTATAATCAAGTGGTTGTGAAGAAATCTAAACAGTTTAAAACTACCTTTACTACACCTATGGGAACATATGTTTATGTCAGGATGCCCTTTGGACTCATGAATGTAGGAGAGACTTTCCAGAGAGCTATTGACGTGTCTTTCTCTAGACTTATAAATGACATTATAGTTGTATATCAAGTTGATATTATAGTTTTATCCAAGAAAAGAGGTGACCATTTGGGAAACCTAGAAAGAATTTTTCTCAGATGCAAGGAGTATGGGATTTCATTGAATCCCAAGAATTGTCATTTTAGATTCCAAAACGAAAAACTATTGGGGCATATTGCCTCAAAAGAAGGGGTCATGATAGATCTTGAGAGAGTGGAGGAAATTGGTAAAGTTCCCATTCCCAAACCTAAAAAATGTATTCAATCTTTCTTTAGAAAAATAAAATTTATTAGGAGGTTCATCTCTAAATTCATTGAGATAACTATAACAAATATGTTAAAGAAAAACCAAGTCATCAAGTGAGAAGAATGAGTTGTTTAAGATTTCATTGGAATAAAGGAAGAATTGAAAAATGACCTAGTCTTGGAAAGTCATGACTACAAGAAATCATTTCAAATATTTTATTTTACCTTCGAAAATACCATTGCATCTTTATTATTGCACAAGGATGAAGACGGCAATGAGAGGCCTGTTACTTTTTTCAACAAAGCCCTGAAAGGTGCTGATTTGAATTATACTATCATGGAAAAGTAGGATTTTTCTTTGGTGAGAGCAACCAAAATCTTTATACCTTACATATTAATTTCCAATATTATAGCTTATGTCCCCTATACAATGGTTAAAGATATCTTATCAGAAATGGAAATACTAGTAAGATATTTCATTGGGTGAACAAGTAACATGAATATGATATGGAAATACAAACTCTGAAATAAATTTACAAGTGATGGAGATAAATTTCATTGAAGAGGGTAGTATGGACCCCCATGAAAATGTGAGTAATTCATTCTGGTATAAGGATGTAATCTATTACTTGAATAATTTGGAGTGTCTTGGGAAAACTTGGATAAGAACCAGAGAAGAACACTCAAACTAGCCTCCTAGAAGTATATTATGACTGAATTTGGTTTAGCATGGAAAAATCTAGAGGGAGTTTTACTTAGATGTATCACAAAAGAAGAAGCCCCCAACATAATTGTAGAATTTCATGGAGGAGTGTGTGGCATCTATTTTAATGGAAGAGTTACTACTCAAAATATTTTAAGGGAAAGATATTGGTGGTCATTTTTATTCAAGGACACTGTAATATTGATAAGAAAATGTGAAAGTTTTCAACGCTTCTCTGGAAGTTTGAAAGCTATAGGTTCCTTTCCTCTTACAACCAATGTTAATTGAAGCCTCATTCAAACAATGGGGAATGGATTTCAATGGAGAGATATCAGATTATTTAAGTGCTAGACATAAGTAAATCATGGTTACTACTGAATACTTTACTAAATTGGTTGAGGCCATTCCCACCATGAAGGAAACTCACCAAGTGGTCATGGATTTTATTTTGAATAATATAATTTGTAGATTTGGAGTACCTGGAAAATAGTTTCTGATAATTCTATGAGCTTCAAGGCTAAACCATTAGCAGTTATGTGCAATAAATATGGTATAAACTTGGCCTATGCATAAAACTAATATCCTCAAGAAAATGGCCAAGCTAAGTTAAGTAACAAAAATCTACTTAAGATACTTTGAAGGACATTGAAAAATAATAAAAATGAAATTGGGTAAACAACTTAAGTTTTCCTTATGGGCAGATAGAGTTACTACAAAGAGAGCTAATGGAAAAATTCCTTTTGAACTAGTTTATGGAGTACAAGCTCTTTTTCCTTTGTTGATGCAATTTTCTTCTTATCAATTCATGTGAAAACATGAGAGTGAGGGAGAAGTAAGTCATTATGAGGTAAAAATATACCAAATCTTTGAGTTAGATGAAAAAGTAAAGAGTCTCACCAAGACATATAAAGTTTAGGGAGAGACTGAAAAATATCTTTGACAAGAAGGTAACTCCTAGGGCATTAAATATGGTAGATTTGGTTTTACACTAGGAAAATAGGCATGAAGATAAGAGAAAACATGGAAAGTTTTTTTCCCTATGGATGGGACGATACTCCATTGACGTTAGGATTGGTGAACACATTTTACTCTTAAAATATCTAGAGGGAAACTTATTGGAATTCCCTATCAATGACAGACATCTCAAGCACTTTCTAAGCTAAGCCCATATGGCCAAGTATGATTTTATACAATGTAAAATTTTTGTTGTTTTTTTTGTTTCTCTTTTTTGTTTTCTCGTCCATAGTGACCAGTTGTCTTAATATATTGGTATTTTATCATGCGTATCTATTTATGAATCCATGTGTGTGTTGTGAATGACTTCGTTTCCCAATGGATTAAGGTACTTGGTTTGTGTATTGAGTTATCTATGTGGTTCTTGTGGCACCCGCAAGAGGTACCCATGCATGATTCAGAGCCGATGTTGGTGTTCATTTTGAGCTCGCACCATGTTTTGAAATTTTTAATCAAATTTTTTTTTGTCATACTTACTAGGGTCTGTAACACGTGAAAAGTTGTATACCTTTGAAAATGAATCGATGTTTAACTAATAAAGGTACTAAATCTATGTGTAAATTTTTTGTGTTAAATTTGAGTAGCCATGCCCATGTTTTTTTGTAGAAAAGTCCTTTAGAAAGCTTCCAATGAACCATGTAAAAATCCCTACAAAATTCCCTATGTGTCGTTCAATTTAAGTTCTTATGCAAATTGTAATTTATTTGCCAACGCCCGAAAACACGTGGCATGTTTTAGTTTTTGTCGTGGTATTGGGCTTGGATTGAATTTTCATAAAAACAATATTTATGTGTAATATGAAAAATAATCCCCAAGGCCTGAGGGAATATTTCAAGGAATATTTGTGAGAGCATAATGCTAAATACAGACACATCCCTGCTCCCCAAAAGGATACATGTGTAATGATATCATTGAAGTACAGAAATGAGCCTTTTATTCACCTTTGCATTTTACACCCGATAAAGTGCAAAGTGTAGTTATAACTATGAATCTCAAAGAGCAACACATGTCAACCTTGTAATCAAAGTCAACAGAAAGTGATCGGGTAAAATTTATATTTTTCCACCCCTTCGACAAATGAAAAAAATACGAGAAAAATCCCTAACCTTGCCATTCTTTAGATAAACACATGTGGATGAATCAAATTCAAAAGGGATAAGTACATCAAATGATAAATATTTGAATCATTTATTCATGATGTCATTAATGCACATAGTGTAGTTCAAGGCAATAATTTTAAAAGATTCTTTGATCATTTCAAATATTTACTTGTGCACATGGAAAATCTAGAAGCTATAGCTCTACTAATTCACAATGTAAAGATAAAAGATAAGTTGTGAAAGGTATGTTTGATACAAGGAGTTCAAGAAATGTGGGCACAAAGAATAATTTCTGAAAATCTATGGAAAATGGATAAGTTCTCGTGTACCAGTCATATTTTTCTTGTTTTACCAAGTTTGTAATTTATAAAGGGTTGAGAAAGAAAGCTAAAACACATAAGATGAAGCCTACAGAGTCAGGATTTCAAGTAAATTCTGGTATTACTCGTAATATGGAATTAGTCACAAACACAAACCTATTAAATACTAACTTAAATGAGTTTCTATGAAGACTCTATGCTCCAGATAAAAGTAAAGGCATGATGACTATTGATGCCAATAAAATTTCCCTAGCTACAGCATTCCCACCTTCCATACATTCTCCCGAAATCATATAGCTTTGTGCCAAGAATTATGATCTAGAACATAAAAAAGTTCTGGGTGGAAATGGAGAAAGGGTGTTAACCCTAACACCAGAATATTTTCAATTGATGCTAGGATCACCAGAGGTAAAACAATCAATAGGTATTACTATAGAGTCAGAACAAAAATATTTTGAGGGAAAACATGATGATTATGTTACATTAATAAATATTAATTGGTTGATAATTAATAGAGGATCCACCCAAAGAATCCCTAGGAAGTTGAATAAGGGACTTTTTGTTGAGGAGGTTGAAAATTTAATTGTGATACTCAGTAGGATTATAGGACAAGAAACAACATATATGTTCTAAGAATGGATGTACCCTTTCATAAGGGTTATCTTAGAAGAAATAGGAAAAGTCTACTGGGAAACTTTTATATCTACATCAATCCATGTGCAACTTATGGATATAGCCACAAAGGTCAAGACGTGCATATCCTACAATATTCATTTTTACAAAATGATGTCTTATTTGATTTACAATATTACATGTTGTAATACATTCCCTGGTCTCCCATGAATTGTAAGATTTAAAGATCATAAAGTGTATGATGTGTACCCCCAACTAAATTTTGATAAGTAGAAAAGAAATGTTAGATAAATGAATGATTCATTTATTGCACCTATGGTATGCCTTTTCAAACTAAAGTGGGAGCAATATAGGATATCCACTAAGGCCAGAAATTACAATATTGGAATAAGGTTGCTTCTTCATTCATTATATATTTTTTACTTACATTAGAGGTAGTGGATTTAATGTAAATCCATACAAATTACATAGGAATGTGGATGAAAAATGGGCCTTGTGTGAAATCCCGTGGCAGTTGGAAGCAATACATAAATAAATTGTAGGGAAACAAAAGAATAACATTAAGTTTCCTATCAAAATTTGGAGATATTCTTACCCCACCATTTCAAAGGCATAGGGGGATGGAAGGGGAGAGGGAAAGGTTTGAAGTATGGATAAATTGGAACCTAAACCCAATTATGATATCACGTTGGTTATCAGTTTAGCTGAGTATGAAAACTCAATTTTAGGATTATTGGATGAACTGTAGGGATGAGGAAGAAATCAAGATAAAATATTTCTCTAGGATGACCCTTAAGTAGGTCATAGATTTTTAGATTGTTTGTTTGCCTCAAGGAATTAAATATGATAAACAAAAAGTGAGTAAATATTATATTGACCATAAAATTGAGTCACAAACAATTACTCCTGTAGTTTAGGGTCAAAAAATATCATACAATCCACATGAGAGAGTAGCATAATGTAATGAGAAGGACCTTGACTTGGCTTGTAAGGGAAAGGTATGGACTTGTCCATCAAAAATACAAAAGTGTTGAATGAATTTAGAGACTTGGGAATCTTGAAGGGAGACCTCCCTCTTTTGAAGGAAGGAGTTGATAATATTGATCCATTAAGAGGAAAAAAATACTCAATTTCCTACCAAGAGACACACTTTACATATTATTGAAAAATAGAATTTTCTACCAGTGAGAATGGAACTTCTATGTATTTTTTGAAATAAAATACAGAAGAGATGCTTTTTAAATCTATGTAAAATGCCCCTATCACCAAAGTAGTGCCCATAGAGACTAAAGGAGTAGGTATAACCTAAACCAAGGACTCCCTCAGTAGAATTATTATGGATCATCTAGAATAAGGAAACATATAAGAGGATTCTTGGCAAGTGGTGACCCAAAACGAAAATTTCTAAGTGCTAAAGAAGAGAGGCACTTGACCTCAAATATTTTGAAAGAATTGCCAAATAAATCCAAGGTGATACCACCATTAGTAATGGATATTGGTATTCCAATAAAGGAAGAACGGTCATGTATCAAAGAAGCATAAAAGTAGAGAGCCTGAAGTCATTGATCCAATCACACTCATCGAGGCTCATAAAAAATTGGTTGCCACATTAGCAGAATAGGTAATTGAACCACCACAGGTCCAGAAAAAAATTCATGTTACTCCACCTATACCACCAGAATTTACAACTTCAGTCTTGTTTCAAATACGAATAGTGGCTGAGTTGGCCCATGAGAAAATAAACCTCATACTATCCCCATGTTTAATCAACCTAATATCATTATGATATATACAGGGAAAGTGGAGTCAAGTGTAATGTATTCTAAAGAAATTAGAATGTTCCTCATATTTAGTCAACCACATGAACATATGAAGAAACCAATCTGAAATAGTTGATAAAAATGTATGCTTGAAGTTACTGATGTAGACATTGAAACTTATGCATTAAGATATGAGAGTGTTCTTTAGAAATAAATAAAAATGAAAGACATTTCTTAAATATAAAGTGGTAAATTGGAAGTGGGATCTCAAATTACTCAAGTTGAGACTCCAACATTTTTATAAGAAAAGGAAATAGTGATTCAAACAATTGTTAATGAGCCTCATGCAATAGATGATGTCTCCAATAAGGATCAGACTTCAAAATAATTAGAAACAAAAAGGGATGGTAAAGTTCCTATAAAGTGTAAACTTTGTAAAGGGGATCATGATGGAAACTACAAAAGAGGTCATATAACCAACAGAAGACAATGTTGAGTAGAATACACCAATTGATGATAAGGATCATAATATGGTCACTTGATCCCAACCAATAAAGAAAAAAGAAGAATAATTATAAGGACATAAGTTTATTAGTGTAAAAATCCATGTAAATATGTATATAGGACAACATCATCTAAAGAAAGCAAACGTTTCACATAATAAAGAGCAGGAAAAGTTTTTAGTCTAGTTAGCGAGGATCCAAAAGAACTTGCATCCACAATTATTACTCCAATAGAGAGAAAGGGTCAGGGTGAAACATCAGTTGATGATAAGATCCCATAAAATATTATCCAAACCCAATCTCTAGAGAAAGAAAAAGAGAAACCAAAGAAAGTGACATCAAGAAGTGAAAAGTAATAAGGATAATGTTCCAAATTAATGATAAGGATCAAATATAGTCACTGGGTTCCCAACCCACAGAAAAATAAGAGGAAGAACTAAAAAAAAAAGGTCACTAGTGTGGAAACTCATGAATATCTCTCCAGTGAACATCAGTCTCTAAAATAGGAAGACAATACAAAGGAGGAGGAATCATATAAGGTGGTAAGTCCAGTCAAAGAAGATCCACTAAGAAACTATAAAAATTACTACCACCCCAATGGAAAGCAAAGACAAGGGAGAAACACTAGCTGATAATAAGATTCAAGAAATAGATAGCCAATATCCTAAAACTCAGGGACAGGAGGAAGAATAACTAGAGAAAAATGACATTGCATGATGAATCTAAGGAGTTAACAGTAAAAGTGGAAAAGATACATGAAGAGGTACCATTATTACAATATCGTCAAGACGCATCCAAAAAATTGGTATTTTTCTATAAAATTCCACAAAACCACATCACAAGGAGATAGTGTGGGAAATACTCTCACAACTGGGTTATTAGGATAACTCCTTCCAATCAGAAAGAAGGAGACAATTCAAGAGGAGATAGTGGATATAATAAATATTGTATTCCCAAAACCCACAAGATCTCCTAAGAAGGAAAGAATCCTGACTAAAAACTCATATAGATCAGTAAGGATTTAAGACTTTAGAAATAGCCAGCCCCATAGGGTGACAAGCTAAAAGGTGAAATCACATAGAGTGATTATAATGTTACACATATCCCATTGGGAAAACCTAACATAGAAATCTTAAATCAGGATGCTATGGTGGTTATTGGGGGTCTGCTGTAGAAAATTAATGAGGACAAAGTGACCAAAAAACAACTAAAGGAAACAATCAAAACATTGTCCTCATATGTGCATAAATGGATACAACTTGTGGATGAAGGGAAGGAAATAACTACTTCCATAACCCCAGAAGATTTAGATGAAGTTGATAAGTCCAAGGAAAATGGTTGATGCTGTGGAAAAATGGAAGGAAGAGATATCTAAAAGAGGAAATAAAATTATAGAGGACACAGTAAGATGTTATGATCAATTAACAGAAAAGAATTAATGATGTCAAAGAACAAATAGAGAAATGCACTGATGAACTATATTACTGGGAGGGTATCTTACCTGAATTTGAGGCAGTGAATGAGTTGGATGATCAATTTTTAGAAGAAGAAGAGACTATTTCACATGAAGAAAGTGGAATGCAACATAACTTACCTAGATGTAATTCAACTAAGAATTGAGATTTTGAAATAAGTCAAAGAAAAATGTTCTACACCAAGGGTCTCAATTGCAGAGTGCATTTGATTATCTGGATTGTATATTTGAAAATATGGTACCAAATGATGAACATAACATTTACTTATGGAAACCTACGGACAATTTCCCTAACATAGAATTTTGATCAAAGAGTCTCTGAAGTCCCTTTCATCTACAATATTATTCAAAGGTTTGTTACCAAGGAACACATAATGACCAAATTATCAAAAGGGATGAGGAAGAGTAAGAGTGTAATGAAATAATTTGATCAAATGATGAAAAGACAATGATAACATACTGATGTTCCATGTTGGGCCAGATGAAGAAGATATTACTCAGATATTTCATCGATTTGATGCATAAAATGAAATAATGTCACAAGCATAAGAAGGGGATGCCAAGGAACTTGAGGTTGATCCCAATATACCATGAACAAGTTTAGGCTTGTTTCCTCAAAACTTTCTTTCTTTATTTTTTTATCTTTATTCTTGACAATTGTATACTTTTTTAATCTACAAATTTCAATTATGTATGTGTTTTAAATGTAATTCAATATGATTTCACTTGTTTTGATAGAAACTTAGATCTATTATAACATGAAATGCATTGTAATATTGTGAATCATTTGTATTTGTAAGAAAATCAAAATGGGGTTCTATAGGGGCCCCTACCCAGGAAATATGTGTATACCATTTTTTATATCATACCAAAAAAGAAAAAAGAAAAGATATATTGTTCATTCTGATCCCAAGAAATCCTCCTTGAAAGGAGGAATCCTATCCAAAAGCCTATTCTTCATAGAAAGAAATTCCCCAAACTCCTTAGTACCCTGAACAAATACAATGTCTCCTGCAAAGTCCTGAGACATGTTTAAATCCATGAGTTCATTGATACTGACCTTAGGGCCATCAAGAATTTGAATTAATTCCAACTTCTTCTCACATGAAGACACCCATTCCTTAATATTTAGACCACCCTTGAGATAGGATTTATTTCCTATAGATTTTGAAACAGAAGGTGGTGGAGGAATGTTTGCAGGAGCTGGAGGTACAAACTCGATAAAATTCTGGAGATGATTGACGTAGGTGCCTTGGAGTTGGATTCTCCTCCTCTAAATTTCTTCATAGATAAAATGGTGGTGCTCCATGACATCGTATGGGCAGGGACTCTGATGGCCTCTTTTCCAAGTGAGAAAGGCATGTTATTCAAGATCATCCATCCTATGGGAGAGGGAAGGAAAGTTCATCTACGGAGGATTCTTCATGAGGAACATATGCCTCCATTGGAATCTCTTTCCCAGAAAATTATTCATTAAAAATAAAAGAAACAAGTGGTGGTGGAATTACTCTTCACATGCAGGCTGACACTTAAGCCAAAAAAAATTCAATCCTGTCAAGTGTTTTTCTATTTTACCTCTTGAACAATTTGGAAATACATGGTCACGAAAGTAGAAAAAAAACTGATTTATTTTAATTATGCTCCTAATCAAAGCTACCCTGAAAACTTGAGCCATTAGTGGCTTGTCACATTCTTCTTAATCCACAACATTAAGGAGAATTCTCATGAATGCCTCGTCTGGACCAAACAAGTCAAATATTTGATGTAGAGTTTTTTGATGAAAGTTATTTTAAGCTATGTTATACTATGTTATCTCCCTCCATCCTTTTGAAAGAAATAACACTAAATTTCTCACATCAAAACTTGAAGAAAATATGCAAAATTATGAAGAAAATAGTGTGACTTTATAGAAAAAATGAAGCTTGGAAGTTGTTGTGAATGAAATCTTTCATGAGTAAATGAAATATTTTCTCTAGATGTTCACACAAGACTGGTAATTGTGAAATAGACTAACATCAATTAAAAAGGCATCATTGTGATGAATTTAGAAAATCACATAAAGGGACATTCATTAGAAAAAGGAGAAATATTTATTGTGTGAGTTTTAAAACAAATTTCCAACAAGAGAGAATGATTAATATCAAATCAGGTCACTTGGCATATCCAAAAATCATTAAAAGGTTTTTCAACTTGCCCAAAATGGAAAAAATGATTTAAGATATGAGATGACTACTAAATAAATTAGAAATTGATGACATGAATCCTCGATTATAAAAAATCACACCTAGAAGTAGTTACTAGAAGTTATTCCACATGGCATGATAGGATTTAAAATATTCCTAAATCAATAACCATGAAATAGATATTGATACTTAAAGTAATTAATATTTGGCACAAAGATTCATTATTTTGTAAAAACGAGGGGGAATTATTTGTTAGAATTTTGGGGGAAAATGAACTAATGGGACTCAATATAATTTTATAAAGTATGAGGGAATGTCCTCATACGAGAAGGGGGGTTAAAATTTAATAATATTTAGAAGATACAAAGATAATTGATGTGCTTTCTTGAATCCTGAATTTTAATGAGATGCCTATGATTTATTTTACTTCTTCAAATTTTCCTCTGTTAAGATGGTTAGAAGTGTACAAAACATTGATAAATATTGAGATCATAGGCTTTATGTTCCCTTATTAATGAAATTGAAAATATGAAAATGAATTGTGTGCATGCTCATTAATCTTTGTCATGTTTTGGTCTTGGGAAGTATACTATAATTTAGTCATCTATTTTTCCTATGTGCAATATTTTGTTTAGGGATCATATGCAATTACACTAGATCTAAACTTTATGGGGTTATTTTGTAATTGATTTTTTATTGTAATTAGAGCTTCTTTTCACACTTATTATTTACAGTTTTAAATTCATAATAGATCCATTTAATTCATTCATATCTACATAAAATTGTACGTGCCTTTGACATCTTAGAAGTAATAAGTATTTTGTGAATATTGTTATCAAGACATTTACATGATTTCTCCCTGTAATTTCTTGAATTTTGTATGAAATCCTGTATTTTTGGGTTTCCATGAATGGCATACCTTCTCTCTAAGGGAGTATTCAATGAATCGAGTGTCCTTCACCTAAAAGATTTCTATGCACTATTATGAGTTCTGAAAGAACCTGAATAGTCACCTCCCATCAAAGTTTTAATCTCCCATTCACACAAAAATATGCGTCGAACCTAATTTTTTTTAAATCCTACATCATCTCACTTTTACTTTGCTAACCACCCAATAAACATTTTGCAAGGTACTTTGCAAGTTCGCCTAAGTAACATTTCCATAAATATGCTTACATGGAATTGCAATTGTCTGTACAAGTAACCTGAGTCTAATTTGAATGACAAGTTTTCTCATGTCTTAGTGATTGACTTACTTATCGATGCTCTAAATAGAGTTTCATCTAATTGGACATGATCATCCAAGAAATACTTTATTTCCAACCCAAACTAAGACCCTAAAGCCATTTCTACACCATCTCCCTTACATTTTCAAGTTACACTCAGGTTCTCTCATCCAATTTCTCTTATAAAGTATTTTAAAATTCCATCTCTTTGTGGCATGTTCACATCAATACCTCCATTTCAGTACGATTCAAATGAGTTTATGTACATCTCATTCCTTAATTAAAAAATGACTTAAACAAAGTCTGTCATTTGAAAGAGTAATCCATTATTTCACTCACTAATTGTTTACCTTGCCTTGGAATAATTATAAGTTTGGTTTTGCACGAATGATAGAATCTATTTGGAATATGTGGGTGTTAATGGTGTAGATATTCCTTAAAAATCTAAGTTGAACTTCTCGAGCACAAGGTGTGTTATCAATTATTGTGGATGCTACTATGTTAACGTATAACGTCGATTGCCTAGGATCAATAGAAATTTTATGTACGAATAATGATGATGAGCTGAGTGTCGGTGAAATGAACCCATGAGTGAATATTCATGTAAGTACCTAATCGCGAAAAGAATAAGGTATCGAACTCGACATTGAGAAAAAGTAATCATACAAGGATGTGATACTTATTCCATCTACGCGGAATAGAATTCAAGTTGTTTCACTTGCGTAGATTTGAAGACGGGTACAGATTCTCAAGTCAATCTTCCTCAATTTGGAAGTCAAGCAAGTCGACTGTTTTCACATTCGAAATTACCAAACCCAGCAGCGTTCAGAACACCCTGATCAACCTTGTGCTATATATATGATCTGTGTGTTTGTGCTGTATTTCCAAACCAATTCACTTAATCCTCTGCATCGAGAATGGCAAAAGGTTGTTGCATTTTTAGTAGTGTTTCCCATTCTGTTATTGCTCGGCGCTGGCGTGTATGAGCGAAAAGAATAAGAATTATAAGGTGGATATACGTGAATGTTGCATCACTGATGAGGTGAAGGATGGGGATGCAGAGGGAAAGAACTGTTCCGCTGTTCAATATGGCAGAATCACATGCTTTGCTCTCATGCACGCTCAAGGCAAGTGCTCGCCTTTCCGCCTCCCCAATTATCCATACGTGGTTCGCCACGATATTGGAGGCAAATCAAGGGCGATGCGTATCGCTACCATAGCATTAACAAAAGAGCGAGGAAACACGGAGAAGCATCCTCAATCCAGACGACGACGCGGACGTCCCCTATGGCCTCGGGAAGGGTTCTCAATGTCGGAAACTACATAATCAAACATTGGTAATTAGTTCGGCAAAGCCCGGGCTAGAGCTTCTACACGGTACCTCGACACCGGTAGCGATGTCACCTGGATTCCCTGCGCTCCCTCTTATCCGATTGCCCGAGTCATAGTGTACTCGAGCCTTCCCAGTCTTCCACGTATAACATACCTGAGCTGCGACTCACAGCCGTGTCGGGATCTGGGCATCCGTCTGTAATGGGAGTTGTATCCGTACGGAGCTCTACGGCGACGGAATCGGAGGTGGACGAATTCTTGTCGTCGGACACGAGTCGCTTATATGGGTTCGCAGTCGCAAGCGGAATTCCTCTTTGGGTGCGCGAATGCTTTCAGGGGAAACATTAAAAATACGTCAGGTTTGGTCGGCTACAAGGATCAGGTGATGTAAGGGCCACCTCATTTGTGTCGCAGCACGGCTCAAATTATACGACAGAACATTTTCTTACTGCCTTCCTAGCTTCGGACTCGTCATGGTTTCACTTGGATCCCTGCAACTGGGTAAAGGAGCTCTTTCCGCGCCGGGCATTGCAATTCACGCCGCTGACCTATCAAACGCTGGCAAAACCCTCTTAAAAGTATTACTTGGGGTTAAACGGAATCTCAGTGGGAGAGGAGCGCGTTTCCATACCCGCCGGAACTTTTGAGATGGACCAGTCCACGGAAAAAGGAGTGATCATAGACTCGGGAACTGTTATCACTCTGCTGGTTGAGCCTGCTTACAACCCTGTGAGAGATTCCTTCCGCCGCCAGGTAGACTCGAGTCTGACCATGGTTGAAGATTCCTCTGGATTTTTCGATACCTGTTACAAAACTCCTCCTTCCGGCCAGGTAACCGTTCCTCTCATTACCTTGCATTTTGACAACAGTGTGGACATGACCCTGCCCGCAAAGAACACAATAACTATTGCCGATGAGCAGGGCTCCGCCTTCTGCTTGGCTTTTGTTCTTGCTCCGGGCGACGGTTCGGATCTTTCCGTATTAGGAAACTACCAGCAGCAGAATTTGCTGGTTGTGTATGACGTGGCAGGCTCTAGACTTGGTTTCGCTTCCCAGAACTGTGACGGTTAGTAGCCGCTTATCTTCTTAGTACTTCCACGGCTCGCTCAATAAACTTTATTTGCTAATTACTACTACCTACCTCAACGTCTACCACGCAATAATATTCTACTCCCATATTTAGGGATATGTCTATTTGTGATGTACAAGTGCTCTCATAAATATTCTTACAAAAATACATCAAAAACATGTCACACCAAACCATGTTCTTGATCTAATGATAATTAAAGGATCTTGAAGTACTATTTCTGCATCTTTTTGACCAAATCCACCTATAATAGAGTTGTTAGGTAACGATCCTGACTCTTAATGAATTCACCTTCTGAGAGGAAAAGTTCCAGTTCAAGAGGTACAAAGTCAACCACTTGTCAACCGTATGATGGATTATCAATAGTTATTTGATATCCACTCTTTTCTTTACGTGTAATTGTTACTTGTTATACACATTGCTGAAGCATTACGAACAATACCAATGATAAACTGTAAATACTTAGAAAACTACAATATAAAACAACCTAGGAAAAAGGAATACAAAAACCAACTTGAACCTTGTAATGCAAAAAATGAACAAACAATTAAATTCTCAACCAAATACATTGTCATGAACTACAATGATTGCATAATGTGTACTGTTGGTCATAATGAACTTATTCGATAAGTCTTATAGGCTATCAAGCAATTACAGTCTTGTATGTATAAACCCAGTACACACAACAAGGGTGAACCTTTAAATGAATTTGATTTAGGGAGATTTTTTAATGAAGATAATAAGGCGTCGGTTACTATTTTGACTACTTGAATGGTTGAACATTAAACGATCTCATGCTCCATGTAAACATTGTGAAAGCAGCTATTTAGCAATCATTTTGCAAACATGTGTGGATTTTTCCATCATAAATAGATTAGATTTTGGGTCGTAGATGAATAAAATTACTTCCTCAATCGGGTATAGTCTCATTAACTACTTTATTGCACAATATTGAATTAAACATTTGGATTATTAAAAAATTTCTTGCCATCTAACAATTATAGTTAGTATGTGTAAATCCAATGCTCACAACCTTCACTAACATCAACTCCCCGCCTATGCATTGTTATTCAAAGTGTTTTGGGAGATGCATCATAAACATATTAGAAGTAATTTCCTATAGTTCAAAATAATGTTACATACGCTGGAACTTACTTTGTCCACATAAATGCAAAGTGTGTAATCATGGCTAAGGCATCATTTTGAATCATTTGACAAAAAATATTTAAAAAACTGTAGATTGTGAAATAATATATGTATTAGGTTCCTTTTAGTAGATTTTAGGATTTGGTCTTAATGTGTGAAAAAAATCACTAAAACTCATAAATAACACGGTTTAACGATACTTGTGTGGACTGATGACGAAATGTGATGGACCCAAACGGGTGCAAGATTAGTTCCTCTTTCAGAGAACCAATGTTTCTTGCACACACAGACAACTTGATAAGAAAGATATTAGATAATAATGAGGCCAGTTGCTTAGCAAAGACCAATCCCAGGAACCAAAGGGCTTCCTTTGACATATGCCAACTCACTTATTAGACAATTAAGATGATGATAATAATAAGATTACAAGTAATATCGGACAATACAGATAACAAAGCTTTTGATGTAATGATGTGTGGAATGCTGGACTCAATCAATGTCCTTTATGATGGTTATGTGGAGGGTTGTGAAACATTGTCCTAAAAGAGGTTGGCCTCGTCAATTTTCGAGATATTTTCCAGCTGCTAGGATAATGGGAGGGGAGTCCCATACATGAGTAAGATGAGGTAGTAATACTTAGCTCATGCACGATATCGGATTTCTCGCACAAAATAGTTGATGGACTAAGGGTAGAGAGAATCGTAAATGGTATGGATTCCATAAGGTTGCTCTGGAATGGTCATCTAACAGTAAAACACATCACCAACTTGAAACATAACATTGAGACCTATGAATATTTGATATTATGAAATATGTCAAAAAGTATTGGAAATTTACAAGATAAGATGTGGTTGATAGGACATCGGACATCGATCTTATGTAGAGTTTCTATAAATACATTTCTTGTCTCAAAAGCATGTTGAAATTTACAAATGCCAACAATTATTTTTAGGTAAGTTTCAAGCGTAACAAATTCAAGTGTTATTAGGATTTGGATGCATTTAATTCCAAGTGGATGAAGTTACAAAATAAACATTAAGAATGATAGTTTAACATTTATTTCACTAAATTGGGACTTATTCCAGTCCAAGAAGCAAAAAAATATAGACAATATTGGAATCCAAAACTACTTGTTTTGGATTCCAAAATGTTAAATATTGGAATTATCTAGACTCCAAAATTGCACATATTGGATTCCAATATCGCATATATTGGAATCCAAAATCACATATATTGGAATCCAAAATCACCTATATTGGAATCCAAAATCACATATATTAGAATCCAAAATCCCATATATTGGAATCCAAAAATTCAAATATTGAATCCATTATACGGGCTAGCGTTCGCTAGGCATTTTCTATGATTTGTTACTAAACAAAACATGTATATATTTTATAAGGGCTAGAAACCACTAGGCATTATTTATGATTTGTTATGTATAGAACATGTTTATATTTTAAAAGGCTAGTGGCTCGCCAGCCATTATTTATGCTTTGTTATATAAATAAAATGCTTATGTTTTAAATGGGCTAGCCCACTAAACATTATTTATGCTTTGTTATATACAAAAGAAATATGTTTTATACGGTCTAGTTGATGCTAGGCATTATTTATGACATGTTATGTATAGAACATATTTCTATTTCATACGGGATAAATAACAACTTCTGTTGTCCTTCAATGGTTGCAACAAAAGGCAAAACGTGGTGTTAAATTTGAAGCTCGTTTAGACATTTCTTTATTTTTTTATCCTTAAAATAGTTTCAAATATTTGAAATAACCATCACATATGACTTGCATATTATAGATGTGACCGTTAAATTTTCTAGAGATTTATTTATATATTAAAAACATTTAAGTATATACAGTATAATTTTATATTTATTTTATAAATAGTGTAAAAAAATACTATTTTACAATTTTTCAAGGGAATGTTTTTATTATAATTCACCACAGAAGTTATTCAATCATACAGCCAACTTATAATCAGTGAAAATATAAATCCTCCTAACTTATATTTTGACAATATCATCATAATATAATAGAGTTACACATTACTTTCATAAGAACATATGTATGTATATATTATTGACAATGTTAAGAAGTACCATCATAACAACATTATGAAAATATAAATAGTTATTTAGCATTTTCTTGCTCCAAGTATTTAATTCCCTCTACCACATTCAATCCCTGAGATACTATTTGTGATATTTTTGTACAAATCAACCATCAACCATTTATATTTTTTACAATATCTACATCTTCTTTTCATCCCCACCATAAAAATTTCAAGAGGGTTTTCCTTTACACCTAATGTAATACACAAAGTGTTTTTAGAACTGTATGAAAAAATCATTTCTACTCCAAACCATTTCTAGGTCTCTTATTGTTATTTCCTCAACTATATTGCAATGTTCCTTTCCCCAAGTGAGTCTTGGATTCAATATAGTTGATATTATTTTATTGAAACCCGTTGATATATTTTTAACATCAGTAGAAATGAGATTGTCGGATTCCTAGTTCACAGTATTGTGATAATAATTTTATAAATTCTGACAGGACACCTTGTAGGTTGACAACTTTCATATCGAACCTGAATGACATCTTCCTATTTTATGCTTTGTTTATCCCATATAGCAGGTCCTCCATATCCAAAATAATTAAATAAATCTTATTGCTACCTGAAAGGAAGTAAAAAAAATTAATTTTTGTCACTCACATATCAATTAGAACCAATTAAAATAAACAACATTTTAGCTTGCGGCTAATAGTTATAGATTGAGATTGCGGCTTTAGATTACACTTCCTTTACACGTTGTTGGATCTGTTGATGCAATATTTATTTCATTAAAAAAATCATCAATTGATAATCGATTTCATGATGTGGCAAATGAAAGCTTAAATGGATAAACATAGTGGTTTATGTGGTGATATGGTAAGTAAAATATCAATTATTCTCTATCTTATAATTCAAATTTAGTGACCATTAGGCTACACTTATATTCGTCGAACCACCCTTTAGTAGAAAACAATCCCTAGTTATTGATGAGGATTTGTGGCTACTAAGCTATGCCATCATTGGCTGAACTTCACTTAGCTGAACAACCTTTAATGAGGCTAGCCAAGTGTTTTTTTACATACATATGATATGGATCAAGTCATATGTAGTTATGTTTAGGATGATGTTAAAGCCAAAACAATGTTAATTCAATGTAAGTATTTAGTATGCAGTAGTGAATCAGTGAAACATTGTAGACAATATGCAGTTGTAAATCAGTGCGATATTGATGAATGTAAGGTTTTTTAATCAAACCATTACTGTATTGAACGTGAATGCATAGAGTCTGCTAATCTCTATATACTTTGTTTTAAATTTTTATCATATCTTACAAATGGATATCCTTAAACTTTTTCTTCAACCCTATGCTAAACATATAAACTAATGTCTGTTAGTTATCATTTCCTATAAATATGTGATCCTTATAAATAATTTTGTTGTAAAATACACATGGATATCATACCAATTTGTGAGTTTGTATTCATGTTGGATACCTCTGTGCCCCTCCACAATTACGTTATTTGGTTGTTGGTTGTCTGCATAATCATTTATTGTCTTCTAAATTTATGGGGGCTTATTAGCAATTTTCTTTGTAAATTCACATGATTAACATACCTGGATCTGATGGTGTATTTGAGGCCGATGTGCCTGCATCCTCCACATCTGTCATTAGAACTGTAAAAAACATAAGTTTGTAATTTTTTTTCAGAAAATATGGCAATTGAAGATAGAGCTCATTAAACATAGTTATAAAATGATTGAAATTAAATCACCATGTTGAATTGGTTGTGTAGCATCACGGAAAAATGGTTATACATTAAATTTTATAGCTTTATGGTTGTTTGCATAAACAATAATTATATAAGTAGAATATTTAGGTTAAAATCCATTAAAGAAAATCACTTATTGAAGTTGTTATTCAACGACAAACCTTTGTTCATATGAGAATAGTATTGTTTCAGAAACATTGCTTGATTATGTGTCTCAATAATAAAAATGGCAGATATTTTGGAATCCATCAATACAGTAACTAAGACACTATCGTTGTAAAGCACTAGTACTAGAGAATTTTTGGAACAACATCGAGTGAACATCTCATCCCAGAACTCATATGATATTTTGCAAATAAAATGTTGGATGTTACCTTGTAGGCCAATTTCACTTGTAGTTACCAATTTTTTTAGTAGTTTCTCCATCCAATCCATAGTGACCACTTCTCTATAATCATTGTTATTGTCACGGTTGTGCACACAAGATATTGTGTGAATAAGACAAAAAGTTTTTAATATCTCATTGTTATTGTAGAGTCTGTAGCATCCATCCAAAATCGATACTACAATGTCTTTAACCTTTTCCATGTATATTTGTACTATGTTGCTTAATATTTTTAAATAACCAATTCGTATTATAACAATAATAATACAATCCATCACACTTGTTCTGATAATTGTTAGAAGCTCCATTATGACATCGAAAGAAATATTGTTGGCCAAATTGAAAAAACAACAGATCACACATTCAGTATTGAAAGGATTAGTCAAAGGAATAGCTGATAAAGTTGATGGAAGCTGGAATGGATATGCACATTTACAAGGAACATTATCTGTGATTTCCATCCTTACTGGTGTATTTCCTTCCAGTGACATCACATAGTTGTCTAATATTTTATGAGCCACGACGGGAAGAACTTCTTCCACCTCATGAATATTTTTCAGTTTTTCTATTTTTCCCCTATATGGGAATCAAATTTTCTTTTTCCATTTCTCTTCACCTAATAGTACAAGAAACTGGTGGTAGTGTGATTCATGCAACTTAAATTTTTTGATTACATTGAATTCACTATAGGATGTCAATACAATATTATCTAGATGCTTATTTCTCAAATAATGTAGAACTTTTGCTCTCATTTTTTTGTCTCCTTTTATTCTCCGGCAGTAAAAATCAAATTTCTCTGCTATTACAATATCCTAAAAAGACCTAATTGATTTATTATTCCTTTTCAATCCATACAATTTTGATTTAGATGGGTCTATCTCCAACGTAGTCAAATTTGATCACCTCATCATAGTTTACAAATTGATATGTTTTGGAGGTGAAAGAAAACCTTTTATATGAAAGAAATGAAAAATAGAAGATGTTTTCTTATTTCTATACAATTTCTTGAATACTAGAATTATACCATTTTGACTATCTTCAGCATTTGAACAGCCAGTTTTTTCAAAATCTGTTAGAAACCCTGAATTTCAACTATATTTTGAACATTAATATGGTCCACTGTTTATGAAGGCATGGATTTACCATTTGCTGAATAAAGAAAAATCCAACTCCATATCCATAATAAGAAACTTATTGTTTTCAAATTCAAATAATTCCACCTGGACACGTAGTTTCCCCAAATCAATAACTTTTGACAATAGAACAATACCAACTTCCTCGTGATTGTCATCTACAACAAAATACAACCACATGTCAACATCGGAGTTTCAAGGGAATTAAATTCCACAAACCATTCCTTGTCTATTTTCTTCCAACAAATACCACCTGTGATGAATGGTGAGCGAACAATGGAAGACATTTTACCTATATTTAGAGTAAAATACATTGATAATTAGGTCATTTATGAGCTTTAAAGTGTTTTTCTCACATTGTCTATTAAGTAATTTAATTACTACCCTAGTAGACACCAACCTATAGATTTATTTACTATGTATCATAACAGAGTAATTTACTCAATGGTTAGTGACCACTAGGATTCAATATGACTTATTATGTATCATTCAACTGGTTATAGTAATTCACATTTTGTGGATCAAATCAATAATAACAATTTTTTTCTAAAAGGCTGAAATCGAATTATGATGCATTGAAAGATATGAAACCGTTTACACCTTTTGAAATATTACATATGAGCTAGACAAGCTATAACATTATATAGATGGCATGATAGGAATGTTAGAAAATACACACTTTAGTGGGAGATAGACTTCTAGTCAACATATAAAAGAACAACCTATTTTTGTTTAAATCCATTTACACCTATTTAATGATAAACCATGAAGGACATTAAGATGTAATATTTGGTATTTTGAAGAGAGTTTATGGTAGCTTGGGATTTTTTGTTTTAGAAGATGATGTGATTTATGTGTATATTGTTCATATTGTAGTAGTGAGGATTAGATGCCTGTAACAAGAGTAGTGAACATGTTTAAAGGATAAAGGTCAGAAGATCTAATGTTTTGTATTTTGAGGAGAGTATTTGAGAAAAAATCACATTAACGGAGTTTTTTTTTTATTAAGGGTAAATAGTTTTGAAGGGACTATACCCTGAATACAAAAGGGCTCAAAAGCAAGATAGAAAAGATTAAAGAAGCAGCCCAGAGAAGGGCAGAATAGACAACCAAGGAAGGAGAAAACAGGATCTAAACATACAAAGATCCAGAGAAAAGACGGCAAGAATAAAAAGGAACCAAAAGAGAAACAACATAAGGAGCCCCGCCGCAAAACAGCTCCAGAACCGCCTGATGACAGCCACATCGCAGCCAAAAAATAGCATCACTACAGCCCTTTACTTGATGGCTCTGTCAATTTTGGTTTTGATAGCCTGCAGTGACATGAAGAAGGCAATGGCAGTGGCCTGAGAGGGGTCTTGAAGATCAGCTTGGGCAATTGCAATGTCCCTTTTCTCTTTAGGGCCCCATATATCCTCATTGATCCCACTTAAACTGCAAACACTGTGGACATGTTGCTCAATGAAGTTGTAAATGCTTTTGAGGGCAGACAATATGCAGTCATTTCAGCTTTTAGTATTCCCCAATCTACCATCCAGGGACTGTAGTTTCTTGAAAATTTCACCAATAACCCCCTCATCCTCCTCACTTTGAAGGATCCTTGTACCCTTAGCTCTTTCCATGTTTTTTATAGCTCCTTTGAGCTCTTGAAGCTCCTTTTCTAATCTGTCCACCCTATCCAGCAAATCCTCCTCTTTGGGCTCCTCCACCGGCTTGCTGATATGCAGAAGGATTTCAAGTAGTTCTAAATCCTTATGGCTCCTTAGGACACATTGGGAAGCATGGATTTTGGCTTTGAGGATCTTTCTTTTCTTGTTGGAGGTCACATCTTCATTCTTTCTTTTTAGTAGGGGGGTAGTGGGAGCAGTGTGGGCAGGAGTAGGTATGGAGGAGGGTGGTGGGATAGGATTCACCAGAGGGCAGTTGGAGAAATGATGGTGAATCAAAATGATAAGGCCTTGGTGTAGAGGGACAGCCCTAGAGTGGCTTTGAACTTCCCTTATGGATTTCTCCAAGGAGTTAATCAGATAATGAGGAAAGCTGATAATGTTATTTCTACGAAAATGATTCAAAAAAATCAGATGTTTTTGAGGTATAGTCACATATCTTCCTTCAAGGGTAACATACCTTACCACCATTTTGGCTAGTTCAGCAAATACTTTAGGGATCGACTCCACCTTCAGGCCAGCAGTCACGAACTCAAGATTCTCTCCCTCTTCCAGAAATTTCTTGGTTTTAACCTCCCTGTCTACCTTTTTATTGAAGAATTTTGTGCCTTCCATGCTGAGGCCCATGATCTGAGCTATGAGCTCTTCTGTGATTTCCATTTTCATGTTATTATATTTTACTGGTCTGTTCTTCCAACCTCGGGAAAACTTGATAGAGATGTCCTAGTCAAAGCCTTGGATCCTTTCGATGAAATTAGACAGGCCCCCGATTTGCAGGTATTCCCACAGCTCCGTGTTCTCTTTCCACTCAGGGTTGTGGGTCAGTTCAGTTTTGCATGGCAGCCCCCCCATGTTTCCTCTACACCTTTTCCTATTCTCAACGGTAAAATAGCTATCAATGTGCGGAATAGACCGAACTTTGAACTTGGAGTTTAAATCATTCCTTCCCGTGAAAGCTAATTTAATTATTATGCTACACTTGTTATTATTACCCCGCGCCTCAGATTTCCTCCTATACCAAGGAATGATGATAGCCCTGCCCACACAGATCGCAACAATCATCCAAATATTTTGTGATGTCATCCACATGTACTTGGGGATCCGCACATTAGCGTCAAAAAAACAGCCGTTAGTTATGATTTTCATAGCCATGAAGATCAATGATTATGGCTTTATTGACATGAGTGGGCAGAACGTCCCCACCAATCCAAGTTTGAAAGGGATTATTAACACCGAAGTTAGCTAAACTGTCAGCGACCCTATTTCCTTCCCGGTAGGTGTGGGTGATTTGGACATTTACAAAGCTTTTACATATATCAATAGCTTCTTCTATAAAATCCCTAATAGACCAGCTGGGGTGTTGCTCTTTATTCAGAAGATTGATAATATTAAGAGAATCACCTTCAATTATGATATTTGGAATGTTACAATCTCTGACAAGTCTAATTCCCCAAAGAGCTGCCATGGCTTCAGAGTAATGATTAGTCTGTCTGCCCATTCTCCCAGAAAAAGCAGCAAGATAACAACCTCTTTGATCCTTGATGATTCCCCCTCCTCCAAAGTCACCTGGATTTCCCTTAGAGGCCCTATCAAAATTTAACTTGTGCCAATCAGTGGGGGGTTTAATCCATCAGACTGCGTTCCTGTCAGTACCATTGTTATTTCTATTGACAGTGGCAATATTCCATTCAGTCAGAATGCATTCTTCATTCTCTGGGTAGAGTCTATTTTTAGGGGGTTTAAATCTAGCAATATTATCTTGGACAGCAATGATAATTTCCTTATATATTTTGTTACAAGCCTATCTATTGTTTCTGAAAATATTATCATTACGAGCCTTCCAGATTCTCCACATAGTGTGGGGCAAAACAAGTTGCCATAGCCTTTTTACCATGCAATGTTTGAACGGAGAGTTCCATTGCTCCCAAGCCTGAGGGCAGGTAAGGGGGAAAATCCATCTCAGATTGAATTTTGCAATAACAAGCTGCCAAATTTTGGAAGCAATCTCACAATGGAGGAATAAATGCTTTATATCTTCAGCCTCATGCTGACACATGCGACATCTATTCGGCATGATGAATCCCTTCTTGATGAGGTTGTCATTAGTTAGGATCTTGCCATTAATAATTAGCCACCAAAAGAAGTTCACTCTAGGAGTTAGCTCTAGCATCCACAATTTGTGCCACTTAATTTCGCTTACCATGGATGCAAAGAAAGAATTATATCCTGCTTTAATAGTGTAATCCCCATCAAAAGAATCTTTCTATATGAGCTCATCCTTAAGATTTTGATTACTTATATGGATTAGGGAAAGTAGATTCTGAAGATATGTAATATCAGCCTGAATAATAATATGCTCCACTTTTAGCTGCTTCCATTTTCTTTTGTTTCCATTCCTCTTAATGTATCCTTGGATTTTGTGTCCATACTTTGCAATCAAGCTTTCTTTAATATGATCATAATCAAAAATCCAGTTAGAATCCATCCACTTATCAGTCCAGAAGTTTATGTTTTGCCCATCTCCAAGCTTCCAGCTGCACCCCTGAGAGAGAATGTGCCTGCTGCGAAGAAGGTTGTTCCAGAAAATAGAGCCACTCGGAAGGGACTAATCATAAATGAAGGAAATCTTACTTTGATTTGAAATATATTTGGTCTTAATCAGCCCTGTCCAAGGTCTGTGATCTTTTATAAGCCTCCATCCTAATTTTGTAGTAAGGGCAGTACTCATATGATTGATATCTTTGTTGTCTAACCCCCCTAGTCTCTTAGGTTTACAAACCTGTTCCCAAGCCACAAGATGATATCTGAATCTGTCCTCCGTACCGTGCCACAAAAAGTGTTTTTGGATCTTCTCAATACTGTTCATCACAGCTGTAGGCATGCTGAACATTGACAGAATGTATATAGGCAAGTTTTGAAGCATGCTTTTAACCAAAAGACACTTACCTGCACTTAAAAGAACTGCTCCTCTCCAGCCAGCTAACTTTCTTTGAAATATCTTAATAAGATCATTCCATACCTCCACTGAAATCTTGCCAGTACTTAAAGGTAACCCTAAGTAAGTAGCTGGTAGAGAATTAATTGTGCATCCTAGAATACTAGTGATCTTTCTTTGCCTCTCCTCAGGAGTATTGAAGAAATAAATAGAGCTTTTGTCAAAATTAACTTTTTGCCCTGAGGCTTCCTCATAAAATCTGAGGATAGTTTTAATGGCCTTTGCTTCAATAATAGAATCCATTAGTAACAGCAAAGTGTCATCAGCAAACTACTGATGAGAGGAGATCTGATTACACGTAGTTGGAGGGAATCCTTTTAGCATGCCAATGTCAATAGCTTTGGAAATAGATCTGCTTAAACTGTCAGCCATAATAATGAATAAAAGAGGGGATATTGGGTCGCCTTTCCGTATACCTCTATTACTGGCAAAATAGCCCAAAGGTTACCCATTAACAACCACAAAGAATCTAGAGGTAGAGATGCAAGAGTGAATAATTTTTCTGAATTTGCTTTGAAAACTAAATTTGGCCAGGACCTCATCCATGAATCTCCATGAGACTCTGTCAAAAGCTTTATGCATGTCAAGTTTGATGGCCATCCCCACCTTCTTACTTTTATCCATAGAATGTATAGTTTCATGAACCATGATAATTCCATCTTGAATAATTCTTCCTTGAATGAATTTTCTCTGTTGTTGAGAAATGATCTCCATGAGAATAGGCTGCATTCTAGTGGTGAGAATCTTTGTAAAGATCCTATAAATGACATTGACCAAACTAATAGGCTTGAAATCTTTGAAGTCTTTTGCATCCATATTTTTCGGGGCAAGCACAATGTGTGTATTATTTAGTTCTTTAATAATATTTCCCGATCTGTAAAATTTATTGACAGCTTTCAAGAGATCTTCAGAGCATATTTCCCAACATCTTTGGAAAAAGTTGGCCGAGAAGCCATCTGGACCTGGAGCCTTATCCCCTTCTAAAGCAAAGACTGCCTTTTTTAGTTCCTCAATGGTGACAGTTTTTGAGAGATTTTTAAATCACTCAGCAGGTATTATATTATTAGGAATGGAGTCCAGAAGGAAAGATGTCGCTTATTCATTGTAGGAGGTATCTTTAGTGAGGAGGTTCTTGTAAAAATTTAGTGCCTCTGTTTTGATATCTTCAGGATCCTTAGTAATGTTTCCATTTCTTTTAGAAACTTCAGAAATTCTGTTACAAGCTCTATGTTTGATGGCTGTCAGGTGAAAAAAATTTGTATTTCTATCCCCATCCTTAAGCCAAAGGGCTATAGATTTCATTCTCCAAAAGGTTTCCTCATGACTGTTTATATTATGTAGCTCTGATAGGAGTTTTTTTTCCTGCTGATGGTCCTCAAGGGTCATACCTTTCATGGATACATTTAGCTCAAGCTCTTCAAGCTGTTGCTTAAGATCTTTCTTCTTTTCAAAAATGTTTCCAAAAACCTCTTTATTCCATTTTCTAACTTTCTGTTTAACATTCTTTAACTTCTGGAGTAGCCTGAATTGGGTCGTTCCTGTGCCTTCCCAAACCCACCACTCTTTAATTCTGTCCATAATGTCCTCATGTTCAAACCACATTTTCTCAAATTTGAAATTACCATGAAAAGGCTTAGTCCAATTGAAGAAATTGAGGACTATTGGATTATGATCAAATCCCGTTCTGGGGGAGAGTAGAAAGATGGAAATTCTGGTCCAGGATCCAATTTGTAGAAATAAGAGCTCTGTCAAGTTTAACCTAAATTAATTTCTCTCCTAATCTTCTGTTAGACCATGTGAATTGATTTCCATGAAGTTCTATGTCCATAAGATTAAGAGTCGAGATGAAGTCTGCAAATTCTTCCATACCAATGGAGAATTCAGAACTTCCTCCAAACTTTTCTCCTGGATCCAAAGGAATATTGAAGTCTCCCATAACCAACCAGTTCATGCTTTCAACCTTGCTTCGGAAAAAGGTTAACTCATTCCATAGCCCTCTTTTACCAGTGGCAGTATTGGGCACATAAATATTAGATAAGATCCAGCTCATTACATTAACGGAGTTAGTGATAGCTCGTCATTCTTTTTATATAATAAAATGTGAAATATATGTATATCAGACATACTTTATTCATTATGTCCAAATGTCTATATCTACTCTAAGTATGATATTTTAAGTGTAGTGCTTTCTGGGAAATTCCAAAAAAAGCTATCAAAAAAAAATGGGAAGGATTACATTTTTCCTAAACGTAAGTACGGCCCTCTTCACAATAGCCAATTTCGTGGAAACAGTGCTCTCTATAAGGTCATGGTAGGTTATACCTATTTGAGAAAATATTTGATTATTAGCAATGTTTTTTGAGTACCACTAAAAAAAGGGTCTATTTTATCTTACTTTGACTATAAGTTAGATTTACAATATGTTGGTCCGAAAATCTGTTGCGTGGACAGATCTATGGATAGACGAGCCAACAGTGTGCAGGGCTTAGCCCCTCTTTGAGACAGCAAAGCGAAACTGGTTTATTGCTACTTCTACTAGCAGGAACCTATGCAAGTCTCACAGATTCTGCCTTCGGGGGGTTGGGATCTCATCCCAGTAGAGTGTTCTAGGCTGCGAAGAGAAAGGAATAAAAGAAGGAGAAGAGAAAGAACAAATCCGAAGGAAGAAAAGAAATGAATTCCAAAGCGGAAGGGTCAGAAGATCTATGCTTTGGGCTTGGTAGTAAACAGAGCCAAACCTACTCGCATAAATAAACAAAGCAATACCGATAAACAAATGACGGAAAAGTAGATATGAATTCAACAGAAAAGACACATGCAGATCTAACATAAGAAAGATCTAATGTATAACACAGCTATTGAGCACAAAGTCTGAATAATTGTATTAATTGTTTTTATCTGTTACAAGAAAGCTCAAAGTCTTTCTCTCCTCACCTCTATTTCTATCTGAAAAAATGTTCACCTTTTTTGAATACAACAAGTATTCTAGTATTTATAGAAAGTGAGGGAGGAGAGAAGGCAAAATGGAGCCAACCACGTATTCACAAGATATTTACAAAATATCCAAAAGTCATGTTGACTTTTACAACTTGGATGGATGACATCATCCCATGATGCAACATGGATGATGTCATCATTTGTGCCAACACACTTTAGATATTTCGAAGAGAAAGTCGGAGGAATAGAGAGGAGAAGAAGAAGAAGAAGAAGAAGAAGAAGAAGCTATTCATCATCATCATCCTGTGGCCTAAAAGGGGTCGCCTGTTTCTGATGCTGATCAGGAGATGAGATGTGGAACTGAGCGCGGTATTCCAAGAACTTGCTGATCATTGGTGCAAATTGATCCTGTGATGGATCCTTGTGCCTTTCACTAATTGCTTCGCAAGTTTCCCGCTCATCAATGAGCTTTTCGGGGACCTTGGAATAGTCTTTACCCGCCTCGATTAGGGACCCGATGAAGTCTCTACAGGCCAGTAGGTTGTTGATGGATTCGATGTCGAAAGTGACTTCTGGCCCTGTCCCTTGAGAAGCTAGCTCCTTGAAAATTCGGATAGTATCGTCAGCTGATCTCAAGGTGAGGGAAGGAAGTGAGCAACCCTGGAGTCATAGATAGAACAATCTTCTCCATTTGATGCATCGCATCCAGGGCCTCTTCCTTCACCTTGTCTATCTTCTCTAACACAAATTCGAGCTGATCTATCCGATAGTCCAGAGTGGACATGATCTTGTTGAGGGTCCTTGGATGACCGAATACTCCAAACTTGACCAAATCTTCGACTGAACAGTCGAACATTTGTTGGAAGGCCTCGTGTTGGAGTCTGGCATTTTCGAGCTCTTCTGATACTGGACTTGCTAATGTTTGGAGTTCCTTATTCGCCTTCTCGATGTTCAGGTATAAACTAATATACTCGGCGATCACCTTTTCACTATCCTTAAGGATTTGGCTCCTCCAAGCAGAAACAGCCATACCTTGCTCGCCGATCTTTGAGTATTCATTGATCTTCTCCTGACTGAGCAGCTCAGGAGTTTCGGCGGCAGTTGTGGGAGGTGCACTTCCCATCTTCTGTAGGGCTTGAAGCAGGTATTTATTCTGCTCCTTCAGTAGCCTCTTTTCTTCCTTTGTTTCCTGAAGCTTTTCGCAGAGTGCATCAACTGCGGAAAGAGCTTCCCCCTGGAGACTTTCAGAGGATGTCCCCATTGTGACTTGGGTCACTGTGAAATCTGCCGGAGACAGATCTTCTTTTTCTTTGGTGAGATCGGGGTAGGCAATTTCCATAACTCTCTCACCTGCAGCGCTCTTGGAGAAGCGTGTAACCGGCTTGTGCTTCTTTGCTCCTTTAGCCGGAATGACTGAAAAGTCCATCGGAGCGATGGGGACTTTCCTCTTTGGTTGGCTCAGCTGCTGAGAGATCCAAGCTGGTCCTATTGAAGAAGGACCAGAGATAGAGGGGGGGAAGCAGCAACGGTAGAAGAGGGGAAGAACGTGGAGACACGCGGCGGCGGCATTGAAAGAATAGCCGAAGACATGCCCACGGGAGGAAGGGAAACCGCAGCTGTAGAAGACATGGGAAGGGAAGGGAGCCCGGAAATGAGGGAAGAAATGGAGGAAGACAAATCAGCGAGAGAGGAGAAGATGGACGAAGAGGCAGGGGGAGAGAGTAGAAGAAGGGGGAGAAGACACAACCAAAGGAGTGGTTGCCGACATCTGAGGAAGGGGAGGAAGAGAAGAAGAAGGGATAGAAGGGACCCTCTGTAGTTGTAGCGATGCCGACATCCTGGGTGGATGGGCGTATAGGACTATCCTCTGCCAACTCCTTCTCTGGAGAATCCAGGGTTATTACTTGTTCAGGCTCTGAAGGAAGAGGACTTTCAAGGGCTTCCTCCTGAATGGTGCTAGGCTCACCTTCCGCAGCTTTGCCTTTTAGCTACTTCTTTGACCTTGGAGGTGCATTACCCAAAGGAGAAGTTGTAAAATCTACACCGAGGTAGATTAACCCATTCATGCGGCACCAATGCTCTGTTCTCCGCATAGTCTCCTTGACCCTCTCCTCGATTGTCTGAGGAGCCTTGCTTCTGTCAATGTCCGGGAAGGGCCAATCATCCCCTTCTGTGTCATTATATACTTTGTCTACTTCGTCTTCCGTGGTTTGGAAGCCTTTTGGGACAATAGCCACTCCGTAATGGATGATTTCCGTTAATGCTAAGCGAGAGTGATCCTTTCTTCTGAGTTCTACCTCATGGAGAACGTCAATGTAGATATCCTCAATCTGAGGGACATGAATCGGATCAAGCTTAGCCCTTGGTAGACAGCCCCTAGGGTCGAATGTAGGCCTTGCTGGGAAATCATGCTTTAGGTTGAGCAATTCTAGCTCAGCAAACATCTCCTTCGCCTTGTGATAGCTGGAGCATGTGTAACGGCCTAAAAAATGGGAAGGATTACACTTTTCCTAAACGTAAGTATGGCCCTCTTCACAATAGCCAATTTCGTGGAAACAGTGCTCTCTATAAGGTCATGTATTCATATATTTTGGCCTGAGGCCAAGTTCCACTTCGGTGCAGCCCTGGATAATCCCTTTCAGACGCAGCAGCATACACTACGTAGGAGTTCATGTGGAACACTCCTGTTGTAGCGAACTGTTGCAGTTGCTCGGATATTGTGCTGCTTATTATCTCCCCCAGCAGAAACGCTGATCGGGCAGATTCTTATTCATTGTTTCCAGGTACCGCAACATCCACTTATGGAAGTAGTGAGCATCTGAAAGACCGAAAACTCTGCTCAGGAAGGTGATTGTATCACTGAGTTCCTCCGAGAAATCACTCCGGTGGATAGTTTGAGGCCACCGGGTCGACAGGGGAAAACGTGCGCCCTTTGGCGCATGGAAGGAAATGACAACAGGAGAATGAGCGCGCCTTTGGCGCATCAAACGAGTTGTCGACACGAAGCTATGTGCGCCCTTTGGCGCACCAAAACTTGATGTAACAAAGATATTACGTGCGCCCTGTGGCACACCAAAAACTCACTCAACATCATTTGGCGCACCGAAAGACGTGCTAACATGGAAAACCATGCGCCAAAGGCTTTTAAGGAGGCGCATCAAAAATTGATGTTGCAAGGCAAAACCATGCGCCCAGCCAAAAAAGGCTCAAAAAGACTAAGTTCAAAAACTGAATTTCCCGGGAAGGGATTTTACAATATTTTGAATGCGAAGGATCCCTAACGAGGGATCGAAACAAAATTTTCGGTAAGGTTATCGGTAAAATTGCCCTTGTCAATTTTACAGGATAACACAATACTAATTGAAGAAATTTATGCGAAATTGATCAAACTTATGTTAACTTATCTATAGTGCCAGTCTTATTAGGCTGCAAACATTTACTATCTAATATGTTATATCCATTGAAGGTAAAAAACACTAAGAATTTAAAAATAACGATAAAATAACAAATCATGACCTAGTTTAGCAGAAGATAGGGTCCCAACATTTCATCTTGTCATTGTAATCACTGTTTGAACACTTTTTGCTCACTAGTGATTTTCATTGATTATAATTCTATCATATTTGATTGACTATCCATGGTGGAAACAAGTGATACACTAAAAATCCTCGATAGGGATCAAGCCATACGTATTGTCCATAAAATATATTATTTGTAACATATAATTTGCAATGTTTCGTATTGGAAAAATTGTTTTCCTAACTCTTAGTTTCATTACTTATTGAAAGTAACAACAAAATGGACACTAGTTTCAGCAATTTCTTTTATTGAAAATTGCGGTAAAATAATAAATCATGACCTAGCTAAATGACCGTGAGGATCCTATCATTATGGTCGTTTTAAAAATTATTTGTAAAACTTTGGATCACTAGTGTTTTTCATTGATTATAATTATATCATGTTGGCTAGAATGTACCTAGCAGAGACAATAGCTGCGCTACATACCATATAGAGGGATCAAGCCTTATGTAGTTCCCATAAGGTATTATTTTTGAAACACATAATTCACATCAGATCTTATTGGAGAAAATTCTTAGTGAATGCTATGCATTTTTTCCTTATCGAAAGTAATGACATAGTGGATGCTAGGTTCAATAGTTTAATAATTTGAAAATAACGTTAAAATAAAATATCATGCTCTAGTTTAGCAGTCGTTAGGCCCCCACCATTACTGCCAGTCATAATAAATACCATACGTATATAGCTTTGGGTCGTTACTGTGTTTTCATGGATTATGTAGTACTCATAAGACATATTTTTTTTAACATATAATTGACATATGTTTATATGAGATAAAATGATTAGCGACCGCTAAGATTTTGTACGTATTGAATGGAACACCATAAAGACCACTAGGATCAACTATTTTTTATTTCAACACTATGTGCATGAATTTTGAATGATAGTTTTATCCATTTATTTTTATTGTACCATATTTGTTAGGCTATGTGTTGTGGAGAGAAATTCATGCATTACATACCCTCTAAATGGAGCGAAACGTGTTATGTGTTTCCCATAGACTCAAAAGTTTCTTATTTTTGAAAATAGCCATAAAATAGCAACCCATGGTATAGCTTAGTGGTCGCTAGGCTCCTACCTTTACCTCTTACTCATTTTAAACACTATCTTTATAGTTTTGGTTCCCTGGCCTTGGTATGTAGTTCCCATAAGATAAATATGGTTTTCAACTCATATTTTATCTCGCTTAAAATAAAATAAAAATGCTTAGCACCCGCTAAGCTCATTTAATTATTGATAGAAATGGCAAATGAGACCCTAGGATCAAAAGTTTCTTATTTTGAAAGTAGACATAAAATAACCAATTCACGATTTAGCTTAACAGAATGCTAGGATCCTACCTTTACCTATTCTCATTTTAAACACTATCATTTACAGTTTTGGATCCCTGGCCTTGGTATGTAGTTCCAATGAGATACATGGTTTTAAACTCATACTTCACATCATTTCCTATAAAATAAAATTCTGTAGTGCCTGCTAAGCTCATTTACTTATTGACATAAATGGCATATCAGACCCTAGACTCAAAAGTTTCTTATTTTGAAAGTAGACATAAAATAATAAATTACGGTTTAGCTTAACATCCACTAGGCTCCTACCTTTAGCTCTTCTTATTTTAAACATTATCTGTAAAGTTGTGTATCGTTAGGATTAGTATGTAGTTGGCATAAGATCCATGGTTTTGAAGACATATTTCACATTGTTTCTTAACAAAGAAAATTCTTAGCACCTGCTATGCTCCTTTACTTATTGAAAAAAATGGCATATCAGACCCTAGGCTTAAACGTTTCTAATTTTGAAAATATCCATAGAGTAACATTGTCTGTATAGTCTTGGATCGCTAGCCTTATTATGTATCCCAAATAGTTTGTTTGAACTTGCCACGTGAAAAATTTTAATTGGATAATTAATTTAAATTAGTGCACACTATATCTAATAATGTAGAAATCAAATTTGGTAAAGAATGGAATGTAAATTTTTGTATATTATTATAATAATCTTCAAAATTATGTTTAGGATTTATTACATCTATTTTTTTTTTTTTAATATTTATTTTCTATGTTTGGTTGAATTATATGTTGTATAATATATTTTTTATTATGTTTATATTACTATAGGCTATAGACAATGAATTAGGATTTATTTATTTATTTTTTTTAATATATTTTTTTGCTATGCTTGGTTTAGTTATATGTTGCATAATATATGTTATTATTATGTTTATATTATTATAGGCTATAGACAATGAATTAGGATTTATTTCTTCTATTTTTTTTATATATTTTTTGCTATGTTTGGTTCAATTATATGTTGTATAGTATATTTGTTATTATGTTTATATTATTATAGGCTATAGCCAATAAAAAATGTTTAATTTTTAATTTTTAAACCATGGGAAAATAAAATAGGAAAATTTGAATTCCCTCTGCATTTTTCAAATATTTGAAATTCCCATAGCTTGCCCTTTTGCTTTTAGAGGGGGAAAGTGAATATTTCAAATTTTTGTATCCTTGCTCTTTTTCTTTTTTTGAAATTTATTTCATGGAATGTGCTAAGCAAATTATTAAATACCTCTGAAAAATATTGAGTAGGGTTTCAAATTTTTTCGGTCAATCCGAAAAGCATATATTAAAAATTAAAAAATACACGCAGACTCATATATTATGGGGTTAAGTGTTCAAATATAGATTTTTTTTGCATACAATTATAATACTCGTTTATAGAGAAAGGAACAAAAAACAAGGAAAAAAAAGATGCACATGAAGGAGGATACTAACAGAGGTTTTGAAAATAATCACACATGATTGTTTGAACGAGATAACAGATTGAGGTTTCACAGAAAACATAAAGCATGAAATAATTACAGATATTACTAAACTAGGTATTTATAATAAAGGTGAACCTTTTTATTGTATGATCTATTAGTTTCTCTATAGTCAACTAGTTCATATGTTTTGCATGACAGTCCAATCTTGAACCGACACAAGGCCTTGCTTTGTCCTACTGTATCGTGCTCCGCAGTCAAGCCTTGCTTTCCAGTTGTTTTTGATCTCCGTGCCAAACTTCATTTTTCATCTTGAAAAATCACTTTTTTGTGTGTTAACGAAAGATTTTTATTCGCTTTTCTTCACTGGTATTTATCTCTATTTAATGCTTTCCCATTTCCGCCATTCTATTTCTCTCTTTGGCTATTTTCATTTTGAATTTTTCATGTACTCGTTCCCTGGGATTGTTTTATAGGATAATGATAGATTCTGACACAGTCGCCTTATTTTTAATTTTATTTTGGTTAGGAGAACCAAAAATAGTTTAATTTTGTTCATCAAGATGATGCAAAGAAACCTCGTTAATTAATGCATATTACATTTCTTAACATGGTTTCCACTTAGATATTTTACGAAAATATATGAGGTTAAAAATATTAATTCAAAACTATAAAACTATATTAAGAATTCAAGTGTAAGATAATTATTTCCATTTAAATATGTGTTTCCATGTAGAATTAACCAAATGTAATGTCCTTCATAATTTTTATGGTATGTACATTAGAAGTTAAACACATTAAACATGCAATAATATTATTAAATCTAAGTTTAATCAAAATACATTTTATAATTAATATATTCTTCCTTTTGAGCCCAGCTAATCTATGCCACAAACTTAACATAGCTTTGAGGCAACCATGATATAAATTCGTTTTTTTGACAACCTATTGACGAAACCCCAATTCTATTTCAAATTATATAAAGGATTTCTACATGTATATTTATATATCCATTATATAAATTGTGGATTTGTTTGTTATCGTTTCTATCTTTTCCAGTATGATTTCTTTTCTATGAATAAAATCTATAATAGGAAAAGTTGTATACCCTAGCGTCCTCTAGGCTATAATTATAATTTGGAAAAAACATTCATTTTCCTTGGCACCTCGCATGGATCAGTTGTTGTTATATAGGAAAAACAACGTTTTTTGGTCCTAGTGATCGCTTTTGTTCCTTTTCCTAGCCGTTATATTCACATAATATTAACAATTTAGATTTATAAAATAGCTTCATTTTGAACGTGATATATTTACCTTTAAGAATAGATTAGTGGCCGCTAGGATGCAATGAGTAGATTGACGTCATTTGTAAAAATACTTGTTTTATATATTATCAGATCACAATTACGAGTTTCCATAGTTTTTCATAAATGTTAAATAAATATGTAACAATCTTGTAAGAAGTAGATAAAACTATACATTTACCTGTATAACATATTAAAGATACAAGTTTTACATGTATATTTATGTATCCATTATATAAATGCCAGTTTAATTTTATTTATTATCTTTTCTAGATTTTCAATATGATTTCTATCAAAGAATAAGAATTTAGATTTATGACATAGCTTCATTATGAATATGATATATTTACCTTTAGGAATATCTTACCATCCACTAGGGTGAAACGAGTAGTTTGCGTTGTATTTAAAAACTGTGTAGAATAACTTCTAGGTCACTAGTCTTGGTTTCCTTTCTTGTCCTAAATGTAAAAATATTCTACCAAAATATCATTAGAAGAAATATAGAATTCTACACATATAGTTATGTAACACATGAAAAATATGATTCTAAACTGTACACATGTTCATTATGAACATGATATATTTTCCTTTAAGTATAGCTTAGTGGCCGCTAGGGTACAATGAGTCCAAGTCTATACGTATACTGTTATATATATATATATATATATATATATATATATATATATTCCAAATTTATTTTTTACCATTTATATAATATCATTTTTTAATACAATTTGATATGAAAAAAGTTGGCTACTCTAGTGACTTCTAGGCTATAATTCTTATTTGGATGAATTTTTCATTTCCCTTTATGGACTCAAGGATAGGTGGAGTTTGTTTCATAGGAAACATAAATTTTTTGGTTCAAGCAATCACTTTGATATGTTTCTCTCATGTTAAATATGCAAAGACTAATAATAAAATTCATAACACAGCTACATTATAAAAATAACACACTTACTTTTAGGAATAGCTTAGCGGCCGCTAGGATTGCATTGAGTATATCGCGTTGTATCTAAGAATAACTTGTTGTAAATCTTCACGTTCTCCCATGCATCGAGGATATCACATTGATATAACATTAAGACATTATGGTTTGTTGGATTAAACAAATTAAATTAAAATATTTTGACATAAGTGGGCGCTAGGTACTATTACACATAATAATGTTTCGAGCTTACTGGTGTTATGTATAATCTATCCATTTACCTATATTAATTATGCATTGAATATTAATGTATCTGTATTTATTTATATGTTTCAATAAGGTTATATTTAATCGTAACCATCTTATAAGTTTGTATTCAAACAATACGGGTATGTTATATTGTTTTAATACGATATAAATGTTTGATTGGTATTATACAGCTTATTGGCCGCTATGCTTACACCAGAACATACCTTTTTCGAAGCTTGTGTGAATTTACTAGTTTGTTATTGCACCTGTGCAACATATCTCCATGATATGTATAACATTTGTACAGATACCTATAAGTATTGTAGCTCCTACAATTATGTGAATATATGGTATGATTTTAAGATTTTAAATTATAGATATTATCAGGCTTCCATCCCTATTTCTCAGGTTATACATTTGGTACCAGAGCAAGAATCATAGGAACCTAGTGAAGGTGTAGGCAAGAGAGATACAACATAGATAAAGGAGATTGGATAGAGCGTTTGCAACAATTGAGAGCCTGTGTAGCCTCCTGCAAACACCCATCCCCGTCCCTATCTCCTGGGTATCCTCCTATTTGTTCTAGGTTATGTATTGAACGCATGATTTTTTTTACAACGATTAGATGCACCCAACACCATGTGTTTAAATTTGTTGCAGCTTATAAAAAAAATTTTAAAATTTTTAATTATGATTATTTTGAGCTTAGTCCTCATCTAGAGGTTTATGCTACCACATAATCATTAGAGAAGCTACCAGTAGTTTTTGCATGTGTAAGAAACTAAATTACAGGTATTAAGACTCCTTAGTGACTTCACTAGGTTATGCATCATGCATAATGTTTGGGTACATCCATTCAGCTTGAGCTATGTATCTGCATTAACATAATTTTTTTGACAAAGACCGATGCTATTAAGATGTGTTCTAATCATTCAAAACTAAGCCTTATGGTATGAATTGAAGAATTTACAACTGGGATATGTTTGAGCATTATCGCTCGCTCGAGCCCTGCTACAAGATAATCAATGGAAGCCTAGTGGTAGTCTGAAGACTAAGCCATACACTATAGCATTATTATGTATGGTGAGACCATTAGTTGGACGCTCGAGTTATGCCACTAAATAGTACCTGTGGTATTCAATTCACTACATCCAAATGCACCAGACCAATTATCATCTCATCACACAGAAGAAACATCCAAATTAGCTGATTCGTCCCCCTATGACTTGTGAGATTTTACACTAGGACCTCCTCCTGATCAACGACTTCTACAACAAGTGACATGAGACTTACGACCTACGACCTGTGACAAGTCCTCCACCAGTAAATTCCCATAATGACCTGCAGGCAACTTATCATACAAAATATAGGAGGAAAATATGGTGATAGAGTTATAATCAACTGAATTTTAACCACAAACTAATAGAAGTCCTATTGTCTTAGATACAATGCAAATTTTACTTGCTTCAATTTTCAAAATCAACCATTCTAGTTCCAATGATAAAAATCCTAAAGTACACAATGCATATAAGAAATATTAGGCTATTTTCACACTATTCAGATACACCATCGTTGATGATCCCGAAATCTACATCCCCTTATATTATGGACACATGATGAGAAGAATAAGATTCATTCACTTCCTTTCAAAAGGTAATGTTTCACTTTACTGTACCTATGTGCAAGTAATATATGTATACCTATATGTATATATATATACTATCCTCCATACCATATATATATATGCCCACATCCCCCATATATAATTCATGGACATGAGACTTATAGGTATAATTATGCAATCGCTCTTTTTTATCGAAGTGAGAGAATTTTATTATTGTACTTATTTAAGGGAAAATATCCTAAAAGAAGATTGACCTATTTTTATAAATACCTTAAACTTATTGAATCTAGACGATGCCTTCATATTTTTTGTATTAGAATTGGAGCTATTGCCCTTTGGACTTAATAGGATTGAAAAGAATAATCTTAAACATGACGTGTCAACACATGGTCTACCATTCATCTGTAAGATATCTTTGACTATCTCCATGCACAAATTCAGACCGTCTCAAGCGAATTCCGTCATAACTACGTTCCAAATTATTCCCGTCCAAATCCAATTGAAATCAATGACTTACGAGTAACATCCATCCCTGATAAAAACTCTGGGGAAATTTTCTTGCTAGGACCATACTGTTTCTTACCTGCTAAGAAACCTAACGAAGCCCTATACGTCACCATCCTAGACAGACTTGATCCCAGTAATACCCATTAGTAAAAGATGTATAGGTATTAATGAAATTTGGTCTAGATTACATAAAAATAATCTAAGCCACCAATGCATAAAACAATGAATATTATTATATTGCGATTTAGAAATCATTCGGGATATCAATTACATTGATAGAGTTTACATTATCATAGGACGATGTTATGCTTCCCATATAAGGAGTCAACATT
The DNA here is from genome assembly GCA_019776745.2 of Taxus chinensis. Lineage (NCBI taxonomy): Eukaryota > Viridiplantae > Streptophyta > Pinopsida > Cupressales > Taxaceae > Taxus > Taxus chinensis. Next base: position 879,691,366 of record CM034150.1, on the reverse strand, counting down.
AAATCCTTAACAACCCATCATATATCTAACTGTATAATCCCTACAATCTCTTCAAAATCTATCGCACTAATATAATCTCTCACATGTAATAATAGTTAACATGAGTTGTTCGTCACAACTCACCAATAATAAAACTATTATAACTTATATTATTAATATGAGTTCTATAAACTCAAAATTAATAATATTACATTTTTTTATTAAAATATTATAAGTCGGTACGTTTTTAAAAACTAATGTAAATTGTTTTGAGCTTATTGAACTCTAAGCTAATCAACGGTGTTGACTCTGGAGAAATGTATAGCAATCAAGATCTGTATAAATTAGTCAACTTTATTATATGATTTTAAAATTTCAAATTAATATATTTTGAGCATATAGTCCACTATTTTATACCACAAAACAATCTTTATAGCCTATAAGTGGTTAGGATTTAATAAATTAAATTAAGATATTTTCAATTTAGCAACCACTAGGTTATGCCACAACATAATATTTAGATCTTAGCAGTCTCTAGGTTTTAAAAAAAGAAAGTAAGAACTTAAGAATATAATATTTTGAGTTAAAAATTCAATAGTATTTAACAAACAAAAGAAATAAATTGACTTTGGAGATCTCTATAGTAATGAAGACCAGTTTAAATTAGTGTAATTTTTTGTATGGATTTAAGATTTGGAATTAAGATATTTCGAGCTTAGCACCTACTAGGTTTTGCCACCACATACTATTCAGAGACTATCGGTGGTTTCAGATACTTAAAGCTTAGCATCCGATAGCCTATGCCACAACATATTATTTGGATATTTAATTTTATAGGGTTCATTAATTCATAGTTGCAATATTTTACAGTATTTAACAAAGTACGTGAAGATATTTATAACTTAGTTAACATTAGTTTAAACAAAGACATAATATATGGAGGTTATGGTCGATAGGATTAAACAAATTAAATTAGCATAGTTTTAAATAAGTGGAGATTAGGTACTTCCATAATATATTATTTTGAGCATAATGGTTGCTATCATTTAACATGTTATTGAATGATATTTTGAGCTTAGCATCCGCTAGATTATGACACAACATAATATTTGGTGCTTAGCACTCACTAGGTTTTAAAAAGAGAAATAAGATATTATTAGCTTGGCTTCCGATGGGTTACACCAAAACATAATATTTGGATCTTAATGGTGACTGGGATTTAGAAAATTTGAATCAACAATATATTATTTCAAGCTCAAAAGACAGTAGCAGTTAATAAACAAGGGAAAGATATTTTTATCTTTGTGGCCATTAGGTTTTTTCACAACATGTTATTTGGTGATTTCATCACTAGGGTTTAACAATTTGTAATTAAGATATTTTACAGTATCTAACAAATTAGAGGTATATATTCATATATTTTCTAGTGTTAAACTCACAATATAATATTCAAAGCTTAGTTTTTGCTAGCACCTAACTAATAAGAGAATTATATTTTGATATTAGACAAACGTACGTTATGCCACACCATAAATTTTTGGAGCTTGGTGGTCGTCAAGTTATATCAAAATAAAGTAGGATACTATGATCTGAGAAGCCACTAGGTTATACCAAGACATAAAATATGGAGCATAATGATCTTAAGGATGTAAGAAAACTCATTAAGATATTCAAAGCTTACTCGTGACTATCATATGCCAAAACATTAAACTATTTGGAATTAGAGTAAAAGTGGGTTTTCCGAAATAACCTACATACTAACACAAATAAGACCTCACGGCCAGATATTACACCAAAATAAGAAGAGAACAATCACATATGTAGTAAAAAACAATAAACCAAAAAGTTCCAAATCAGACAAAGCCAAATTACATTTTATGGATATTCATGAGAGTAGTTTCTTCATCCTTAGCATCGGCAGTAGGTCTTCCTTGAAACAACACATACACTAACATAATGTGTAGGAAGTATTCATTGATTTTCATCCAAGTCATGCCCATGTGACTATTCCATTCCTTGATAGAAGATAATGAGTGCAACATAATGTTCAATGGCCTCATGCGGATTAGGAGATATCTTTTATAAATGCACCTTATGTTATGAAGCTACAGTGAGGGAGCCCATTTTATCTAATAGAGGAGAATGAGGGTAAACCAAGGAGAGATCCCACAACACATCTATAATTTCCAAGTCCATGATAACTTCCATGTAAAAAGGAGGTAAGATAACCACACATTCTATTGTGATCAGGTGAGTTGAGTCGGTTGTATCCATTACAATGTCTAGGGAGATGAGAGGAGAAGCCAGAGAAGCATCATCAAGAGGTGGAGAGGAAGTAGATACTAAGTTTAAAATATGTTCAGAGACCTTAGGAGAGTACTCTAAGGGGTCCAAAGGGTTAAGAGTCACTAGAGAAGATGAGGGATACCCAAGAGTGAAAGAAAGGGGGGATACCACCAGACCGCTATGGCTAATCATCATGATGTCTGAATCGGAGTCGGAAGGGAGACAAAGGTAGTGGCAATGGCGATGAAAAGAGGAAGTTGGATGTGAAAGAGTAGGGAGGAAACAAGGCTGTTTTCCTAGCTTAGAGGGGAAACATGATATTTATTTTTGGGAATATTTCATTTTAAAGATGAAACACAAAAGGCATTGGTGTAGGAAAGGACCTTCATATTCTCTATCTAGTTTAAGGGGCCTCTTAAGCGATTGAAACAAAAAATCCACAAATTTTACCTTCCAATCATGTAAAAGATGGACAAGAAGAAAAATTTTAGGCCAATATATCACTTTATAGCCTCGCTCTAGCATGAAGTACCTCATTAATTTCTCAGCAACCCTATCCCAAGGTTGTGGAAGTGAGTCCTTCTCATATCCCAAGTGATACATTGTCATATTTTCACCAGGATATAAGAACTCATCCATCTCCTATTGAAGTGAGTATTTAAAATAAATGTCTCCCTCCATGGGGAGCCCTGTTGTAGCCTTAATGGACTCTATCAAAAAATAAAAATTTGTTTTTCCCACTTGGACTCTTCCTTTCTTCCAGGTTGCCATCACATTATTGGTCACTCAGACAAAGTGACCAGACATTCTTTCCATAAATGACATAACACCACCATCATGGAAAAATATTCCATACTACTGGGTCAACTTTGACCTCTTCATAGGAAGAAGGCTCAATGTCTTTGATGGTGTCACCCATAGTGAACATGGCTATTGCAACAATGAATGTCAAATGCCTGATATAGATGATGCTTAAATAGAGATGTCGAGTACCTTCATTCCAATCTTCAACACTTGTATCCAAGTTTTCTAATTGAAATCTGACGCAATTAGTAGTAGTCATTACTCGGTCCCGCCCATCACATGAATGCAATCTATAAATTCCTTAAATGCCTAAAAATCCAAAAATGTTGTATCCTCTTTTCACCGCCAAAATAGGTTATGCCTCAACATAACCTAACAAATTTTATTGTAATTTTAGTTAATGTTCATACAACAACAACATTAATTAGTTAATGTTCTTGCAATTACTGCATTTAGTGGAATTTTAAGGTTTGAATGTTAGCAATATTAGATATATTTAGTTAATATATATTATAAAGGAAGAATCTACAAACAATATGTAGCAAGGTGAAATAACTAACATTGCTAGACACGATTTCATACTGTATATATTATCAGAAAACAAATCATAAAACAATACATTATTAGAATTTCTTTATTATAACATCTATTTGTTACATTTAGGTTCTCTAAGGTTGTTCATTCTACACATGGAAATGAAGTTGGTAAGCACAAAGATGTTTTAGGGAGCACAAACAATACTTGTGATGGGCATTTGTTTCTGATAGTTGGTGAGCTGATTTCACGCAACATTGTTTGACTGGAAGGAGACAGGAACGGTGTTGTCTAAACAAAAAAGCATCCCCATGAGTCCTCTCAATCCCTTGTTTTGGTTTTTTTCAAGGGAGAGTATCATGTTTATTTTAGACCAAGATAGATTTAAATGTAGATACAATTACATGTGTGTGGCAAGAATAAAATGCTTATTGGGTTTTTGTTCTCTTATAGGTACAATTACAAGTACACGACAAGAATAATATGTTTTTTCATGTTTTAAATAGCCTCATGGATGTTAAAATTTATTCTTATATTGAACCCTTACATGAATTCAGACTGGTGTGGGTATACATATTAACTTGAATCAAGATTGTTGTGTTGCAGCTACAGTCGGCAATTGGTTGTTTATATTACTTCAAGCATAGTGCTCACTTTCATTTAACAAGTTACTGAACGATATTTTGAACTTAGAATCCATTAGCTTATGACACAACATAATATTTGGATCTTTACGGTCTCAAGGTTTTGAAAAAATAAAGTAATATATTATTTTTATTTTAGTGGTCACAGGGATTTAACAAATTAAATCAACTTAGTTTGAGATTAATGGCTAAATGTATTTGAAGAATATAATATTTCGAGCTAAAGAGTCACTATCATTTAACAAGATAAAGAAAGACATATTGAGTTTAATTTCCCCTAATATCTCCAGTGTTAATCTCATAATGAACTTCCACCTAGTTGGAGGATAGAATTGATATAACAAAAAAAAACTATAGTAATTTGGGATTGAAGTGAAATTTGTAACATGTTTTTTAAATTTGTTACTACTCGAACAGAAGTGTGATTAGCATCATGGATGTTAAAATTTCTTCTTATTGGAAGGATTGAAAGATTTTTTAATTACTACAAAATTCCTTTTATGTTGTACTTATAATATGTTGTTGTTTGAATTAAAAAATATTGAACATGTTTCTAAAATAGTCTAATGTCTTTTAAACTTCCTAGATCAATTGTTTTCACAAAAATGCTTTTATTACATGAATTGATGGAGATAAATGACTACAATGCTTAAGTATAACACATGACATATCAATTATTGGAACAAACATATTAATTGTCAAAACATATGTTGTCTTAGAAAGGATTTCTAGAGGAAAAATTAAACTAAGGATTTTACTTTCCAAGGTCAACAAGATGAAGATTGCCCACCTTAATTGGAATTGAATCGTAAATATTGGAGGACAAAAATTTTATTTATTTGAAATATTTGTTACTTACTATAAAATACCTTTTTATGTTGTACTTATAATATGTTGTTGTTTGAATGAAAAATATTGAACATGTTTCTAAATTAATTTGATGTCTTTTAAACGTCCTAGATCAAGTGTTTTTAGATAATTATTTTCCTACATAAGTTTATGGAGATCAATGAATATAATTCTCTAGTATAACACCTGACATACCAATTCTTGGACCAAACATATTCATTGTCTGAACATATGTTATCTTGCAAAGGATTTGTCGAGGAATTTTTTTATTAAGGATTTACTCACAAATGTCAACATGTTTTTCTGGTTAGCTGTTCAAAACAAGATTTTAAGCGTTTGTAATGTGAGAAAGGATACAATTAATAATTGGACCATAAGAAATATCCTTAAAGGTACTAAATAATTTTTTTTGAAAGAGTTTGATAAATATAATTAGTCATACCCCTAGAAAGTGTAATAAATTTGTAGATTATCTTGCCGAATTGGGGGCTAAATGTAGTAATTTTAAAGTGTGTGAGAGGGGAGATGATATCACCAATCTGATTAATTTCATTAAGAACATTAAGTACTAATGTGCCAATGGTTGTTTTCCCTTGTTAGGATGTCATCCTTATACTTATGGTTAGCAGGACCCTTCGCACGTGTAAGATATATAGTGGGATTTTTATTATTTTTGCTCTTACGATTCATTTTGGCCATTATTTCTTCCATTTTCAATATCATTCAACTAAAACCATGGGAGGTGGTCATTAGATAACCAATCCCATAAACTATGGTGCCCTAAAGGAAAAACCCTTCTTGTGGAACATTCTAAAAATTGGGGGGTTTAGGAATTTCATCTAAAAAATCATAGGGTTTGATCCTTATCTTGCGTTAGAGTTTGATCGGGCATGGAACAATGACATCATAGTGATCCATGGCATGGAAATTTAGGTCTCATAGGATTCGATAACATAGGTGATTGGAATGGAGATGGAGGGCTTAAATATTTTTAGAGACCATACCAGATGCAAGAATAAATTCATACTTTCTTCCATCATAAAGAAATGGTTTACCTGTTGGTAGAAGATATAGCTAGATTCTACATCCCTAATATTTGGAATATGGTCTTTCTCCACCTTATTAGGTACATTACTCTTGAAGTGAATTATAGAAAGATATTTACTTTCCATCTTACTATGCTTAGTATGTTTAGGCATAAGATTGCTGTGAGACTTCCCTTTTTCCTGTTTATGTCACTCTCTGCATCAGTGAATGATTTTCAATAGGGAAATATTGATATGCTGATACACCATGGACTAATTTTTTTTCTTTTTAATAATGGTAAACCATTGGTGGAAATGTAATTAGAGCCTGAATGCAAGGATTCAGATGAAAATTCTACTCTTGCGGGCCATATGAAAAAACTAAGGAGAAAGAAGAGTAAGGAACCTTAGGGGAAGGGAAATCTTGGTACTGGGGTTACAAGTTCTGTAATTAATATGAAAGGGGAGTCATATAAATGGAAGAGAGTGAATCTAGGTTGGAATTTGGCTTATGATAAAATTTCTCTCAATGTGAGTCAGGTGGAAATGGATATGGAAGCCTTAGGCGAAGTTGGAATGGATATGGGAAATAGTGTTAGGTATTGCATTGAAGCCTCTATGAAAATTTGTATCACCCAAAACTCTATCAGGGCCAATATAGTAGAGATCAAAATTTTTGTTTTGGATTTGCAAGGGCATGTGGTCATACTGGAGTAGTGACACAAATTTCAAAGGTATAATCTCCACCTCAGTAGTTCTGATGAGGAATAACAAGTGTAAGATGACATCCCTATCATGAGCAAGTAGGGTGATCATATGAAAGGGCAAGAAGAGCATCAACTGGAAGAGTACAAATGTTTGAATACTAACTAGTCCATTGGCTATTGGAGATTTCATTTGACAATTTGTGGACTATATCATTTGTGATGTTTTCCCCTTCATGTTTTGTGATTTTTCCTTGCATTGATATGTTGGATTGTAGTTTGTGATAAGATGTTTTAAACAATTATTTCTTGTTTCTTTCTTGTTCACTCTTGGTGATACTCATGATGTATTCTATTGTAAGGTTTTTGGGTGCCTTAATCCTGTATAAAGTATCCAATAATTATGTTTACATATATTTAATAAACCTTGTTAATAGTAACTTTTTTAATGACATTTTAAATTAAACAAGACAGAGCATCAATTTCATGCCTCACGGATGGGAGATGTGCTAGTTGTGTGACTGTTTTCTTAGAATTGTGATTTTTATTAAATAGAATAAATCAATGTTGCAACAAGGCCTCATATTTTTCAAATCAATAATAACTAGCTAACAAATAAAAAAATAAATAATTTTTGTAGTTTAAAAAATATTTAAATAAATTATAAACATTAGAAACTTGAAAAGTTATAGAATATTTTTATTTTGATTGGTGGATTGAGGAGAAATTTTAAGTGAGATGTTTTGAGCGTAGCGCCTGCTAAGGTAACCTAATACTTCCACATGTGTTCATGTATACTTTGCTTAATGCTAAATCAAATGAAACAAGAACTACCACCTAAAATAGTTCTATAATTTAGCTAAAACAAAGCATAAACACCATCATGATAAGAATTAAACAAGGGTTAGATGCTAGCATTCATCAATACAAACTTTGAAACTAACAATGCTAAATATCTAAACTCCTCTATTCTCTAACAACAAATAAATGAATTGACCTAAGTAAGCTCCATGGCTATCAAAATAGTTGTCCTTAATGTTCCAAGAACCTAGGAATGGGGGCTAATCAAAGTTGGGCTACAAGACCCTTTTGACACCTCCCATATGACCCAAGCACTTTAAGAAAGAGGCTTAACTCTTCAAGATGATGAACTCTCAAAAGAGCAAGGTGCAAGCTCTTAGTCTCTTTGCTATATGCTTTGCATTTGCTCTCTTAGAAAGTTTAGGTGTAAGTAAAAAGGTAGGTGGAGGGCTCTTTATATAGCCCAAAGGATAAAGGATTCAATACATTCTCATGAATGTGCGATAAAGGTAAAACATGATTAGGAATGGATAAGGTTGCTTTATTAAAGGTAACCTTACTTTAGAAGGGTTTAATACATGTTTAACAAGTCATGGGAGTTGGGGGTATTATAATTAATCAAAGGTGATTAATTAATAGGTAGGTGTAAGATTATAAAAGCCAATTAGAAGAATATTAGTGTGATTTAGGCTATTATAAGGGGATTAAATCAATTAAATATTGATTTATTGGTTAAATGGAAGGGAAAGCTAATTAATTAATAATAATTAATTAGTCTAGGTAGAAGGGGTGATTTATTAACGGAAGGTCGTTAATTAGGGTATTTGTTGGATAGGCAACTTAATTAATTAGCTTAGTGTAATTAATTAATGATGATATGAGGGAAAATGAGTGCTTTTGATGATATGTCATTGATTTGTGAGAAAGGGGATAATTAGCACAATTTAAGTATTTAAATTCCTTGGGCGTAATTATAGGTGTCTACATTTGCCCCTCTTTGGGGTGGCGTAAGTGATGCCACTTCAAAGATAGTAGACAAAAGATATTTTGAAGGGATAGAAGAAAAATTAGTATGAGGGAGAGATGCCCCCTCGAGTGTCGATGGGGTGACGAAGGAAGTCGATCGACGATCGAAAAATATGAGAAGTAGGCAGAAGAATGGGGACAAGGCAGGATGCCCCAAGGAGAGGGAGAATTAGGGGTGAAAGGGAAGTCGTGTAGAAGAAATATGGATGAGGGGAGAGAAGAGCTTAACCTCTAGCCGCTTATTTGTTTGGAACAAATTTGATGTCATCATATTGCCATAGGAACTACATCATCGGTCCTTATGAAAAATATAAGCATAAGACAAAGGTACAATGACATAAAAAGCCATACTACGAACAATTGTCCATTACTGAAAGTACCAACTCCACGCAACATACAATAATGCAATGCAATACGAGAAGGAAACAAGCTCATATAACAGGGAAAACAAGTACGAACGCACATATCTAACCCAACAACGGTCAAGACAATTGTACAAATGTTTTGTTATCAGTGCTGAAGAGATCCACAAGTTTGTGATTGATGACAAGGGTTAAAAATGATGCCCCAAGCAAGGATACATGCAAGGGGAAATGAAAATGGACACGGGGTCCATGAAAAGCATTTGTGCACAATGAAACAGCAACAGGTAACCAAAAGTGCCCTAGAGTACAGACGAAGCAAGCAGCTAGCTTTTTTGAATGGTTGTGAATCCAGTGATCCATGAGTCGTATTAATCGGGGAATATGTGAAACAAACCAACAGGATATGGAGAAAATACCATGCACAAGACACAAGTTTTAGCCGTAAGAAGCAAGTTACCATTTTGTAGGGTGTTTTACTTTTTAGGAATTTTTTCAAAAAAATTTGCCTTGTTTTTAGATTATATATATATATATATATATATATATATATATATATATATATATATGTTGTTTTTGTGGTTTTCTTGAAACAATGTTCTATTGTTGTTGTGTTGTTGTGTTTTTCTCGAAACAATTTTCTATTGTTTTTGTGTTTTCTCAAAATAATGTTCTATTGTTTTTGTGTTTTCTTGAAACAATGTTCTATTGTTTTTGTGTTTTCTCGAAACAATTTTCTATTGTTTTTATGTTTTCTCAAAACAATGTTCTATTGTTTTTGTGTTTTCTCAAAACAATGTTCTACTGTTTTTGTGTTTTGTGAAACAATTTTCTATTGTTTTTGTGTTTTGTGAAATAATTTTCTATTGTTTTTGTGTTTTGTGAAACAATTTTCTATTGTTTTTTTTGTTTTCTCAAACAATTTTCTATTGTTTTTGTGTTTTCTCAAACAATTTTCTATTGTTTTTGTGTTTTTAATATTTTTCTAAAGCTATGTGCAGGTAACCAAGAAAGCATGGATGCCCCCAACATTAGGTGGGGAATATAAAAGGGCAGAAGCCACGCACTTATGAACAAGAAGGTGAAGTCGTTGAGTTGCCCCCAGCGTAAGATGAGAAATAACGAAAGACCACATACCTTACAGACGAATAGAAGAAGTCAAAGCCGGATCAAGGCTGGACTAGATGGTGTGCACAAGGAAACTCGAAGGTAGAACTAGGTCCAGGACAAAGACAACTACCCTTCTAATACAGAATGCTTGTGAACAACAAATCCTCCCAAGGCACCGGAAACTGGTTTTCACCCAAGGACTTGTCCAAAGTACCACAATTGCGTGGTTTTCACTAGTAGATGACATGTTTTCTCTTTTTCTTTTTCTGATTTTTTTTTTTTGATGGTTTTATATTTTTTTGTGATTTTTATGACTTTCTTGTGCCATTTTTAGGCATAAAAGCTCTTAAGATGCATGGAATTCATGGGCTCCCGGAGCTCATCACCATTGGGGTGAGCCAACTTGTATGCCCCTGTGCCATACTTGGCAACTATGACAGAGGGTCCTAACCAGTGTGGTTCGAACTTCCCTTTCTTTTCTCACTCTGCTCTGGTGTTGAACTGGTTCTCCTTCATAACTAAATCACCCACCTCAAACTAACGAGGGATGATTCTCTTGTTGTAGTTGTGGGAGATTATGTGTTGAGATACCTTTAAGTGATTAAGAGCGCGAATGCACCTCTCATCTAGGAGCTCTAACTCAGCCAATCTTGCCACTCGATAATCTTCATCCTTATCCAAATAGTCCTGAAGAGAAATTCACAGGGATGGGATTTCAATCTCTAAAGGGATGATAGATTCTGTCCCGAATACTAGGGAATATGGTGTGGCACCTGTAGGAGTACGAATTGATATTTGGTAGGCCCAGAGGGTTGGGTGGATTTGTAGGTGCCAGTTTCGACTGGTTTTGCTAACCATCTTCTCCATTATCCTTACCAAAGTCTTGTTTGTTTCCTTAGCTTGTCCATTACCCTGAGGGTAATATGGCATGGACCATTTCAATCTGATTTGGAACCATTGGCAAAGACCTTTCACAGTTTTGTTCTTAAATGACTTCCCATTATCTGTGACAATGGCTCCAGGGATACCATATCAGCAAATAATATGATTCATGATGAATTTAGAAATCTGTACTCCTGTGACATAGGTTAAAGGGACAGCCTCCACCCATTTTGTAAAGTATTTTGTAGCTGTGATGATATGTGTATGATCATCAGATGAGGTAGGAGTAAGCTTCCCTATTAGATCAAGTCCCCACTTGGAGAATGGCCAAGGGGTAGTGATTGGTTACAATGGTTGCGATGGAGCATGGATAAAATTTCCATACTTTTGGAAAAGCACACATTTTCTAACATAATTACAAAAATCAGTTTCCATGGTGGGCCAATAGTAACCTACTCTTAGCAATTTCTTAGCCAAGACCATTCCATTTGTATGTGCTCCGCATACTCCTTCGTGTACTTCTTTAATTTCCTGGATTGACTCCATCACATCCAGAAAACGTAATAGGTTCCCATCGTAGCCACGACGATAAAGTGTACCTCCTAAAAGGGTGTGTAACGGGCTATCTGGCGAATCAGGCTTTGCTTTTCAGAACGGGAGATATTGGGATGGAAAGTATTGTCCTTAAGATAGGTGAAAATGGGTTCGTACCATGGGGAATAGGGACCAACAACCTCACAAGCCAGGCAAGATTGCGGTACGTCATACGCGGGCTGGTGTAGATTTTCTATGAAAAATGGCATATCATTGTTCCCTGGTGGAATACGAAGCATAGATCCCACCATTGCCATAGCATCTGCCGATCTGTTCTGCGTTCTTGGGATCTGCTCAAAGTTAATGCACACAAAATACTCCTTTAGAGTTTCCACCAACTTCTTGTAAGGTATGAACTTGTCATCCTTAACTTTATACTCGTCATTAACCTGTTTGATGATTAGCTATGAATCACCTACAACCTTAACATGTTGAATATTCCACTTGATGGCTAGCTTCATCCCTGCAATGAGTGCTTCATATTCCACAATGTTGTTCGTGCAAGGGTAAGGCCAGGTGGAAAGCCTGTGGTATAGGATCACCTGAAGGAGTAATAAGGACCACTCCTGCACCTGAACCATGAAACGTAAAAGATCCATCAAAATGTGTCTGCCATACGACAGATTCTTCAATGTAGAGCAAAGATGCATCTGGCAGATCTAGACTCAAAGGTTCTATGATTTGCAAAGGTGCTTCTGCTAGCTGGTCAGCAAGTACTTGTCCTTTAATTGATTTTTGATGGACAAATTCTATATCAAACTCACTAAGTAGAATGATCCAATTAGCCATTATACCTGTGAGGGAGGGTTTGGACAAAAAATACTTGAGTGGGTCGACCTTGGATATGAGCTTGGTCTTAGTATTTAGCAGGTAATGGAAAAGTTTCTGAAAGGTAAAAACAATGGCCAAGCAAGCCTTTTCAATCTGAGGATAATTACATTCATAGGCGATGAGGGTGTGACTCAGATAGTACACTGCTTTCTCTTTATGGCTAAGGTCATATTGGGCGAGCAGTGCACCAATAGCATATTACGTAGCTGAAATATAGAGCAAAAGTGGTTCTCCCGAAGTGGGAGGCATAAGGACAGATAGATTAGCCAGGTACTATTTAAGCAAAGCAAAGGCTTGTTGTTGCTCAGGTCCCCAAATGAAAGCGATGTCCTTCTTAAGCAAATGAGTGAATGTGTGACATTTATCTACAATCTGGGAGATAAAGTGGTGAATGGCTTGAATTTTCCCTTGTAAGCTACGTAGTTGCTTAATATTCTCAAGTGGAGGCATTTCTGTGATGGCAGACACTTTAGCAGGGTCTACCTCAATACCTCGTCTTGACACGATGAAGCCTATTAGTTTCCCAGATAGCACACTGAAGACACACTTCTTTGGATTTATCCTGACTTTGTATTCATGCAGGCATTCAAAGATACGCCATAAAATGATAGGATGATCCTCTCTTGTTTTGGACTTTCCCAGGATGTCGTCTATGTAGTCTTCCATGATGTCATGAATCATATCGTGAAATATTACTGTCATGGCCCGCTGATAAGTTGCTCCCGCATTCTTAATGCCAAATGGCATCACCTGATAATAGAAGGTGCCCCAAGGAGTTGTGAAAGCTGTTTTGTGTTTGTCTTCTTCAGCGATCTTAATTTGATTATAACCCGAAAAGCCATCCATAAGTGATAGCATTTCGTACCCTGCGGTTTAGTCAACAATCATGTCAATGTTGGGCTACGGAAAGTCATCTTTAGGGCAAGATTTATTGATGTCCCTAAAATTTGTGCAAATTCAGATACCAGTAGGTTTCTTCTGGACATGAACAATGTTTGATATCCATTCAGAATAATCAATTGGCCTGATGAATCCTACTGCAAGTAACCTTTCCAACTCTTCTTTAACTAACAATGCCACTCTTGGGTGAATCTTTCGAAGCTTCTGTTTGATAGGCTTAGCGTCTGTGTGCACAACCAGGTTATGCATGACCAAAGTTAGATCTAACTCGGGCATGTCTTTGTAATACCATGCGAACACATCAATAAACTCTCGCAGTAGCATAGTGAACATATTTTGTTCTCTGGCTGAGAGTGATGCTCCTAATTTTACTATCTTGGGATCTTCTTCGGTACCAATATTGACATCAATGGTTTCTTTAACTAAAATTTTTGATAAATCCTCCATACGCATAGGATTGGGAGGTAGGTTGAGATCTTCATCTAAGGATGTCTCTATGATATTTTCATCCTTGGCGTGGTCACTTTGTTTTTCCTTTGATTTTCTTATTTTTTTGTCAGCCAATACCTCAAAGAGGTTTTCACTATGTGACTTGGACTTTGATTTTTGCCGAGGCTTTTCTTTAGAACTCTTGCCCTCGCTTTTCTTTAAAAAAATTTGACCATGAAGTTTAGCCTCCTCGCCGAAGTAGGCGCAGGTGTCTAAGTCAATAAAGAAACCCTTCTTGTGATCTCCAATGGGAATTGTATCCCTTATGCCCATGAACTCTGCAATAGCCTCATCGTTCTCGAATAAATCTAGTGGCACGTGATGTTGTTGGTCCCATTCAACAAGGGAGGGGTATACAAGGTCAAGGGTTGGTTCGGTGGGGGTGATGGTTAGGACAACGTTATTCATGAAAAGGTTTGTGGAGGCCAGATCCTCATATTGGCTACAACAGGAATTCATATCACTATCTAGATAATCGTAGCTATCCTCATGCTCAGAACAAGTCACATCTTGATCATTGGGGTGTGCTCCATAAGGGTGAATCCCAATGCCATATCTTTCTATTTTGAAATGTGGAAGAGGGACTGGTTCTCTTTGTCCTTGTTCATTCCTCCCACATCCTAGGCCTTTGTAGCCCATGGAGTACATCATTCTGCTAGATTTTTCATATTCTGGGGTTTGATAACAAGATGGCTGAGTGTCCTCAGGGACCCAAGTAGTAGGTGGATCAAGTAATTTTTCCTCAGCTAACAAGCCTCCAGGTAGGAACGACTCAATAGTGTGTTCCTCTCTAGGTCTCCTGAAGTGGTAGTTGGGTTGACCTCTAGTCTTGGGTGACAACAAGAGGTCAGAAACCAAGAGCGCTTGTTGTACATTATACTCCCCATAGCCATATTCCATAATTTTCATCTCCTATGAACTAAATGGAGATGTTGAAGTAGATGCCCCATGAGTGTAAGAACTAAGAGAATTTGAATCTACTCAAGATTCCATGGCCTCAGAATGAAGAGGGACAGCTATATGTGTGGAGGGACATGCATATGTACCCTTTCGTGCAAAGCTATTAAGAGCTCTACAATGAGTAAAGTGCTTTGAATCTCTTGGTATTGTAACCATATTTCCCTCATGCTTCAGCTTGATGCATTGATGAAATGTTGATGGCACGGCCTGCATGGCATGAATCCGTGGTCGGCCTAGAAGCATATTATATGGAAGTTCCAAGTCTAGTACGTGAAACTTTTTCTGATGGAAAGTGGGGCCCACCTCCTTGGGTAGCGTAATGGTGCCTGCTGACACTCTTTCTACGTTGTCATATGCGGTGATGGTAATAATATGGGACTCAAGATCTTCCTCTGTATGTCCCAATTGTTTGACCAACTTAAGCGTACAGATATTCAATCTTGATCCATTGTCCACAAGCACCCGTTTGATTTTCCTGCGAGTGACAACTACCTCAATGTATAAGGGAATATTATGTGTAGGATTCTCAGTAGGGACCTCCCTATGGTTGAAAGTGAGATGCTCATTGGGTGTAATATTTTCCACCGCGGCTTGAAGGTATGTAGGATCAACTTCTAAAGGCACTCCTGACCCCTGAAGAGTTTGATACAAAATTTCCTTATGCACATTGGATATCTTGAGAAGATCTAAGATCGAGATCTTAGCAGGTGTCTTCTCAAGTTATTCTAAAAGGTTATATTTACCATTTTGTGGGGTCAACAAAGAGGGTTCTAGAATCACGAGGTGGGCACACCTTGTTACCACAGCGCAATCCTTTCCCTTGATCCGGATGGTATTGACACGGTCATCAGGGGAGCGAATACATGTTATCTCTCTTGGTATATAAGTAATTCATGGCTTTATAGCTTTGGGATGACTCTCCCCGATCCAGTTTTGCCTATTCCAACTTATCATGCTTGGGAAATGGTTCCTTATAAATCCCCATTTTCTCGTTAGGTGTTTGCATGTGGCTAGGGTTATCCACCTCTATCTCCCTGTTGTCAATGAGGTCTTGAATATAGTGGTGAATTCGAAAACATTTGTTTGTTTTATGACCTTTAACGCGATGCATTTTGCAGTATTCATGCTCCTTATACCATGAAGGTTTAGGAGGTGAATGTTCGTCACTTTGGTGGTGGTTGAATTGGGCCCTTGGTCAGTTTAAAAGGTTGACTGGTTTGGACTATTTGAACACATTTGGAATTAGTGATTCCATCTCCTACCACGTTTTTGTTTTTGTTAAAGATCTTCAGCTTTTTAGCGGGTTTGACACTTTGGTTGTCTTTAGATTGGGTTTTGAGGGTGCCTTTGGCAATGAGAGCCTTTTCTATTTGAATCCCTTTCTCGATAACCTCCTCAAAGGTGCAGACACAATGCATTTGGAGGTGGAAAGCTATATCTAGGTTGAGATTAGGGATGAAAATACTGACCAGCTGCTTCTCAGGGAAAGCGCAAGGGAAGCGACTAGCTATCCCTCTCCATCGTTGGAGGAAGCTAGCGAAGGTCTCATTTGGGCATTGTTTTGTGCCACACAAGTCTACCATGGTGATGTCACTCTCTATGTTATACGAGAAATGACACACGAATCTTTCCGCCAATTCTGGCCAGGTGAAAATTGATCCTCATGGTAAGCGCGTAAACCATTCCAATGCTTGACCTCCAAGACTCTTAGGAAAAATTCTGATGAGGTAATTATCACTATAAGACACCTCTTGACATTCCATGTAGAAATCTTTAAGATGATCCCTTGGGTCTCCCTTTCCTTTGTATTTGTCAAACTTTGGCATATCAAATTTCTTTGGAAAGGGTTGAAGGGTCATTGTCTTGTCAAAAGGATAGGGGCATAGTTCTTTGTATTGGTATTTCCTAATACTCCCTATATTGCTTTCTTGTATGCTTGCAAGTGTTGCTTTCATAGATTGCACTTCTTGTGCGAGAAATTGTTCTTTAGTGGGAGAAGCGGGGATGTGTACACGATGATACCCTGTGTCTTCTTCTCCTTGGTTTTCTCGATGGATTTTGTGGATCCTAAACTTAGGATTTTACTTTTGAATGTTCTTGTTTGTGTCTTTCTATACCTGGAAAGTAAGCAAAGCTAGTTGTCGGCTTAGGTTACTGAGTTGTTGTTGGATTGTTACTTGGTTTGTGTCTTCTTCTTCCAAAGGTTCTTCCTCTTTGTATTATGGAGGTTCTTCCCCTGTCTCATGTTCTATCTTGTTTCTTCGTGGCACTTTGATGAGGGTTATTCTATGCCCTACCACTTTATCATTTTCTGCGTAAGAAGTGGAAGCATGCCCACCTGTTAAAATATCTTCCATATTGATAAGGGGGCGTTCTTCCTTAGTAGTGTCATTTATAGGTAATATTGGTTCATTCTCGGTGGGAAATTTGGCCCCTAATTCCATGACCCGTGCCAAAACTCTATCTTTATTTCTAAGGAGAAACTCATCTAGTAGAGCGGGGTCAAAATCAAAGTCTGCGTGTGGTGATTCTAATTCGTTTCCACTATGGTCAACCAATTCTTCTATTTCCTTTTCTCTAGAAAATAGTGGTCCTAGATTGTGTCCGATAAATAGGTTTGACCCTTGTTTGTTAGAGGTTTCCCAAGCTTGCACTTGTTGTTCCTCATATGTTTGTTTCTTTAAACCTAGACGCATCTTGGGAGCCATGTTTTCGTGATATGTTTCACTAAGGCAAGTTGTATATTTGTTCAAAATTCAATGACTACCCCTAAGTGAAACACAAGATGTACGTGTTAAGAGTAAATTAACAGTGAGAATATCAATGTGATAGAAAGATAAAGTCACCAATGAAACAATCATTTGGTACCAAAACTTAATGAAATGAAGTACTTCCTAGACTACGTTTCAAAGTAATTTGTGACGCTAGATGATTAACAAGATGTCCTCCACTTATGCCAAGTTCAAAGGAACAAACAAGATGTAAGTAAATACATGAAGTTAAATGCGATCTCCCAATCAAGATATACGATGAGCAAGCTCAAGTCTGACTTAGACCTATATCTCAAAAAGTGCCAATTACGATTTGTGAATGACACAACAATATCACCAAGATATGTTAACCCACTTTGCAAGAAAGTGAAGTATTGATATTGAGTTGTTATTGATATAACATGCACAAATGGTAGTGCCTAGCACCTTTTGAAATCGAGGTAATAATAAAACCGAACAAAAAAATGCTCAAAGTATAGCTAGGAATAGTTAAGAATGTGTGCAGCATAACCATACAATATAGGTATTTATGTCGAGTTTATAAGAAACAAGACGTAAATATAAAAATTCTAATGATACGAGACAAACAATCTAACTCCTCTATGGAAGTCCATAGTGATGAACCATGCCTAACTACAATGATGATCTTGACGTGGGTATCAAGATCACAATGGCTACCAAATGACGTGAAAATGCCTCCACTCACTTTAGATGTTTAACTAACCCAGCCAAAAACATGGATGGGCGTAAACAGACATAAAAGTGAGGGAAACAGTCGAATGGCAACATAAAGGTAATCACACCTCTTTTGATCAACAAAGTGTCAAAATAATATGAAGGAAATAAATTAAGAAAAAATGACAAAAAATGCTAGTCTCACTTCGGCAGAGTTTTGTCTCGCCCTAAGGCAAGTAAAAACTAGGCAAAAGTAATACGTCACACGTTTCTCAAAAAGAAGGTTCACAACTCAACACTGTTTTAAAGTGGTCAAAGTGGGCTCCTGGCCAAAGTATATTCTCCTAGGTGGTTCTCTCACCCTAGGTGTTACAAAGTTACCACAAGTGAGCGCGATTTACCCAAAAATTCACACTGACTAGTTTGGGAGTATCTCGGCTTTACTTTACCCCCTTCAAGAACAGTAGGCAACTAGTGCATCTATGTGTACTATCACTGGGGTCGCCACAACGGACAACTTGTAACGCTATCTCACAAAGGAAACACTAGTCAAGTAGGTAGTGCGGAGTACTTCCCGTTTCATCTAGAAGGTTCCCTCTTGCATGGACTACTTTGGGGTTCCTGGAACCAGCCCCATTGTTGTAGCTTAAGGCGTTATGCCAAAGGGGGTATGTTCCAGTTGAGCGGAGAGGGACGTACCCTTTTCCGAAACCTGCAATACAGTGTTTTGAATATGTTGTTCTTTTTATCTTATTTAATTAGGTGTGGTTTGATTGAACACCTTTTGGCAACCTGTATAACAACTGTATTAGTAGTTTTTGATTCTGTTTTGATTCCTCCTTTCTTTGAAAAGTATTTTTAGGTCCTGCACTTAAGCGTTAGTAGTTCTCCAAGAAAATCATATTATTTAAAAGAGGATTAAGAATTGCTTTTGATTCTCAAGATCATCCTAAGGATGTAAGAGAAGAGCATACACAACAAATAATCCAACTAAAAAGTAAAGAAAATCTTTTCAATCAATGAACCATACAAAATTCTTGATAAATGTTCATTCCTTTAAACCAAAAGTGAAAGATGAAGTTTTCAATTTACCAAATGTTATAAAATGAAGACTAAAGTTTCTTTTGATTCTCAAGATCACCCTAAGGTGCAAGATAAGAGCATACAAAAACTTTATCCCAACTACATAGAAATGGAAAACTTCAAATCAAAGGACCATTGAAAAATGCTTTGTAAAAGGTTCATTCCCTTAAGCAAAATGAATAATCAAGTTTCCAACTTTAATCCCAATGTTAACAAGATAGAGATCAAAGTTGTTTTTGATTCTCAATATCACCAAAAGGTGCAAGATAATATCATACACATGCTTTGGTATAAATCGAGTAAGCATGGAAATACAACATTCATCAAAACATTAGACATGTTAGAAAATGACCAATTTTTAAATAATAGAAAAACTTACAACTTCTGTAGGTATAAATCCCAAATTTATGTTTTCATTGCATATTTAACTTTAATATCTTTCCAACGCAAAAAAAATTGAGTCATTTCGAGTTCGGGAGCAAAAGTTATGGCCTTCGGAAGATGGGTTACACATATGCTCTTATGCTCATGGGTGTGCACTTGACATGCACTCAAAAATGTCAAAAAAAACGTCCCTTAATCTACAAAATGGGAAAACTTTCCAACCAAGATTAAATTTTAACAACAACCCATCACATTAATATATGAATAGAAGACTCAACGCTATCAAACATTAACATACATGCTCAAGAATTTAAGATTTTCAAGAAATTGACAAAACTAGCATGTAGAATGATGAAAAAGTAAGCTCTAAAAATGAAAACATGATGAAATCTTGAAATTTTCTCACCAGGATTTAAATTTTGACAGCAACCCACCACATTAATATGTAAATATAAGACTTAGCACTATCAAACACTAACCTATATGCCCAAGAATTGAAAATTTTCAAGAAATTGGCAAAACTAGCATGTAAAATGATGAAAAAGTAAGCTCTAAAAATGAAAACATGATGAAATCTTGAAATTTTCTCACCAAGATTAAATTTTGATAGCAACCCACCACATTAATAATGTAAATAGAAGACTTAGCACTATCAAACACTAACCTACATGTTCAAGAATTGAAAATTTTCAAAAAATTGACAAAACTAGCATGTAAAATGTTAAAAAAGTAAGCTCTAAAAATGAAAACATGGAGAAATCTTGAAATTTTCCCCTCAATTCCAATTTTTACAGCACTTCACCTCCTTCATACCTACAAAGAAGACCCAACACATGCAAACTCAACAAAACATGTTAAGAAACACAAGTTAGATCAACATGTGTAAAAGAGGGTTAGTAACCAAAAAATAAAACTTAACTACAAAAACTTGAAATTAAGTGCAAAGGACAATGGAGTATGTCCCACTGGGCATGCCAAATATGTGCATGTATACTTTGCTTAATGCTAAATCAAATGAAACAAGAACTACCACCTAAAATAGTTCTATAATTTAGCTAAAAATCACAGCACCCCTGGTTGCAGATCAAGTTTCTAGGTTGATCTAATTTAGCTAAACAAAGCATAAACACCATCATGATAAGAATTAAACAAGGGTTAGATGCTAGCATTCATCAATACAAACTTTGAAACTAATAATGCTAAATATCTAAACTCCTCTATTCTCTAACAACAAATAAATAAGAATGTAATGGACCTAAGTAAGCTTCATGGCTATCAAAATAGTTGTCCTTAATGTTCCAAGAACCTAGGAATGGGGGCTAATTAAAGTTGGGCTACAAGACCCTTTTGACACCCCCCACATGACCCAAGCATTTCCACTTTAAGAAAGAGGCTTAACTCTTCAAGATGATGAACTCTCAAAAGGGCAAGGTGCAAGCTCTTAGTCTCTTTGCTATATGCTTTGCATTTGCTCTCTTAGACGCCCGCCGCGTACTTCTGTCCCACTTGTCCCAAGTTTAGGTGTAAGTAAAAAGGTAGGTGGAGGGCTCTTTATATAGCCCAAAGGATAAAGGATTCAACACATTCTCATGAATGTGGGATAAAGGTAAAACATGATTAGGAATGGATAAGGTTGCTTTATTAAAGGTAACCTTACTTTAGAAGGGTTTAATACATGTTTAACAAGTCATGGGAGTTGGGGGTATTTTAATTAATCAAAGGTGATTAATTAATAGGTAGGTGTAAGATTATAGAAGCCAATTAGAAGAATATTAGTGTGATTTAGGCTATTATAAGGGGATTAAATCAATTAAATATTGATTTATTGGTTAAATGGAAGGGAAAGCTAATTAATTAATAATAATTAATTAGTCTAGGTAGAAGGGTGATTTATTAACGAAAGGTCGTTAATTAGGGTATTTGTTGGATAGGCAACTTAATTAATTAGCTTAGTGTAATTAATTAATGATGATATGAGGGAAAATGAGTGCTTTTGACGATATGTCGTTGATTTGTGAGAAAGAGGATAATTAGCACAATTTAAGTATTTAAATTGCTTGGGCGTAATTATAGGTGTCTACACCACAATATAATATTTTGAGTTTATGGATCACTAGAATCTAACAAGTCAAATAATATGATTTTCATCTTAGTGTCCATTAGCTTATGTGACACCGTAGTAATTATTTAATTATCGATCGATAGGAATTAACTGTTGTTGCAAATCAGCATCACCCCTGGATGTTGATCAGATTTATAGTTTGATCATCCTAAGCATCCAGTGTGATTGCACAACATTGAATCCTCTCCCCAAGTGTGGGACTTGTAAAAATGGAAGAGGAATCTCCAGTTTAGAGGTTGGCTCCTCAACTCCTCTGATCAGATATATCACTTGCACAATTAGAGAGTTTTAAATCCTTGATTTGTACTCTAATTCCAAAGGGACAAAGACAGAGAATGCAAAAAAGATAAAACTAATGCTAATAGGTGATGCACCAAAGGAGTGGTGTAGCATTTTTCACTACTGCAGATTGACACAACTCATAAAATGAAACAAAAACTCATGCACAAACTGATAACTATAATGAAGAATCAGAAATTAGTCAAACAACACCAGCAGAGGATGAAATATTAATCACAGGGCCTGTATTGTTATTTTAACATCAAAATCACTTTCATTACAACACCTGAGAGGTAAAATAAGGTTGTAGTTTCTAGAAAAGGTCTGCTATTCCACCAAAATCACCTTTAAGGAGAGAAAGGGGACCTGCCATACACAAAAAATGTTCAACCCTTTGAAAATGAGCCAAATCTGGCTTTTTACAGTGCAAGCGACGAGCCCAGGAGGGAGAAACATGGGAAAACGTGGAACGGATTCAACCATTGACCAAAACACATTCAAAACAGCATGCGAATCATTACATACCCATTCTCTAACATTTTTAACCATGCTGGGAGGGAATGCAAGCCATTCTTCATTAAAAACGGTGGTTGAAACATCATTTCTGTCCATGACCACGTGCCAGAGGTGTTTTTCAATTTTCTCTCTCCAAACTCCATCAAAATGAAAAATTCCCTCAGAATATTGTAGATAATTTCACCAGATTTCCATTGATATAAATACCATGAAAAACCGAGCTCTGGATCGAAAGTTATGGCGATTTGAATTTTTAGGTCAAAACAGGGCCAAATCGGATTAGCGGGTGAAAATTTGAATTTTTTTCACCTTTTTTGCATTTGGGAAATTTCCCAAAAAGGTCCCCATGCCCCACCATTCTAAGTGCCACATGGCATGTTTCTATTGGGCGCGGGCCCATCCTGCTCTATTTTCCTTCACTTTGCACTTTGGAAAATTTTCCAAAACTTCCCCGCGGGGCCGATGAGCTTGAGACACGTGGCAAGCATTGATTGGACGCGGGCCCATCTTTCCTAATTTTTCTAGGGGTCGCTTTGATAAATTTCCATCCTAGACATGTGGCATAACCCCATTGGGTACAGGTTTTCCCTCTTAAAATTTCACTCGCGTTCTTTCCTTAAGTTTCGGCACCATCTGGACACGTGGCGAGATTCTATTGGCTCGCAATAAGGGGAGCGGGTTTTCCTCTCTGAATTTTCCTTCGGAAAATTTCCCAAATTCTCTCCTTGCTCCGCCACTCCAAGACATATGGTGAGATATAATTGGCTGCGGGCCCTTGGGGAAAATATTTCCTTTCGTGCCAACACTTTGGGAAAAGTTCCCAATTTCCTCCCGCGCTCCGCCATTCCAGGATCCGGTGACACGTGGCTAGATATAATTGGCTGGCGGGGGCAGCGGGCCGAACTTTCCTTTTGAATTTTGGTGAAGCACTTTGCCAAAAATCCAACTTCTCCTCCACCCTCTGCCGGTCTGGCTCCATAGGACACGTGGCATGTTTTTACTGGGCGCGGGCCCTTTCTTCAAAAAATTTCATGTGCCAACACTTAGCCAAATTTTTCAACATGCTCCCGTGGACACGTGGCATGTTTTTATTCATTGGCGGGCCTGTGGAAAAAATCTTCCCTTTTGAATTTTTGCTAAAAGACTTGGCAAAGAACCAAGTTCCCCTCTGACCCCTGCCACCTCCCTGGACACGTGGCAGAATATCATTGGTTGCGGGCCTTGAAGGGTAAAATTTCCATTCATGGAAATAACTTGGCCTTGAAGAAGAATATTAAAAATCTCTCTATCACACTTGGATGGAGATGGTGATCCCTGTTGCTTCATTAAAAACGGTGGTTGAAACATCATGTCTGTAGCCATGATCTTGGGCAACTAGAGGTGTTTGTTGAATGCTTATAAGTAGCTCTCAGAAACTCCATGCCCTTGTGGTTTAAAGGTGCCCTTACAATCTTGTAGATAATTTGGAGGATATGGTGAATCGAGTGAAGAATATATTAAAATACCATGACTATTGAAAGGTTTGGGGGCCTCTAGACCGAAAGTTATTGCGATTTTGTAAGAGATTTAGGTGCAAGAGGAAATAGGCTTGTAAGACAAAAGTGAGGGAACTTAGCGGGTGAAAAATATGAATTTTCTTCACCTTCCAAGAAGAATTGGGAAAATTTCCCAAAGCGTGCTTCCATGGGTGCACCATGGTTTTAGTGAAAAATCAGCTCTTAGCATTTTTCTATTGGCATCGCTGGTTTGAACATCAGAGCTACTACTTTCCAAGAACTTCTGCACTGTGGAAAATTCACCTCCCTTGTCTTCCCTTACGAGTTTTGATGAGCTCTGAAGTCTTCTTTGGCATTGCGGTTGATCTGGATGGGTGTGTTTATCTTTGTGGACCCAATTTCTCCACGAAGTCGCATTGATCAAGACTGGTCTTTTCCTAGACATGTGGCATTAACGTTCTTATGGGTACGCTAAAGTACCTCTTAATAATTTTCTTGAACACGCGTTCTAAAGCTAAAGTGTCGAACAACAAATCTGGATACGTAAGAAGTCACAGATTATATGTAAAAAATCGCAAGATGGTCGGTTATGAGGCCACGTCGTTCTACCGTGGTGCTCGGACAACTTCAGATGGAGGAAGACATTTGTGATGACCTTTAGATACTAGTATCTCATTTTAATGATGTGTCATTGGAGGAGGATGTGAGTGATGGTGATAATTGAAGCTGAAGGAGCCCTTGAGGGAAAATATTTCCTGGAGAGCCAACACTGGAGGAGACAAAGATAAATGAGAAGGTCCTCAGAGGCATGGAGGTAGGGCAGGCATGATCTGGGGGTCCGGTGACACGTGGCTAGATGTAGTTGGACCTTTCCAAAATGGACATGTCAGGAGATATCTGTTGACGGGGGGGGTCAAGTTTGGTGAATTCAAATTGCAAATTATGTAATCCAAGTTCTACCGGTCCATACTATGTTTGTTTCTGGTAAAGTCCAGTTGGAATATGATAGGAGTGTGCTTTGAATGGGCTCGGGCACTGCCTGGGAAGAGGAAGTTCATGGGCCAACTTTCGGTTAGCCAAATTTTTCAACATGTTCCCCTGGACACGTGGCGAGTGGTCTTATTGAGTTGGACTGGCATCTGGAATTCAAAATCTTCAATCATGAATTTAATGAAGCTAAAAGACTTGGTAATGTGTGGACTGGTGCAGATGTGTCCCCTCTGACCCCTTGCCAAGTCCCTGTTGGACATGATGGCATGGATATCATTGGATGATAGAAGCCTTGTAAAGGGTGAGATCGTAGTCACTCTTGAGACTGGATGGAGCCATAGGTTTAGGGGATTTGTGGAGTCCCACGAGTGGTGGAAATGGGTTGACCTTACTGTTGGAAAGCCAAGAAAGACTTGTCCGTTCTGTCCAAGTGATGTGGAGCTATCTCCCAGGAGGCCTTTGACGTTTGATCTTTTTGACCTAGCTATCATTGTTATGTCCTTGAGGCTTTCCCCCCTTCTCTACGAAGTCTTTATTGACCTTAGCTTTTCAAAATGTTGTCTTTTGGGTATTATTCTCTGGTTGTCTCTTTTAGCTGCTGGTAGAGGTAGTGATCTTGTCATCTTAGAGTCTACTAGTTTGTGCAAAAACAACATATTTCGATCTACAAAAACTATGTCCATTTTTTTGTACTCATGGTGAATATGTCGGTCCTCTTGAAAGGACCCGTACCCTATTTACCTAAAGGTCCTAAAGGCAGAATAATGACATTATAAATGCACAGATAGATGTGAAATCCCATTAGGTAGCAAAAGCCAAAAATGCACATAGTAAAGACCCAAATCACATTAATAATTTAAGGGGTGTTTAGGGGAACACCACCTTCGTATGGAACCCCCTTTTGCTTCCATTATTAGCATGGATCTTGAAAATGGGTTCCTTCTTGCTCAACTTCTTGTTTCCCAAATCTGTATTCGTTCTTAAAGGGGGTTCTGGGAAAACCTCTTTGAGAATATTTTGTCTTATATATTTTCAAAGAGTGAATCAAGGGAATTAGACTTAGGGGGGGTTCGCAAATGAACGCCCCTTTGGGTGAACCCCCTATATAGTGGAATTCCTCATTAAATGGAAACTCATTCTTAACATGAATATCTTATAAAATATTGTCATTGAATAATGTCAACGACATGTCGTAGCCATTGAATTTTCTTGAGTATGTGCAGCAGAGGACTATTTGTGGACAATAATAAGGCCAACAAAATAATATCAATTTTATCAAACACATCTACTCATCGTATTCCCCTGCCAACCACCATGACCATAAATCAATTCTAATATTCACTTTTTTACTGTGACAAATTGAGCCACCATCCATACCACTAGGTTTCTTTTTTAAAACACAATAAAACATGTTCTTGGCAGGTGTTATGGGTTTTTAAAAAGTCAAAAAATCTTCCTCTCATTTTATTATGTATTAATTTGTGTTTTCTTTGTCAAGATGTGATCCATTCCATCCTCTTTCACTTCTTTAACATATGTTTATTATATTACAAAATTATTTATTTGATAAAAAAAACTACCTTCTTCAAAATATTGAAAAACAACCTTGCTTTCGTTTAATTATCTACAAAATCCCTAAATGGATATAATCCCTAATCAGCTATGGAAAACTTTATAAGGATATAAGACCTAATTAGCTATGGAAAATTTTACATTAACAAAATTTCATAATTTTGGAGGTGAGAATATATACCAATTTTTGGCACGGAGAGGAAATCAAAACATTTCTAGAAATCGAACACAGAATTTTTGACGCTTTCCTTGGTGATATTTTTCTATTGATGAATAAGCTTACACATTCATGAAGAGAATAGAAAGGAAAATGTTAAAAATATGAACTAAAAAATTGTCTACTTATAGTGATATGTAACTCACAAATCCAAACACCAATTTCAATGGTGTGTGAATTTAAGAGGACCACGCGTATGATTTTATATTGCTTTGCATTAAATGGCTAATTAATGGCTAACAGCATTTACATGCTCCAAAAGGTGCAAATATTTGGAAAGGCACGTGTACTTTTAAATTGCAAATTTTACATAGCTCGAATTAATGGCTAATTAATGTTGAGGCAACCACAAAATTAATTAGAATTTTACCTTAGAAAATGGTTATCATTAATATTGCATTTGGTATTGTAAATAATTAATGTAAAAATTTAATATTATAATTTTTATACTGTAAATAAAATCCCTTATAAAATTCAGGTAAAATAAAGCCCTTAATTCTTGTTCTTACACTTCGATGTGTGACTCTTGAAGCCCGTTTAAACATTTTTATTGATTGTAGCCGTAAAAGTCTTTAAAATATTTATAATAAACTTCACACGTGAATTGCATATTTAATATGTAACCATCAATTATTAATATATATTTATATATAAATTATTAAAATTTACATCAATATATATTATAAATAATGAAATTTATATAGAATAATTTGTATAAATAAAAATTGTTTTGTATTTTTGAAGGGCAGTGTTTAAAAAATTTCCATTACCTAAAAATTGTTTAACAGGTGAGTTATGGCACTCAGCTGTGCGAATCAAGACTTGCACTTAGCGGTGCTAATCAAGACTCACATTTAGAAGTGTGATTCGAGACTGGCACTTAAGCCTCGAGTTACACATCTCTTGACTTGCAGTTTAAGTATGAGTCTCGAATGGCACTTCTAAGTGTGAGTCGATACTCACAGTTAGAAGTGCCATTCGAGACTTGTACTTAAACTGCAAGTCAAGAGATGTGCAACTCGAGGCTTACACTTAGATGTGTGACCAATCACACTTGTAAGTGTGATCAATCACACTTATACACTACTTATAAAATTTATAAATGACAATTCCATAATTTTTAACTATGCTTAATATATACAAATAATTTCTTTATATAATTGTATATAAATATTGATAGTCACCTTTTAAACATGCGAGTCACACGTGTTAGTTCTATAAAATATTTAAAAGTATTTTACATCAAAATAACACCATTCAAGGATGTTGAGGGAAGGGATTTTCAATGTCAATGTTTATTGATTTGAATAAGGTATGCATAAATAGTCGTATATGTACAATGATATTAAGATTGATATGTGGCATAAATGACAAAAATCACTTACACATTATCTTTAAGTTAGCGGCCACTTAGCTTATTTGATCTTATGTAAGTTTGCAACTGCTTGGGTTATGTAAGTTACCAACTACTTAGCTTATGTAACTTAGCAACTGCTTGGGTTACATAAGATAGAAACAGTTAGACTTATGTAAGTGGGCAGTTGTCAAGCTTATGTGGGGGAATCAAATAATAACAAAATACAAATCCTAAAATAGAGAAACTAAAATCCAAAAAATCAGGATTTAGAAATTGGATTCTAATAGTGGTGAAAGTGGAATCTAATAATAACGTTATTGGAATCCAGTAATAATGAAATTGGAGTCCAATAAAGGGGAAATTGGAATCCAATATTGCTACTAATGGAATCCTATATAGCCAAAAATGGAATCTAATATATGTAAAAATGGAGATGGATTTCTTCCAATACTTATAATACTGGAGTCCTGATTCACTGGAATATGTCCATATTTAGTTAAATAGGCCTTAATAGCTTAGTGCTCTATAAAAGCTAAGGATTTATTATTTTAAATGCAGTGCTACAAAAAAAAATATAATGGAGCTTAGCATTCGCTAATTTCTTTCTTCTCTATAAGTTGATCTCAAATTCTTGTGAAGAAGAAAATTATGTTTTGGTTTTTCTAGAGTAAACAATAACTAACACCAAAATATTGATGATCACAAGATATATTATAAATTTCATGACATGTGTCAACGTTTTATTGGATGACATTTACAAATTAATATGGAAGATTTTTATAGGTTAAAAGTATTTGTTAATTCTATCAATAATTAATATTTTCTTAATAAATGTGGCAATTATATAGTTGTCTAACTAATTGGTTCAAACTTGCCACATGTCATATTTTATTGGAATATTTTTTTAAATTAGAGCGCACTATATTAAAAAATCTCAAATTTGAATTCGATAAAAATGAATAATAATTGTGTGTATATCACTCTCTTAAAATTTAAACCTTTTTTTATAAATGTTTAATTCTATTTTCTAATTTATTTTTTATTATGCATTTATTAATATATTTTTGTCCCATGAGTCCACAAAGAAACAATTACCATTTTCCCACTCGTTTCTAAAGTAAAATTTATAAATTTTGTTTCCCCGTATCCAATGTTATCCCCTAAATTAAATGTGAATATTAATGAGGGATAAATTCAAATTTTAATATGTGAAATCCCCAACATTAAATGTGAATATTTGAAATTTCAATATCCCGCACTTTCACTTTATGAAGGGGAAATTCAAATTTTGAAATTTTCCTATCTCGTAATTTATCAGTTTTTGGAATTTATTTTGTTGAATGTATTGGGAAAAATTAAATACCCCCGAAGAAATATATTAGGGTTTCTTTTTTATTTTGAAATCATAGACAATCAACTCTTGAAATCAGAATACAATACATACAGATACTAAATTACTTGTTTGAGTGCTCATATCCTAACTATTGTTTTGAAGGGAAAGCTGAGGCAGTGATTATAATCTCATTTTTGGGAACACAAACAAGGAAAAAAAGTGATTGTGGATAGACCACAAGTAAGAGTACAGGAATCTCAACCATATTTTCTAAATATTTATTTTGGAGGAGGCACACAAAGGACATATAGTTTGTTTCAGAGAATACGGAGCTTTCAGAGGCATTAACAAGCATGCAATAATTTCATATACTACTAAAATAGGTATTTATCAAAAGCATCTATGTTATTGTATGTGCAGCTTAGTTGATGATGGGAACTTTCAATCACTATGTATCTACCTAGTTCTTGTGTTTTACATGACAATTCATCCCTGCCTTTCCCTCCGCTACCTTTGCAATTCCCTTTCATGCCCTTGTCAAAATGTGTTTCCCTGTCTGAAACCAAATTTTTTGTCCTAACCTATCCGAATAAAATTTAATTCCCTTAACAATTTTCATTCTTTCAGAAAAACCATTTTTTATGTTCTACTGTAGCTCTTATATTCATCTTTGTTTAACAGGTTCCCTTTTTCATCCCTTCTATGTCCCTCTGTGGTTATTTTTGTGTTTTTTTTTGTTCTTTTTCCTGCGTTTATTTTTTCTCAAATGTGGTGGCTTATCTCCTTAGTTTCAAAACATGAGTCACATATTCATATTTTAAAAAAAATCATAATGGTTTGATTTAGTATAGTTTAGGTAGCCAATTTGAATTCCTTTAATGATTTTTTAATATGAAATAAATTGTTGTGACTAATTATTTCAATCTTCATTGTTTATATGATTTATGCATTGATATATATTTTTAATTATATACATTTTCCCACATAGAAATAGTCAAATGTAATGTCTTTAGCAATATTTTTTATATTTAATAAAAGGTAAGAATATTATATATGCGCGTAAATATTATTAAATGTAAATTTTAATCATTCTATTTACAAAACTATATTTCCTTTTTCGGACCTTATGTTATGCCACAAAACCACATAGCTTTGTGTCCTTCGCGATATAATTTTAACTAAATGTGAACCCAATGAATAATAGATTTATATATAATTTAATTTCTGTTATGTTATATATCATTGGCAAGATATAGAATTTTTTAAAATATATTAATACATGATTATAGTTGTATGTTTTGTTAAATTCAATCAAGAAAAATGTTTTGTAGCCTAGCTTCCAACAAGGTATAATTTTTTTTTAAAACATGTGCGTAGAAGACAATTAGTAACGACTTACTTGATAAATGCACCAAACTAAAGTAATAAGTTTTAAATTCTCCAATACAATATTCAAATACTAGCTACCGCTAAGATGGATGTTTAAAAACATTTATTTGTTATTAAAAGACAACACAAGGCAAAAAATGTTCCAAGAAAAGACAATTATTAAAGATTTTATTGAATATATGTATTTAAATAAGAATGGAGATTATTGGCCGCTAAGATATCGATTGCCTTGCATATAATACAATTAGTAACAACTCGCCTAAAAACTGAGCTAAGCACCATTATTATATTTATATTTGTGTATTATGATATATGAATCCTAGAGGTCGTTAAGGTTGAAGATTATTACATTGCGTTGGTGTAAAAAAGAATTGACATTAGTGGCCACTAGCATAATTGTTGGCTTGCATACAAGACAATTAGTAATGACTTGACTGATAAATGAATTAACCTCCATTATTATATTTAGATTTTACAATATGATCTTCAAAGACTAGAGATCGCTAGGGTGGATTTTTATTACATTTCTTTGATATTCCAAAATGATACAAGACAACAAATATTCTAAGACAAGACAAATATTAACGATTTTCCTCAATACACATATTCCAACACAATTTTTAGCATAGAAGCCTCTAATTACAACATGATATTAAAATTGTATCACATGATATTTGAATCCTGACATGACATTCGAAGCCTAGTGGCCACTAAGGTCGAAGATTATTACATAGTATTGGTGTAACATAACAAAGACTTGAGATCTATGGCTACTAGGATAGTTGTTTTCTTGCATACATGACAATTAGTAATGACTCGGCTGAAAAACTAACTAACCTCCATTATTATATTTAGATTTTACAATACTATCTTCAAAGACTAGCGACCACTAGGGTGGATGCTTATTTTATTTCTTTGATGTTCCAAAACAACAAATATTCCAAAACAAGACAAATATTAACAATTTTCCTGAATATAGATATTCCAAAACTAAATTTTCAGCCTAGCGGGCCGCTAAGTTCAATATTATATTTGAATTTTATTACATGATATTTGAATCCTAAAAGCCACTAAAATCATATATTATTCCATTGCATTGGTGTAACATAAAAAATACTTTATATTAGTGGCCGTTAGGATAATTGTTGTCTTGTATATAAGATAATTAGTAACGACTCGACTGAAAATTGAACTAATCTCCATCATTATATTTAGATTTAAAAATATGATATTCCAAGACTAGTGAAAACTAGGGTGGATGTTTATTTCATTTATTTGATATTCCAAGACAAGATAAGACACCAAATATTCGAATACAAGACAAATATTAATGATTTTACTGAATACACATATTCCAACATGAAAGTTTTAGCCTAGTGACCTCTGAGTACAAAATGATATTCAAAGTTTATCACATGATATTTGAATCCTATTGGCTGCTAAGGTGGAAGATTATTAGATATAAATGGTGCAACATAATAAATACTTGAGATTATTGTCCACTAGGATAGTTGATGTCCTACATATAGGACAATTTGTAACGAATCGACTAAAAAATTAACTAAGATCCATTATTTTATTTAAAATTTACAAGACTATATTCAAAGACTAGTGACCACTAGGATGGATGCTGATTACATTTCTTTGATTTTCCAAGATAAC
The DNA here is from genome assembly GCA_019776745.2 of Taxus chinensis. Taxonomy (NCBI): domain Eukaryota; kingdom Viridiplantae; phylum Streptophyta; class Pinopsida; order Cupressales; family Taxaceae; genus Taxus; species Taxus chinensis. The sequence continues at coordinate 879,658,740 of CM034150.1, read as the reverse complement.
AAATATTCCAAGACAAGACAAATATTAACAATTTTCTTAAATACACATATTCCAAAATGGAATTTTAAGCCTAGCGGTTGTTGAGTTTCAATATGATATTTGAAGTCTATCACATGATATTCAAAATGTAGCGAACGCTAAGGTCAAATATTATTACATAGTGTTGTTGCAACATAACATAGAATTGAGTTTAGCGCCTGTTAGGATAATTATTGTCTTGCATACAAGATAAGTAGTAATAACTTTGCTGAAAATTGAACTAAGCTCCACTACTATATTTAGAGTTTAGAATATGATATTCCAAGACTAGTGACTGCTATGGTGGATGTTTAATTCATTTATTTGATATTCCAATACAAGACAAGATAACAAATATTTGAATACAAGACAGATATTAACAATTTTTGAGAATACAAATATTCAACCATGAAATCTTAAGCCTAGTGGCCACTAGGTTGAACATGATATTTGAAGCCTATCACATGATACTAGAAGCCTAACGTGGTTTTTAAATCTAAGTGTCCCCTAAGGTCGAATATTATTATATTTCATTGGTACAACATAACAAATAATTGATTTTAGCGGCTACTAGAATCCTAGCAGATGCTAGGGTAGTCCATGATTTGTTTGTTATTCGATCACTAATTTGAAAATAAGAAATTTTTGATCCTTGAGTCCACGTAACCATTAATTTAAATTAGTATTTGATCCTAGCAGGTGCTAGGAATTTTCCTTTATAAGAGCCGAATTGAATTATGTATTATACACAATATATCTTATGAGAACTACAAAAGGATTGATCCCTAGAGAGGGTATCTAGGGGATATCCACCAATACTTGAGCATGGTCCAATTGTGGACATAAAGTCTTGATTACACAACACTCAATAGATTTCATAGTAAAACTTTATACTTGTCATAAAATTACCTAGTGATTATTTAATTTTGACATAAAAACACCCAATCACGTCATGACATGTAATATTTTTTATTATTAAATATTCAATATTCAACCATTATCACCCATGTTCAAGTATTGATTTCCACTATGATGTAGTGTAACTCAATTTTTTTATTTTAAATCAAATCAAAATATGTATTTCCCTCCAATTAAATACTCCAAAGAAAAAATATAATTAAAAAAAAAACTTGTACTACATGTTAGTGACAAATCAAGATCCCACATGGTATAGAATTGATTTTGTGGGCCCCTAACTTAGGGTGCACCACTACTAGATCCTCTCTCCTAAATCTATACAGATTATTTTTTATACTAGTGGAAAGAGATCCTAGAATATATAGATGTTAGTGACCGCTATTATTCTCTTCTACCAATAAACTAACAGCTTGAAACAAACCAAAATGACATATGTGTTATATTCGTGTGTATGTATTGCATCCTAACAACCATATAAATATAGGATGCCTTTAACCTATTCAATATATTATAGATTAGACAATTAGTAATTATTTGACACATTAGCGACTGGGAAACATGTGCCAAATTTAATAGTGATTAATTTTTTAAATTGCTTCATGTAACGCATAACAAAAACTTCTATTAATGATTCCTTATTTTTTATAATTAAATGAGGTTTGAAAGGTCCCTTTCCCTTTATATTAAATAGAAAATGAGAGGATCAATTTGAAAAACTAAACAGTTCAGTAATACTTTGCTAAAAAAACAAGGGCCTGCACTAAAAACATAAGTAGTTGGGAATGTGAAAAACCCCAGACCAATAACAAAGACAAGATGATTCGATAACAATGGAAAAAAAAAAATGCTATATAAAAACCAAAAAAAAGGTACATAACAATGTATTTTAGAAACAATTATTTATCTAAATCAGATGACTCCTTTTTAACCTCTACTTTAATGGGAAGGAAAACAGTTTCCGCAGTCGATTCCAAAAAAAGATTCTCTTTTCCAGAAACAAGATGACTCTTTAACCAATCATAAGCCTTACGCCATTTTGTATAAACTAAATCCCAACAAGGTGGTTCTAGTTTTAGTGGAGTAAACATAACATCTAAGTTAGGCAAGTGGATCGAACTGGGTCTTGCTGTTGAGCTCTTACTAAAATTGGACACTACATACATGAAATGCATCAGGACATCAAACCAATTATACAAATCTCCAAAAACGTCCACATCCACCAAACCTTCCTGGATATAACGAGCCTTACAAATCATGGGCCATGACGCAATCAAGGTTTTTTCTATTTCAGCTTCAATTCCAATCCTATAAACTTATTTTATCAGGTGACACCCCATCTCTAAATCCCAATCCTTCATCAGATGTATAATAAGAAGATGACAAACAAAGGTTAAGGAAACTTCTACATTAACCCTCAGATGAACCTCTTGAGAAATATAATCAGCTCCTAGAACTCCCTCAATAACATCCATATCTTACTCTAATCCAATATTAAAAATAGATTTACGATGATGACATGAAATTTTAGTATAAAATTTCATTTCATGCACTGATGCAGAGAATTGCATGAAAGGAAATAATGGGCCAGCCATTACAAATAAAATGAAATCTAGTGAAAGAAACCTGAAAGGTGTGGAAATAAGGGAGATAATCTTGATAAATATATGGAGTGACTATTTCCTTGCATTCTTATAATTAATACAAGATTGGCTTGGGCTTTAATATCAACCTTTATTAGAAAAGGTGATGAATTATGACCAATCAAAATATTTATTACCAATATTATCACAAAATGCTTGGTCAGTCCCTCAATTTTCTATAAAATCCACCTCTTTATTAGCTTCCACAAATATATGATTTTAGGTCCAATCTAGAATTAATGAAAGCATAAAAAGGAATTTTATTCACAAAAGATAGATTTTTCCTAATAATGAATGTTTTTTTATGGCATCGTTAACAATAATATGAGAGTCACCTTCAATAATTAATTCATTACTATTTAAGTCATTAACCAAGGACCAACAATGTTCTAGTGCTTTATTTTATTAATTTGTTAACTTATTAATTTACTAAAATTCAATTCGTTAGTAAAGATATTAATTTTGAGAACAGCCTTTGGAAGAGGATTATCCATTTTTTTCCCAACTATCTTTCCATACATGCTTTGAGAATTGGAGAGAAACTTCCACACCGATTTTGCACTTAGATCCAAATTTTATATTTCCTAGTTCAAAATCCCCACTCCCCCATAATCTTTAGGAAGTGAAACGTAAACCCATTTAACAATAGGCATTTTCTTAGTATTGTTTGTTCCTTTCCAGAGATAGGCTATCATAATTTTGTCAATTTTATCAATCATACAATTGGGGATCTTCAGAATAAAAAGCATATAAATGGAAATTCATTAAGAGTATATCAGAAATATTAGATCAATAAAATATAAGTTTGACATTTAATCCTGAGCGAGATTCATGTTCATGTTCGCCCCTGCATATTTGGTAGATCATTTAGGTATACATTTTTTGAAGGATGATTTTAAGAAAATATGTAAGGCCAAGACAAATAGGATACTTTTTCATGTTTAAATGATGTACCTCTATTACTATGATCTAACCTTGCTTAACTATGTCACTATTTTTTTTTAACTAGAATATGTTGAAATTAGCAATCGCAAAGCCATTCCTTTCAATAAGTAACAGTGCTTAGAAATTTCTAAGAATTTTCCTTTATATGAAAAGATATGAATTACATTTTATGCACAATATATCCTATTAGAAATACACAATGCATCAGCCTTCTTGAAGGTATGTGTAGACAAGTAAAATGTGGACAATCATTTACCAAATAATACATTCATTTTACATTATTAATCTTATCATTAACCACATAATAATTAATTATTATATTCTAACTATTTCTATTATCCATTCCAAAATCCCATCCTACCCTTATTAATATTAATACATTATTAATGTTGTAGTCATTTTTATGCCGACAGAATAACCTTTTAACCCCATGCACGTCGGCCTATCACCCAGCGAGCGCTGAGCACTCACTCAAGGCACACGCAGGCACCGAGCACCTCCTTTATGTGATTATTGTGAGAAGATGTTGTCATTGATGAAAAATTAAGTATAGAAAAGTAAATGATCATGCATATATTTTGAAAGCATAGGATGATTCATTACACCAATGTACCCACCCTGATAATAAAAGAAACACCATAAAAATAGTAGATCTGATCCACAACATAAAAAAGGCACTAGGGTTTATAACCATGAACAATATATTTAGAACAAAACCATATGTTCATGTTGATCATAGTTGAGTAACCACATTACATCCAAAAGGGTCATACCAAACCAATATATCATTACTCACGCATCACAATCTCTAGCTATTATTCCCTATTACAAAAATTTTGTAGACCCATTCCCCTAGATATGCTCACTTTCACATAGTCCTCTAATGAGAACCCAAACCCCTATAATATTTTGCTCATTTCTCCAAAGATTTATCTACTCTGCTATGGTTTATCACATCGTGGCCCTCTCCTCCTCTGGCTATCTCACTGATGATCTCTCTAAAATGGTCCTCTCTCCTCCCTCTTTCTCTCTTGATGATGCTCTCTCCAGAATGGTCCTCTTTCCTCCCTCTTATTTTCTTCAACCCAAGAATCTCTACAAATATGTTTAACACCCACCACCGTGCCTTCCTGAAGTAGTAGATCAGTTACCAAGTGTCAAGGTTTTCCTCCAATAGAGCATGCTTCTTCTGATCATAGCTCCCCACTTTCCACAATGATTTCTTCAGGAATGTTCCATGCGTGGAATATTCTTTCCTTGACCATTAATTCACCAGGTTGTCACATTATCCACTCAGCATGCCTAGTCAGGTTACTTTTTTCCTCAAGTGCCTCTTGGAAAGTAGAATATGACTAAGTCCTGAAATCCTTTTCTCTTCCTTGCATGTGTTCCGTGGTTTCTATTAAACCCTTCTAAAACCCCTATCCTGTATGTGTTTCCGCATGTTCCCATTTTCTTCATTGTTCCCGCACACGCATGCACCATTCGAGAATTAGTCAATATTTTTAGGCCCAACATCACCCCACAATAAACTTGGTCTCCATCCTCAGAAACATCCTCTCCAAAGAATTAAGAATTCTGGGACTAAAGAATGAAGAACAAAGAATGAGAAATGAAAGAATTAAATAATGGGGAATGAAGAATAATTTTTTATTTCTAAAGAATGAGTGGGAAATCCTTCCTTATATCTTCCTCAATCTTCTCTTAGGTATCTACCTTACCCTGCACCTATTGACAAAGGTCACCTATTAAGGAACTCACCTCTTCAAATCCTAGTTCATCACCCTTAGCATTCAATGTATTAACAATGTTTTCCAACTGCTTACTGAGGTCATCCAATGCATCCATCCTTCCGGTGATTTGAGGATATAATTCCTTCACCCGGTTTTTGATTGAGCCTCTCAAGGTCTCAATGGATTTTGAATTCTTCTCTACCTCAGCCAAGATCTTATCCCATTCTTCCTTGTTTCCTTTATTCTTCTCCTAAAACTCCTTAAGGTTTTCATCATGGGTAGTAACTAAAATGCATGCCACTCTATCTCTGTCCACACAATTGTCATAAGCAGCTTTGGCTATCTGTGTGGCAGCCTTTACATTAGTAAGGAACTTAGTGTACTATGTGACTATTTCAAAAACCTTCATCTTTTCCTCTTTCTCTTGGCACGCTAACACTTCTTCTACTAATTCCAAAGTGAGAGGTTGTCTCTCCATCATGAGGATGTCAGTTAGGTCCTGAAAGCATTGCAAGGTTGACTCATACTTCTGCTCAAGCGGTGCTAGGTCTGGATACTTCAAGACAATAAAATCTATAATCATTTCAACTTTCTTATATACCTCGCACACCCTTTCCTTTTCCTCCTTTAGCTCACACCTTAATTATGCACAAATTAGTTCCTCTTGCTTCAAATCATTTCTCTTTTCAATGAGCTCATCCTTTTTCTTCTCCAATTCCCCTTCTAGGAATCTCACCCGGTCATTCCTTCCAAAGATCCTTGCCTCAACTTCAATAGAGACCTTTTTCAGCAAATTATAGACTTGCTCATCAGAAAACTATTAAGTAGTCACCAAATGGTTTATACCTTTGGTCTCTGGCACTTTCATCAAGGTTCCTTGGTAAACTTTAAAATCAGGATCATCGACATGGGACTCAAATACCAAAGATATCATTTTCCTTATTCGTGGGTACATGCCTTCTTCTTCGAATGAATACATTACAAGGAGTTGGTCTTTATGCATGATGCTCTGGATGCATGTGCTTAGCACATTTTTTGGATCATGGATATAACCCATTCCTTTCCCTTTTGGTACTACAATGTTCTTTCCTCTTGTACACGTAACCTTTGGAAAACTCACAGCTTAGCTAGGATCTCCACCCATATTTCCATACTCCTTCCCTACACTCTTTTCTTCTATCTCCTTGAGTATCTCATTTGTGTTCCACTCTACTTCTTTCTCCACTAATTTCTCTATTATGCCCATTACTTCTCTCTCTGCAACCCCTTCTATCTACTCCTTGGTGATGTTGGGGGTCCTCTGATCCTTAGTATTTACTTCTTCACTCTCCCCTTTTCATTGAGCATATTTTTCTTCTCCACCATTCCCCTCACTTCTTTATTCCTATGTGTTGTGTACATCATACATGGGATGATTCTGAAACTCTTCATCCTCAGCATCATCTCTCTTTCCCCTGTAGGCCTCCAAGCTCTTTGTCTCCTCCAAGTCTTCCTTCCCTGCTACCTTCTAATTTTTCCTAGTTGGGGATTCTTTCTCTTCCTCAGTAGGTGATTCCTTTCTAGGTGACTCTTCTTGTTCTGGAACATATTCCTTAGGTGTATTTTCCTTCTACTTTATGGGATACATATTCTTGTGTGTGTATGTGCTTGGCTTGGGACTTGATTCCTACACGCTCATAGATTGTGTTGTCTGCACACTTAGTGCTTTCTTTTTTGGTGCATATTTCTCTAGGGTGTCTTCCCTTTCTCTCTTCCTTGGTGTGACCTTCTTCCTATCAGTGAGATCCTCTAGGGTGGAGACATCATTCTCTAAGTAATCTCCATTTTCATACTTGGGCCTAAGGCGCAAGTATATTCTTGTTGTGTCCCTTCCAGAAATTAGCAGTGTTAAGGGTTTTTGTAATTTCACAAATAGGGAAGGAAGCCTGTATATTTTATTAATGTGAAATTGATTAACCATTACAATGGAGTGCTGCAATATTTATAGATATTGGACAACAATATACAAACAAATAAATGGGTTCCACAGGTACAACCAAAAACACAACTGGTTCCAATATTACATCCGAGAAGCACATAATTGTTATAACAATTATAAGAATTATACATGTGGAAATAAAAGACAAATATGGTTTTAAAAACCATATAACAATAATTAATTAATTAATAGTTAATTAATTATAAAATGCATAATTAGAATATTAGGTAAATAATAATTAACCTAGCATTCTCCCCCTTAATTTTGGATTGTCTCAAGAGATGAGGAGAGGAACTCTCTGAACAAATCAAACTTGTCACGTGTGACTTTGTGAAGATATCTACCCATTGTTCAGATATGGAAAAAAATAAAGCTATATGTTGTGCTTCAACACATGTTCGCGTATGAAATGAACTTGTACCTCAATGTGCTTTGTTCTCTCATGAAAAACTAGATTGCAAACAAGTTTGAGAACACCTTCATTATCAACATACATGGTGGTCATTTTGTCCTATGGTATTCCAAGTCCTTCTAGTATGTGACGTAGCCGAATTGCTTCACAGATAGCTTCTCCTACAAAATGATACTCAACTTTTGTGGAAGAGCGAGAAATAAAGTGTTGTCTCTTGCTTCCCCATGATATTGGTCCAGATCCCATAAAGAATACAAATCCAAAAGTGAATTTTCTATCATAAATATTACCTGCATGATCTGAATCCAAATATCCAGTTAAGAAGAAGTTTTCATTCTTCTTATTCTAGACCAAGATCCACTGATCCTATAAGATATCTCAAAATGCACCTTGCTGCTTTCCAATGACAAAATTTGGGTTCCTGGATGAACCTGGATAGATATCTCACTATAAAGATGATATTTGGTCTAGTGTATGTCAGGTAAATGAGGCTCCTAATCAGGTGCCGATAGAGAGTGGCACTTACCTCAGGAGATGGATCTGAACGAGATAAATGCAATATATTCTCCATGGGTGTAGTAATTGGTGTGTAATACATCATCCTTAACTTCTTGAGCATAGTCTTGGTATATTTCATCTGAGAAACAAAAATGTGATTATATTTTTAATATACTTCCAATCCAAGACAACAATGCATTAGACCGAGATCAGTCATGTTAAACGATCGATTAAGATCTTTCTTCATTGCATTTATCATCCTCACTAAACTTCCAGTGATGAATAGATCATAGACATAGACAAAAATAATCACCATCTCCCCCCTTGATTTTTGAGGTAGAGATTGGGATCGTATGGATTTCTAACAAATCCATGTTGTACAAGATTCTCATCAATCTTGATGTACCATGCCTGGGGTGTCTGTTTGAAGCCATACAGAGATTTCCTAAGTTTACATACGTTTTCTTCTTGACCAGGTACTACATATCCCTTGGGTTGAGTCATGTAGACTTCTTCTTGTAAATATCCATTTAGGAATGCAATTTTTACGTCCATTTGGTGGACTTTCCATCCAAACTGTATAGCTAGAGCAAAGATCATCCTGATCATTTTGATCTTAGTTGTGGGAGAAAATGTCTCCTCATAGTCAATGCCTTCTTTTTGTGCATACCCCTTTGCTACAAGTCTTGCTTTATACTATTCCACTATCCCATTTGATTTGTACTTTATTTTAAATATCCATCTGTATCCAATGGGTTTCTTCCCAGCTGGAAGATCGACAAGCTTCCAAGTGTTATTCTTCATAACTGATTGATATTCAGAATCCATGGCATCTTTCCAAGCTTTTGACTATAGGGCTTCTTGGACTGTAGAGGGATCATCTGATTCAATAAATTTACTCATCATTATCAATATGTTGTTTCTTATATTGCTTGTACATGTGAGTCTGTGGTCCATCAAGTGGATGCATAATCTCACATGTTTTTTCCATTCTTCAAGTCTACGTAGAAAGTACTTGTACACCATTTAGTCCTACGCTGAATGTGTGTCTACTATTGAAGGTCTTCAATTACCTCCTTTCTAGTTAATCTTCCACAAGTTCTAGGATCAAAAGGGAGAACTCTCCACTATCACTATCTAACTACTCACGAACGGGGACTTTGTGGATGAGATGCTTCTTAACTTTGATTGATGAAGAGAAAACTATGACCGAATGTGCTATATCTATTTTGTCTAACAAATGGGTAGATCTTATGTGTGGTAAGCCATAAATATTGTAATTCTATCTCAAAGATCATAAGGTCTCATGTGCCATATTGGAGAGATAGATGACTAACCCCCAATAGATGCTAATCATGTAGTTCAACTTGCATGTTCCTTAGTAGGGGGAGTTACATTTTAAGCATAGTACGACTAAGCTATGCTCCTATGACGTGGTTTAGACGCAGTGACGCACTAACGCAGAAGGGATATCATTATAGATTACCAAACCCATCTCATTGGTAGGAAAATTATACATACGATCAATATTTCTATCTTCCACTCATGATGTACTACGCCTCTTTTTGTGGAAAATATACACTCCAACAGCTGCCCTATAATAAGCTTGATAAGTTCTTACCCGACTTTCTATGTGGAAAGCTCATAAAGAAGTAAAATCTTCCATAGAGTGTCTGGCAGATATCCTGATGACAAACCCAATGCGCAAGAAAGAGGTCCCATGTAGTGAGTTAGTATAGCAAAACCCAGTGGTAAAATATTCCATTTGGTTAGCCACAAGAGATTTATTACACATTTCTTATTTAAGAAAGATGCCAAATATGGGTTTCTCCAACTATGGTTTTGAGTCTGATCAGGTACTTCCATATCCAGGAGTTAAGCTATATCAAATCCTTTTAATGAAGTCCATTCCCCTACTTTCATTCTCCTAACTTTGTATGAATCTCAACAAGATTGCTTCAAACACCTAATCTCTCATATTTTCTAGGCTTACTGTAGGACACTATCCTTCTTAGGGCCCAAAGCTTATAGTTGACGATGAGATAACTATAAGGTTCTAGACTTAAGAAGAGCCATCCGCATATCAACTATGTGTCAAAGTACCCTTTTAGGAGTTTCAGAATTCACAAGCTAAATTTTAGTCCTGTCCACTCCGTAAAGGTTAAAATCTTCGAATTTGCTTGTCCTAGTTCTAAGAACTATGTTTCCTGGTGCTTAGATAGTCCCTACCACATAGGGTTCTCTAGATCAAATTTTTGCCAATTTACCGAAGGTAATACAAAATGTGTAAAACTGTCATTTTTAAGAGGAACACCCACATAAAGGTTGTGAAACTCCTCATGAAGTTTCATTCACAAACATCCTCCACAATAAGTCCTTAAAATGGACCCAAATTTGAGGGTGGATCAATGATAGGTCTCTTAGAAGATGAAATGGAAGTTTGACATGACGCCCAGAAGGGGCTAGTTTCAAATGTGCCAATAGAGATAGATTAACTCCTCTAAAACACCTGTAGATGGATGAGGGACCTGTAGTGCATCACAAGTAGACTCTGTGAAAAGATGACTAAGGTCAAGCAGATACTCATCCTAATGAGGGGGCTCAACAAACAGAAGAGCGATGTCAAATAGGTAGGAGTCATCCAATGAAGGTAGAGGAGTGTAAGGGGCCTCACACACTAGAAGTGTAAAGGAGGTGGGTGTGATGACTATGTGAGACTGAGTAGGAGACTTCTTGATATCTGATGAGATGTGGGGGGTGATAACAATGTCTGGAATACTGAGAGAAAGAGGAGAGATGTCCTCTGTAATGCTCTTTGCATCAGAACTGGGTGCATAATCCTCGTTATCAGAAGTAGAACCAAGTGAGTCTATGTCAATGGAACTATCATCATACGAAGAAGAGGAGACAATTCAATTAGTACTAGGAACAACGACTGCAGTACGTGAAGGGTCTCCATAGAAGGACTAAAGAATGCTCTAGACATGGTGTGGTGGATCTGAATCTGCCACATGAAACTAGAGAGAACGAGAGACATGCATCATCATGTGACCAAAGACATGGTCACAAGTGTCGAGGAAGTCCTCTAGATTATGATGATCAGTGGGTGTAGGAACTGGCCCAAGCAAGAAGGGTAAAAGACCCTCATGGGCGAAGTAACGTTCCATAGAAGCACACCAAGCTGAATAGGTCTCTCTCTTGGTGAGAAACAGTGGACGGAAGCTATAAGTGATATTTTATTACATCTCAAGTCTAGTAAAAAGCACTATACATGATGAATGGGCTGCAATATTTATAGATATTGCACGAAAGCCAAATACATCCGACTTGGCCAATAATGAGTCTGCACAGGTGCAACCAAAAACCAAGATTACAATCAAGCTTCCAATAACATCCGGGAAGCAAAATTACATAAAGACAAATATATGTGTTTTATAACAATATGGACAATGTGCATCACAGACAAATATGGTTGGAAAACCATGTAACAATTTAACTCATTAAGCGCTCATTTAATTAGCAGCGAGTCAAAAGTTATAGCATTAAATACGATTCCCGCAACTAATGCATAATTAATGCACTAGGATAATAAAATTTATCCTAACAAGGTCCCCCCCTTAATTGTGCATTGTCTAAAGAGTATGAAGAGAGAAATGCATCTGGAAACTACACTCGAACTTGTCACGTGCAAGTGACTTTGTTTTGAAAATATCAAGCTCGTTGTTCAGCCTGTTGGACAAAATTGAAGCTGGATGTCCGTGCTTCGATACATCGTTCGCGGGGATGAAATGACAAGCCTGAAACTTCCTAATGTGCTTTGTTACATGCTCATGAAATGAACTGGATTGCGAACAAGTTTGAGAACACCTTAAAACGTTGTCAACATAGGATGGTGGAAAGAGTTTGTCCACGTTGGAAGAGTGGATGAATGCCAAGTCCTGGAGGGTCCACGTGGTGCGACGTTTGGAGCCAAATCGCTTCACAGACAGCTTCTACAGGTTGCAGAGGGTGCTACAGATACGTCGGAGGCTGTCTGAGGGTGCTGAAAACATGCGGGAGGTGCTAAAGGCAAAGTGGCAGTTTCTGTACTTCCGGGATGAGCCGTATTGAAGTCCAGAAATGCCCATAAAGAAGCCGAAAATCACAGAAGTGGATTTTCTATCATCAATGTTACCTGCAAAGATCTGAATCCGATATCCAGTCAAGAAGAAGTTTTCGGTTACAGGTTGTTCGAGATATTCTAGACCAATGATCCACTGGAGGTCCTTTGAGATATCTTAAAATGCGTTTTGCTACTTTCCAATGACATAATTTTGAGGTTCCATTTGCATGAACCTGGATAGATAGCTCACTGCAAATGCCTGATATCTGGTCTGAGTGTAGGTCAGTGTAAATGAGACGTCCTAATCAGCTGCTGATAGGAGCAGTTGGCACTTACGCTCAGGAGATGCCAAGTCTGGAACGAGATAACTGTAATCTGTTCTGCCATGAGATGTGTAGCAATTGGTTGGAGCAAGGGCCAATCATCCTAAACTTCTCGAGCGTTGTCTTGGTATATTTCCATCTGCAGAAACAAATGCATGTTGGCAGTTCTCTTTCTGTTCCATACAAGGATCCAGTCCAAGACAATCACATGCAGCAAGCCCGGAGATCTGTAACCAATGTGAGAATGAGGTATGGCTTAGTACGATCTTTCTTTGTTTCATTAATCAAAGAGAGAGTAATGTCTGATGGTGAACTTGATGCACAAGTGATGGACTGATGCCGAGCAAAGACCATAAACTAAACACTAAGTCACAGATCTCCCCCCCTTGAGCTTTTTGAGGTAGAGATTGGGACTCGTCGAAGATTTCATAGACATAATCCATGTTGTACGAGAATGCTCATCAATCTTGATGTACCATGCCCGGGGTGAACTTGTTTGAGGCCATACAGAAGATTTCCTGAATCTGCATACACTTTTCTTCTTGAACACAGGTAAACTAACCGCGATGAAACTCAGGTTGGAAGTCATGTAGACTTCTTCTTGCAAATCCATTCAGGAAGAGCACAACTGGAATATCCATTACGTCACACATCTGAAAGTGATACTGTATCCATCCAAACTGAGCAGCTAGAGCAAAGATCATCATAGAAATGCCGTTTTGATCTTAGCTAGTGGGAGCCACAATGATCTCCTCTGATAGTCAATGAAAGAGGGTCTGTGCGTACCCCTTTGCTACAAGTCTTGCTTTACGAGGGATGTCTACTGTCCCATCAATAGACTTGTGTACGACAGTTTTGAATATCCATCTCAGCAGGACCAATGGGTTTCTTCCAAATGTGCATGGAAAGATTCGACAAACTGGGCAGAACCTGGTTATTCTTCATCACTGATTGATATTCAGAATCTCATGGCATCTTTCCAAGACTTTTGACATGTAGGAGCTTCTTGGATTGTAACCCCCAGTGGCTACAATCATGACAACTCAAGTAGAGAGGGGGAGTCTACATTCATCAGAGCATAAGTGTAACTTCTTCTCAATGATGCATATGACTGCACTGAGTCACGTGACATCCAGGGGTGGATGTCATAATGACCCCTGGATGACATCATGGTCTTACGATCTCACCTAAGTGTGCTTGTACACCATTTAGGCATACGTTGAAAATATTCACAGCAACAGGGTTGTGGTCCTATCTGATCAACACCATCATCCCCATCCTCACTTTCATCTTCAGTGAGGGAACATTTGTTTCAGTTTTTACAACTGGTGAAAAATCTACATCTTGTGAGTCTGGAGGAGGAGTCTCTACTTCCTTCTTCTCGAAAAACTCAACATCTCTGCTGGTGTAGACTTTTCTGGTCTTAGGATCCATCAATCTATACCCAAGAGTCTCTTCACTGTACCCAATGAAGACAAGTTTCTGTGACTTCATGTCCAATTTCTTTCTGTTCTGTTTGGGTATGTGCATGCTTGCTTTGCACCCGAATACTCTGAGGTGTGCAATAGATGGTTTCCATTTTGACCATGCTTCTTGTGGTGTTATTCCATCAAGAGCAGTTGTGGGCACTCTTGTTCAACAAATACACTGTTGTTTTTGCTGCTTCTGCCCAAAATGTCTTTGCAAGTCTGGAATCATCGATCATGCATCGCACCATTTCCATGATAGTACGATTTCTTCTCTCAACAACACCATTTTGCTGCGTGTGTGTGGAGGAGGCATTTGTCGATGAATCCCGTGAGTTTGTAGGTAGTCTCTGAACTCATCACTGGTGAATTTCCCCCCCTCGATCTGAGCGGAGAGTTCTGATGTGACGACCAGTTTCTTTCTCAACTGCTACTTTGAACTTTTTGAAGGTTTCAAAAGCTTCACTTTTCTTGTGAAGACAAAAAATCCACATTTTTCTTGAATAGTCGTCAACACATAAGCATGAAGTACTGGAACCCAGAATGACTTGGTTGCATCGGACCGCAAAGATCGGTATGAACCAGGTCAAGTTTACCATGAGCTCGAAAATGTACTCTTCTGGAATGAAGCTCTGTGTTGTTTTCCTGCTAGGTAGTGAGGACACTTGTATGTATCCTTCTGAAGAGATGGTAGCCCATGTACCATATTACACCGGCAAAGTGTTTCGAGATATTTGAAACTAACATGACCAAATCTCTGATGCCACAACTGTGCTGAGTGGAGTTCTTAGCCACAAGTGCTTGATCATCTCTGTGAACAAAATCAAGTTGGAACATGCGTCCCACATTGGAGGCTTTTGCAATTATTTTTGAGCCTCTTGATTTATCTCGAATCAAACACGTTTTCTTGCCAGAATTGACTATCAAAGTCAATTTTTAGGTTGTGATCTAGGAGTTGACTGACTGAAAGAAGATTCTTTGTCAACCCAGGGACATATAGGACATCTGATAGTCTGCAGTTGTGTGAACCAAGGGGTAGAGAAATGTTCCCAATCCCCTGAACTGTATATGAAGAATCATCTCCCAACAAAACATGATTTTTCGATGGCGTGTCCCTCATTGAAATAAACCAGTCTCTGTGGCTGGTCATGTGTCGAGTGGCTCCCGAATCAACATACCAAACATCACTAGATGACGTGGATGGTTCACTTGATCGAGCAGTGAACAAGTAGTCTTCATTGTCTGATTGTTCTTGTTGCTCAGCAATATTACCTTGCTGATGGGGTCTTCTTTTCCAGTTCCCCTTTTTCTTCCCTTGATTGTAGTTAGAATGTCCCTTGTAAGATTGTTGTTGTTGAGGTCCAGAGTTGCTTGATGAACCTTTCTTATAAGTATTATACCAACAATCTTGTAAGTTATGTCCTCTTTTGCAGATTGGACATTGCTTCTTCTGTTGTCTATCCCCTTGATACTGATTTTGATTTTGGGACTTTTGATAGGAATTAGGTTTTCCTTTACCTTTTCCTTTCCATTTTTGATGTGAAGACAGTGCCTGCTCCTCTTCATCATCCTTATTGTGCATTGCTTCCTCTTGTTGCAGTAGGTTTACCAGCTTGTCAAAACTAACTGTCGTATCTGACACATTTAGTGTTGTGACAAAAATGCAGTAAGAAGAGGGGAGTGCTCTCAGAACAATGGGAATAAGAGCATCATCTGTGACCGGTTCTCCTAGGGCTAGAAGTGAAGCCCTCAATTCTGCAACTCTTCTTAAGAAAGCTTCAATTTTTTCATTCTGCTTGAACTTCAATGTGTGTAACTGACTCTGCAAATTCAGTATAACATTCTTGTTCTTGGCCTCATATACTGTGCTCAACTTATCCCATGCTTCTTTGGTTGTTTTGGCATCTCGAATGTGGGGTTGCACATCGTCGGACACTCCAAACAAGATGATGAGTTTGGCCTTTCTGATCTGCTTTATCAAATTGTCGTTGTTGTGTTGTATCAGTAGTTGATCTGGTCAGAGTACCATTCACAATAGGCCAGATTTCTTCAAACTCAAGTTGTGTCTTGATTTTTGTCTTCCATGCAGCATAGTTGTTTCCTCTGAGTAGTTGTGAATCTGGAAGAAAAAATTTGGGGGCATTGGTGCCCATTTTGTAGAGATCACTGACAGGGTTTGGCTCTTATCACTCCAGGTATAAGGTCTCCCAATCTATATACCATCAGTCCAATATACCAAACCTTTCTATAATATGCCTTTCTATATACGCGCCCTTCCGATATACCCGTCGGTACGTGGAAGAAGCTCGCCCTTTCTATATACCCAGTACGTGAAAGAGGCATTAACGTACGTGAAAGAATTCAATACGTGGTACCAAGACAGTACTGATGGGGTCTGTGTGATTATTGACACTGGCTCAAAGAAATATCCTCATACGCGCGCGTAACTTCGCTATATACTCGGATAATTTCTCAGTCCGGATTTATGTCGTGCAATCGTTCACAGACGGATGGGATGGCTCATAGTGTGTGCACTGTGACCTTATTACTCCCCGTCGATTTAAAGGGTCGATGCCCAAACGACATTGTTGCAGCTATATTAGGCGTTAAGTGCAGTAGTAGTCACGATGGCTTTACCCGTAAGCGCTTCCCAGAGGCACTGTATATACCGAACGCTGCGAATGAGATCTAGGATCTCGTGAGTGTTACAGAACCAATTTTACTTTTTTTATTACAATTCTGCCAGTTTCTGAGTAGTTACAAAGTTTGCAGTTGACTATGGCAACCTAGCAAATTAGTACAATATACTGTAGCATGCAATTACATTCAAAAATTTGGAAAAAAATTGAATGACAGGCAAAAAAAATTTCAGTTTTGTGGGCCCTGGTGGCCTCCGGAGCCCAAAATGACCCAAAATGCCAAAGAATTGCAAAAAACCAAGCTGAAAATGAAATTTTTAGGTAGGCCTCCTTTTGCAAAAAATGTCTAGGAATGAAAAAACAGGCCTGAATGGGAGAAAAAAAATTACCCTAAATTAGGGATTTCTCTCGCTAAATTTAGTTAGTTATAACTAGTTGTTTAGTGGTGGTTTTTCCGCTAAGTGTTAAAGTTGGCGGTTTCTCCAAATTTTTCCGCCAAATTCAAAAATTTCAAAAAAATTGTTGGGGGTGGGATTTGAACCCCAAACCTCCCACTTCTAAGACTTTCACTCTAACCAACTTGGCCACTTAAGAGCGCTTGATATAGAACGTGAAAGGAATAACTTGTATTTATACTGAACTGGTAAAATTGACTAACCTTTGTAAAATGGCGATTGGCATAGAGTTCCACATGGAGGGTGCGATTGGAGGGCTATGTGTGCACCTAAAAAATTAGGATCTAAAGAAAATTTATCTCTTTTTATTTCCTCTTGAGCTTCACACCTCTTTGTATTGTTGATTAAGCTCATGTTTTTTATTTTCCTTTACGATGTTCTTTGATTTTTCTTATCAATTTACTTTGCTTGTTTCTGCAGGGACGTTGTTGATAATGGCTACTGCGAATGGAGGAGTTTGATTTGAATCACTATGTTTTGTGTCGTATTTGAGGTCTCGTGGATGGAGGTGTGAGGACTGCTCCACGTTTTTTATATTCCTTCCGTTATTGAATGGCACATCCACTGTTTTGTGTAGGTTTTCTCCTCAATACAAATTCTTGGCCCTTAAAATTACTACTCGGCCTAATCCAAAGCTATACAACTCACCCATGGACTCAAGTCGAAGGTTAGAGATGCTCCGGCTCAATGTGTAGAGCTCGCTTGCCTTGGAACAGGGATGGTTCTCAACAGCAGTTGAAATGAGACTCGATAGTTGAAAGCAATGACAATGTAAAGCACTCGACTAGATGTTTGGCTCACAAGTCTCGTGCTAATATTAACTCAACCCAATGAAATATGGCTTGGTCACATGCTTGGTCTGGAGGATCCGGCCAGCTTAGTCGGTCGTGGTGAACAGAGATTGACTCGGTCTCATGAAACAATGCACAACTCAATGTCCAAACATTGTAACAAAGTTTAGACTGAGTCCTCCAAATCTAGAACAGTCTTCTAAAATTAGTAGAGACTATATGCTCCTCTAAATTAGAGGGAAAAACCCCTATTGGGGGAAAATAATTTTAAAAAAAAAAATTGCATCCAGGGAGCAAATTTTTTCTATGGTGCAGTTGAGGCACCAAGGCAAAAAAAAAATTGCCTTACAAACACCTGGAGAATGACAAGAGGTTGTGGAGATGCAGAACATTTTGGGAAGTTGCTGGAGGCAACACAAGCTCTCCTAGAGTGCAGAATCTCCTCCAAAATTATATGCTTCCTCTCTCCAACCTTCTCTGCTTCACAGGTCCAGATTCTCGCTCTGGTACCAAATGTAATTTCACAAACAGGGATGGAAGCCTGTATATTTTATTAATGTGAAATTGATTAACCATTACAATGGAGTGGGACTGCAATATTTATACATATTGACAGCAATATACAAACAAATAAATGGGTTGCACAGGTACAACCAAAAACACAACTGCTTCCAATATTACATTCGGGAAGCAACAATTAATTGTTATAAACAAATGATTCAACAACTATGGTACAAATGTAGAAATGGAAAAGACAAATATGGTTTTAAAAACCATATAACAATAAATAATTAATTAATAGTCAATTAATTATAATAATGCATAATTAGAATATTAGGTATAATTAATAACCTAACATAACAAATGTTTGAAACCCTTTGGAGTCAATGCAACTGATGGGACAACATAACTCCACATAGGTGTAGCTTCCAAACGATATACATAGTTTGGGTTCAAGTGCAATCCTGGTCCACCTTGAATGAGGCCTCATAACCTTAGTGTTTTAGCTTTCCAACAAACAATTTATACCCTCTATATGGAAACTACATTTGATAAGCTAAACTTGATAATGGTAATGGCTTAAACCATGCTTTACTTAGTCCCATTTGATACAGTGACCTTTAATGTAGAAATGACTTTATAGCATAATTTAAGTCAACTTCTAGATTATACAAGTGCTTGCAACTTAATTTTTCTATCATCCTTTAGGACAGATTTATAGGTCCTACTTTGCATACTACTTTTACATGATTTGCTCCAAGTGCTAAATGATTGTGGAGTGAGTAACTCATGAGTATCGCATGGTTTATTTGCTTATATACCTCTTCATGCAAGTGATCTTAAACATTAAGGTCGACCTACACGGAACTTATCCGACCCATCAAGCACTCCAATTTCTAATTGAAGATTTTGGTTATGAATAAGGGATCTTCCATACATTATCTTTTATGGCTTCTTAAGATACACTGATATCTCTTCAACAATGTAGGTGGAAAAGTATGAGAGCATGCCCCAAACACTCTATGGCCAATTTTCTAGGAAACATGACAAACACGCTAGTTTATCCTTGTCTCTACCTTCTTGACCATTGAGCTTGGGTTACTAGTCTATGGAACATTATCTTTCAATGGGCCGGGGATTGTTTGGATAGTCAAAGTAACTTCCAACCTTTTGTCAATCATACTCCTCCATGGAGAAATGCAATGACCTATTAATCCTCATAGGTACATGATACTTATGAATGACTAGATTGTTGGGGTGTGGAGCTTGATTTTTGGTCTTCTTGAATCAGTGATTGAAGTGCTGGAGCTTGAAAGGTTAAGTTTGGAATAAAATTCAGAAGCTATCTGTAAGTCATCTGCTACGTAAGTTGTTGTTCCAGCCATGGGAAGATGGACAGGTCAACCTGAAATTTCATTTCCAGTCGTGGGAAGTTGAAAGTGCTCGCGACTTTCAAACTTCTAGGGTCGATGATTTATGGACTTCTTAACCGGATTGTGATCCTATAAATAGAGGTGTTAGTGTATCTTGAAGACATCTTGTGTGTTCAAGAGGTCTTGAGTCTTAGTGATCAAGACCGTGATCAAGCCTTTGGTACTCAATTGGCTTATGTCAATTGTGGTGTTAAAAATAGATGTGGTTTAGAATCTTTGGAATTCTGTTGTGAGTTCATAATGCCGCCAGAGAAGACTGTGAGAGTTGTTTTACTTTTGTTGATAATAAAATATGAGCAAGTTCTTGGTGAACATATCCCACATTGGGTGAACCACGTTAAATCTTGTCTTGTCTTCTTTTTGTGCATTATTTATTTATGTTGTTATATTTCTACAAGTATAATTCTACTATATAGTTTCCTAAACCCTCCAAACATTTGAGGAATTATTTCTGCATATTTGTTCTCTAATTCCTAACAAACATAGTATCAGAGCTTTGATGGTTTTTTGCTGAAGTCCCCGTAAATCAGCAGGGAAAGTTTAGCTTGATTGGGAGCTATGGCGAATGAGGGAAGATCTGAGAGTTAATAATTTCAATGGGCACCTTACTTCAGTTTGTGGAAGATGCAAATGGAGGATTACTTATCTCAGAAGGGCCTCCATGTTCCTTTGGCTGGAAAAGAAAACAAACCTACAAGCCATGTCAGATGAGGATTGGGAGTTGCTAGATAGAAAGACAGCTTCGGGAAAATTTTATGTCTTGCATCTTTAGATTGCTTTCAACATATCGCAGGAGAAGACCACAGAAGGTAGTCATGAGTGCTATTGGGGAAGTTATATGAAAAACACCTCTGCCTCTAATAAAATATTTTTGATGAAAAATTTATTTAATATGAATATATTCTGAGAATGGTTCTATTGTTGTTCAACTTGAATGACTTCTCAATACGGTTGAGAAATGTTAAACTATAATAAAAATTGACTTTGATGATGAGGTCCTAGGGCTTTGTTGATTTTGTGACTCCTTGGCCAGATAGCTGGGACAACTTGGTTATGGCTGTAAGTAATTCAATCTCCAAATAATAGGTCAAAGCTTTAAGTTTGAGGATGTAATAAGTGCGATCCTAAGTGAGGAAATGTGAAGGAAGAGAACGTTGGAAGATTCTTCTACTTCTGTGAAACTATTTGACTGACCTGGAGAACAAAGGGAGACAAAAGAACAAAGGCAAACGATAATCGTGGGAATTCGAATGATCCCTGGAAGGTCAAAGTCCAAGAGTAAGTTAGAATGTTTCAGGCATCCAGTGGGAAGGTTGGTCATGCTAATGAAATATTGTTGGGCTCTTCGAGATAAGAAGAACAAAAATGAGGAAACTAAAGAGGTAAATGTGGCAAGCAGAGTGATGTTTCCTCAAGACGCCTTAATTATTTCTTTAGATAATATTGTTGACATCTTGGATGTTAGATTCAGGGGCTTCTTTCCATGCCACCCCACATAGACATTACTTTACTGATTTTGTTCAAGGAGATTTTGGACATGTATATCTTGGTGATGATGAACCATGCAACATAGTAGGGAAAGGTTGTGTTCAGGTGAAAATGCAGAATGAGAACACATGGCTACTTAAGGACATTAGGCATGTGCCTAATTTGAGGATCAGAACTTGATATTAATGGGACAACTAGGTAGTGATGGCTGTATGGTTAGTTTTACAGCTAGATTCTTGGAAGGTTACCAAGGGAGCTCTTGTGGTTGAAAGAGGTAAAAAAAACTGGTACTTTTTATTTAACCAGTGGTGTTGATTATTGTAATTTAGTTGCTACAGATGGATATGCAACGTTGTGGCACCAGAGACTTGGTCATATGAGTCATAAGGGCATGCATATTATAAAGGACAGGTTTCCCAGATTAAAGGAGTTAGATTTGGACTTATATGAGGACTGTGTTTATTGGAAACAAAAGTGGGTGAGATTCCTCAAGGTTGGACCTACCAGGAAGGAGGGTAAGTTAGAGTTAGTGCATACATATGTATGGGGGCCAGCTAAGGTAAACTCTATTGGTGCTTCATGTTATTATCTCACTTTCATTGATGATGCAACTAGAAAAGTTTGGGTATATTGCATTAGAAATAAATCTGATGTGTTTGAAAATTTCAAAAGATGGAAAGCCTTGGTTGAGAATGAAACGGGTCTCAAGATGAAATGTCTCAAGTCGGATAATGGAGGGGAATATTACAACAATGAATTTATTGATTACTGTTCGGTAAATGGGATATGCAGGTAAAGAATGGTTCCAAATACTCCACAGGAAAATGGAGTGTCAGAGAGAATGAACAGGACAATCATGGAGCGTGCTAGGTGCATGATGTTACATGTGGGGCTGCCACTCATGTTTTGGGCAGAAGTAGTAAGCACAACTATTTATCTAATTAACAAAGGACCCTCTATGGCCTTGGATGGAGGTATACCTGAGGAGGCTTGGTCTGGTAAGAAAATTGTTTACTCATTTCTTAGAGCATTTGGATGTGAAGTATTTGTTCACATTGATAAAGATGATAGGACCAAGTTAGAGGCTAAGTCTGAGAAATTCACCTTTGTTGGATATGGTGAAGATGATTTTGGTTTCTGTGTTTGGATTCTTAAAGAAAAGAAAGTATTTTAGTCTAGAGACATTGTCTTTAATGAAAAAATTATTTATAAAGATCAGTTACAAGAAGAGAAAGAGGAATCAAAGAAAGAATACACAGTGTTAGAGGACATTGTAGAAAACAAGGTGTCTAAAGGGCCGGTTCAGGTACAACATGTTCTGGCACAGACCGTTTAGGTACCTACTCATCAGGAACCCCAAAATCCTAAGGTGATAACATCTTCTAGGGTAAGAAGGGAACCTGAATGATTTACTCCATCTTTGAATTATTTATTGCTCACTAACAGTGGAGAGCTAGAGTGCTTTGAGCAAGCAGTGTAGGTGGATGCTAGGAAGAAATGGGAGCAGGCCATGGATGAAGAGCATAGATCTCTCATGGAAAACTAAACTTGGGATTTGGTGGAGCTACCTAAGGGCAAGAGAGCATTGCAGAACAAGTGGATCTATAGAATCAAAGAGGAAGATGGAGGTAGGAAACAATACAAGGCCCAGTTGGTGGTCAAAGGATTTACACAGAAGAAGGGTATAAACTTTGATGAAATTTTTTCTTCGGTTGTTAAAATGACTTCTATTAGGATTGTTCTTGGTTTAGTTGCAGCAGAAGACCTGCACTTAGAACAGTTAGATGTGAAGACTACATTCCTTCATGGTGAGTTGGAGGAGGAATTGTACATGTTGTAGCCATAGGGTAATGAGGTCAAAGGGAAGGAGAGGTTAGTGTAAAAATTGAAGAAGAGCTTGTATGGCCTGAAACAAGCTCCATGGCAGTGGTACATGAAGTTTAACAGTTTTATGCAGGAGCATGGTTACTCTAGGTGTCACTCAGACCATTGTGTGTACATCAATAAGTTTCGTGATGGTAGTTATATTATTCTATGTCTTTATGTAGATGATATGCTTATTGTAGGGAAGAATATGTAGGAAATAAAGGTACTCAATAAGAAGCAAGGTGACTCCTTTGGTATGAAGGATTTGGGGGTAGCAAAACAAATCCTTGGTATGAGAATAACTCGGAACAGGAAGGATATGAAGCTAGTATTATCTCAAGAAGAGTGCATAAAGAAGGTCTTGGAGAGGTTTAGTATGCAGGATGCTAAACCGGTTGGTACTCCTTTGGTAGGTCACTTTTAATTAAAAAAGGAGTAGAGTCCCAAGACTGAGGAGGATAGAATCTAGATGTCCAGGGTACCATACTCATCTGAAGTTGGTAGCTTGATGTATGCTATGGTATGCTCTAGGCCATAAATTTCCCATGTAGTGGGAGCAGTGAGTAGGTTTATGAGTGATCTAGGTAGAGAGAACTGATAGGCATTAGAGTGGATGCTTCGGTATTTGAGAGGGACCATGGGAGTAGCATTGTGTTTTGGTGTATCAATCACTACATTATGTGGATATGTAGATTTAGACATGGTAGGAAATTTGGACAGCAGGAGGAGCATAATAGGTTATGTATTTATGGTTGGTGATACAACAGTGAGTTGGATTTCACAGTTACAAAAGGTTGTGGCTTTGTCAACCACAGAGGTTGAGTATGTTACTACCACAGAGGTAAACAAGGAGATTTTCTTGATGATTTGGGGCATAAGAAGGAAGTTGGGAGACTACACAATGATAGTTAGAGTGCTATTCATTTGGTGAACAATTCTTCTTTCCACTCTAGGATGAAGCACATTCAGGTGAGATATCATTTCATCAGGAAAGCTTTAGAAGAAGAAAAATTGAAGCTGGAAAAGATTCATACCAGTCAGAATCCTTCAGATATTATGACCAAGGTGGTCACAAGGGAGAAGTTGAATTTGTGTTCAACTTTGATTGGCCTTCATGGTTGATAATGAAGGGTTAAGAACTTTTCTCATTGGAAATAGTCTCCAAGTGGGAGATTATTAGGGTGTGGAGCCTATTTTTCATCTTCTTGAATCAGTGTTGAAGTGTTGGAGCTCGAATGGTTAAGTTTGGAGACTTTTGGAGATTTTTGCAGTTGTTTTTTGTGACGTTGTAGCGATGTTTTTGTTAACATGTTGTTAACTAGATGTCAATGTCGGGACTATTTTTTTCCAGCTGTGGGAAGTTGAAAGATCGCGACTTTCAATCTTCTAAGGTTGGCTTTATGGTTTCTTAGAAGGATGGTAATCCTATAAATAGAGGTGTTAGGGTATCTTGAAGACATCTTGAGTGTTCAAGAGGTCTTGAGTCGTAGAGATCAAGAGGTGATCAACAGTGATCAAGGTTATGCAATTGGGTGTCAATTGTGGTTTAGATGTGGTTTAGCATCTTTAGAATTCTGTTGTGAGTTCATAACTGAGAGAAGACTGTGAGATTTGTTTTACTCTTGTTAATAATAAAATCTAAGCAAGTTCTTGGTGGACATATCCCACATTGGATGAACCACGTTAAATCTTGTCTTGTCTTCTTTTGTGCATTATTCAGTTATGTTGTTATATTTATACAAGTATAATTCTACTATATACTTTCCTACTACTGTCGTTTGAGGAATTATTTCCACATATTTTTTCTCTAATTCCTAACACTCCTTCATAGATATGGTCGGTAAAATTGGAGATGATCTAGGGAGTTATGCACATTCTACATCCCACAAAGTAGAAGTGGTCCTTGTGCACATGCGACATTAACCATTGGTATAACCACTTGAGCTTTCCAAAAAAGGGTAACTCAAATAGTTGCAGCAGCCCAAATTTCTCCAATTTTACCTTTACCTCATCATTGTAGATTGACATCCCTTCTGGTGTCCTCTTATCTATCAAACAAACTAGTTCTAGTGCCATCTCCTTCTCTGTGGTACTTGTGCGATGATTATAGTCACTCATGAAAATATTTCTAACATGGGATACCCATTCTTTCCCAAGTAACATCCCATATAGGTACTGCATCCCCACATATCATTATTCATTGAAACTGGTGGTGGAAGTTTGTTTTCATTTTCCCTTTCCCTTCTTAGGTGAAATAGTTTCCTTCATTGCTGTTATCTTCTTGCCAAGTTAAAAGAATAAAATGCTTGCTATCCTTCCTCACTCTGCTCAAATCTATGGCTCAACTCCGTGAAATAATCATTCTATTCTTGTTCCCTAGCTACAAAACCCTAACCTGGAAAAATGCTTCCTCAATATGGTGTACTTCAGACTGAAAACTTCTTCCCTACGCCCATGTACTCCTTCCACTTTGGTTCATAGATCACCCTAGTCATGCACTTCAGGTTTTCACTCTTCTTTCTTCACACAAAAATTTCTTCCTAGATTCCCTAGTTTGCAAGAGCTCTTCAATCTCATAATAGCAAGGTAAATAATAACATGCCTGACTCATTTACTTATAGATTTTTTCTCTATCTCCCATGTGATATATTCAATGCCATCTACTAACGTACTTCAACATTAAATGTGATATTTTTCCACTAAATCCAGATCTTAAGAAACTTTACCTATGCGCTACCCACTCTTGTGCGCAAAAAACCTCTACAACCTTCTGGTGTGACAAAAATCCTTACTGACTGAAGACCCTTACGTGCACACGTCTATACAGCACCGAAGGTACTTCTTCTGTCGACCTAATTTTTTGCCTCACCTACCTCATGTTGTACATGTGCACTTCTTATCCTTTGTACATGGTATTTGTTAAAGCCTTCTTGACACCAAAAAATTTTGTCCCACCATTTCCCCATGTGCTCTTCTACCTTACGCATTTTTGATCTTTCAATCCAACCATCAAACTACTACCAACTTCTTTCTCTGTTCATTCTACTCCACCCCACACTAAAATAGATGTGCAGACCTCTTGCATACACAACCTTAAAATTAATGTAGTCACCGATGCACAAGGTACACAAAACAACACAACAAAAAGGAACAAGTAATAAGAAGGGGAAATACAATACAAATAAAATGCATTAAGGGAAATCCTAGGCTAACTAGAAATACTGCCTTATTTACAAACACAAGAAAGACTTATTTATAGTAGCACTTCAGCCTACTCCCATTAAAATGACCTGGTAATCTTGTCCCATCCATTGACTTGTAACTGGAAAGTGCTTAATCAAGGATGTACGAGATGATGTATGGTCCCAACCAATGGAATTTCAACTTCCCAAGATGGCACATAAATTTAGAGTCATATAACAAAACCATTTTCCCAACCTCAAATTGTTTGGTTTTGATATGATGATCATGTCATGCTTGTTGTATTTCCTTCTCTATCTTTTGAATCCATCTAGCAAGTGATTTCCTTTCATATAGCTACATTAACTTATCTAATCATCTCTTCAAGTGATTGTTCATCATCCAATCCTCCTACACATGCTACATGTAGTGATGGTAGCATAAATTCAACTAGAAAAACAACCTCCATGCCAAACACCAATTGAAATGGTGTGGCCTTGTTCAATCTCTTATAGGTTGTCCTGTATGGCCATAAAATGGATGACACCTTATCATCCCAATCTTGTCTACCAACATCATAAATCTTAGTCAATGTGTGACTTATTATCTTGTTAAATGCTTTAGCAGTCCCATTTGTCTTATGGGTGATAAAGGGTGGTATTATGATGGGCTACCATAAACTCTGCCAACAAAATCCTAATTGTTTCATTTAGAAAATGTGTACCCCTATCACTTGTTAAACTCAATGGACATCCATATCTATTGATTATGTTTTCCCATAATAATCTCATTGTTGTTACTTCTGTGTAATCCTTTATAGGTGCATCCTCTTCCTATCTTGTCAAGTAATCAACACAAGTGATGATGTAACATGAGCTAGTCCTTCACATGGCAGGTGAAATAGGTCCTACAAAGTCAATTTCCCACTTTTTAAATGGTTCAACATGCTGGAGATCATCCCTCGCATACCTATTGAAAAATTGCAAAACTCAATACAATTCTAGTAGATACTCTCCCAAAGTAAAGTCGCTACTTGGTAGTATATCTTCCACACGGTTAATGCATTTCCTGCATCAGTTTCATCATGTACAAATTAAAAACATGGAACGATAACCAAATAACCATGCCAAGCCAAGAACACAGATGCTAATCAAACATCATGATCAATAAGATGAAATAATTCACCAGAATAACTTTACATAAAACCTTTGCAAAAAAATGAGCAGCAATATCATATATTATTATGGAACTCAATGAAATACAATGAGAATGGGCCTTGCTTATATAGGAAAGGAATAACAATCTAAGAACCAGTCAAGGTCGTAGATCAAGCCATAAATCATGGAAAGAACTAGTCATCAAAGTAGTCAAGTCCATAGATTTATGAGAGAACTAGACATCAAGGATCTATTCAATACCATAGATCTAGGAAAGAACTAGTCAATACCATAGATCAAGGAAAGAACTATACCTAACAACTAGATAATATCTCCTAATATCTAAATAAATAAAAAGAAATATCCACACACATAAGTGGGTGAGGATAAATACAATAAAGGTAAATAATGTACCTAGGTGAACATGAGCTAAGGTAAATACCTACTCTAACACCCCCCCTCAAGTGAAGCTAGGGGCCAAAATAGAAGTGGCATGTCCACAGTATGAGTCCTGGAAACTAGGCCTGATGAGGTACTCATGTACAATATATCCATGAAGAAATCTTGAACCAAAAGAAGGAAAGAATCCTACTATAAGGAAAGAGAAAGAAGAAGAAGAAGGAAGATGTTCTCACGAACACCCCCCAAGAACAACTTCCGAAACCCCAAGCATTCCACACAACTCAACATAGCGAGGTGATGCAAAAGGCTTCATAAATATGTCTGCAACCTACTACTGAGTCAGAAGGTACTCTAAGCAAAGAACTCCATCCTGAATGTGCTTGCCGAATGAAGTGGATGTGTATCTCAATATGCTTGGTCCGTTGGTGCTCAACTAGGTTGCGAGAAATGTGAATTACACTTTGGTTGTCACACCAAAGTACAGTTGGTGAATCCTGTGGGAATCCAAATTCTGTCAATAACTAATGAAGCCAAAGAATCTACTGACTCGCTGTAACTGTTGCCCTGTACTCTACCTCTGAAGATGAAAGTGCAATAACATGTTTCTTTTTGCATGCCCAAGCAAATAGAGAAGAACCAAGACAGAAAAGATAGCCAGAAGTGGAATGCCTATAATCAATAGAACCTACCAATTTGAATCTGTATACCCAACCAACTGAGTAAATCCCCTAGTGTAGTGTAGGCCAAAGTGGGAAGTTCCATGAAAATAGCGCAAAATCCTTTTAGTAGCCTGTTAGTGACTACTATGAGGAGAATGTGCAAACCGAGATACAAGCCCTACTGCAAATGAAATATCAAGGCAAGTATGGGTCAAGTACATGAGACTCCCAACCAATTTCCTATACAATGTAGGATCACAAAGTGGTGTGGTACATGTGGATGTAAGAGTAACTCCAGATTGAAAAGGAGATGGACTTGGCTTGCAATCAGCCATATCAAAGCACCTAAGAAGATCATGGGTGTACTTTTTCTGACTCAAATGAATCCCTGAATCTATTTAAGAAATATACAAACCAAGGAAATAATGCAATAGCCCAAGATCTGTCATGTAAAACTGTGTAGAAAGATCCCTCTGAATACTCTGAATGTGGGAAGAAGAGCTGCCAGTAAGTAACATATCATCAACATACAAGACAAGTATCACAATATCCTCACCAACATGTTGGAGATACACTGTATGATCGAAATGGCAACAAACAAAACTAGTAGATAGAAGAAAACAATCCATCTTCTCATACCAAGCCCAAGGGGCTTGTTTGAGACTGTAGAGAGACCTTCAGAGCCTACAAACAAGAGAAGAATCCTGAACAAATCCATCTGGCTACTCCATATATATTTCCTCTTGTAGATATCCATGTAAGAAGGCACTCTTCACGTCCATCTGGTATACGGGACCACCCCTAGTGATGCAGCAATAGCAAGTACAAGGCATACATAATCCATCTTGGCAATGGGTGTAAAAGTCTCAGAGTAATCAATACCTTTGACTTGTAAAAAACACTTTGCAATAAGATGAGCCTTATACTTGTCAATGGACCCATCAGCTGCATATTTGGTTTGGTATACCCACTTACACCTAACCATATTTCTTCCTTTAGGAAGAGATACCAAATCCCAAGTATGATTCTTCATCAAAGAAGAATACTCAGATGCCATCACATCATCCCACTCTAGTATCCCATGAACCTTTGAAAAAGGCTGTGGATCCTCAAAAACTACCTGACATAAAATTCCAAAACCTGTAGAATGTGCGTGATGATGCCTAGTGGGTGAAAGATCCTCTATGAAAGGTTGTACCTCAGAAACTATAGTACGAATCCCACTTAGGCATAGTGACAACATCAGTGGGAATAGGATCCTCAACGACATTATAACCTCCTCATCAATATCCTCAAAGAAAGGATCCTCAAGATGAGATGAAGAAGAAGAAGGAATGGAAGGAGATGAAGAATCATGAGGAGTGAAACACTCATCAAACTGAACATGTGTTCAAAAAAGAAAATCATGTGTATCAGGATATAAAAGACGATAAGCTCTCATGTCCTCACAATACCCTACAAAGATCAAGGGTTTACTCTTCTTATCCAAAGCTTTCCTTTTCTTCTTTGGCAAAAGGCCCAAGCATGGCTCCCAAAGACTTTGAGACATCTGGCTTAGTATTGGACCAAGGTTCCTTTGGATCAAATGCTCAAGTGCTCTATGTGGTGTGTGATTCTAAATATAGTTAGCACAATTAACTGCTTTTACCCAATAGATAGGAGGTATATCTCTAGAATGCATCATACAATTAGCATTTCCTTCAAATTTATATTCTTCCTTTGTGATAATCCATTCTGTTGTGGAGTATGAGGAACAGAATGTTGGTGAATAATGCCTTGAGTTTTTAAAATTTAGAAAACTCATTACTAAAGTACTCACCCCCATTATGAGTGTGAAGGTTCTTTATGCACTAGAAGATTGTTTCTCAACCAAAGCCTTGAAGACTTTGAAGTGTGAAAAAACATCACTTTTTTAGTTGAGAAAATAAACCCAAGTATGCCTCAAGAAATTATCAATAAATGTAAGTGCATACTTAGCTCCATTGAAAGATGGGGTAGGAAAAACCATCAAGTCACTATGCACAAGCTCAAGTGGTGAAGAAGCTCTCTTAGAAAAATTCTTAGGAAAAGGATCTTGGTGTTGTTTCCCTAATGCACAACCATGACAAACTCCTTCAAGACAAGAAACTCTAGGAAGACCATCTACCATACCATGAGTTCTCAACTCCTTCAAATATATGTAATTGAGATGTCCAAATCTTTCATGCCAAAGCTTACTCTCTGAATCTAAATGAGAAACCAATCCTATTCCCTATAGAAGAAGTGTCATCAAAACCCTCAAAGTGATATAGTCTTGAACTATGATCAACAATACCCTGAGAAACAAGTGAATAAGGCTCAACAAAGTTCTTATTTCTACCCCATGTGGTGTAAAAGTCACTATTTTCCCTTGACCAGAATGACAAATTTGATATACAAAAAGCAAATTTGTAGTGATGTTAGGAACATATAGTGCATCTTGGATATTGCCACCATCAAGTTGTATATCACCTTTTCCCTCAATAGAAAGAAAGGAAGAATCTCCAACCTCAATTTTGGAAGTAGAACTCAAACCTAGAGAAACAAAAGACTCCTTCGAAGAAGTCATGTGATGAGAAGCACCAGAATCTATAACCCAATTGTCTGCAAGTGGTGGCTAAGATCTTCCAACAACATTAAGTCCTTTTCCAAATCCTTCATTCCTTCCGACGCCACACCCATTTTAAAAAACACTGCAATATCTCCTAAATTAGAGGGCACATGCTGCAAACTAAATAGTTTCGGCTCTGACATGGTATCCTCAATGATCTACACATCCTCCCCTATGGAAATTCTTGATAGATGATTAGGTCTTGAGTTACTCTTTCTTGGTTTTACCACAACTAAAAACTCAAATTTTTTAAATAATAGGACCCAACGACATATGCGCACTTGTAGAATGGGATTGTTTACCAAGTAATTCAGTTCCATGTGGTTTGTATCGAATCTGAATGGTGTTACCAGCAGATACTTCCTAAACTTATACAATGTGTAGATCATTGACAATGCCTCACATTCGTTATTTAAGTAATTTTGTTCTTCTGGTGTCAACTTCCTACTAGCGAAACATAAGGGGTGATCAACAATCCCCTCACTAGGCTGTGCTAGTACTACTCCAATGGTTGTTCCTAAGGAATGAACATGAACATGGAGGGGGTTATCCCAAGAAGGGAAGCATAATATGGGCACAGTAATAATATTATCCTTCCAAGTGTCAAACACCCTTTTTTGTGCCTCTCTCCAATGAAAGGCACTCTTGTGTTTAAGAAATTCCTCTAAGGGTGTGGTGATCTTGGCATATCCCTTAATAAATTTTTTGTAGTACCCCGTATGCCAAAGAAATCCACGTACTACGCTCTCATTGGTAGGCTCCCCTAATCCCACAATAACTACAACTTTGGCGGGATCCACCAACAATCCTTCCTTACATATAATATTCCCCAACAGGGTTCTAAATGGAGTAGCAAAGACACATGTCTTAATGTTGAGGGATAGAGTTAACTTGCCAACATCTCTCAAACATTAGCCTCGAATTATCACAGTCCTCCAAGTAGACCTAAAGAAATTTATGGATGAAATCCTGAAAGGCTTGTAACATGATGCATGAGAACACAACAGGCACATTATTCAACCCAAAAGGCATGACCATGTAGGAAAAATTTCCTCATTCAGTGGTGAAATTTGTCTTCTCTTGGTCTTCCTTTGCAATTCTAACTTGGTGGTACCCTGAGAACTTATCCATGAAAGAATAGACCTTGCGCCTGGCTACTCCTTCCATAATTTCTTCAACGAAGGGGGTTGGAAAAGGTTTAATGAAACATACTACATTCAAGTTTTAGTAATCAACATAGATATTTATCCTTCTATCCTTCTTAATGCTTATGACCATTGGAATCACCTATTCTCATTCCTCCATAGCCTCAATGATGCCTGATGCTATCATCTTTTCTATCTCCTCCTTTACCCATATGCACAAGTTTGGATTCATTCGATATGGTCTCTTCTGAATCGAGTGTGCACCTTCCTTTAACTTGATCCTCATTTCCCCCAAGGAGTGGAAAATGCCTTTAAAATCATGGTAACTGTACGGGAATAGATCTTGAAACTTGTGTAAAAGTTTAATGATCTTAGAAACTTCTTTCTCAGAAAAATAATCCCTAATGATAGGTTCCTTATGTTCTGCGTTAGAACCAATGTTAACCTTCTTTGTCTTTAAGGGTTCATGGTAGGCATGCACTCACTCATCAAATTTATCCCTAACTTCACTCATACCTTAAGAATGGCTAACATCTAGACTCTTCATTTCTTCACCATCTATCACATAGACCATTTTTCCTTTTTCCTTTTCAATGTATGGGCACTTAAGGTGTGTCTCTTTTGATTATTCCTCATCAAAACACGTCTCCAAACTAGGTTCACCTAATATCTCAAGTATTCTATCTTCTTCCATATCACTATCTCCCATTTTAAGGTTCTTGACCACTTGCAATGCCTTATCCACAAATGGCTTTGTACTCCGATACTTAAAAGATTTAATGAGATCAGCCACCAACTCCTTTTAATTCCTTGTCTTACAACACATTTCCAAGTGAATGTACCATGAATGTGCATGGCCTTATAAGGTGGAATAAAAATTATGCACCCATAGAAAAGGTGGCAAAGCTTTTACGCCTTCCACCTAGGCCTTCTTACATGATGGGATATGACATGAGGTGGGTTCTTTTCCATGGTAGTCTTGTATGATAGTAGGCACATTTATTCTGGAAAACCTAATAGAGAACATGGTTGTCACCTCATGCCATTCTAGAAGGTTCTCACAATGTGTCACCCACCAACTTTCTGTTGTCCCGAGTAGGTTATAGTTGAGCATACCTCTTCTTTTGTTATCATTTTTCCATTGAGCCTCCATTTATCATAAGAAATCATTAGGGTTAGACCCTCTAAATTAACTTGGTATCTTCTTCCCTCCTAGGTGTTTGAATGAGTGTGCTTTTGTTACCATTGTCACTGATCCTCTCAACTATCACCTAATTAATTTGTAAGTATCATGTGCCCAATTGTCACGTGTTATGATGGTTATATCACTCATAGACTGAGAATCTTGAAACTAGATAATTACTTCTATAGGTTGAATTACCTTAGGGTTTCTAATGGAGTGCAAATAGAATATTTCAAGGAATTCTTCTCCCTAGGGCTTAGTATAGGGTTTTTACTTCCCACCTGTCAAGGGGATGATGACCCGTTCCTCCTTGTTCACAAAACTGATATACACCTTGTTAAACCATAGGTATGCATTGTTTTTCTAACACTAGAGGCACCCAAGTAATGTTGGAAAATTGTCTTCCTTGGCTAACGCCAAGACCTCAAAGTCTCCATTGAACTTGGCCCCTTGAATAGTGATAACTACATCCTTTAAGACACCAATGGGCATTGCCTTCATCTTGTTTACCATATACATCACATTCAAAGATGGTTGTAATGTGGTACTATCCCATTTGATGACTTGCATCTAAGGTGAGAACATTGACTTACACACCCGTATCAATCATAATATTACTCAAAACCCATCCATCTACAACAACATTTAAAGTGATCTCTTTGTCATAATCAAGGCTATGGGGAGGAAGGTTAACATCCAGAACCTACCTCTTGTGCCTCTCTTCTAGTGTGTGGTACCTTCTCCCGTAACCATTATCCTCATAAGGGAATGATATTCTCTTTCCTTAACCATCTTACATACTTCCCTCACCTCATCTAGATCTTTTTGTGAAGCCTCAACATTCTTTACTTTTCTCTGACTGCCTTCATTGCTCCTTTAGACACTAGATCTCTCCGTGTAGACTCTGAATCACATCGATTATCTCTTGATGCACCTATTTTTGATGAGAAGGGTCCATAAACTTCACATGTACCACTTATTCTCTTGTAACCAATGTTATTTGTCTCAGTATCTCCATGGCGTGTGTGGCCTCCACTCGGGTCCCCACCAGTACAAGTTCTAGTCTTGGCCCATGAACCACCGTTGGCATCCATTATGAGTTGGCCTTATTTATGCTTACCATCCCAGTGCTCTTTTCTTTTTGGTTCTTCTGGCTCATATGCTCAAACAATTCATGACACTGCCAACAGATCATGACACTCACACTTGTAATAGTCTGTAGACCCACAATTATAACAAGTTCCTTGCGGGAACTCACCTCTTCCTCCACGATTGCTACGACCAAAAAATCCTCCGTGGAAACCTCTTCCACATGCTCCTCCATCTGTGTGCCATTCATAGTTGTGATCATTGGAATCATGTATCATAGTTGTCATATGTGTGATCACATTGCTTGCAAGGCTTCTCTAGCGGACACCAAGATCAATGGAATCATGTATCGTAGTAAATTAGCCTATAATATTTGGTGTTATGGGTCGTAGAGGTATAGATATTGTAATATCAAGACACATTCTTATGGATCACACACTGCAGTAGTGGGCATATACTTGCATATTAATCCCTGTGGAAAATCTCACAATTCACCTTCATGGCACGTACTGACCTTTGAGGAAAAATTTCCTTTTTGTCCCCTCTATTTCCCAATCCTTACACCATAGACCACTACAAGTATCATGAGCTAAGTCACAGATATCTTCTCCAGCTACTTCACCATTATAACAATTTTAGCCTGAAGGAAAGGGATAACACTAGTATCTACACTTCCAACAACCTTAGCGTGCTGGATAGCCTCTAAGGCCTTGTACAGGTCCGTGAATATCTTGTGTGAAATCTCTCTTTTGAATGGTGTTATCAACCCTCTAAAAAAACCATTGAGCATTTTTTGAATATCATAAGGTAGTTTTAACAAGAGAGTTTTGAAACAGGTGTCATATTCCCGCACACTCTCTACCATTCCTTTTTGTATCTCTTTCAAAGTGCTAGTGCTCTTCTGCTCAAATTCAGGGATATGGAATTTATCTAAGAAGGCATTCTACATCACGGTGTAATCTACCACCGTCTGATGGGGGTCATACTTCTAGTACCAACTATGCATGTGCCTTTACAATGTTGTTGAAAATTGACTTTCCTTTCACTCTGAGGTAGTGATCCCCTTCGCATGCCATAGAAAATAACACTTGTGCACATGCTTTGCAGCATCCTCAACACCCTTGTAATCTAGTATATGTAAATACATCTCAAAAAATACTTGTGGAGGTGGCTTAGGCCCTTGTTCACCTAATCGAAAACCTTGATTCCCTCTGGTGTTTCCTCCACCACCAGATCCGCTAGATCCACCAGGTCCTCCTCTTGTAGCTGGTAATGGGCCTGAAATGGTCATGCCTAGTGTTCTCAATGTCCTACTAAATTGTGTGCCGATGGCTTGTGATACTATTCCGATACCAAACGTGTATCCTGCGTCACTCCCTAGACGTAATACCCAAATGTTTTATACTTACAATTTTCCCAAAAATCCCTCCAAATATAGGATTTTTCTTACAGCGATAGATGTCCCAAATGAGAAGTTATACCTCCTAAGTGTAGGTCCTTCACTTCCACTGATACCAACTGGGTTAGCAATACTTGTTTCTAGATTTGGAAAACTAAGTGCTAGGGGTCAATCACTAGGTGGTTTTAGATGCACGCAGATGACTCTCCTTTCTCCACTAGACGAACTCTCATTAGAAGCTAAATGGGTTTCTCTCCCATGCTTTCCAAGATGGGATACCACAGACTGCTCATGTTTCATGTCATCTGTGTGAACCTCAATTCTTTCCTGTAACATCTTCCTCCATAGATCCATCCTCCTGAAACCTCACATTGTCTAGCCAACTCCCTTTCACATGCTTCAATATACTTGAGTC
Organism: Taxus chinensis; assembly: GCA_019776745.2. Taxonomy (NCBI): domain Eukaryota; kingdom Viridiplantae; phylum Streptophyta; class Pinopsida; order Cupressales; family Taxaceae; genus Taxus; species Taxus chinensis. The sequence continues at coordinate 879,622,276 of CM034150.1, read as the reverse complement.
ACCTCTCTTCCCTCTCCTTTTTCGTTGTAATGTCATCCATATTCCTCTACCTTAGCTTCCTTTCCCAGCGCTTAGAGAATATTAGCCGTCCATGGGGAACACCTTCAAACTTAGTGTAATATTTAATATCTTCATAGCCAATGAGAAAACTTGTAAAAACAATCCTCTAGGTTCCCTTAGGAACTCAAACTCGGCAACCTCTAGACAGGGATACATAGAAATGGTGTATTCCAGGGTAAAAATAGTTAACACTCTTTTCCACCAGTGATCAACAACACATGTCCAAGTTAGATCCACATCCAGCAGCCTCTGGTAATCATCTTGGGTCCATATGTGTGATCTATAGTACCAACTTGATCTAGGTGCATATCTTGAAATCCGTTCATATAATTCTACTAGAAAACAACAAAATAAGGTCTCATACAACTCATGATGTAGGTTTTCTTCTACCCATATGTGTGCATCAAACTTAGGTCCTGTACTAAAGCTCTGAGAAAACTCATCCTCCGTACTCTTAAACCATACTTTAACACTTTCTAGGGTCAAGCACATTGTCATCTACACATCAAAGGAACCAAAGATGTATTCATCTCTCATAACAACTTTAAAAATAGGTCCCAGCAACAAAACGAAGATGTAGTCATTTTTAAGCCCATAAAATAACCTTCTAACCCCAAGTACACTAGCTTATCATGTAGTAGGCGTCAGAGCACTCACCCAAGGTGTGCGTGGATGCCGAGCCCCTCCTTTACGTGATCATTTGTGAGAAGATGTTTTCATTGATTAAAGATTAAGTGTAGAAAATTAAAATGATCGTGCATATTTTCTGAAAGTATAGGATGATTCATTACACCAACGTACCCATTCAAATAACAAAAAAAACACCATACACATAGTAGATCTGATCCATAACATAAAGAAAAAGGAACTAGGTTTTACACCCATGAACAATATATTTATAACAACACCATATATTCAATGTTGATCATAGTTCAGTAACCACATTACATCTAAAAGGGTCATACTAGACCAATATATCATGACTCACGCATCAGAAGCTCTAGATATTCTTCTCTGTTACAAAAATTTAGTAGACCCATTCCCCTAGATATGCTCACATTCCCATAGTCCTCTAATGAGAACCCCAACCCCATAAAATCTTATGTTCATTTATATAGAGCTTCACCTAATCTGTTATGGTTTATCACACCATGGCCCTCTCCTCCTCTAGCTCTCTCATTGATGTTCTCTCTAGAATGTACCTCTCTCCTCTCTCTTTCTCTCTTGATGATGCTCTCTCTAGAATGGTCCTCTCCTCCCTCTTCTTTTCTTCTACCCAAGCATCTCTATAAATAGGTTTAACATCCACCACCATACCTTCTTGAAGTAGAAGATTGGTTTCCAAGTGTCAAAGTGGTCCTCCAATGGAGCATGCTTCTTCTAATCCGAGCTCCGCACTTTCTGTAATGATGTCTTTGGGAATGTCCATGTGTGGAATATTCTTTCCTTGGCCACCAAGTTACCAAGATGTCACCTTATCCACTCAGCTCGACTAGTGGAGTCACATTTTTCCTCAAGTACCTTTTGGAAAGCTGAATATGACAAAGTTCTAAAATATTCTTCTCTATCTTACGCGTGTGCCATGGTTTCTATTAAAACCTTCTAAAACCTTTAACCTACACACTTTTCCCCACGCGCCCATCTTATTCACTATTCATATGCATGCACACTCCCTTTGGGACTTAGTCAATATTTTGAGGCCCAAAAAATGTTCCGATTATCCCACTAACTAATACATATTAACTATTTTCTAAGAATTTAAAATTGCCACCCACCTACCACCTACTCCATGCCTATTCTACACCTAGCTTCTCCACCTAATTCCCCCTCATTAAACATGATTAACTTCACCTAACCAAAAAATAAATGCCCCTCCAAATCTAGAGGCTTCTATTTATAGAAGCCTCTCCATTTTTCCCTCTTTTAATTCAAAAATTCAAATGTTTTCCCTCCTCCATTGAATTAAAATTTCAATGGAGGATTCTTCCAAAATATAGAATTCCATAATTCTAGAGAAGTCTTCACTCTCATGCATTTTCAACCATTGATCAATATCCTACGTGGATCAATCTCAACCCTTTATTTATCCATCCTCCATCTATAAATAGTGATGCAACCTCCCACACACACCACCTTAGAACAATTACAAATATATGCTGCCAAAATAGCTAAGAAAACAAATAATATCTATAAAATCTAATCAAGCAAAAATCATCATTTTATCAAGGGGAACTGGTGCCAAAATCAGTCCACAAAATCTAAATCATATTGACTTCCATCCACAGAGAAAATCCAAGATATCAAAGAGGAGGATTTCACTTTTAGGTAAGTGCAGGTATATGATATTCTCCGTCTTTCTATTGTTTCCCAATCTGAGGTAGGTAAATAGTACTGTTAGTTTAATAGGATTTAAATCAGTTTATTTCCTAGTTTATAAGTTGCATACTAACACAAAAAAATTCTTACATTTTGGAACCCACCGTTGGCCTTATCCCCTAAAAATTTAATTTGTTTTAGTAACATTTATTGTTAAAAATAAGATTTTCAAATTTTCAAAAAAATTATCTATATCAGTGCATTTTTTCTTAAAATAACAAATTTTATCTAAAAACAACACATTTTCTCTAAAAACAATGCATTTGATCTGTAATAACACATTTGATCTACAAACAACACATTTTCTCTTCAAACAGTGTATTTGCTCTAACAATAATTTTTGCATAAATACTAATTAATTAATCAAACTTTTTTGGTTTGTGGTGGTATTTTGTAGCTTCTTACTTTCTGTTTTTGTAGGAATATGGCAGGAACAAGGGGAAACTCTGTCAGTTTTAATATTTGGAAAACATTTGTGATTGCAGGATATTGATTAAATCAAGACTATTAACCTTTGTCTTGCAGCTCAAATAGTCCAAGAACATTGGGGTATAAAGTAAACTACTAATCCTTTTTTGTCATACAGGTCCCCTTATCTAAGGCCAAGTTGTAAGAAATTTATCATTAATTTTTGTTTTTTTGTATGTATTTTCCTTTTGGAATTTGTGTTTTTTTCTTGTTTTGAACCTCTCCTCTCGCTCTCTTCTCCATCATAATAATTTTGTGTATGCTCTCCTCTCGTGTCCTAAGACAATATTGAGGATAAAAATCAGTTATTCTTCCCTACATTTTCCTTTTTTAGGGGGTAACGTGATGTGGAAGTGATATCCATGAACTTACTATTTTCCTAGGGCGTCTCATGACTTTGGGCTTAACCTCCATGCACTTAGACACACCTTGTGTTTCAGCAGGGTATATAAATTCAAGGACCATTGTCATTATTGGCTAAGCACTTACTTGTTTTAAGAGTGACATGAAGTGAGGGGCTTCCACATCCCAAAACCTATGCCTCAAACATCATCCTTGCAACACAGACTTGGGCCCCACATACTGCAAGGTATATTAGGGACTCCCCTAGAGAGCTCATTACCCTATACTAGGTACCAATTTTGGCCGCATATCAAACTATAAGGAGTCCACACTTCCCAAGATCACTAACCAGCCAATAAAACATTAGCACATAGGTGGAGAGATAATTGTGGCACTGCCATTAGTGTGTGGTATTTGAAGCAAGCTATAGTTTAGTTGTAATCCCACTTGACTAGCTAGGATTATGCTTGCATGATTGTACTTGTTTGAGTATTTTTTCGAAGCCAGTAAAATACCCTCACAGTAATCCTTAAAATAAACACTTACTAACCTTCCATATTGTTATCTTGTAAAATTGACAAGGGAAATTTTATAGGTAACCATACCAAAATTTTGTTTCGACCCCTAGGGATTTTTGACAACGTCCGAAACAACCTTAAGCCCCTTCTGGAAAAATCAAGTTATTTTAAAAATTAGCTGAAGAGTCATTATCTTTTGGCACAGAAAATATTATGTCAACACTACCAAAATTGTGCCCCTTTTTGCCTTTAGTGTAGTATCTGGAGTGTTAACACTCAAAATGTTACGCCCCTTTAAAGTGCGCCTCGGGTGCACCCACACTCATGTTGACACTTCCTTAAGTGCACCATAAGTGCTGAAAACATGTTGTCGACACCCTCCTATCCACGCCAAGGTGTGATTCCTCTCATGTCGACACTTCACCAACCACACCAAAGGAGGTTGGTTGCACAATATATGCCAAAATTTTCTATATATACACTGTTCACACCTGTCATTTTCACGGATTAAAATTGTGAAAAGTTATTCCTCTGCACCTGTCAGCCTTTCCCGTCAGCCTCACGTGTCATTTCTCGGGATTATGGATCCCATGTCATTCCTTCATCATAATTTATCCCCGGTAAGTGGTTTTTTATTCCTCACTATTGTTTGTGGTTTTAGGTCTGTTAATAAAAAAGGTTAAATCTAAAATCTAAATGAATAAACTTAACAATCCATAAACTATATAAACACCTTATCCCTCCTTCTAGATCTACAAATTTGAGAAGGCTCTGCCTTGCTGTAAATCCCACAAACCCTCTCTTTGACACTTTGCAAAAATCAAAAAAGAGAGAAAAATGGTTATGTAAAGGGAAAAGAAAATCAAACAATGCAAAAATCATTCTTTTTCATTTGATGAACTATCCCTTCATGCTACATCACACACAGTCACACCTTGGTGCACTATCCCCACCTGGAACATATTTAAAACCTCCCGCCTAGTTAAACACTTAGCAAATTCCTACAAAGTGCAAGCACTGGCGCACATACCACAACACCAACATTAACTGTTGCGTAATCCCAAATTATGCTGCACAAGCAAACCCTTTGGCACACCAAACCACCTTGACAACATCTTCCCCACCTGTACCTAGGTGCACCTCAAAGGTATGTAACACAAGATTTTTCTCTTCCCCGTCCTTAGTGCTGGCACAACTTCCTCAACACCAACATTTCATCTTGTGTGTTACTAATCCACACCCCACACCATATTTGGAACCAATATCTACATGTTGACACCTTCCCAAATATGCCTTGCTTTTTGAAACCCCTGCAGCCTGCAGTGAACCTGCACCTTGTGCCCCAAGGCTTACAAGTTGCTCATTTTTCATTCTGCAAGCTTTTACTATGGATAATATGATGGTTGGCATGGCTCTCCTGTGTTGCGCCTCTTTGATTCTTCTTGCAGAGCAACAGCCATCCTTGAGCTCACCCATGTCTTCATCCAGCAAGAAGCCAACTAAAAGTAAAGCCAAGTCTAAGTTGACAGAGCAGGAAATGCAATACAAAATATCAAAGAGTCAGCAATGCCTGACTCACTTGTAGAGTGCAATCTCGACATCAGAGACTCCGAGCTAGGACACATAGATATGGATGACTTCTGGGAGAGAACCAAAAAGGTTACTAGTGGCCCATGGATGGACAAAACTAGTAAGCAACGGGCTACACTTTGCAGCAGGACTCCCAATAAGTGCAATAAACAATGAGTTCATCATGTTGGTGGCCCGTTGATATAACAAAGACACAATATGTGTTGAGGATAAGGAGGGCAAGGTTATCATCAACCTCACTGCCCGCCACTTTGAAATCATGTTGGGCATTCCTCACCAAATCCAATATGTAGCAATAAGCATTGAATAATGCTTAAAGACATGGAATAACAATGAAGAAAAGTGTATCGCAGATGATGAATGAAGTCTACCTAAAAAATAAGAAGGTGGTAAGGAGATGACCCTAGACCATCCATCGCAGTGACTTCAACAAGGAGCAGAGTGATACCAATCACCTTCCTTAGCAGAGTATTTGGGATCCCTGATGCCCACTACTTTCACAAATGGGATGCTCAGATATCTAGAAAATATAAGCAAGAATGCTCCCAATCAACGCTTTGGCTAGGGGGAGATCATAAGTGATACTATCTCACAAAAGCTCCAACAGGTTTCAACAACTGGGAGGTTCTACATGAACTCCGATGTGGTATATGCAGCTGCATCAGAGAGAGAGTTCCCAAGACTAATTCAGAGTGGAACATGGCCCCAAGTCAAAATATATGAGTACTACCTAAAGCCAAGGCTTGAGGCCAGTATCACCCAGTTCAACAAGATCAATGATGCCTTCTTCTATGGGGTGATCTACCTATTGAGGCCAAACATAAGACACGGTTAGACCAGCATCAGTGTGATTTCTGCCACCAAGAAATGGTAGGCTTTGTTTACACAATTCCCCCCCTTCATGTATCTCAAGGCTGCCAACTTTCTGGGTGAACCAACAAGGTTACCAAGGTACGCAGGGCCCAAATTGATCCTCCTGGAGCTATCAAGGAAGCTAATTACATATGATGAGAATTTTATGAAAAGGAATTAGGAGGGAACTCCATTCTCCCTCACGGCTGGCAGATACACTTGCACCTCATTGGGTAAAGCTGGGGAAATGTATGTGGAGCTGGAATTGCTAAACTTAAAGCATGATTTCCCAAGAAAGGCCAACCTTCGACTGTTGGAGTTTCCTCCCCAAGGAAAAAATTGATCCCATTCATGTCCCATAGATCTAGGACATACGGATAGATGTCAATCACGAAGTTGAAATTAGGTGAAAGGATCACTCCCAGCTGGCTCTGGCAGAGATCGTCCACTATGGATTTGCAATCATCCCAAGAGATTTCCAAGAAATTGATCAGGAAATTTATCAAGTTTACCTTGACATAGATGGGGATGATTGGCCATTTGCAAGTATCGATAGAACTAAGGCACCCAAGACCATAGAAGAAAGGGTCTAGCCCACGTTGCAACGCACTGACCGTTGGTGCAAACAAAATGGTCTCATCTACCTTGGAGTGGATTTCACTACTTCACCCTTAGGAAGTGTGTCTCCAAGGCCAGATCACTTTCCAAAGGGAAAAGAAAATGATAAAGTTAGAGAGCCAAGAAAAAAGTAAAAAGCTCCTGATAGCCCTCCTCCTGCTTCAAAGAAAATAGTGGACTTAGTGTCCCTAGGAAAAGAAGAAGTGGCAGGTGTTCCAACAGACACATCTACTCAGGATGTCATCATAGCTACAACTATGGAGGTGCCCATAATTCCCTCTCCTACTACTCCTCCTCCTCCTAACACTCAAGTAACCACTCCTATGGTTGTGTCTTCTCCCCCATCTTCCTCCCTTCCATCTCCCTCCTCTTCCATCTTCTCCTCTCTCGTGGATCTTTCCTCTAGCGTTTCCTCCATCCTGTCATAGATCCCTTCCTTCTCCATGTCTTTCTCTTCCCCTGTAGTGACTCTAAGCCCCATAAGCACTAGTGCACTAGACTCTCTATCCATGCCACCACCAAGTGTTTCCACATTCTTCCCCAAGTCCACTACATTTGCTCCCCCTTTCACCCCTGTTTCCTCTTCTTCTTCTAATCCCCATCCCATAAGTCCTGGTTGGATCTCCAACCACCTGAGTCAACACAAGAGGAAGGTCCCCATTCCAGCTATGGACTTATCTGTCATTTCGGTAAAGGGGACTCAAGAAGCAAAAATCAATAACTCACTTCTTAAAAAGTTCCTTAGGAGAAAGGGTCATAGAGATAGCCTACCCGGATCCCATAAAGAAGAAAGAAGATCTATCTCCTACAGACTTCACAGTGACTCAAGTCACAATGGGAAGCTCATCAGAAAGTCTACAGGGAGAATCCTTGCCAGCTGTAGATGCCCTATGCAAGAAGATACAAGAGGAAAAAGAGGAGAAGAGAGTGCTCAAATAATGGAACAAACATCTCCTCCAAGCTTTGTAGAAAATGGGCAAAGCTCCTTCAACAACTACTGTAGAACCTGTTCAGGCTCACAGGCAAGAGAAAATAAATGAGTACATAAAGATTGTTGAACAGGGTATAGCTATGCCATCCTAGATTGAGAATATCCTCGAGGATGGTCAAGTGATAATTGGTAGGTTCACATTACTGCACCAAGATATAACTCGAGAAAATAAAGAGCTACAAGCAGTAAGAGGCTCCCTTTCTGAGGAATTGGATAACGCTAAGTTACAGTAAGGAACACTCCAGAAAATGGTCAACTATTCGGCTGATGACCTATTAAAGGTCATCATTATCGATCACCCATGGGCACATTATAAAGCTCTCACTACTGTAGATAACCAGGTCAATCAAATTGAATTCATCCTAGAAAGAATCGAAAAATTCAAAGAAGAAGCCTTGGAAGCACTACACAACATGGAGAAAATAGATTCGAAGATGTCTCCTAGACTGCTCAATGCATCCTATGAATTAAGAGAGGCATATGATACATTCCAGCACTTTAAGGCTATTGTCTCTCAAGGTCTGGCATAAGAGGTCACTTTCAATTTAGAGTCTATCAACAACCTCTTAGCCTACCGTGACTTTATCGGCTCTTTGATCGATGCAAATGAAGAGTTCACTAATTTTCCTAACAAGCTCAAAAATGAGAAAGAAACTTGCAAAGTAATTCATGACCATTTCAAAGGTCCCTGATCACTATCAACTTCAAAAAATAATCAGTAAGTTTGCATAGTATCGGGCGCAGTGTCATATCGACTCCCCTAAGCCACAGATGGATACTAAGTTTGAACCGAGAAATAATGACGAGTAGCTTCTTCCTCCTGGATAAATTCCCATTTTTGTAAAATATTTAAAAGTCATGTTGGCACACATGATGACATCATCCATGTTGCATCATGGGATGTTGCCATCCACAAACTTGCCTCAAAGTCAACTTTTGACTTTTATATATTTTGTGGATATTTTTGTAAATAGTGGTTGGCTTCTTTTCATATTCTTCCTCCTTCTCCTTCTATAAATACGGGAATACTTTTTGTATTCCAGGTGGACATTTTTGTATAAAAAAATAAGTGAGGAGAGAAATACTTTGTGCCTTCTTGTAACAGAAAAGATATTAATACATATATTATGACTTTATGCTTCATATATGTGTTATTTGCATTTGATCTTTCTTACGTTAGATATGTGTTTCTATTCTGTTGAATTCATTCCTAGTATTGTCAGATGTTCATCAGTATTGCTTTATTTGTTTATGCAAGTAAGTTAGGCTCTATTTACTACTGGCCCAAAGCATAAATTCTCCAACATTTCTATCTTGGAATTCATTTCTTTTCTCCCTTTAGATCTACCTTCCTCCTTTCCTTCCTTCTTACAATTCTGATCACATCTGGAACTACCTCTATTGGGATGAGATCCCAAACCCTTTAAGTTAGAATATTGTATATTTTCACAGATTCCTACTTGATAAAATAGCAATAAACCAATTTCACTTTGTTATCTCAAAGAGGGGCTATGCCCTGCACACTGTTGGCATGTTTCCCCACGATCTACCTAACTGACAGATTTTCAAACCAACACATCTTAAACACAACATTATTGACATCAAATGTTTACCATACATCATCAACCTTTGACTACAACATTCCCATCACATTACACCTTCCATAATCATGACATAAGTAAAATATGAATAAACATCTTTTTCCACCTAATATATAAAGTTTTGACCACACATCATCCCCTTTCCATTATATTCACCTTTCACAAATGATAAACAACAAATTTTACCATAACAAAAAACTTGACCACATATCACCCATCCTACACTTACTATTTCAACCTAGTTTAAAATTCAAATAAAATATCCCATCCTTCCACATAACTAATAAATTCCACAACATCTCCTTTATTCACTTGTTATTAGTTGTCCTCTTTTTTGTCACCTTTATTAATAAAAATACAAATAAATAGAAATCCCTCTCACCTAATCAAATAAACATAAACCAAACCATATATTAATAAAAATCAAACAAATAATACACCATTTCATTCCAATACACATTCCTCATTCTCATTCACATAAGCCAAACAATCACTCCTCCCTTATCATCACATAATTTTTTCCCTAATCATTTATCATTTCCATTAGTACCTCAATACTAACTTAGGCCCATAAGACTCTAAAATTTAACATACTGCATAATTTTCATGATCACAGAAATCTTCATAACCTACACCTTTTGTTCACATATATACACAAATCCATTTACTCTCTACCTACGATTTCTTATAGGTAAGACCATCTAATCTTGATAATAAACATCTTGCAAACAGAAAACTATACTTACCACCTATCCTACTCTTCTAATCCCAAACCTTAAGGAACACCCTAGGCCCTCTACTACTAAGGAAAATACTTCTTTTATCTCCTCCTTTCATATTTCTTCTTTCCTATTAGCAAGGTTTGATTACTTAGATTAATACGTTAAGTCAACTAAGTAATCAAAACCTCTTTCATCCACACATCCTTTATCAATTCACCACACTCTTATTTTAATCAATACATCTTAAAATCATCAGAGTCAAGTGACACCTAGGAGAATGGATACTTGATCCCACTCAGGAAATGAAGATGAAAATACTCACCAAACCATAGGACATGATATATTTAACCACAACTATTACGATGCAAATGACAAAGAAAATTATACTCATGGAGAAGAGGAGGAGACCATGGTCAATACAAATAGTGATGATGACTCAAGCACATAATTTACAGAAGGAAGAAGATGAGAAATTCTCAAACACTTTGTCAAAAATAATAAAGACGCACTTTTTCTCCAACTATACCATATGGGAGCAAAGCTTCCTCCTTATTACACCCATGACCAACTCCAAAGTCTTGTCAAAAGTAAAAGTGATAACATTGGTCAATGACCACCATCCACACGTCACCATAATCCAAATAGCTGCCACTTTATATACAGTTGGGATAGAAGAAATAACAACCCAAACATATGTAAAGAGGCCGTTTTGCCCTAACTACAACAAATGAGTAACCAAATTTCTTATTTAGCCTCTCAACTTAGCCCAGAACAATCTAATGATCACATATCCCAAAATTCCTAACCAAACATCAATCTACCACTCATTGGTCCCCAAGAACTCACATTAGATAAATAAGTGAAAACCATGAAGGAAACACTTCAAGGTTTACAACTTTGCACATAGGGATGACAACATAAATCTTAGGAACTTTGTCCCTACCATTTTCATCATGAAATTTTTTGAGTCCCTTTTCCCACTATATTACGAACCACCCAATTCAAAAAATAGAAGGGAAGAGGTGACCCCCTTGAGCATGTTAAGGAATTTTATATCTTCACCAAGAAGTTTCTTACGATGAATCCTACTTGCTAAGACTATTTTCACAAAGCCTATGTGGTCCAGCCCTAGAATGGTTCCCTCATCTACCTAAATTTTTCGTTACTACCTTCACCAAACTATCTGAAAAATTCATCAAACATTTCTCATATAACATGGAACATGAAATAACACAACGAATAAATATTTTCATCCTTGCTACAACGTTGGCAAGATATTTTTATTCAAACTCCATGGCCCATCCTTCAAAAACAACTAGTCACCATTTTTTTCACTAATCTCCACTAAGAACTAGCTTTCCACTTGTGCAAATACATTTGATGAAATCATTGAAAAGGGAATAAACATTGAGAAATCCCTTGTTTCCAAAGGCCTTATTAGTTTGTATTCCTAAAAAAATTATAATCAGTCTAGTCAACCCTCTACGTCCTGAGAAGCCTAAGTACTTTAATAAAAACAAAAATGTTGTCGACGATGGAGTAGCAAAAACCAGGCATATCTAACATGTCCACTGAAAAAATTCCATTTTATTCCTTAAAGGCCAAACTCAATCCACTCAAGACTCAAAACATAGAACATACACCCATCTTGGAAAATCTATGGAAGAAATCCTTTATAGAATAGTTGTAGCCAATATGGGTCATTTTCCCTCAAACCCAAACAATTGATGAGTCACGACCTAAACACTCATGGTTTAAAGAGAATGAGTATTGAAAATTCCATAAAATCAAGGGTCATGTTATGAATCATTATATGAAATTAAATAATTATATTCAATATATCAGTGATCGAGGTGAAATTTAAATTGAGGACAATGCATCCACTTCTTCTCAAAATATGAAACTTGAGATCTATCAAAATGCCCTTTGTAATCATGGTCAAACCAATGCTTCTACCTAAGGAAGGAAGAATTCTAGAAAAGAACCTAAATCATCCACTCATCATTCTAATCACATATATTACCATCCTATGCCATTCCAATATGAATCATTTGTTGGCCACATTCGTCATTATCCACACCAAGTAGCTACCATTAAAGTCAAAGCTCCCTCACACAACCCTCAGTGTGTTGTAACCACTTGAAGGAGCCATGTGATGGTCAAAGGAATCATTCTATCCTCCTATAATCCCACACCACAACTCCAATACAACATCATTAAACAACTCAAGCAAACCCTTACAAAATATCTATTATGGATCTTCTCAAAACATCCTCTATTTAGAAAGATATACTTTACTGCACCCTTCAAGAAACATGTGTTCCAAATGATATTGATTCCACATAATTTAAATCCCTTATCACCCATATCTATCCCTATCCAACACTTCCACTCACATTCACTCAGTAAGACTTGTCACCACACGGTCCCACACATAATCTCCCTGTTTATATTATAGTACATATTGAACATAATCATGTTAAATGCATGTTAGTAGACAATGGGTCTACTCCAAATATTTATGCCTTATCTCTTATCCAACGGTTAGGGTAAAATGAAATATATATAAAGAAATATACCGTTATCATAAAATCTTATGATAATGTTAGGCTTCCCACCCTAGTGCAATTTGTGGACATACAGTTCCCATAGAATGTATTGCTTGGCCAACCATCAATTCATGAAATGCATGGCGTACCATCCACACTACATCAATGTCTCAAATTCAAGCATTTTGGCATCGAAGTCACCATCCATGAAAATCCTCAGCCTTTCCAATATTTCCAAGCACTTGAAGTAGAAATTTATTGAGAACCATATTTTTCCCATTACTGAACCCATACAATCATTTCCACCATCATCATTCACCACTTCATATGTCTAACCAAAAAGTATTCCATCCACACCACACACCTCATCGTCGTCCACTCCTCTATTACCCACTCCATCCATATCCACCCCCCTTTTACCCACACCACTAATTAAGTTTCAATCAACAAGGTGTGGAGAATACCAAACTTTCAGCATCAATCAACTGTCACCATCACCCAAACAACACTGCAGGCCCAATATCTGTCAAAAAAATGGTAAAAATATTTATTGGGCTTTTCAAATTTTATCCATTTCAGGTACCTTACTGATGAGTACCTTGAACCATTTGATACTACATTTCTCATTGATGATTTTATACCATCATACTACTCTGACAATAACTATCCAATCCTTAAACAAATAATGACCCATATGGGATATTTTGGACGAGGACTAGGTTGTCATGAAAATGGTGTTCCCAAACCTCCTACTATCATCCCCAATTTTTATGGGCATAGCATTCGATACCAACCACCTAGTGAAACTATTCCAATGACCTTAGTGATAATTCCAACACATATGAGGAGGCCATAAATAATATCGACATGAGTTCCATCTGTAGCCGATACAAAGACCTCACCACCACTAACCTTTTCTATGAAATCATGTTTCTCACCATCAATATCACTTTCACCATGTATACTTTGGCAAATAGGATCATCCCCTTTCTCTTCAATCCCAATAAATTATCCCTCATCCCCACTTCTCTTGTCACTGTGATGAGGAAGATCCCCTCACTAAATTCTTCAAAGAATCCCCAAATCCTAAACATGATCTGGTTATGGATCACCTTCTTCCAGCTCCTAAAACACCGTAATACAGCTCAAAATTATTGATTAAGGAAACCATTAACATCAACATCAGCACGGAGGAAGAGCCGAAGATCCTTAAACTAGGGGAATCCTTTTCAATAGATGGACAGGCCATCATTACCATACTTCTAAATAAAATTTTATATGTTATCTATATATTCTTATTTTAGATCCTTCTCTAGAGGTCCACAATCTTGTAGTGCATAAATATTCCAAGCCGATCAAATAAAAGCTCTAAAATATGCATCTAAAAATCATGTGGCTTGTCAAAGAAGAATTATAGAAAATACTAGACATTGGATTTATCCATCACATTGATTATTCTGACTAGATTTCCAATATTGTCCTGATAGGATAAAAAACTAAGGGCATTCACATCTGTACCAAATTTGTGACATCAATAAATCTTTCCCTAAGGATGATTTCACATTACCAAACATTGACATGATCATCGAATCTACAACAGGGCACGAGATATTATCCCTCATGGATGGTTTCTCTAGCTATAATCAAATTAAAATTGTTGAATAATGTCAGCATAAAACAAATTTTTCTACACGCTAGGGCACTTTTTTTTATCGAGTCATGCCCTTTCTACTCAAAAACGTAGTAGCCACCTACCTATAATTCATGACTATAATTTTCTATGATATCATACATGACATAGTTGAATACTATGTCAATAACATTCTGAAAAAATCTAAAAATCACGAAGAACATCCCATGGTCCTTTGTCAAATCTTTGAATGACTCAAGGAATATAAATTTCATCTCAATCCCAAGAAATTTGGTTTCAGTGTCACATCTTGCAAGATCCTTGGCTTTATTTTCTCTAGGTGTGGAATAGAAATTGATCCAGATAAAGTCAAAGTTGTGGTTGAAATTCCTCCACCTAAAAATATCAAATAGTTACAAAGCCTTTAGGGAAATATTCAAGCCATCAAAATATTTATATCATAGCTAACAAACAAATGCCATCCATTCCATCATCTACTCAAAAGGGCACAAAATTTCATTGAAATTATGAATGTCAAGCATATTTTGATAAAGTCAATGAATATTTGATGCATCCTCTTGTAGTGGTAGCTCCTACTCTGGGAATGCCTCTTCTTCTCTACATATCAGCTACACATCACACCTTGGGATCTCTCCTAGCATAACATGATATCTATGGAATGGAACAAGACATTTAATATTTAATTTGAATATTAATTTCTTATGAGATCAGCTACACTCCTATGGAAAAAGTGTGTCTTTCCATAGTCTTTTCCTCTCAATATCTACAACATTACATGCTCAAGAATACCATCAAGATTATCACAAAAGTAGATCCACTCAAATATCTACTCTCGAAATCAACTTTAACAAGATGAATGGCTAAATGGATGTTTTTGAGATAATTTGAACTTGAGTATGTTAATCATAAATCTATCAAAGGAAAAGTTTTAGCTGACTAGTTGGCAAAAGCTCCAGTCCCATATTTTAAACCACTCACCACTTAGTTTCAAGATGAATCCATATGTACTGTTGCAGAGTCAGATACATGGACATTATACTTTGATGGATCTTTCCCACATTATGGCTCAGGAGTAGGCATTATGTTTATCACTCCTCAAGGTGACTTAATTCCTAAATATTTTTTAATCACTTTCTCTTATACTAATAACATAGCTGAATATGAAGCACTCATTATCAGATCAAGAATGGACATTCAATGGAATATAAAGCATATAAACGTATTTGGTGATTCAAAATTAATGATTAAACATGTTAATGATGAATATGCCACCAAGGATGATAAATTAACTCCCTACAAATGAATGGTCAAAATTTTCAAGGATTATTTTTAGCATATTCAGTTCAAACTTGTCCCTTGTATAAGCAACAAGGTAGCATACTCCATGGAAACCATCACCTCTCTCCTGTATATGCCCTCCGTTGCATCTAATTCACAATTTTTGGTCGAGAAGCTAATGGTCCCAGCCTATGATGTTCCTCAGTCTGAGATGGTATGTGAAATTGTTTGTCCCAACTCTCCTTGGTACCATGATATCTATACCTATCTCCATGACCACACTCTTCCACCCAACCTCACTCGTAACCATCACAAATCCTTCACCCAAAGTTCCTCTCATTTCACTGTCCTTGGTGACACCTTATATCATTGAAGCTTTGACGAAACTCTATTACGATGTTTAAATTCCCAAGAGGCTGAATTAGCAATTAGGAAGTTCATGTGGGAATTTTCGGTGCCCACACCAGTGGTATGGCCCTTTCTGAAAATCTTCTATGAACCATTTATTATTGGCCCAGCATGGAAAAATATGCATGTTCATATGTCTGTAAATGTATCCCATGTCAAAATCATACCAACCTTATCCATGCACCATCCCAAGCCTTACAACCCATTAGTACCCCATGACCCTTTTCTACCTAGGATCTCAATCTCATGGGAAAATTAAATCTCACTTACTCTGATGGTCACAAGTTAATTATTACTGCAATGGAATATTTCAGTAAATTGGTCGAAGCCATATCACTCACCTATGTCATAGAAAAACAAATAACCAAATTTATCCTTAACCACAACATTTACCACTATGGTATTCCATCCGCTCTTGTCATTGACAATGGAAAATCCTTCAAAAATCAATAAGTCCATGAACTTTGTGACTAATTCCACATTAAACTCAAGATTTCCACCCCCTATTATCTGTAAGGTAATGGAAATCAGAAGCATCTAACAAAACATTAAAGCGCATTCTTGGAAAAATTGTGAATCAAGCAGGATGAGATTAGCACATGTAAATTTATCCTACCTTGTGGTCATATCACACCTACATCCGCACTCCCACCGGTGCCACTCCACACTCCCTTGTTTTTAGTACTGAAATAATTTTTCCCATTGAGATTGAAATCCCATCCTTATGTGTTTCCCTCCAACACCTCATTGTTGATGAAGACTATTATTTCCATCACCTTCAAGAACTCAAAATCCTTGATGAGAAATACCTCCATGCCCTAAACCATCTAAAATCCTACCAAAACCACCTCCATAGACATTATAGCAAGCACATAAAACATTGAGAGTTTGAATTTGGTAACCAATTCCTCAAGAAAAAATAGTGCAATACCAATGTTGATTGTGAAAATAAGGGAAATTTTGAACCTAACTGGCTCAGACCATATGTCATCATAGCCAAATTTAGCTCAGGCTCCTATAATATTATTACTCTAGATGTGTATGAGTTGGATGACCTGATAAATTTCATGCATCTCCACCACTTTTATGCCTAAATGTATAATATAATTATAATAAAATACATAAAAAATCTTAAAATAATAATAATAATAATAATTTAAATGGTGAAAAGTACTTTAGTGGTGCCTTGGGCAAGTACCATGTTGAAAACTGGCTTATGACGTTATGCTAAATTAGGTCTTATGTCTACTAGCACTCTACAATACACAATCAAGCACACTAGGAGAAAGTACCCCTTCATCACTAAATCCATTTTATAATTATTCAAATTTTCATCCATTCTCTACATCTAGACCTCTTCTAATCATTCCTATAAAGAAAAGGATTTTTCATGATTAGGAATATATCCCTTAATTATAACTAAAGTTTCATTGTCCACAATTATATCCTGGGATATAGATTTCTGAGGAATCTAATTCAAATTCTGAGAAATGTAACCCTTATAAGATCTTAAGACTTTCATTTCTCTCCATCCCCCCCATCTACATCCTACTACTCCTTATCCCCTTCACAAACCACTTCATTTTTTTTTCTGCTATCCTGCCTCATTTAACGCGAAAGTTTATGTTCTAAATATTTGTACGAATTTGAAAAAACTTAGCATCCATCTCATACAAAAATACCATTATTAACTCAATAACATAGAAAAATACAATACCATCCACCTGTCATTATACATCTATTTATTCACACATCATTATCCATGACCTAAAATATAACATACATCTAGCAAAATCATCATCTCATCCATAATCCATAATCAATACTACAACCATCTAACAATATCAATGCATCAATAATAAGTACTACCCATCACAACCATACCTCACTAACTACATCATCATATCCATCACTAACATGAGATAACATCCAACACATCACATCATAAATAAACCATCATGATAAATCACGTCCTACACATCATATGCCATCCTACCCACAAAAACAATACGTAATACTCATGATCCCATCGACATTTTATCATCATCAATAAAATCCTCTAAGAATATTAATTCATTACAAATAAATACCACCCATCATCAAAATACACCACCATCACTATTATTAACCATAATAAACTAAGTTGTCATCCCAAATCTCATCACATCAACTATACACATATACATATCAAATATGTCATTGTATCATATAAGCAATATAAATAAAATCATCACATCCATATACTACTCACGATAACATAACATTATCATCAATAAAATCATCTAAAGACTATCATCACATCACATTTTACAAGTTCATCATGATAATTATTAAATCATTACACATCATCAACAGTGCCACAAAATAAAATACTAAATCATCATCACATTCACCCCATCACATCAGCAACATAAAGTCACATCACATCATCTAATCAATAAACATCATCTAAATAACAATATCAAATGCATCCTCATAAAATACATCCTACATCATCAATATAAATCAAACATATAACCATCCTAGTCAAAGGTATGTGCACCAAGTTGGGGGGCCAAAAGGGGGTCTTAAGTGGACGCATTTTTCTGAAAAAAGAAATTCAACTTGTACGAGTTTTTTAAAATAGTTACACTCAAAATTGGAAGATGTTGTAGAAATATGAATCGTAGAATTTTGAGTCTAGATTTTAAGCTACTATGTTTTATTGAAAATGGATAAGTTTAAGGGGGTCAAACAACTAAAATACCAACAGATGCTCCTATTTTTGTTAAAAAAACATAATAGAGTGACTTTTGTGCCCCCCACCATTTTTTGAGCACCATTTAGTATTTTTGAAAACCGTTTGGTAGAAAGATAACTAGGATAATCTAGTTTGGGCTCCATTTTTTTTAGATTTTTTTAGCGAATATTTTTTTATTTATGATTTTTCTAGTACAAAAAATTTATGTTTTGAAAAATAACGGAGCTCTAACCGTGTACCCCCTAACTACCTCAAAAAATATCAAAAATTAGATTTTTTTTTTAATATGTATAGAATTATGCCTAGTTCGAGCTAGTATAATTTTTTTTAAATTTGGATCACCCAAAAAAAGATACACCATGAAATATAGACATATTTACACTTCAAAAAATAGCTATAAAAAGGCATAGTTAGAAAATTAATATGGAAACCTTATATTAGTAGAAAATTTTTATATTTTTAGAAAGAAGAGACTCTGCTCTACGTCGTAGTATAATTTTTTTAAATGGATCGATTGTTTTATTTTGATTTATCATAGAGGAATTGGAAATTTTACATTTTCTTGTAAAAACATGTTGTTTGTTGTGTTTGTGTAGGTCCATGCCTCAGGCTTGGGGATCCAAACCAGATCCCAAGCCTTGAGGCATGGCTTGGGAAAAGAGAAAATGTAAAATACGTATGCGTTATGTAATGCGTATGCATTCTGTGTAGTATAAACATTATGTAAGCTTTTGACATGATTCTATTCACATAAATAAATGTTTATATGCTTTAAATTTATTTATGTAAATATAAGAAATTAGGGCCACTCTGCTCCTTATGGAATTAGTTTCACAGCTCCATGATTCATGGTTTAGGATATAGTTTTTTAAAGTATAATCTGGTCACTACATAGGTAATTTTCTAGGACTTCAACATTCAACCTAAATATTTTAGCATTTAACTTATACAATCAAAACCCTAAACCATAGGCCATAAACCTAAACACTAAACTATAAACCTTGAGCCCTAAACCCTAAACCTTTAAACATGATCCCTAGACCCTAAAACCTAAACCCTAAATCCTAAACCTTAAACATTCAGCCCTTACCCTTGATCCCTAAACCATGAGCATTAAGCCCTGAACCCTAAGCCATAAGACCTAAACCCTAAACCCTAAACTATGAACCATGAGCCCTAAATTCTAAACCCTAAACCATAAAAAACTAAATCCTAAACCCTAAACCTTGACTCCTAAACCCTAAACCTTAAACAATGAATCATAAACCCTAAACCCTAAGCCTTGAACTTTACACCCTTATCCCTGAGCCCTAAAATCTAAACCCTAAACCCTAGACCATATACCCTAAGCCCTAAGCCCTAAAACCTAAACCCTAAACCCTAAACCCCAAACCCTAAATGATATTTCATCAATATTTCCTAGTCTCATGCCTAGAACCATCATTGAGTCTACTTATAGAACTACCTTGTTTATGAGAAGTGGGA
Organism: Taxus chinensis; assembly: GCA_019776745.2. Lineage (NCBI taxonomy): Eukaryota > Viridiplantae > Streptophyta > Pinopsida > Cupressales > Taxaceae > Taxus > Taxus chinensis. Next base: position 879,602,027 of record CM034150.1, on the reverse strand, counting down.
TAAGTAACTAAATCGAGATGACATCTACCTTGTGCCTTGTAATGCATATATTACACATCTCTTCCAAACTTGTTTCTCCCCACATATAATTACGCTCTTGAATGTAAATTTATTCACACTCTGAAACAAATTTCACATTTCTCATATTTCCATGTATGGTATTATGCAAGTTAGGATGACCCATTGGAAGCTAGAAAAAATAACCATCACAACAAAAAAATTAATCTTAAAGGAAATAAAAGAAACATAGAGAATATATCAATGTAGAAGTGTAGGATCATAATTGAATTTCCTGTAGTATCCTCTCCTCCAGAGAAATATAAAGTTCAAGTGTTCTAGTGGAATGGATAGTAAATTTGACAGAACTTCCTAAAGTGTTCAAAATATGCATCGAAACAAAGGAATGGCTAAGAACACTAAGGGGTTATCAATCACCTATTAAATCTTTCTTATTTAGTTCTAAATGGGAGTTACCTAGCCTACAACTTAATGACCCTCCATTCATTGATAATTCCTTATATGATAAACCCATGGATGTTTTCAAAATTGCCTAAACAAAAATATAGGGGTAGTCATCAATCCTAGTGAAGGTTGTGATGTGATTTCCAAGCAACTTGAAATTCATATAGATTTAGAGGTCATAACACGAATTTTCAAATATCCCTATCATTATAAATGGAACCCAAGTAACAGTTTCTCCCTATACATCCAAGGATTGAGGACTACTGGGGTCTTTGGAAGGATTGGAAAATCAGGAATATGACATTTCTCTCCTTCAAAATATCAATAGATGAAAAACATCAAATTTTTATGACTCTCTTTGAATGTTCTGCCTACCAATTCAATGAACGCTGAACTCTGTGACCTAAAACCTTAACCCTCAACCATGAGACCTAAACCCTAAATTATAAACCCTAAACCCTTAAACCAAAATAATAAATCCTAAACCCTAAACACTAAACACTAAATACTAAATCCTAAAACCTAAACCCTAAACCCATAACCCTAAACCCTGAGCCCTAACCCCTAAACCCTAAATAATAAATCTAGAGACCCAAGCTCTAACCCCCAAACCTTAAGTTGTAAACCATAAACCATGAACCCTAAACCATAATCCCTAAACCATAAACCCTAAACCTTAATCCTTGGACCCTATACCCTAATCCTTAAGCCCTAAACCCTAAACTTTAAACCCTAAGCCCTAAACCCTAAATATAGAGCCCTCATCTCTAAAACCTAAACTTTAAACCCATAACTAACCCATAAACCTTAAACTCATAACTATGAACCCTGAACCCTGATTCGTGAACCTTAAACGATGCACCATGACCCCCTAAACCCTAAACTCTGAGCCCTGAGCCCTAAACTGTAAACCCTAAACCTGAAGGCCTAAATGTTAAATCCTAAAAATTAAACCCTAAAAAATAAATCATAAACCCTAAACCCTGACCCCTAAACCCTAAACTCTAAACCCCAAACCCTAAGCACTAAAACCTAAACCCTAAACCCTAAACCTTGAGCCCTAAACCCTAAACCCTAAACACTAAACCTTGAACCCTCAGCTCTCAAACCTAAACCCTAAACCCTCAACCTTGATCCCTAAACCCTAAACCTTGAACCTTAAGCCATAAACCCTAAACCCTCAACCTTGACCCCTAAACCCTAAACCTTGAACCTTGAGCCCTAAACCCTAAACCCTTAACCCTAAACCATAAACCCTAAACTCAAAACCCTAAACCATAAACCCTAAACCATGAACCCTAAGCCCTGAGCCCTAAACCCTAAACCCTAAAATCTGAACTATGAACCTTAAACCCTAAACTCTAAACCTTGAGTCCTAAACCCTTACCCCTAAACCCTAAAACCTGAGCCTTAAACCCTAAATCATAAACCTTCACCCAAAGGAAAGTCCTAAGAAGATAATTCAACATGTTTCAGTGTGTAAGGAATAGTGTTTAAGGTGATCAATTGACTGATTTAGTTTTTATGAGAGACTACTTCCTTTGAAGGCCTAAAAAGTCATTTTTGGACATTTATTACTTAATTGAACACCCTTCAGAACAAGCTAAAATGAGCTAGTCATGTCACCGAGCTATCAAGGACCATTATTTGTGAAGTATTAAGAAATTTTTTTCTCCATAAGAGACATATCAGCAAAAACGTGTATGAGAATCATGAATTGGATTCCATAAAAGGATGCTTTTAGAACTAGGAAAGGTGAGGGGTTGATCTTTATATGGAGCACCATGTTTCTAGGAATGATCAATCATCTGAGTTAACTTGATGCAATTCACTTGGTACTATTTGTAACAACTCATTCAACACATAGTAGTGTTATCACACCTTAAGGAGGAGGAAAATTACAGTCACCTCATTTTGGTCATAGGAAAGGAATCCCATTCAGGGAACAATCCTCTATCTACAAAGTGAGGATCTCTTTTTAGTAAGAAGTAGACAAACATCATAGAGTTAATTACTGGTCACTAAGTGAATTATGGACCAAATTTAAAAATTAGTACCAATTCAAGCAGCAAGAGGGCCAAAATCCATTTTAGAAGGTCAAGAAACCTAAAAATGACCATATGCTTTCCCAAAACAAAGACCGACTACAATATATATGCCTTGAAAGTTTTAGGTCATTTGCTGAAATCCTAAAAATAAGTAAGTACTAACCAGATTAGATTTTGAAAAAATATCTTCTAGATTATAACTGTTGGAGCTACGAGACCACTTCCATAAGGTGCAGAGTGACCCTAATTTCTTATATTTACTAAAATAATTTTAAAGTATAAGAAATAATAAAAGAAATCTTATACTTGAACATTTATTTCTATAAGTATAAACCATCAAAACACATATGCATGGTTCATACTACATAAAACACGTACGCGTTTTGACTTATTTGAAACTACACAAAATGCATGTGTGTTTTGACTTGTTCGCATGGTCCATACTACACAAAACGCATATGTGCTTTGACTTGTTTGAAACTACACAAAACGTGTACACATTTTGACTTGTTATAATGCTTACACATTATAACACATACGTGTTATGATTTGGTGATTCCTGAGCCAAACAAATCAAAACAAGAGCATGTTTTAGAAAAACATGTATGCTTTTTACTTTTCTCAGATTCTTGTCTACTTTTTTCCCCCCCAACTTTGTGCACTTACTACATAATGTCCCATGATATCCACCTCATACAAAATGATAGTCATCCATATACATACCTTTCAAAACTATAATCGTACTAGTCATCATAAAATATCCCATCACATATACATGAAATAATACATCGTCATCATGCACCGCATCCAAAAATGATAATAATATATCTTGAATCATATACATATATATCTCAAAAAACTTGACCATGATGGTCATCAAATATCTAACAAACTACATAAAATATAAAACAATGGTGCTCATCACTGAGATGAGATACCAATTTCCTCTCCTACTCTACCTAGTGGAGGTTGTGCAGCACTCACCATACTCCCAAAGGTTATGGCCTGTCCTGATCGCTACCAAGAAATATTTCCCAAATTCTATCTTGATCCCTTTCCTTCTCTCTATCGAGATACATGATCTACGTAACATACAACATCTAGCCACTCATGTATCAAAATATCCTCATAATAATGCATCCTCACCATCAAGGCCTGGTACTACTACAATGATATTGGATCCGAGGACTCATATGTCCTTTTCTTTGGGAGGTACTAGGGGCTTCTACGGCTCACGCTACCTTTGAGCCACCTTGTGTCTCACTACCCTCTATTGCTTTATCTAATGAGTTGTATCTCTCCTTGTAAGAATCCATCTATACATGATATCTATCCTGGTGGCCTATAGATCTATCCTTATCCTACTCTATCTGAGACAAATCCCCCTCCAATCGAGAAATCTCTTCCTCCCTCTATCTCATAACCACTGACAATACACTTGCTACTCATCTCAACCTATGTATAGCTCTCACATGAGCTACACCTCTAGCTGGAAATCCTATTATCTCTAAAGCTCACGCATGAGCCTCCTTCTCCAACATGTCTATCCATTCCTATAGATCGACATCCCCATCCCCTAATCCACTTGCCCCTTATCTATTAGTCCCCTATCCCCTACTCCATCAGCTCCTCTTCCTCATGATCCCCATATCCTAGAATTCCTTTTTATATATGTCTGTGATAGAAAAACCACCTGTAATGGCCTTGTTGCATCCTGCACATCCATCACATCTACCTTTTACCTCTCTGGGCTCTGAACTAGTGAATGCACTACTAGTTTCTGACCTATAACTCCCCTTAATACAATCATAGTTGGATCCCTTTATGCCTCCTCCTGCACATATACTTGTAGTCTATGTATAACCACTACCCACTCCTATGACACCCCTTCAGGAACCTATCACTAATCATGTATAAACCTCATCCCACCGAGTGGTCATGTCAATCTTGTTTTCCTAATACCCACCCACCACTCATCATATCCCTGTATGGTCCCTGGATCTACCACTACTAGTAATGGTGCCCATGAAATAATGGGTACATCATCTAAACTAGCTCTCACCACTACTACTGGAATCACATCACCCCACTCCATCACCTCTCGTGTAGTCTGAGAAAACACCTAATGACCTGCAGGAATACATTGCACTACATCAAACTTCTGGAGTACAGGATATGACCAATATCATTCCACAATATAAGGCGGTTTTCAATAGTTGCTTTAAATTTAAGTAGCCCGGTCATTTTTAAAAAGTATGTAAAAACCCTCCTATTTCCAACACTGTCGTATGGAGGAAAAATATTATCTCGCCTCCTATCTCCAAATCTTTAGAACCTCTATCATTTGGGAAATATCACTCACTTGGTGTTGATCTCTGTAGCTCTATTCCTGTAATAGAGCCTCTTTCTCTTAATCCAAGTATAATCTCCCTGGTTAAAGAAATTGTGTATGTTGTTCAAGATTCTACTCGGATTCTCTCTTTATTCCAAAAAGGCATCACACTCAGTCTCGGTGTGAATGTAGCCTCTCTATAAAAATGGTTGAATGAGAAAGATGAGCTAACCCTCTCCATTGATGAAGAATCTAGGGAACTCAAAAACTATTCGGAAGATATCCCCATCGATCCGCCTCTAGAAAAAAATCAGATGTGTCTGATTCTTCTTACTCTAGCCACTCTCAATATGGATAGGGGGCTGAAATCTCAGCTAGTCTGGCCTTCCAAAGGCATTCTTTCCCTCAAATAATTTTTTTTAGGTAAACATCTTTAACTTCATTCCTTTTTTCCATCCTCAAGTAGGAGAGGTGAGTCCTCTCTAAAGATCAAATGATCCTTCTTTCTTGGAATGATAGGGGCTTGAACACCCCTAACAAGCAGTGTCTTATTAGACATTATGTTATCGATTCAAATTTTCTTTATGTCTTATCCAAGAAACTAAGATGTCTAATGTTGATTGTAAGAATGGTTGGTTTTGCAAATGGAAAGGATGTGAAGGGTGCTTATCGGACTCTATTGGCGACTCTGGTGGTCTGGGAGTTCTGTGGAATTCCAATAGTTGTAGTCTCAAGCCTCTCTTAGTCAAATCTAATTTCATTTCGTGTAAATTATACATCAAACATTCTGATGTGTTGTTATTTCTATGTAATGTATATAACCCTAATAACCCGTTAAAAAATGGAGCTTTGGTCGACGATTCAGCTAGTCCTCGACTCGGCTCTGACTTCCAAGATTGTTTTAGTAGGGGATTTTAATGCTAATCTCTCTGAAAAAGATAAATGGGGGGAATCTAATGGCATCCTTGTTCTCAAGTGGATTTCACCTCATTTTTTTCCTCTTCCAAGTTAGTTGATGTGGAACTAAGTTCTCGCTAGTTCACTAGGAATAGCCGGCATCTTGAGTTCAACTCCATGGTTGTTCACCTTAATCATTTTCTCATCTCTGAAGATTGGCTTCAGAACAACTTTCTTCATCAAATACTTTGTTCTTCCTCTCTCTAGCTCTGATCATTTTCATGTCTCTCTCAACATTTTCTTTGACCTCCCACCGCGCCCCTCTCCTTTAAAATTTGAGACCATGTGGTTGAAGGATCCCTTTCTTAGGCCTCTGATTAACTCTTGGTGGTCCTCCTTCATAGTGGAAGGGAATTGGATGTATAAAATCTCTAAGAAAATTTCTCTACAGAAAGACTAAAATGGGATGTCTCATGTTTAAAAAATATTTTCTAGGAAAATTAGAGGGTAGAGAAAGAATTATGTAATCTTAATGAATCTTTTTTCTCTCGTGGTATGCCCCAGGAAGATTTCTTCAAGGAAAAATCTTTACTCAATGAACTTGGTGATCTTCTTCTTAAAGAGGAAATTCATTAGAGATAGAAATCACGTGAAGTGTGGCTAGCCAATGGGGGCAAAAATACTAAATTCTTTCATGCTTCTGTTAAAGCTAGAAGAAATGTTAATTATATCTCCTCCCTAAAGTTGGAAGATGACACGGTGTTGTCCTCTCAATCTCAGATTAAAACTGATTTGGTGTCTTTTTTTTCAAAAAAAATTGAATGGAAACCTGGTCTCGCCTCTGGATGCGGAACTTTACTTTTTTGATAAGATTCCTAAAATGGTTGATGGTTTTGATAATGTTAAGCTTCTTTCTCATTTTTCTAAGGATGAAGTACGCAGGATCATTTTCTCTATATAGAGGGATAGAGCACCCAGTCCGGATGGTTTTCTAGCTTCTTTTTACCAAGATTTCTAGGATGTTATTGGGGATAAAATTTGGCATTCCATGGAGGAATCTTGTTGTTCTAGAAAGCTTCTTAGCACTCTCAATCACACCTTTATTTGCATGTTTCCCAAAAAGGCACTGGATGAATTTCTTTATGACTTCAGGATGATCTCCTTATGCAATACATCCCATAAAATCATTTCCAAGGTTATTTCTTTAAGAATGAGTGCTCTTCTTCATAAAACTAGGGCATATGAAGAAAGCGGATTCATTCTTGGGAGGTCTATTACTGATGGTATAATTATTTCTCACAAATTTATCCATACTGTCCATTTCTCTTCTCGATCTAGCATGATGATTAAATTGGATTTTAGTAAAGCTTACAATCTTATCAATTGGAGACTTATATGTAAGTCCCTTCAAGCCATGGGCTTTAACTGGCACTTCTGCAATTAGATTTTCAATTATATTTCCTCTCCCCATTTTTGTGTTCTAGTTAATGGCTCAATAGAAGGTTTCTTCAGCAGTAACAGGGGCTTGAGGAAAGGTGGTCCTCTTTACTCTTTTATTTTCATCTTGGTCACTGAGGCCCTAAGTCATTGTATCAAATCAGCTCTTCTGGACAGGGTTCTTAAGGGTATCCACTTAAATTCCAACCTCCCCCCTATCGCACCAACAATTTGCTGATGACACTTTCTTGTTCAGTCAAGTGTCTATTTCGAAAGCTCAACACTTATCTTCCATCCTGAATTCTTATTCGTTTGTGACTGGCCAAGTAATAAACTTCCATAAATATATCATTTTCTAATTTAATGTCACACCCCAGTTACAGCGTAGGATAAAGGAAATTTTTGGCTTTACTGTGGGCTCCCTTCCTCATAGATATTTTGGCATCCCTCTCTTCTCTAGCATTAGTAAAGATATTTTATGGGATGGGCTCCTCAATTATTTTTCGTCAAGGTTACTTTCTTGAAAGGGGAAATGGTTGTCCTTGGCTAGTAGAGTTCTTCTGATTAACTCTATCCTCTTGGCCCTCCTTATATATTCTATGTCGGTCTTGTTGTTACCAAGGAATTTCTTACTCAAAATTGAGAAAATGGTGAGATCCTTCCTCTGGAAAGGGAACAACAAAGAAAGAAAAATTCACTTGGTGAATTGGGAAATTGTCAAGCTCCTCAAGCCATTAGGTGGTTTGGGAATTTTTGATCTAGCCCTACAGAATTCAACTCTCGGTGCTAAAAATTTTTGGAACTTTATTTTGGATGCCAAGCAGTTTGATTTTCAAGTGCTTTCTCATAAATATCTAGAGGTTGGCCACACCAAGCTCCTACTTTCTAGCTCTGAGCTCCCTAAAGGCTTTCATATTTGGAACTTTATCTATAAATGCAAATACCTGATCATTGATTTGGTTTCTTGGTAAGTCAACAATGTTCAGTTGGTTTCCTTTTGGGAGGATAGTTTTAATGGTTTTCCCCTCTTAACCTTATTCCCAATCTTAATAGAGTTATGAACATTTCCAGAGTATACTGGGGTTCTAAAGTTGCCAATTTTGGTCACCAACATCTGAATGGTTCACCTTCTTGGCAATGGAAAGATATTACCTCCATTAGAGCTTCCCTCCAAGATTCTTCCACATTCATGGATGCCCTTTTGGCTAGACATGCTCACTTAAATTGTGGCAAAGATCAACTGTTATGGCTTGGTGATGTCATAGGTTCATACATGGTGAAAGCCAGTTATGCTCAACTTATCTCTTGGTAGGGTCTGGGCTTTCCCTTCTCCTTTGGCTATTGGCATCCCTATATCTTACCCAAAGTTGCTATGTTTGGTTAGCTGGTATTTAAAAATAAAGTTCTTACTCAAGGGTGAGGATAAGATCTTGGGGATTCATCAGTCCCTCCAAATGTTTGCTCTACGGTGAAGCCGAGAAAGATTTGGATCATCTCCTTTTTTTTTGTTCCTTTGCTTCCAGGTGTTGGCAATAGATTTTATCTAAATTGAATCTTGCTTGGGGTCCTTGTAAAAATATTGGAGAAGCTCTCCTTTCTTGGCCTATATTGGGAAAGAAAATTCCATCGATTCTATTTGGATCACTTCTCCTTTTTTCCTTATCTGGCACATTTGGTGGGAACGCAATTTATGTTTATTCCGAGGAACAAACTGTTGAGCTCCCTATTTTTTTAATAATATGGAAGTGGCCATATTGGAAATAGTCAGTATAAAAAGCCTCTCTAATCCCATTTTTTCATCTAGAGATGTGATTATTAGAAAATCTTGTCCACTCATCAAAATCCCCTGCACTGGTTCCATCATCAAAAAAGGCCTCTCCCTAGTTGAGAAATTAATTAGAAGAAAAAGGGCCAAGTGGAGACCTCCCCCTAGGGGCATGTGGAAACTAAATTTTGATGGTGCCTCAAGGGGGAACCCTAGCAAATATGGTGTTGGTTGTATTATCAGGTGTGATACAGGTAATCTCATTTCTGTGGGTTCCTTTCCCCTTCTTGATTTCTCTTGTAATATGGTTAAAGCTCAAGCGCTTCTAGAAGGAGTCAAATTGGATCTTCAACTAGTTTGTAACTCCCTTTTCATAGAAGGTGATTCCCAAATCATAATTCAAGCTATCTCTAGTGGGTCTTCCCCTTCATGGAAAATTAATGCTTTTATTTTTAATATCCTCTTTTGGTGTGGAAAAATTCATACTTGTCATATCACACATATCTTTCGTGAAGCTAATCATGTTACGGATCTTCTTGCTAAATTTTTCATTGATCATCTTGCCACCAATGTCATCTCGAGAAATGTTGAAGCATGGTAAGGCCTTTCTTTCATCATCTCACATGAGCGGTTGGGTACACAGTAGATGATTGGATTTGTCCCTCCACGCGTGCAATGCCCCTTTTAAGCGTGGGCGTCTACTTTGTGTGGATTCATGCCTATTTTCCTTTGTTTTCATGTTGCTTTGCTCATTTCTCTTCTCCATTCATGATGTTGCTTGGTTTCCATTTTGTTTTTCTTCACAGCTTAGTTCCAGAAGAAGCTTCGCCTCACGAAATTGACAGAAACTGTCTCTCCAATGTCTTTGCTACTCTTCTATTCTGGAGGTGAAAGATATTGAAACTATCTTAGGTGATTCTTATCACTTCTGTTCATGTCGTGCTCATTCCAACTCAGATATTGCTTTGAATTTTGTCTCCTACTTTCTGCTTCTTCATCAGGACCCGATTGTTGTTGAATTCGCAGCCGACGACAAGATTTACACTGCTCACAAGGTTGACCTTCATGAAGCAATACTCAACTTCTCTCTCCCAGATCCTCTTCTTTGGGATCAAGAATTTGATGAGCTTTCCATCAGGTCTAGCCTCAGCATTCAATGGCTCTATGCTAGTATCGTGATCTCTCCATTACACCCAAAATGTTAATTCTATGTTCTCGTTCGGTCGGCTTGATCATAGAACACTCCCCGAGGTGGATATTGTTTAGGCCCTATTTCATGTTCACTATGTCATTGATTATTGGAATGATCTCAAGGAAAAGGTAAGTGGTGCCTTCCACCACCTTCTACGTGAGGCTAATAGATGTGTAGGAACCCAAATCAGTTGAGTATTCGAGTTTCGGCCTTGGGTGTTCTTGTATGATTTTGGTTTCACGTTTTGGATTTTTCTTCACCCGTCCAATTTCTTGCAGATGGTGGTCTTTATTCTTCCCACCCCCCACCCTTCTTCCTCATCTTCTCTTCTTTTCCTCCTCTCTTGTATGGTTGGGGCCTAACCCTCCAGTTCAAAGCTCCGGTCAAAAGCATTTAATAAAAAAAATATCACCTTCATGTATCTCAACAATTTTCCACATGTACTAACCCACCTCACTCAAGTGTTCCCGCATACCTCTAATCATATGCCATCCATACACTAAAGTCTCCACAACCTGACACTGCTCTCGGGTCCTGATAGGTCTCCCCATGGCAATATGATCATAACACCATATCTATTGACCTTAAACCTTGACAACAGTGTGAGATTTAGGAAGTTCAACCTTTTGTTAGTGATGTACATAAGAAAACTAAATGACACTAAATTTTGAATAGAAAGAATATAAAAGTACACAATAGATTAGTCCCAAACATAAATCTTTATTCATATCTCATCATTGATTACATTAGTCTCATTTATATGTGAAATTATCTTATATATCTTACTCCTTAGACATTTCTATCATATATCTCTCATATGACACTCACTCATATATTTCTTGTGACACACACATAAATTTTCACATGGCACACTCATATACAATGGATTAATTACAATAATTTTTTTCGATATATTTCATACAAAATATTCCAAGAGTCACTTCTTTTGAATCAAGCCTTTTTTGGCTTCTGTCTTGTTCTAACTTGGATTTTCTTTGTTCCGTGGATTTGTGTTAAACTTGTGGCTTCCTTTAGTGTATCGCAACTTCATTCAATATACCACATATATTATATTTTACCATGGATTTCCTTCTCCTATCATGGATTTACCAATGTACTTTGGCTTTCCTATTTTTATCACAGATTTGTCTTATTTCATGTGGCTTGTTCTTGTTTTTTCACGGATTTTTATAGACTTTGGCCTTCTTCCTAATGTCCATAACTTAATAAAAATTTGATGAAGAACCCTATCAACATCTTCCCCTGACTTATAAACCTCATATCATCCTCAATACAACAAATTGATGAAGAACCTTGTCTTCCAAAAATTGAGCAAAACAATTTCTTTCCTTTTCCTTTAGTCAAAATTGGGGTGCATCACCTCCCAAAACCTTTAGAAAACTGGCCTAAGGAAGAGTTCCCTCACTCGAATCACCCTACTAGACTTATGGGGTACTATATTAAGAGAACATAGACATCACCTCCCAGGAACTTAGATGTCTGGCATAAGGAAGGATTCCCCCACTTGACTCGCCCGACTAGACTTACTAGATGACATGGTTCCCTGAAAACTAGACTTACTAGACTTACTAGGATGTATTTCATGATTTATGGTGTGATTTTATTCAAAATTATACGACAATTCCAATTTTGTATCAATATAATTTTTTAATTTCTTGTAGATGTGATTTCTCTTGGAACAATTGAGGGATTTCAGATGGTTCTAATTTTGCGAAACGTTGATTTAATCTATTCTGGTCAGCTGTAAGTTCTTGCTACATTCTAATTCAAGATTTCTTCCAAGTGTGTGTTACACTCTTACATATTAATTATCCTTTTAGTCTAAGACCCTTTTTTTGGTTCTGTACATATCTGTCAATTCAGCCAATGTTTTATCTTTGGGCTCCAACCTTATCCTTACTGATGTCATACTTTTTCGATGCCACATGTATCTATTTCTCTAATTTTTCAAGCTCTTCTTTTTATTTCCAAGTGATGCTTGGCCATCCCATTTTGTATGTATAATAGGCCATGACATTATGTATTTATGTCTCCAAACTCTATTCACCATGGGTTGCATTTCTTTCCTTTGTTTCTGGTTTTCTAAAGTCTGTGGTTTTAGAATTTACTGTTTATATTCTTCTACAACTTATTTATGGATTTTCTTTTTATATCATCTAAAACTTTATATACTTTAAATATTTCATTCACTTCCTTCTCTGTAGCTAAATCTACTTGAATATTGGATTCTATAATGATGTGTGGTATAGCTATTTGTATGGATGATAGTATTTTCTGCATTTTTCTTCCATATCCATGCACCACTGCATACAATCTTGTTTAACACTCTGCTCCAATACTTGATTACAAGTTTTTATCTATTAGGGGGAGATTTTGTTCAGGTGTACCTTAAACTGTTCTTTAGTTTGTTCCACCACCCCTTGTTATTGTTGTATAAATTGATCCTTTTGTCATTGTTAGAATGCCTATTTGATTTTAGCTAGTGAATCTCGAGGTGCTTGCATAGGTCCCATACTTGTGGAAGTATCTATGGATGATGCTAATGGTATTTTATTTTGTTCCTTTGTCATCTTTTTTTCTTCTTATTTTCCTGTTTCTTCAGCTTTATTCTTCTATTCTTCTCCTCTTGTTCTTTTCTCTTCTTTTCTTCTTCTTCATTTTCCTTATTTTCTTTCTTTTATTTTTCTCTCATCTTGTTTTTCTTATTTCTTTTATTTCTCTTCCGTCTATTTGTTTTTTTTCTTCCTTCTCCTTCTGTCCTATTTTAGCTCTTTTGTTTTAAAAATCTTCCTTCTCCTTATTTTATTGTTCATGATTCTCCTTTTCTTTCTCTTCTGTCTCCTTTTTCCTTTATATTTTCATTCTTCTTCTTCATTATTCTGTTGTTTTTCATCTTCTTCTTTTTATTTGTTTTATTTCTCTATTTTTCTAATTCTCTTTGTTCCCTTTGTCCCTCCTTTTGTTCATTTTTCTATTTGTACAGTTCTTTCTTCATTTTATCCTCTTATTTTTACTTCTTCTCTGCATCCTCCAACTCCTTTTTATTTTGTTCTTATTCAGCCATATTTTTAGCTTCCTCAATTTCCTTTTGTTTCTCTTCTTGTTATTTAATTTTCTCTACTTTTATCATCATTTGTCTATCCACTTCTATGGCTTTATTTTGTATCTCGTATAAGCGTTTTATTTTCTTCTCCTCTAAATCTACCTTTTTTCCTTAGGATTTTAGAGTTGTGGAATTTTTGGCTTATTCTTCTCTTTCTTTCCTTTTTCAATCAACAACCCAATTAGGTCATCTACTTCTTTTATGCAGTTCTAATCTATAGTAGTTTTCCTCTTCTTTTTTTTCATTGTTTTTATTTTTTGTTGAAGGGTTTGGAGGTGGCTTGTTTCTTCTACCTCTACTTGCTCCTAAATTTTCTTGGCCAATTCTGGTGGAAGTAAATGAACAATATCTACACTTACTAAAGCAAATTTATCCATATAATATATTATCTTTAGTTTCCACTATATCCATTTGTTCTCTCCCTGAACTAAAGATTCATACTCTTGAGCTACTTGGGAAATATCTCCTAGAGATAGACACTTCTTATAATAACCATAGGCTAATTTGGTCAAACTGTGTTTCTACCCTTGGCTCTGCCTTTTACAGAAAAATTGAGGTGTTAGCTATTATAGTGATAAATGATGGTGCAGGTAAAGGGATTTATTTTCCTATTCAGACTTGAAAATTTCTTCTATCTATTGGGAATATTCTGCTTCTGTCTTCTTCTTCTCTTACATGATATTTTTTAGTTTTACTTTTAATACTAGTGCTTTTTGGCGTTTAGTAGCGGGTTCTAACACTAGGACCCTTTCCCATCCTTATTTTTTATGTTTTTTGTCCTACGTTACTTGAATCTGCCCTGTCATATTATGTTGGATACTTGTTCCACTATTCTTCCCATGTTTCTTCAATGACCTCATCAAAATTTAGAAGTGTTAGTTTTCTAGGATCCAAAGGGAAAATGTTTTATTGCTTCAACTGAGGTAGCAAGTAATTCATTAGAAACCACATATAGTAATGGGGGTATATGGGATGTGCATGGAGTTGTATGTCAAAGGAATATATAATCAATGTTGACAATAAAAATTATCTCTTTCTCATATCGTGCCACAATATGTTCAGACACCTGGGCCCTATTTCCAATTATCTATCTTATTCTATTCATCCATCCTAATAAAGATGTAATTATGGTAACCAAATCCAAGGTGTTCATATGTCACCACATATATTCAGCCACAGGTGTGTCGGCTCACCATTCAACCAATTCTGATTTGTGGGGTAGGGTTTTTGTGAAATACATGGCTAAACTTAACAATACTGACCCATACCAAAAGGTATGCTTCCCTTCCTTTATTTTTATAGTATTTTCATGAAATTATGAAGCTAATAATTCTGATAAATTATACTCTGAATGATAATTCACCATATCAAGGGAAAATTTTTACACTAAGCCCGTGGGCACCATCTTCCCAATTAGTATGACAATTTTTTAAGCATATGGCCCTAGTGGTGTACCTGAGTGCATGATTTTCTATTTCTATAACGTGTACCCCTCTCTTGGTCTTTGTGAACCCCATCACTTGTGTATTATCTTTCATTACAATCTTCTTTTTTATATCATCAATCACCCTTATGCCCATAATCTTGTAACCCTAACCATGACACTGCCGTTAATTGGGTACGGTTGATCCAAATATAGTATCTAATTGTGTAGTTGGCTCAAAAGAACCCTAATTGCATGATCATAACTAGAAAAGTATGGAATTTGGATCCCAGCATCTATCTTCAATTCACTGATGAGATTTTTTGTCTTCTAGTATTCTAATTCCTTAGTATCATGATATTCCTTAAGGGATAACGATCTATCTTCTTTGATTTCTGTATGATCATATTCTACAATCAGGGAGTGAATATATTTTTACAAATATTGTGTATGAGAGAATTGGAATAGGATATGTGAAAATGCCCCATCTGAATCATGCTTATTTGATTTGAGAGACCACTTTTGATATTTTATCTTTGGGAGCAAGTCTTGCGTGATCTCAATTGGATTATCCATCTCTCACGATTTTCTCTAATTTACCCTAGCTCTCTTCTACTTCTTTGGTGAATTATTTTATCTCCCCTTTAGTCATTGGTGCCTTAATCCTTACAATTCGATGATTATTTATAACCTTCCATTTGTTCCTACGGCATTTATTATGTTTTTGGCGAGATATATTTTTGTTTCTTCCACAACATTTTCCTTCATTGCATGTGTTTTCTATATTACACAATTTTTCTCCTTCATTCCATATGTTTTCTTTACCACGTGGATTTTCTTCCCACATCACACACATTTTTTCTCTTCTTCCTTCACTCTGCAGCTTTTTCCTTTCATCCCTTCATTTTGCAGCTTTTTCTTCATTCTTTCGTTTTGTGGATTTTTTCTTCATCCCACGGATTATCTCATTTGCATCTTTTTTTACCCTTTATTCCATGGGTATCCTTCCTCCATGGCTTTCCTCTCTGTTTCATAGTTTTTCCTTATCTTTTCTTTCCTTTTGTACCACGGATCTTTTTCTCTTTTTTCCGAGGGTATCCCACCTCTACGGATTTCTCTTTTTATTTGATTTTCTTATTTTTATTATAGTAAGGATTCCCTTGTGGGTTTTCATCCTCCTCCTCGTCCGATCCACTGAATTTCCAATTTTTAGATAGGTCTGTTTATATATATATATATATATACCATATGGAGATGACACATATCTGATTTTTTTAGTTATGATATTACTTTAACCTTGATCCATTTACATAACCTGGTCATTCTTTGAGTTGCAAGGTGTGTAATTTTGTTGCTCCTGAGGGTAATATGTCATTGATGATATATGTTCCTAGTCATAGAAATTTAAGTTTTCCCTGATGCTTCCATTTACTATCATAGATTAGTACTTGATTTCCAATATAAAACTCTTCTCTTTTGATATGATGGTCATGTCAAGCTTTTTGTATCTTCGTTTCCTGAGTCTGATTATATGCTGTTAGGAACCTTTTTTCGTCCAAATTCTCTAATTCAGTCAATCTTTCATGAAGTGAAGAGTCATCATTCATCCTGAATGTTACCGAAAATCTTAAGCTTAGAATTACAAACTCTATAGGGAATATGGCTTCAAGTCCATAGACCAATCTAAATGGAGAGTATATGGTCATCCTTTTCTATGTGGTGTGGTATGCCCGTAAGGTTGTAGGTATTTTCAAATCCTAATTTACTTGTTGTAATGAACATATCTTGGTAAGTACCTTCTCCAATAACTTGTTAAAATATTATGTTGTCCCATTCACTTGTGGATGGTAAGGTGTGCTATGGTTGTGGTTTATCATTAATTTTTTTAGTAATTCCCTCATAGTATCATTCACAAAGTGTTTTCCTTGACCACTGGAAATACTTAAGGGACATCCAAACCGTGTAATTATATGTTCATAGATGAATCTATTCGATGTCTTAGCAGTACAATATTTAAGTTGAATATCCTTTACCCATGTTGTTAAATACTTTGTCCTTGTGATTATGAATCTTTCCTGAGAGTGTCTTGGGGATGGTGTAATTAGTCTAATGAAGTCTATAGCCCTCTTTTCAAATGGGTCTAATGCTAAAATTCGTTTCAAAGGCATTTCATCTCAGGCATTAGGATTTCCCACCCGTTGACAAATGTCACAATACCTTGCATGTTTATGAGCATCTTTAAATAGTGTAGGCCACCACAAACCTTCCATCATCACTTTTTTGGTTGTTTGGTATCCTCCATTGTGTCCTCCAACTATACCTTCATGAGCCTCTACTAAGATATTTTTTCCTTCATATTTGAGGGGTCACTCTTCTAAGGACATCATCTTGTCATTTCTTATATAATTGTGCCTATATCAAGGTAATAGAAACATTTAGCTTAGTAAATTCTTCTTCTGCTATTTTGTGTACTTACTGGGGAATTCTCCTATGGACAGTAACTATGTTATATCATCAACTTATTTTGGTATAGATTATACTCTGTATAGGTGTGCACTAAGGAAATCATCATCAATTGGTCCTTCATCTTTTCCCATTTATATTCTTGACAAGTAGTTTGGAACATTATTCAATTTCCTCGATTTGACTGTAATGGTAAAATCAAATTCTTGGAACAACATTAACCAGTGGCATATCCTACCTTAAAGCATTGGACTATTTAATAAATAATTTAGTGGCTCATGATCTGTGTAGAAAAAAATGATGTAGCCAAGAGATATTATCTTTACTTTTTTAGGGCATAGACTATGCTCAATGCCTCTCTTTCTATTGTTGAAAAATTCCATTTCACCTTTGGCTAGTTTTCTTCTTGCAAATGTTACTAGATGATCCATTTTTCCCTTGGCTATGTCAATACTTCCCCAGTGGAAATGTTGATGCATCTAAATAGACATAAAATGGAACTTTCCAATAAGGAAATGTTAAGATAGGTGCATGCAAAAAATAATCCTTTGAAACTTCAAAAACATTTACGCATTGTTTTGTCCATTGTATTTACTTGTTGGTTCTTTTCTTTAGCAGATCTTCCAAATGTGCACTAATATTCATGTAATTCCTTATGAATTTAATATGATAACCTATATACCCAAGAATTTTCTTGACATCCTTATGTGTTTTGGGAAGGGGTAAATGATGAGGGTCGTCAATCCTCGCCATTAATAATTTTAATCCCGGTTGGTGTCCAAAGGCTGTATGCACTAACAGAAGAAGATATTGGAAAACAACTCCTTTAAACACAAACCAAACTTGCATAAAATAAATCACACATGCAGAAATTTAAAGGCACACTTGTAGAAATGTAAACACACTTGCAGGAATATAAAGGCACACTTACATGAATTAAAATTGCTGAATTAGAAATAACTGAAAGATAAAAAGACACCTACAGGTTCACAACAAAAATTGTACTGAAGAAGGATCACATAACATGAAATCAGAAATTTACAACAAAAGAAAAAACCACAGAAATAAATAAACAAACATTAACACATTGATCCATCTTCCTTGGAATCAGTGGCCAGCTCATTCCTTGGAAGAGGATTTAATTCTTACTTTTAATTCATAAATTTCAGAAAAAAATTACTTCCAAAGATTGGAAAGAAAGAACAGATCTTGATTACTTGGGGAAAAAAATTACATATCTCAGTGTGGAAAGTTACATTTATAATTCATCCATCTAACCAACTCCTTATTTTAGGAAATACAATATGATCTTATCTTTATTCCAATCCTAACAACTAAGATCTCCATCTCCACAAAATATGGAGAGAGATATATTATTGAAGTCAAATCTTATCTTGCTTATTTTAGGAAGATTTGCTCCCAAATCTTCTCCTTGCTTTTCGGTAACAAGAATCATAATGATTTTATCTTCTACATTATTGGAAGGATGATTTTCCTCAAAATATTATTTTGACCGAATAGCTTTCTCAGATTTTTCATTTGACTTTGTTGTTTTTGATTGTGGAACTTTTGACGCTTGTCAAATACGCTTTTTCCTCAGACTGCAGTTCACTAAAAGTTATATTTCTCTTGATTGGTAAAACCTGTAAAAAATATGAATGAGGTTTTGTTAAAAACATTTCTATGAACAAAAACCTCTCTCATATTTTCCATTTGACTTTTCTATTTCTATTTATGGAACTTTTAGTGCTCGTCTGATACACTTTTCCTTGGACTGCAGCTTACTAAAAGTTATATCTCTCTTCATTGGTAAAACCTGTAACAAATATGAATGAGTTTTTTGTTAAAAACATTTCTATGAACAAAAACCTCTCTTATATTTTTCATTTGAATTTTCTATTTCTGTTTATGGAACTTTTAGTGCTCGTCTGATACACTTTTCCTTGGATTGCAGCTCACTAAAAGTCAGATCTCTCTTCATTGGTAAAACCTATAGAAAATATGAATAATTTTTTTGTTAAACACATTTCTATGAACAAAAACCTCTCTCATATTTCCCATTAGAATCTCTGAGTTTTCATAATCCCTCAAAAAATGTCATTCCGTTGATGTAAGTTCTAGAACTAAAGATGTCATTCCTTTTATGCAAGTTCCAGAACTAAATCTGATTTTTCGACGAATTGAAAGTTCCAGAACTAACTATCACTCAATTGATACAAGTTCTGGAACTAAATCTATGAGTTCCGGAACTAAACCTGCAAGTTTCGGAACTAACTCTGTGAGTTCCGCAGCTAACTTAAAACAGCTATAACTTTTGCATGTGACCTCAGATTGAGATGATTATTTTTTTTAAAATTACATAATTTATCAAGAGGAATCTGAATATGAAATCATATCTGATTTTAAATGTACTATTCACTATCAATTCCACTTTTCCCAATACTAGCATTATCTTTCCTCTATGGCCTACATACACAAGACTTTGCATCTTTTCCCAAATAATCAATAGGATTATTCAACAAAATAGATAACAAAAGATTTATAAATAATGAACAAGATATATATCCTATATTCTATCTTAAGGAAACTATAAGTTCCTTGATTACATTTAAATCCTGTTTCAAAGGTAACTTGGAAGGACAAAATAATGGTAATTTATGGTCATTTTGTGGCCTCATCAGTAAATTGACAATGACCGAAGTTTTGACTGGGTCAATTAATAACCTCTCTTTACAAATTATATGCCCAAGAGTGTACCAAATGGTGTTCAAAATATACATTTATTCATATTGAGAGATATATGCAATGCTCTACATCTTTAGAACATAATTATTAGTACTTGGATATAGTTTTCAATAATCCATTATTGTCCAATCGTCTAGGTATACCTCCAAGAAATCATGGATAATTTCTTTAAATGCATTGATAATTATTCTACTAAATATTGTTGGTGCATTCTTTATTCCAAATGGCATGAAAGTATACATAAAATATCCCTATTCTATAGAAAAATTATTTATTGGTTGGTCTTCAAGGAAAATCCAAACCTAGTGGTAACCGGAAAACCTATCGGTGAAATCATAAACTTATCTTCCCGCTAAGTTCTCTAAAACCTATTTCGTGAAGGGAGTAAGAAATAGGTCATGTACACAAGCTTTATTTATCTCTCTATAGTCCACACATACTCATATTTCTCTTGTTTTATTAATTTTAATGACCATGGTACTTATTTAATTTGAATCTTCAACCAGTTTAATGATTCCTGCATTAATCATTTTTTCTATCTCCATTTTTACTTTAACCTTGAGGTTGGGATTCAATCTATATGGCATCTTCTTCAATGGTTTAAACCCTTCCGTAATTTGAATTTTCATGATCCCAGCTTCTTATTTTATACCTTTCAACTCCTTAAATTCTTTAGGAAATATATCTTTGAATTCCTGAAGAAGTTCAACTACTTATGCCACTTCTTCTTTGGACCAATAGTCTCTTATCTTATAAAATTTTCAACTCCATTGGTGCCAATGTTTTCAGTCTTATCTTTAGAGGTTAGTAGTAGTATTTTTATTCCTCTATTTTGTGTCTCCACTACTTATCACTCTCCTTATATTATGTTATATCTCAAATTTTATTGTTTTTGCTCTCTCTTATTTCTCAACTACAAAGCAATATGCCATCTCTTACATTTTGTTTATATTTTCTTGTCAACTGATGTTCTTTAGTTTCTGGTGTTCTTCACAGGTTGTGGTATGTGGCCTCTTCTGTGTTTAGGAATAGAAAGGTCCTAATTTTATGTAACGCCCAAAGGATATTAAGCTTTGCATCCCTGAAATTGAATGTATTACAAAAAACATTGATAATCTGGTCCCAACTTATTGTCTCTCATCTTATCTCTTGGTGCATGTACTGTGATAGAGGAATGGTTCCTAAAGTCCATATAAATAATTTTTTATATACCAATGGATAATATTCACCACATATTTTCCAATGTCTCTCACAGACTTGAATATGTTTCTGTGGATCACTTTCACTGGTGTACTCAGGGATAACCACATAATAACCTTCACTCTCCAAATATCTTATGTTGAGTAATGTAGTTAAATAATTCTAGTGATAGATGTCAGGTTTATTAGTATCCCACCATCCTATGGCATTAATTATAAGAGTTTTATCTAATGCTTACATTCTCACTTTCTCATTGAAAATATGATTTCTCTCCATTTGATCTAAATAACCTTCCAAATCTCCAAACCCTGAGTGATGTTTCACGGCTTAATCTATAGAATATTTTGATTGGCATGTCTTCTATCTCTTCTTTTATAGAGTAATATCCATATTCTTGCTCAATTTTTTCTTGAGCGTGCCAATAAATGTCATCCGTGGTATCAAATTCATCATCATGTAAGGTAATTACGAGAGATAGTATTATTCTTTTGTAATGTGTTTTTCTTATTCTTAACTCTGGGAAACCATGTATCCATGCTTCAAAAACATTATCAGAAATTTCAGTTCTAGATTCAGTTTTGAATGATATTTCTCCATTTGAATTTGGTTCAAAATCCTTCTCGATATAAGATAATTTATTCAGAGCATATACTCCTTGTATATCGTCAAAATATTCTCCTTCAGTATCATGCCAAACCTCTTCATCCCAAGTGGAACTCATCCCTATATGTAGTGTTACGTGTGCGCAAATTCCATCTTCTTATAACGTTACTTCCTCCTCTTCTAAATTTAATGTGCCATTACAATCCACAAACCATTCTAAAGCTATAATAACAATGTATGATTTTTTTAAGCTACATTTTTAACAACCTCAAAGTTATCTAGCTTCTTTATACCTATAAAATTAACTTCAACATTCTTTAGTGATCCTAAGGGTTGTTTTGATGAACCATATACTAATCCAATAAAATATCTGGCAGGGATCCTAGGGATGACTACCTAGTGTCTCCCACATAGCTTTTGACATCATTTTCACGTTCGTGCCATGATCAAGAAGAACTTTAGTTATAGTGGTATCAAATATCTTGGACATCCAAGTATATCACAGATTTACACCATGTGTGTTTTGTGCAAAATACATTTCTCTTGTTCTTGCGATATCCTACTTCAATTATTTGTACATGGAATTTATTATGATACTTATTCCAAGCACTTACTAAATTTTTTAAAGTAATCTACAAAATTGTGTTTGATTGTTAATCTGGATATTTCCTTAATAGCAGTGATCTCATCTTCTATAAAATAGTTATTTTCTATTTCTTCTTGGGAGTGTTCCTTCTTTACTATTACTCTACTTTTCTCTACTTCTTTCTCATGAAGGTCTGCCCTAATCTCCTAAAAATCTTATTCTTCCCCACTACAGGAAATTTCCTCATGAGGTATCCTGATTATCTTCTTGGTTGCAAGTATAGACTAATTTCTTTCTACACTTATAGTTATAACCACAGCTCTATATTGTGGTTCTTCAACAACCTTTCCTATTTTAGTTTTTAGCTTTCTTTAGCTTCTTCCTTATTATCCTCATTTTCTAGTTTGTTTCGTGAGCTAGATACTCTTTCCTTGTCTTTTTATATTACCTCATCATCCCATGGTATCTTTGTGATATGTTGGACATTCTTCTAAGCATATATTCCTAAGCTTGCCTATGTTTTTTTGCCTCCACTTTTATAGAACTAACTTTCTTTGGGATAACTAAAATAATACTATCCTCATTTATGACAGAAACCATAAGGGTTAGGCTCTTTTTAATTCCTAGCTAAATGTCCATCTTGCCCACATTTTTAGAAATCCATGGTTCTTCGATCTTTATATCCACCTCTTTGGTTATCTCTTCCTTGATATCCATGATATCCTTGGTATCCTCTTCCTCCTTGATAGTTATCATAAACACCCCTAGATCCTCCTTTATAACCTCCTCTATAACCTCCTTTGTAGCCTCCTTTTTAACCTTTTATGGTATCCTCCATCATTGTATCCTTGATAATTAGGATTGTATTTATTCCCCTTATAGCCACCTCTGGATTGAGGTTGTTAACCTTACTGATTTGGATATTGAGGGGCAGTAATTTCTAGTTGTGAAGGTGGTGGGTTAAATGTAGGCATTTTTTATGAAGATGGGGGAGGAGTAGGAGTTGTGTTATATCTTGATGCCATCACTTTAGGGGTATTATAATATCATTCCAAATTTTAGGAGGCTAAATTCATACATTGAAGTTTCTAAAGGATGTGGAAAAATTGATGGACCTTTTTCAATGTCATATGTGTTGTCATTGATGTCAAGTTACATTGATGGAAAAATAAGTCAATTGGTAAAGTGAGCATGTGAAGAAGATGAAGTTTAATTGGTATTGTCAACCCAAAAAGGCTTCAGGATAATTAAGGATAAGTTATAAGGGACATATTTTTTGTGCAAGTTGCAGAAAAAAGGAGAATAGCCATCGTAGTCTTGAAGTAGTCGTTGAATTCTGCATGAAGCCCGTGGAGCTCTAGAAGAAGTCACAGAAGCTTAGTTAGTATTACAGGTAAAGGAATTTAGTCACCAAATGTAAAGGAGCTAAAGGTTGAGATGGGAGTCAGATTAATCGAGCCATGGATGTAAAGGAAAAGCTTCCAGTATAAGGAAGTCAAGGAAATCCAGGAAGAACTGTAGAAACTGCAAAATACTATAAAATATGAAAGTAAAAGAGAAGATATTCATGTACACATAAAAAAACCATGGAAAGGTGTTAGACAAGGAGGATGGCTTCAAAACATTGGAAATCTATGAAAGTATAAAAGAGCCATAGATAACTAAAAATCTGACGAGGAAGGAGAAATTTTTTGAACAAAGGAAAATGTCACAATACAAAGAAGAAAGTTAGAGGAGCTAAGGAGAGCCGCAAAATGATAGAATATGGACTGGAAAAGGTTCAAAGGTAATAAATTTGATTCAAACATGAACAAATGAGATTTTTTTCTCCAAAATTGATGGTGATTCGATTGTCAGGTGATTTTGGATAAGTGGACGAGTTGACCTCCACAAAGAATAAAGAAAACTACTATTCCAATTGCTAGCATTTAATGTTTATTGACCTTAGGGAAATATAGTTGAAATTTTCTATGAGAATCCAAGTTTCAAGGAGAAATAAAATATTGAAGAAGGAAATGGCTCGTTCATCTGGGTCACATTGTATATTCTAAAAAGATGGGAAAATCAATTTTTAGGCATCGACTAATAAATTACTCTTGCACATGCATGGAAAATGGTGTAATCAAGCTGAATATAAAAGAAATAAAATCCAAAGTTAGCTGTATGCATTTAATAGTCTGAATTCTCTAGGCGACAGATCAGGAAGATACACAACACACAAATCGAAGGAAAGGAATGGGTCGATTTAGAATATAGTTTGAACTTGAAGCCATTTTTGGCATTGCTCAAGTAAGAAAATAATTATTTGAGCTAAGGAAGATCTATTCAAAACAGATAATACGGTGTAATAAAGTTGAGAAAGAGAAGTAAAAGAACTGAGAGAGGAAAGAGGATAGCATATTGATGAAACATTGATTTATCATATGAGAATGGAATCACGGTGACAGATTGAATGAGAAAAAAGGATTAATTTAGATTTGCTGAAGAGAATGAAAATAATGAACACAGACTAATATAGAAAGGTGGTCATAATCCATTGTACAAGAAATTTTTGTAACTAGATGATCAAAAATTACATGTAAATAAATTTTAAGTTGTAGCTAATTAAATTAGGGGTTAGTGATCCTTGCAAGTTGGTGCTTGCTAAATCTACTGAGTGGGTGCTCAGAAAATATTTGAGTAGGTGTTTGAAGTTGTGAAGTGGGTGCTTCCCAAGTTTAGGGATTGGGTTCTCAACTTAAAATCTTCTAGGATGTGTAATATTTTTGCAAGTCCTTTCTTTGTGTAATATAAGTAATGATTTTTGTGGTGTTTTCTCTTGAAAGGGTTTACCACGTTAATCTATGTGTAGTGTGTTATTTTGCATGGCATATGTTTGATTGATTGTTCATAGTTTTTAAGCCACACATCATTAAAGGGTTTAAATGAGGAATTAAGATAAAAATTTATAATCTACACTGATTCACCCCCCACTCTATGATTTTGATCTCTAACAATTGGTATCAAAGCAATGTCCTTATAGCAGAAGCTTAACATCTTCGAGGAGATCATCTTATCACAAACATGGCAGAAAATTAGGCATAAGGTAGTTTATCACTGTCAAGATCACCTCTCTTCATTGGAATTAATTATGCATTCTGGAGAATAAGGATGAAAAAATACTTTATGTCGTTTGGTTTTGATATTTGGGAATGTGTTGAGAAAGGATACAATCCTCCAGCTACACCAATTACTTCTTCAACAAATAAGGTAGAATATGAATGTAACTCAAGAGAAATGAATGCCATTCTATGTGGCCTGACTAAAATGAAAAAATTCAAAGTTATGCATTACACAACAACAAAAGAGATATGGACCAAACTGCAAAGTATCTATGAAGGTGATGAAATTTCAAGCTAGCAAAGCTATAGACCTACAGATATCAGTTCAAAAATTTGAAGATGAATTATGATGAGAGTATAGTGGCCTACATGCAGAGATTACATGAAGTTATAAACATGATCAGAAGACTAGGTGAAAAATTAGATGAATCGGTCATTGTTCATAAAGTTCTGATATCCATGTCTGGAAAGTATGATTCAATATTTTAGGCCATAGAGGAATGCAAAGACATGAAGACTCTCACGATGGATGAAATGAAGAGCACTCTGTCAGAATACAAGATGAGGACTATTAGATCCAATACTACCAAGAAAGACATAACATTCAAGATCAAGAAAGAAACTCGGTCCAAGAAAGAATAAGAAGAAGAATCAGCTTTAGGAGATGAATTAGATGATGAAAAGATCAAAGAAATAATTATAAGAATACTGAAAATAGGTTCAAGTAAGTATAAAGTAAAACTTCCTTTGAAAATCTTTTTCATGCGGACAAGTAGGTCATTTTGCGGTAAAATGTCCAAATAAAAATAAAGAATCTCAGCCTAAACATGAAGAGGAAGGAAGGAAATAAATTGAGTACAAGAATAAAAAATATCAAGAAGAAGTTATTTAAAAATAAAATAAACTTCTATTTAAAATAAGAATCAAGTGATTCTTATTCTAGCAACCTAGGTAGCTCTGAGAATGAACATGATGAAGATTGGTCTGAATGTCTATTTATGGCCATGGATGCATCTGAAGAGTGCATCTATAAAGGGAAGAATGCAGTTGTCTATGAAAAATCTAATGAAGAAGAAGTTGAAGTGAATCTTGAGGCTTAAATAGTGTGTTCTCTTGAAGAGTTGATATTGTGTAGGAAAAAGAATCAGAAGCCAATATGCAAATTAAAGGATTATGAAGAACAAATCTACATCTTTGAAGCAAGAAAATATCAAATATAAGAAGAAGATGCTAATGAGCTCAAGGAATTGGAATCATAACTTGAAAAGATTTCAAAATCCTACAAATCAAAGGAGGATGAGTGTGCAAAGTTGAAGTCAGAAGTGGAGAAACTGAAAGCTGGGATGGGAAAAATAAGTAGTAAATTAAAGGTGTATGAAAAACTTGAAAAGGGATAAAGTGTTTTGATTGATATACTGAGTAACCAACGTAATGAAAATGACAAGTCTGAAATTGGTTTCAAAGTAGATAATGACAAAAAAATAGTGCATCAACTGCTAGCACCTCATCCTCCACAAATAGGGAAGTTATCAATGTCATGAAAAGAAGGACATATGCTCTAAGAATCACCTATGCTATGAGGTACACACACTCATTTTATGGTTACTATTATTCATGTAATCAGTTTGGACATAAGGATTCTAAGTGTATAAAATTCTCTAGAGGCTCTAGAAGAAACTTTGGCCCATCTTACACCAGATTGAAATACAATTATGTCCATCACCATTATAATAATAATAATCATGTAGTTTCAACAAAAAAACAAGAGCCACCTAAGAAAAAGAAGTGGGTATACATTATAAATAAATATGAGAATAATATAAAAGAGTCATGCTCAATAGTACAAACCACATTTCATGTACAAAACGAAGATAAAATCAGGTATCTAGATACATGATGCTCAAGGCATATGACAGGTGACAAAATTAAGTTATTACTTGTTCTAACAATGCATCAGGTGCTGTGAGATTTGGTGATAACAACTCAGTAAACATAGTTGGGAAAGGAACTCTAAGCTTAGATAATGGAAAAACCATAACCAAAAATTTTTATATGTTGAAGGTCTTCAACAAAATTTATTGAGTGTAAGTCAAATGTGTAAAAAGGGATACAATGTTATATTCCATGACAAGGGTTGTGATATCATCAATTGTATGACATGAAAGAAAGTTGTAAAATACAAGCAAACATAGAATAACATGTATGTTCTCAATGAGATAAACAATGAAAAATGCCTCACAAGTAATATTAATTACAATTGGTTGTGGGACAAGAGATAGGAGCATGTGAGTTTTGAAAATATTGTAAAATTGATTACAAAAGGTTGTGTCAGACATATGCCAAATATTGTGAAACCTTCATATACTCTATGCAAGGCTTTTTACATGGAAAAAAAACAAGAACATCATTCTAATCAAAATAATATTCTACAACCAGACCTCTGGAGTTTATTCATACAAATCTCTGTACACCCACCATAATTGAAGGTATAAATGGTGAGGTATATTTTATGCTTCTAATAGATTATTACACTAGGATGACATGTGTATCATGTTTAAAACAAAAATCAAAATATTTAGACATATTCAAGGCACTGGTAGAGAATGAGAAGAACAAAAAGATCAAATTCGTAAGATCAGACAAATGCGTAAAATTCTGGTCCAATGAGTTTGATGAATTTTGTGAAGAACATGAAATTAGAAGATAATTCTTAGCCACAAGGGGACCTTATAAAAATGGGGTTGTTAAGAGGAAGAACATGACTATGTAGGATATGTTAAGAACCATGCTAATTGAATCCAAACTCCCAGACATGTATTCAAGTGAATTAGTTTACATTGTGGTCTATATTTGAATAGAGCTCAACTAAGAATAAACAGTGAAAAAAATCCCTATGAACTTTGGAAGAAGATACCAGCAAATGTAAAGCACATAAGATTCTTTGGTAGCAAATGCTACATCAAAAGAGATGAAGACAATTTGGGAAAATTTGACTCTAGGTGTGATGAAGGTATATTTCTTGGTTATTTAGTGGTCATCACGGCTTACAGGTGCTACAATAAAAGGTTTCAGAATATTGTTAAAAGAAAAAATGTGAAGGTGGATGAAACATAATACACCAAAGTCAACACCCAACATATAGATAGTCATGAAGAGAAAGAAGATGATGAATAAATGGATAGTATATGTGAAGAAGTAGATGAAGAGGAAGAAATACCAAGCACTAAAGCACCTTCTAGGAAAGTCAAGAAGGACCATCCTACAAATCAGATCATTATAAATAAAGATGGTGGCATTATCACAAGAAGAATACTAAGAGATCAGTGTACAACGATGAAGACATAGCTCTCCTATTAATGATAAAACCCAAGAATGTTGTAGAAGAAATCAAGTATCATCATTGGGTAGATGCCATGAATGAAGAACTAGATGAGATTGGAAAGAATGAGACATGGGAATTATTACCTAGACCGTGGAACAAAAATGTGATTGTAACTAAATGAGTATTAAAACAAGCTCCTAGAGCTTGGTACAACATATTAGATTCATACCTCATTGAGCAAGGATTTAGAAAAGGTGTTGCAAATAGTAATCTCTACATCAAGGAAGAAGGATACCACTTGCTAATTATCATTGTGTATGTAGATAATATCATATTTGGTGGAGACCATGATAAGATGACATATGAATTTGTTGATATGATGAAATAAGAATTTGAAATCTATTTTCTTGGATATCTTTCATTATTTCTAGGTTTACATATTAGTCAAACAGATCAAGGTATATTCATATCCCAGACTAAGTATATCAAGGAGATGCTGAAAATATTTAAAATGGAAGATTGTAGACTTATTGGGACACCAATAGAAGTTGGATGCAAGCTGAGAAGAGATGATGACACACCAAAATTAGAAAAAACATTATACAGATCCATGATAGGTAGTCTAATCTTCTCCACCACATCGAGGCCAGACATCATGCAGGTGGTAGGCCTTGTTGGAATATTTCAAGAAGATCCAAGGGAAACACATATGAAGGGGGTAAAAATAATTTTGAGATACCTCATGGGTACAGTTGAATATGGATTACGGTACTCCAAGACCAATGAATTCAGCATAAAAACATATATAGATGCAGATTGGGCAGGAAGTGTTGATGAAAGAAAGAGCACAAGCGACAGAGCATTCTTTGTTGGAAATGGTTTAGTCTCCTAGTTAAGTAAGAAGAAGTCATCAGTGGCACTCTCAACATGTGAAGTATAGTATATAGAGGTTGCAATTTGTTGTACTAAAGTTCTCTAGATGAAGTAGACATTGGAAGACTACAAGATAAAATCTAAAAAATCCAATTCCTTTATTGTATGACAGTACAATTGTAATAAGTGTCTCCAATAACCTAGTGTTCCACTCAAAAACTAAGAATATACCTATAATATATCATTTCTTTATGGAACAAGTGAATGACAGAAATATAAGTCTAGAGTATGTGAGAACTAAAGAGGAAATTACAAATATAATGACCAATCCACTACCAAGAGAAACATTTGAACACCTAAGGAATGAATTGGACGCCATTCCTGATCTTGCCAACAACTACAATGTGTGCATAAAGGGAAATGGAGATTTCTTAGACATTATCAGCTCCTAATTAATGGCAAAGTAAGGGGGAATTAGTCTACTAACTCAAATCCATCAAAGTATACATCATCTCAGGGGGAGCATTGTCATGGACACACCAAGATATATGGATAAGAAGCATAAGCATATGGGAGATTCTTGAGGTAAGAACATGTTTTATCTAGCTTACCAGCATATCCAACTATCTATATCCTAGTTGGCCCTTTGTCATTGTTGTCAAAGGGGGAGAGTATATATTGTCAGATACCAATTGTTCATATCATACAAAAAAGGGGAAAGAAATATAGCTACAGGAGAGGGAAGAATATATTATAAACCATCTTGTCACATTCAAAAGGGGAGAGATGATGGAACTAGCCAAGTCATGTACACAGAGGATTAAAGTTGTAAATAAAAATCAGGCATAATAGAATTTTTTCCATCAAAAGAAGGAAATTGGTTTCTACCATATAGAATCATTAAGGTGTATTGAGGTGTTTCCATCAGTGACAAAGGGGGAGATTGTTGGACCTTCTTCAATGTCATAAGTGTTGTCATTGATGTCAAGATGGATTAGTTGATGTCAAGTTGCATTAATGGAAAAATAATTCAATTAGTAAAGTGAGCATGTGAAAAAGATGAAGGTTGATTGGTAGTATCAGTTCACAAAGGATACTGGATAATCAAGGATAAGTTCTAAGGGACTTAGTTTTTTTGCAAGTAACGGACATAAGGATATAGCCACCATAGTCTTGAAGTATCCACCGAAGTCTGCATGAAGCCAAAGAGCTCTAAAAGAAGCCGCAGAAGCTTAGTGAGTGTTACAGGTAAAGGAATGTAATCGCAAAAGCTAAAAGAGCTAAGGGATGAGCTGCGAGTGAGATTGATGAATCTGTGGATGTAAAGGAAAAGACACCAATATAAGGAAGTCGAAAGCAAATTTTTGAATAAAAGGAAATCTGAGAAGAACTATGGAAATTGTGGAAGACTATAAAATCCTCAAGTAAAAGGAATACACTTGCGTATAAAGAACAAATCCACAAAAATTTGTTAGACAAGGAGGATGGCTATGAGATATTGGGAAATTTGTGAGAAGAATAGAAGATTCACGGATAACTAAAAATCTGCCAAGGAAGGAGAAATGCCACTAAATAAAGGCAAGTGCCATGATATAAACAAGAAAATTTGAGGATCTAAGGACAGCCACGAAATGATAGAATATGGACTAGACAAGTGTTGAAGGAAATCAATTTGATTCAAACATGAACAAGTGACTGTTGGTTCTCAAAAATTGATGGTGATTCAATTGCCAGGTGCTTGCAGCTAAGTATACGACTTGATCTCCATGAAGAAAAAAGAAAACTATTGTTCCAGCTCCTAGCGTTTAATGCTTATTTACCTTGGGGAAATACAATTGAAATTTTCTATGAGAATCTAAGTTTCAAGGATAAATAAAATATTGAAGAAGAAAACGTCTCGCTCATCTAGGTCACATTGTAAATTCTAAAAAAGATGGGAATATCTATTTTTAGGCATAGCTAATAAATTACTCTTACACATGCATGGAAAATGGTGTAATCAAGTCAAAGATAGAAGAAATAAAATCCAGAGTTAGTTGTATGCATTTAATAGTCCAAATTCTCAAGAAATGGAGCAGGAAGATACATGACACATAAATCAAAGGAAAGGAATGGGTCGATTTAGAATATAGTTTGAACTTGGAGCCATTTTTGGCATTTCTCAAGTAAGAAAAGAATTATCCAAGCTAAGGAAGAGGTTTTCAAAAGATATAATATGAAGTAATCAAGTTGAGAGAGAAATAGAAGAACAGAGAGAGGAAAGAGGAGAACAGACCAATGAAACATTGATTTACCATATGAGAATGGCATCAAGGTGGCATATTGACTGAGAAAAAGGGATTGATTCAGATGAGCAGAAGAGTGAAAAGAAGAACACAGAATGATACAGAAAGGTGATCTTAATCCATTATAAAAGCAATTGTTGTAACTAGATGATCAAAATTTGCATGTAAATCAAGTCTAAGTTGCAGCTTAGCATTTTCAAGGGGGTTATAGCCTCCTTATGGGTAGCTCCCTAAAAAATATTAGTTGTAGCTGATTAAATCAGGGGTTAGTGCTCCTTGCAAGTTGGTGCTTTCTAAATTTACTGAGTGAGTGCTCAAAAAATCTTCGAGTAGGTGCTTGAAGTTGTGGAGTGGTTGCTTTACAAGTTGAGTGGGTACTCAATTGAAAAATCTTGTAGGATGTGTAATATTCTTGCAAGTCGTTTATTTTTGTAATATAAGCAACGGTTTTGGTGGTTTTTTCTCCATAAATGGTTTACCATATTAATCTTTATGTACTGTTTTATTCTACATTACATATGTTTGATTGAATTCTCATATTTTTAAAGTTGCACATCATTAAAGGGTTTACATTTGGAATTAAGATAAAAATTTCTAATCTACACTTATTCACCCCCACCCCCTCTCAGTGCTTGTGATCTCTAACAAAAACTTGATTTTCCCTTGGTTATTATCCACCAACATGCCACTATCCTATACCACAATGGCTTGGTAACAAGGAACTAGATGAGGAAAAACAAGATAAGAGTCATGGAAAGATATAGAAGGAATGTAGGATACTTCTTTTTCGATCTAGAAGGAACATCTACCCTGGTTTATTTTAGACATTTATGTAGCATCATACATATGGAGCCAAAGAAAAATGAATGAGTACATTCAAGATGTTTATTCGAGGGGTATGATGATTCATCTTACTTCATTTTTAAACACTTCATCTATTATATTCTGTTTAGCCAAATGTACTCATGAACTTGTATTTCCCAGTGATATTACTAAAACATTTCAACTATAGAGTGAACTCATGGCATAGATATTAGTTAATATAATTATTACTAAATCTTAGCTTATTTTGTTGATTATGAGTATGCATTTTTTCTTTTGATTTCAATATGATGTTGTCTATAAATGTCATCCTTGTTTGCAAATAATTTGTTTGATATAGCAACTAACATGTAGGAAAGGATCCACTCGCAGCAACTAGCATGCAACCAAAGGAACTCATTCACAACAAAGAGGTCATCTGCAGAAATTAACATGTAGCCAAAGGGAATCATCCTCATTAAATCATCTGTGGCCAAAGTAGGTCACACAAATACATGAAAGCATGATTCTGAGGAGCTTGCACATTTTGGACACTACACCTAAGCTCACACGTGTTAATAGGAGAAGTAGTTATCAGAAAAATAAGAAGACTCAACTCTGTCACCTAATTATGCATTGTAACTCAAACAAAGAACTAATTGATTTAACTCATAATTTAATAATTGTTTGATCAACTAATCAGATAGTTATGTGATTGTATGAGAACATATAATGAATATTTATGTTGTGTGCATGTAAGTTTCTAGATTTTTTGGTTAATATCTTTTACTTAATCCAACTAGAACTCCTAGAAGGCTTCATGCCTTTTTTGTAATGAAAGATATAAAAAAGGAAAGATTAATTTTGTAGGGACATATATAGAGGTAGATACATAGATAGATCGATCCTTAGGTAGGGAATTGATCATATTTTTCACTTATAATCTTCATTTTGGTGAAATAAGAATCTAAGTTCTGTTAATTCATTGTAGACACGGGCCTTAAGAGGGATTAGCACCCAAGGCAGGGCCCACTTACGGTTTTCTAACCCTCTCCTTTTTTATTATTGCTTTAATTCCTCACATGATTAGATTAGTAGCAGTCCATTTCTTTATATATGCTTTGTTTTTTACATGCTTTTCTAGTAGTCATAGTATTTAATTTCATTCATAGTCTAGTTCATTTCCAACATTGTTATTTCTTAATTATAGTGACAACAATTTACCTTTACTCATCTCAAACATTTGTAATTGTGCATATATCACTAGTAATATTGAAATTTTGTGTCCTTATGTCTGATTATTAAATGACTGTAGATTAATGAACATCATATTAATTGTTGCAAGTTAATTTTCACTACCGATCAACTCTAAGAGCTCCACATGTAGTGATGAAATCTACAACATGTTCTTTAGGAAGTTAGGTGTCATCACATTTGATTTTGGGAAAGTTCTTGCAGGATACCTTTGGAAAATCATGGAGGGGTGGTGTAGTATCAAGCATACCAGTATTCCTTCCCCATGAAATATATGCTTGAAGTTTATTCAAATTCTTTTTTTATAGAAGAATAGGTAGAGGTGTTACAACTAGAGATTTAATGGTTCTCACCTGATGTACCAAATGGAGATAATGATTGAGAGAATTAATATGGATTATTTCACATACGACATTATTTTATTTAAAGAGCTTAAAAATTTGGATCAACTATACCTCTCAATCTATCTGATATGGTTTATCTCTTTTCATCCAACTTGTGAGAAAACCTACAACAAGAATGTGAAAGGATACAACTAAAAACAATTGTGGCTTTCAAGCATCAAGTTTCATGTTTTTTGAGATTTTTTTTAATTATTTAATTTTTATAGATTTTTAGTATATCTAATTATTAGGATTTTTTTTATCATTATAGGGTGTGGGACAACAAAATATTCCCCACGGTGGGTGCCAAAAACTATTGGTGAAATAATTATGCACAACGGAAAATTCATGGTTTTTGTAGACACAAAATCATGCACTTGTGTACATTTATAGATCCTAAAAGCATATTGGCATTTACATTATTCATAAGCAAGAAAATAAGTAATTGACATCTGTCTTTTTCCTTTTTTTGTGTTTCTTATTTTCCATTTAGTATTACACACCCTACAGCCCAATCAAAACTTTACTTATTTATCTTTTATGACTTTGGACACAAACACCCAACCAGGATATCAGTGTCCAAGCACCCTCATCCCCCTCTGGGTGCCCCTAACCTCTTTCCACCTTACTCTTTTTGGGATTCTTTTGTCTTTTGGGAATCTTATTTTCTTATGGGTTTTCCTTCTAGTTGTAAATTATGAAATGAAACCAATACAAAGCTATGTGCCCAAAATAAAGGACCAATCTCTAAGAATGTACTATTAAAACCTAATCTTGCATCCAAAGGAATATAAGAGCATACAATGCATACATATAGCATCCATTCAAGGGACAAGGGACTATATTTTCTACATACACAGCATAGGAATGGGAATTTAATTATTCCATCCACACATCTATCTACATTGTTACATCTAGCTACATCATGTTATTAACTGCACTTGTACAAGGGCATCCTAGGGTACAATCCTTTCACACACTCACAAAAACTACATGAAGTCTGAGATGTTGTGTAGCACTCGTTCATAAGTTCACTCTCAGGGTAACCTCCATTATCTATCTGACTCCCCATATTACATCTTTCATTTCTAGATTTTATGTGGTTTTGTGGGTTTTGTAAATGAACAAATATCTTACAGGTTACATGTACATCTAACAATGAAGGTGTGACATAGAAGTGACTAACAACGACTGTCAAAAACACTTGTGTGATACAATAAAAATAATATTACATTCATATACACAGTCATGGGTTCCCAGTAGAAGACTCTGGAACCCATGTGCCCCTGACCTAATCTAGGTGCCCTAGTCCAACCTTATCCGACAGTTCTAGATTTTACAGTGCACATTGACGACAATATACCCTCTTTGTTCAACAATTTCTATAGACTGCACGAGTACCAAATCAATCATAAATTAGATAATTCCTTTCTTCTCTCTCTTACACTTAGGGTTTCATATTTTACTTTATTATTTCTTGATTCATAGTGTATATAGCAGTCGTACTTCATTTTTTTTATCAGATACTATGTAATTAGGGTTTTACAAAATCTTATTTTTGTTAAATCATTTTTTAAACTCGCATTCAAACAATCTTGGATCATCATTCCTTCCTAGAATTGATATCTTAATATATTCCCCCCATGGATGTCTCCATCCATTCCTTTTTTGCAGGATAATCTTGATTGTGTAAATAAAATAAAATCTTATTTGGCCAATACTTACATTCATCCTCATATTTTTCCTGAAAATGTGTATCATAAGTTTACTTCACCTTTATCTCTCAACAAGGAACATGTTACTTTCACATTAGACGAATTTCCTTCTCAAGTCATGTTAGATCATGATCCCCCTTTATATTTGTGTTTGTATTAATAATGTTGGGGTTAAATGTGCCTTAATTGATGATGGATCGAGGCTAAATATTTGTAATCTAGTATTTCTCCACCAAATTGGCCTCTCTAAAGCCTCTTTGGCTCCCTTGTCTACTTCTATTCGTGGATTTAATAATATTCCCAAATGTTTCTTGGGTATTATCACACTACCCATTATTGTTGGGCCATGTACTCAACCTATTCTATGTCATGCGATTCCCAATAATCTTAATTATAATATTCTTAATGGGTGGCCTTGAATCCATGTTATGCATGTGGTTCCTTCCACTCTTCATACACAGCTCAAATTCCTTTATCAAGGAGTGGTCTATGACATTATCATATATCCATCACCCTTTTCATTTTATAATTCTATTAAGTATTCCATAGAAACCCCCATCTATTCTGCATCTACTCCACATTTTCCAATATGGTCTTGGTTATAAGTATTTGCTTCATTATGGATTTTCTAGTGTTGTTGTATGCCAGCATGGTCAAGGAGTCATAGAACCATTGGTTCTCCACACTCAATCTAATAAGTTTGGCCTTGGATATCATCTTCCATCGACATATTCTTTAGAATAATATGTTGTCTTACGTACTTCTTCACTTCATATCTTACATTTGGAACTCATCAGTGATTCTACTTCTACTAATTAAAATGATTTGTACACTTCTTCTACTTATGATTCTCCTTTAGAATACATGGAGACTTACAATCACCTCCCTTCTATCCATCACAAGAAACATTTTCCATCATTTATTAATTCTACCATCCACTTTGGTGAATTAGATACACCTAATGAAAGTATCGATGCTCCTGACAGCATTCCTACTGACCCATACATAGAGGACCGGTTGATTAACTAAATTTTGAATAATGGGGGGTAGATGGGGATTATTTAATCTAAGCTATGAAAAGCTATAAATAAATGTAAATATGACACAATCAACTATGAAAAAGGAAATTTTAACCCTAATATGTAAGAGAGAAGAGGAAAGAACTCAGTTGAATAACAGATGCTCGTGGGAGTGTCGCAGAAGTGACAGGAAAATCCAGAAGTAGGAACAATTATGTAGAAGTTCCAAAAAGGATGGATCTAGAGTATATAGATGGATTGGAGCTCCTCGAGAGAGATACTGGGGAGCCCGCGGGTGCTCTAGTATGCAAACTGGGTGCCTTGTCTGCGCAAAAGCTCTGAAGCTAAATCTCATAGGACTGGGAGGTGGTTCGAAACCCTTGTTGTGTGTCATATCATATTTTTTTCTATACTAAGTGTCACCAATATTCCAAGATAATGATAAAACCAGAAAAATACCAAGAAAAAGTATCAAATCCCTAAAAACGAAATATGCAAATGAATAAGTCAGACTGACCTTAGCTACCACAACAATGGGATTACTAACTGAGTGCTTAACTAAATTTTGGACACAAATGTAGTTCATGTGAGTGTGTGTATGACGTTCCCTGGGTGCTCTTGTTCCAGTCACACTTTGTGAAGTAGCGAGTAATAACTAAATGTAGAAAATGTAATAGAATGTGTGCATGAAATAGAATAGAATCCTTCCCCTATGAAGTGTATGATACAGATGTCCTAGCCTTATGCCTTGATGATGGAGCTATGTAGATACAAGTTATATCCAATACAATAGATGGATGCAACTCTACGTGAGTGATAGTAGTGAATGATATTTTTCCTTTATTATGGTCTCATAAGCTTTATATTTATAGGGTTCTATTGATCTAATTTCGTAATTATCCCCAAAAAGGTTGACCACAAGAAAGATAAATATCTAAAATGGCTAGACAGAGCCCAAAAAGTGGCAGGAAAATGTAAAAAGGACCAAGGCACCCCTAGTGGGACCAAGGCACCCATGAGTGCCCCATACTAGTTTGGGCACCCTAGTCAAGGCTAAAATAACAAAAAAATGACAAAAAATGATTAGGCATATGGATGTAAAATATCGAGAATAAAGAAATAAAATAAAACAAGATGGTCAAAATACAGGGGTTAATTATTACTTTCTTCACTCAAGGACCTCCTAAATAGTAGTATGAGACCGAGACTAAATAATGTCTAAAGTGCATGATTTTGTGTCTACATTTTTCACCTACATTATGTTGGTGAGCGAAAAGTTGGGTAGCATAAAATAGATAGATATGTGTGCCTGATGTCGATGTAGAGTAACAAATAAGGCATGCTAAAGGACTAGACAAAGCATGGAATGACAAAAATATGATGGAGCATGGAAACTAAAGATGAAAAATATGTAAAGAAAAAGTAATGAGAGTGAACCTAGGGCATAACGCATGTGTAGTTGTTGTCATGTGTGATGTACCTGCATGGTTATTAAAGTGTGTGTTGTCAAGTGTTATTGTTGATGTTGTTGTTGTTTTTGGTGCCCCCCATTTTACTGCTTGTTTCTCATACAATCTAACCTACAAGAAGAAAATGATCAAGTAGTCAAATATGTATGTGTGTATGTGTAAAAACACAATGTAAAAGATGCATGTAAAAGTCTGTAAATGTAAAGTACGCAAATGAAAAAAAAAAGTGTAAATGGAACATGTGCACCTGATCCATATCAAGAAAGAGAGTGTAGAAGGATATCCTAACTGTGATTTTTTTGGGTGATATCATGTCATAGGCCGAATAAGTGTAGGGCGGAAATGCTTTATGTCCTCCAAGCTCTAACTACTTCCCTAAATTTTGTGTGAAGATATCTCTGTATCATCCTGGATTTTTTGGTGATCCGGCGACACTCGATAAAGATGTTAGGTTAATTATTATTTACTTAATATTCTAATCATGCATTTTATAATTAATTAACTATTAATTATTTATTTATTGTTATATGGTTTTTAAAACCATATTTGTGTTTTATTTCC
Organism: Taxus chinensis; assembly: GCA_019776745.2. Classification (NCBI taxonomy): domain Eukaryota; kingdom Viridiplantae; phylum Streptophyta; class Pinopsida; order Cupressales; family Taxaceae; genus Taxus; species Taxus chinensis. Next base: position 879,562,967 of record CM034150.1, on the reverse strand, counting down.
ACATGTATAATTGTTATAATTGTGATAACAATTATGTGCTTCTGGGATGTAATTTGGAAGTAGTTGTGAGTTTTGTTTTACCTCTGCAACCTATTTGATTGTCTGCATATGGATGTTCAATTCCTATAGGAATTTTAGCACTCTATTGTAATAATGGTTGATTGATTTTAATAAAGATAATCAAGCTTCCGCCCCTGTTGCTAAATTTACATTTGGTACCCAGAGAAAATTGAAGCTCCTGGCAAGGTTGGAGAAGGTTGCAAAGGAAGAAGAATCCATGGAGAGGAAAAATGCTTCATCAGAGAGCCAGTGCAACATCCCACATCTCCCTGCAATCCCATAACCTCCTGTGTGAATTCTAGGTAACCATAAAGAAAATTATTTTTTTGCCTTGGTGCCCTGCACCAGGAAAATTTGTTTCCTAGGGCTTACAAAATTTTTAAAAATAAAATAAAATCATTTTCCCATAAAGGGTTTTGTATATAAATTGGCTAGTTACAGATAATTTATTTGTTCTATAGTATATTCCTGCATTGTTGTTACATTGAGCATTCGGGCCAACATTGGGTAAGTTGGTCATTGCTACTTTTGGAGGTCATTTTTCTATAACTGCCCCTATTTTTGAAGGTCTCTTGTTGGTGCATTGGCACATAAACAACATTTTATTACATGTTCAAGTCGGTTGATCCTACCTTGGCTCCATCCTCTCTCCACACGGTCATCCTCCAGCATAGAACCCGCAACACAATCAAAACCGTGGTCAATACCATTATCAAACAGCAAAGCCTGCATAATATAATACAGAACAACAAATGGTGGTATCATTTTCAATGCATCAGCAAACATTAATTCTCCTTAGCACCTCCAATTTCCACGTAAAACCTATAAACAACAAAGGTGTGGAGTCAGTTCCTTGTGGCCTACATAAAGCAATATGATATATATATATATATATATATATATAAACACAAATAAGATGGATATACAGAAAAGAAGTGGATAGATACACAATGGTGTATACAAGGTGCTTCTTCAAATCAAAAGTGATCTACATAAGGAAGGATCAGTAAAAAATAAATAAAAATGGTGGACTTTACATGCAAATTGATGGTTGAATAAATAAATAAATAATGTAGAAGTAGAAATATAAAGGCGTTTCATCAGTAAGAGCTAGGATCTGCATATTTTGGTTGCCCATGTAGCCCTAAATCCACCTCAGCCACATTACACTCCATGTGAAGCTCAATTAGAGCCAGGTTGTTTCTTTCTTTAAAAAGGTTAGTTCGAACTTACCTTTCTTTAAATACAAATTTCTCAATTTCATATGCTAAGCACACAAGGTGCCTATGTGGATAGAGGAATAGACTTAGAAGTGTGAAGTGCATGGTTCAAATTAAAAAAAATAACACAATTTTTTCAATTTTGAAATTTGGAGGAAACTATAGTGAAACGACCAAACTTGGAGGAGGATTTAGTGGGAAAACTTTCACTAAACCTATTAGTTATAACTAAACGGGTCGCTAAATATTTAGTGAGAAAATACCTAAATTTAGGGTAAAAATAAATTCTCCATTAAGCCTATTTTTTATTTTGAGTAACATTTGCTAAAGGAAGACCAACCAAAAACTTCATCTTGGACCTTTTTTTAATGGTTTCCAGCATCAAGGGTCATTTTGGGCTCTGGAGGCTACTAGGGCCCGTAAAACAAAAAAAATTTACCTTCCATTCAATTTTTATAAATTTTTGAATGTAATTGCATGTTGCAATATATTCTACTAATTTGCAGGTTGTCATAGTCAACCACGCATATTATAACTGCTTAGAAACTTGGAAAAAAAATGTAATAAAAAACAGTATAAAATTGGTTCTGCAACACTCACGAGATCCTAGATCTCATTCGTAGTGTTCGGTATATACTTGACCTAGTTCATACTGATCTTTGCGGTCTGATGTAACCAAGTCATCATGGTTTCCAATACTTCATGCTTTGTGTTGACGACTATTCAAGGAAAATGTGGATTTTTTGTCTTCGCAAGAAAATTTAAGATTTTGAAATCTTCAAGAGGTTCAAAGTAGCAGTTGAGAATGAAACTAGTCATCACATCAAAACTCTCCATTCAGATTGAGGGGAGGAATTCACCAATGATGAGTTCAGAGACTACCTACAAACTCACATGATTCATCAACAAATGCCTCCTCTACACACACCATATAAAAATGGTGTTGTTGAGAGAAAAAACTATACTATCATGGAAATGGTGTGATGCATGATCAATAATTCTAGACTTTCCAATACATTCTCGGTAGAAGCAGCAAAAACAACAATGTATTTGTTAAACATAGTGCCCATAGTTGCTCTTGAAGGAGTAACACCACAAGAAGCATGGTCAAATTAGAAACCATATATTGCACACCTTAGAGTATTTGCGTGTAAAGAAAGTATGAACGTACCCAAGAAAAATAGAAAGAAATTGGACATGAAGTCACAGAAACTTGTCTTCACTAGGTATAATGAAGAGACTCTTGGGTACATATTGATGGATCCAAAGACCAGAAAAGTCCACACCAGCAGATATGTTGAGTTCTTTGAGAAGAAGGAAGTAGATTCTCCTCTTCCAGACTCACTTGATGTAGATTCTTCACCAGTTGTAAAAATTAAAACTGATGTTCTCACAAATGAGGAAATTGATGATGGGGATGATGGTTTTGATCAGATAGAACCACAACCCCATGGGAACAGTTTGGTGTATGCCCAAGTGGTGTACTAGTACATTACGAGATGTAAGAATGGATGCTCCACTGGATACATCCACCCTTGAACCACGGACTTGCAGTAAAGCAAGAGAAGAAGTTAACTTTTCTTTTATGAGTAAATTAATTGAATCTGATGAGCCCTCTACATTATAGGAATCCCTACAATCAAAATCTTGGAAAGATGTCATGGATTATGAATATCAATCAATGATGAAAAATAACACTTGGCAGCTTGTCGATATTCCACCAGAGAAGAAAACCCATTGGATGTAGATGGATATTTTAAAAAAAGTACAAAGTAGATGGGACAATGAACAAGTATAAAGAAATACTTGTAGCAAAGGGGTATGCACAAAAACAAGGCATATACTATGAGGAGACATTTACTCCCACAGCTAATATCAAAATGATCAGGATGATTTTTTCTCTATCTGCATAGTTTGAATGGAAAGTTCATCAGATGGACGTAAAAAGTGCCTTCCTAAAGGGAGATTTACAAGAAGAATTCTACATGACTCAACCTGAGGGATTGTAGTACCTGGTTAAGAAGAAAATTTATGAAAACTCAAGAAATATTTGTATGGCCTCAAACAGGAACCCCGAGCATGGTACATCAAGATTGATCAGCATCTCGTATAACATGGATTTGCTATAAATACATACAATCCCAATCTTTACCTCAAAAAGAAAAGGGGGAGATTGTGATTTTTTTTGTTTATGTCGATGATCTAGTCATCACTGGTAGTTCAGTGAAGATGATCGATGCAATGAAGAAAGATCTTAATCAATCATTCGACATGACCGATCTTGGGTTGATGCACTATTGTCTTGGATTAGAATTATGGTAGAAAGAGAATCACATATTTTCTTCTCAAATTAAATATACCAAAAAAATTCTTCATAAATTTAGGATGATGGATTACACACCAATTGCTACACCTATGCAGAATAAATTGTATTTATCTTGTTCAGATCCATCTCCTTAGGTAAATGCCACTCTCTATCAGTAGTTGATTGGGAGTCTCATTTACTTGACCTACACTAGATCATATATCAGCTTTGCAGTGAGCTATTTATCTAGGTTCATGCATGAACCCAAATTTTTCCTTGGAAATTAGCAAGGTGCATCTTAAGATATCTCAAAGGATCAGTGGATCTTGGTCTAGAATACAAGAAGAATGACAACTTCTTCTTGACTGGATATTTGGATTCAGATCATGCTGGTAACATTGATGATAGAAAATCCACTTCTGGATTTGTATTCTTTATGGGATCTGGACCAATATCATGGGGAAGTAATAAACAACACTTCATTTATCACTCGTCCACAAAATCTAAGTATCGTTCCACAATAGAAGCTGTCTGTGAAGCAATTTGGCTACGTCGCATACTGGAAGGACTTGGAATACCACAGGACAAACTAACCACCATGTATGTTGATAATTAAGGTGTTCTCAAACTTGTTCGCAATCCAGTGTTTCATGAAAGAAAAAGGCACATTGAGGTACAAGTTCATTTTATATGTGAGCATGTGTTGAAGCGCAACATCCAACTTCATTTTTGTCTAACAGCTGAACAACGGGTAGATATCTTCACAAAGTCACTTGCAAGTGACAAGTTCAAGTTGTTCAGAGATTTCCTCTCCTCATCCCTTAAGACAATGCAAAATTAAGGGGGGGAATGTTAGGTTAATTATTATTTACCTAATATTTTAATTATGTATTTTATAATTAATTAACTATTAATTATTTATTTATTGTTATATGATTTTTAAAACCATATTTGTCTTTTATTTCCACATGTATAATTTTTATAATTGTTATAACAATTATGTGCTTCCCGAATGTAATATTGGAAGCAGTTGTGAGTTTTGTTTTACCTATGCAAACTATTTATTGGTCTGCACATGGCCGTTCAATTCCTATAAGAATTACAGCACTACATTGTAATAATGGTTGATTGAGTTTAATAAATATAATCAGGCTTCCACCCCTGTTACTAAATTTACAAAATAAGTGTAGAGAGGCACACCCATTGTAACCTCCAAGCCTGTAACTACTTTCTAGAATGCTAAGGACACCATGTCCTATAAAAGTTACTATGTATGGGGGGTTCGTAGACTGGTCTGAACCCACTCGTTGTATATGACTAAACCGAACTAATGTAGAATCTCTATGTTACTGTGTAAAAACCTCCAAATGATTCCCCCCTCCTTTTGGGTGCATGCAAAGTCACTGATAGGAGAATGTGGCCCCAAAATAAGAAACACTGCATGAAATTTACTCTAGAAAGTGCTTGGTAGAAACCAAGGCATGCACAAACAAGAAGGCTAGTTAAAGAAAATTTTGAAAAAACATGCATGCAAATGGAAAACAATGTGTAAATTATGTAAATAGTGTAAAGGTTATCATGCAAAGCACTAATGTAAACACAAAAGAAGAAAATTAAGCCACATAAAGCAAGCTGCAAACATGGGACATCACTCAAGATGTCACAAGACATGCAAGGCCATCATGGACACAAACTACAAACAAGTGTGCACACCAAGCAAAGGGCAATGTAACAAAAAAGTATGGAAGAAAATATCCTTGCATAATAAATGTTGCACATGAAGCACCCATTCACATCTTAGAAAGATACTAGTATGTCAAAAGTGCGTATAACTAAGGAATCTAAAGTGCTAAGTAAAAAATGAAATAATAGCACCTACAAGAGACAAATGTGGATGCCCCCAACTACCAGTGTAGGAAGGGTATAAGGCGAGCACCCATGTTGTATGAAAGAGACTTGTATCTATGATCACAAATAGAAAAAGGTGTGAACACACATGTGCGTATGATATAGATAAATGACATACAAGTAAGCTAACTAGCACATGTAATTAAGTCACCATGAACAAGTAAAAGTAAGAAAGAGTATAAGTGACCATAATATGTAATATGATGTGGATGGATGGAATGGAATGCAAAATGGAGTGATAAGATCCGCGTTCCCCCGAGTGAATGGAAATGTATGCAATGAGGTTCATTTTTTTTCATCCTTAGTAGTCAAGAACAAACCATAAACAAGAGTGCCTCATTAGGAAATGGTCAAATAGTTTGTTTTTTTTTCTAGCGCATTGTGATGAATATGTATTGTTATCCATTTTTACCCATGCTAAAAATGGACAGCTTGAGAAAATGGACTTGTGTAGCTAATAGATGTTTAACATATGAATCTAAATAAAACAAGTAAATTTTATTATCTTGGGCACTTGGAATTATTTCAAGCACTTCACATTTTCTCCCTAGGCTTCAAGATCTATCATTTAGCTAAGGAATTGCAAAAAATTGTTTAAAATGGTAAAACTGGCTTGGGGCACTTTACTACAAATTTTCTACCTCCCTATTATTGGAAAAATTTCTTCCATTTTTATCCCACTTACCCCAATAAAAACCATATTTTTTATATTTCAACGAGAAGAGGAGGTCTAGAGCTTTCTAGAAAGTCCAAGATCTCGAAAAATAGAGCATTTGGTCAAAAGATATAGCCCATTACTAATTTTCTTTGTTAAGTGGTGAATTAGAACTGCTTTACTTGTTTTGAGTAAAGAAGTATGAAATCAATGCAAGTTTGGGAGGAAAATAAGTTTTAAGTGGTGAAATAGAACTTATTTACTTATTTTGAGTAAAGCATTAAAGCACATTGAAATCACAACTTAACAAAGGAATTGCAAAGTAAAGTGGTGAATCTAAATTGCTTTACTTACTTTGAGTAAAGAAATAAACTAAAGTGAAATCACCATAGATAATGAGGAGAGATGTAAAGTAATGTGGAAAATTGAAACTACTTTACTTAAAAGCAGTAAAGCACATATAAATCTCCATAATGAACTAGAGAAACTACAGAACTTCAAACGACCATAACTTTCCGATCGAAGCTTAGTTTTGAACGTTCTTGGACTTTTTGGAAAGGTCTCAGAGCACTATACACACCAGAGAATGTAGATATCAAATTTTATGAAGGTAAGGAAGTAAAAAATTGATTTTTGTATTCTGCACTCCCAGGCACAGTTACAGTCAACCATAGAGCTGCCAAAGGAGCCTGACCGAGCTTGAAAGCAAGTCCAAGGGAGAGATAAATGGTGAGGTAAAGAGTAAGCTGGCCCATTCCCCAATACAATTAATGCACCTCTTATTCACTACAAATGAAGAAAAAGGGTTGGCATTCACAGTAATGCAAGATATTTCTAAGGTGAGCTAGAAACATAGTGTTTAATAGTGAAGTAAAAGACTTTTCTTCTCCAAAATATGCAAAGACAAGGAGAAGAAAATGGTATCACCGCATAACACAATGACTTGAGCAATATATTTAGGTGGTAAACGTTGGGTCTATATCTTGCATTGGGAGGTGGACTAAACAAATTAAAGGCATAGGATATCACCGCATAACTTGAGGTGGGAAAAATTAATTAGTAAATTTAATCGATGAAAGCAATTTGCTTTACTTCACAAAAAGGGTGAAGTAAAGCAAATGGAGAATAGTGATGACAAAGAGGTAGTAAAAAAACCTCAAATAAACACAATAAGAGGAAAATTAAAAGTAGAGTCATGCATTGAACATGAAATTCTTTAGTTTTCTAAAAATAAGAAAAGTAAATCAGTTGGAAAAGTGTGATGGCAAAGGTAGTAATTGGGCGTCAAATTCCCACAGGAAAAGAGGAGTTGTAGAACTTGAAACGGGCATAACGTTCCACTCAGAGCTCTGTTTGGTGCGTTCTTCAACTTTTTGGAAACATCTCAAAGTCATCTATGCACATGAATATTGAAATTTCAAATTTGGTGAAGGGAAGGTGGCCAAAAATTACATTACTTCTTATCCACTTTATTGCACAGTTATAGTCAACCACCGCCATTAATGAGCCATGGAGGCCAATTTCTTCATGTGCAAGAAAGAGTACAAGATTGAATTGTATTTGTAGGTAACCCATGCTACCTCCACATTAGTAAATGCATTTTTAGAAAATGGCTACATGTTTTCAGGTTTCTCAGCTTCTCTCTCTTCTCTCCCAAATGCTATAAATTTTAAATTAGATGCATTGTAAAGGTTGTTGGTCATTTTTCTCCCCCATTCTCCCCTCTACTAGGGCTTTAATCCTTTCTCCAAAAATTTTAATGACATTCTCTTTCCCGTTCTTCCTAAAGTGATTTATTGTGCATCTCTATGGAATAATGTAAATGGTGTGTTTTGATTCAGTTGTTAATCCTTTGCAGTATTTGTGTTGCTTTCACTTTCTTCTCATCATGCTTGAAAGATATGTGCATATTCTTGTGTCATTACAGAATTTAGTTGTTTTGTGTTTACTTAGGATGGTGAATTATATGTTATTTGGTCTATTGTGGATGTCCACCCTCTCCAGGTTCATCCTTTCTCCATTTTACAAGATGGGAAGAGTGTCTAACAACTCTCCTTTTCTTGGTGCATCACTACTCTTAGTATATGTTTTGTTTCATGCATCTCTCTCCCTATCTCCTTGGAATTTTAGGATAGGTGTAGTTAGTTTCTTTTCTTTCATTAGGAGTAGTTGTGGCAGGTAGGATTAGGAAAGGATTTGTCCTTCTCCGGAGAGTTATCTCAAGCCCGTAAGTCCCACATCTTGAGGGATAGATCCATGTTACTGAATTACATGGATGTCCCATGTACACACATGTCAGTTATCAAGGGTTCTCTAATTTCTTGATAACAATTTTGGCACACCCGGTGGGACTCTATTGAATTCAGTGTTCTATTGTTCAGAGATATCTTATTACAAATCTTAAGCCACCGTGCGACTACACTAATAGTTCTTGCATTCCTAGAGGGAGGTCACATAAGTTAAAATATTTAGTTTGAGTGAAGTTGAAGAAGAACTTTTGGTTTTGCTGAGTTGATGTGTTATTGGAAAATGTTGTAATTTTGGAGCCTTCACAGTAGAGAGCAATTGAAGTAATGAGGTCCTAGATCACCAAAGAAATAAAGAAAACCAATTAGTGATCCCATGTTGCATTACTACAAGTAATCATAATTCAAAACAATGCAAATAAGGAGTAATTAATTACACCCCAGATCACTAATAAGAAAGGAAAAACAAGTTGTGTTATTCCAAGTTGAGCATTACTTCAAAATTGAAAGTCTTTACTTGAAGTTGTGTGGAAAAGTAAGTTTGTTAAAAAGACTTGAGGAATTTCAGTACTTAGTTGCATTACTTTAATTCAAGTCAAAAGTAAAAAAGACTTAGTTTAAGTTGTGAAAAGGAAAATACTTTACTTCACTCAAGTTAAAATACTCAAGTAGTTGTACCTATAAGTTACATTGCTTCAAGTTATCTGATTACTTCAAGTTGAAAGACGTAGTGAATTTCCTCTCAAATCAACTCAGTAAAGGGAAGTAAAGAAAGTAAAGAAAGTTCAAATCAGCAATGAATAAAGGAAAGTAATACAGGTTCAAATCAACGATAAGAAAAAGAAGAAGTAAGTTGTATTACGTTAAGCAAGATGATTACTTCAAGTTGAAGACTTATTTCAAACTGTAGCAAATTGAAAGCTTAAGCAATCAAGGCTCCAAAACCCAAACACATCTAGTGAATCTATTGATACAAGGAACCCATTCTCTAAGTTGTAGACCTTTCCATCCATTTTTTCTTTCCCTATCTTTCATTTTCTTCCATTCCATGAAGTTGTGCAATCATGAATTCATTCCCTACATGGAATTGAAACTTGTAGCAACAATACAATCCACCTCTAATTAATTTCACAATTCCCCCAAATTAGTTTTATGATCAAATTAAGGATCATTATGCATATCCTTGTGAATATTTTTAGAATCAGTTTGGCTATGGAGATTATTAAGAAGAAGGATATGCATATGGGGACATCATTTATGTGAAGAACATTGATTTACAGGAGACAATTCAAAGTGTGGAGATTAAAATGTTGCATTCAAGAGCTACATCTCAGATGAAGGTAGTCGGGATTGGTTTTAGGATACCTTGTCCATGGGTGGGGCCTTTTCCAAGACATTATTGCCTTCAGTAGCAACTTTACTTAATGACTAAGATGTTGCCCCTACTTACAAAATGGACTGAGGAGATTGAAGTTTATGAGCTTGATGCAAGACAACCTTGTCAATGGGTAAGTATACCACTAGCTCCCAGTCCTTTTTTTCCCTTCCTCAATCTATATCATTTCAACAGTGTTATGATTGAAAATCATTGCATGTTGCCCCTAGTGTTGAATCCCCTTCTCCATCTTCTAGTCTTCCATCTCACCTTAATTTTTCTACCCTTTTCCCTTCCAATAAGCCATACACTCCTTCGAAACAAGATGATGTGCCTCTCCCACAATGTCAAATAGTATAAAAACTATTTGAATCCCAACCCACCCCTCCTCTTGTATTCCCAAATCCATTTTGGGAAGAAAAAAATCAGAAAATCAGCAAAGGAGAGGAGAAATGGGAAGAGCTTAGCAAGGAAGAATTGAAGAGAAATTTGAAAGACTGGGCTGCCAAGTTCAATATCAAGAAGATTTTATTAATTGTTATGCCTCCAATGAAGATTGAGAGTCAAGATCAAGAGGTGAAGAATGATTTTATAGAAGCAACAGAGCATGATAAGGAAATTGATGATCAGTAGTCCATTTTCTCATAGTGTAGTGTTCATAATGGCTTTATCTTTACACATGTTATTGATCATCCACTAGCTACAAAACCAATCAAGGAGGAGAAAAGGAAATCAACTCCAAGTCTAGTTAAGAAGGAGAATATGGAGGAAAAAAAATCAGGTTAGGAAACATTGAATGAAGATGATATCATTGAGAGTTTTTTACTTTCATTTGGAGAATCTAATTTGATAGATGAGTCCATGATGGAGGAGAAAATCTAGGAAGACCTTGCTGCCCAAAACAGTCCTCATGAGTAGTATATTGAATATTTTGATTTATCATACTTCATGTTAGAAGAAAAATTCATTCAAGAGTAGTTTTTTCTTCAAGTGGAGGAAAACTCCCAAGTGAGCAGCAGGTTGTAGCTAATTTCAAAGATCTATAAGTAATTCCATTCGATTTTGAAAGCAATCGTAGTGAGTTGCATATTGAGGAGTTCCATGCTCCTAAGAATGAAGAGAAAAGAAAGGATGAAATTACTCACATATCAATCATCAAGGTAGAGAATCAGTTTTTTGTGAATGAGAAAGAAGAGTTAAATCAACTTACAGATAATCGCATTCTCCAAGAAGGCTTGCAAGAAGACTTCCTTAATGAGATTAAAGCTTGGAGCATCAAGAAAACCCAGCAGATCATACCTTACCCAATTAGTTATTTGGCTTCACTAGACTCAAAGGATAAGCCATAGCCAATCATACTTACCTTTGAGCATGAGTTACAGAGTGTCAAGGATTACCTGTAATACTTCATATAACCAAATGAAGAGCAGCTAGAGGAATTATTTGTCTTGTTCTTAGTTGATACCTTGATGAGTAGGGTGGAAAATCAACTTGCAGACAGTTTTTCACCCTTAACTACAATTGTTTCTAGTGTCAAATCATCTACATGGCTGAAAATTGTGAGAAAAGGAAGCTACTTTACATTTTGAGTGTCAGGTTTTGTGTGATTTTCTCATTTCTCTGGTTAGTGTAGGGTAGGAGTAGGTTTTATTTCAGAAAAAGAAGTTTTTGTGTACACTCTGCATATCTTACTTGAGATATGTATGACTTTGTTTCCTTGTACATAGATTTTGTTTATGGTTTCTCTGAGTAGTGCAGTACATCATCCACTCCCAGAAGTTGTTGAAAATAATCTCATAGTTGCATGAAGAAGTTACAAATCCCCAAGAACAAGAAAATTTAGAGAAACTAAAATCAATTAAGGGGCAGTTCTCAGTGTTTTCATGCTACTTGTCCCTTATAGAACAACAAAAAATAGCTTCTAGTGCCCTAAAAAAAAGTGTAAAATTAGCAGCATCACGCATCTTTCTCAATTTCAGTTACAGAAGCTCCTACTTCCAGTAGTGTCCACAGAGAGCTACATAGCATAAGGTAGAGCTCATTCTCACAATAGTCCTCAAGTTTCCTTTAAAATCAACATATGCTTACAAGTCCTGCAGTGCTTAATCTTTCCAAGTAATCAGCCAGTTTGTTCTTTATGTTGTCAAGAATCAAATGTTGAGGCATTAGTTACAGGTGTCATTATTCAGTCTCATAGATCATATTTATAAGAATGAGCAGCAGGTGGAAGCTTCATGGTAGTGTTTCAAGAAAGTTGGGATGCAAATTTTTTAGGTTCAGATCAGTTTTTAGTTGCTTTAGAGGACTCCATGTCTGATTGGATGCTTCAATGCAACTGGTCTACTCCATCTAGCAAGCATATTTCCCCGAGCAGGTCACCAAATTGTTCTCCATTTTTACCCCCTGGTAAAAATGGACAACTTGAGAAAAGTGAACTTTGGCAGCTAATTGATGGGTTTCATTAGATGAATATGGAATAAAATAGGTAAATTTTGTGATTTTGGTCACTTAGAGTTATTTCAATCACTTCACATATTATCCCTATGCTCATAGGATCCAGCATTCAACTAAAGGAATTGTAAAAAAACGCTAAAAATGGTAAAACTGGCTTGGAGGGCACTTTGCTGCAAATTTTCTAACTCCCTATGCTTGGAAATTTTTCTTCCATTTTTCTCCCACTTAACACCATAAAAACCATATTTTCATTATTTCAATGTGAAGAGGAGGTTGAGATCTTTCCATAAAGGTCTAAGATCTCAAAAAACAAAGCATCTGATCAAAATTTATGGCCCAAAACTACTTTCCTTAGTAAAGTGGTGAATTCGAATTGCTTTACTTATTTTGCAGTAAAGTATTAGGGGCCAAATCAATTTAGGTTTGGGAGGAAAAGTAGTAGTAAGGGTTCAAATCAATGCAGGTTTGTAGAAAGTAGTAGTAAGGGGTCAAATCAATTTAGGTTTGAGAAAAATTAGTAGTAAGCACATCAAAATCACCACGTAATGAATGGGAATTGCAAATTATAGAATTTACAAAGTGGACATTACTTCCCACTCGTGAGCTGCTGTTTCATGTGTTCTTGGAATTTACAGAAAGGTATCAGATCCCGTCTACATCACCAGAGGAATTAAAAGGATAGATTTTTTTAAGGGGATGTGGTAAATTGAAACTGGACTTTATTCTGCTACAATGCCCAGGAAAGCACATCTACAATCAACCATCAAGTCACCCTGGGGAAATCGTAGAACATGCAAAGGAACACAGGCTTGCAATGATCGTAGGGGCTATGAATTTACACGTAATGTGGGTAAAATTTGGATGAAGGTAGCAATAAGTAGCCCTCTGCCACAATGAATGGTCAATTAAGATCTCGAATTTGTTAATGGTGAATGTGGTAATACCATAGTTTCATATTCACCAAATAAGTGAAGTACAAAGTACAATTGAATCACCGAGATTACAAACGATCCCAACCGAGCTTCAGAAGCAAGACATTTTGAGTTCGATGCATTGAATGGTGAAAAATGTATAGTGTTGAGTGGTGACCATTCCCTAATGTAATTATTACACATCTAATGCAACAGGAATATGAAGTAAAGCAAGTGGTTGGCATTCACTGCATTGCAAGCTATTTCTAAGGCTGAGCGAGAAACATAGTGGTAAGATGGTGAAGTGGAAGAGTGCAAGTCTTTCACAAGAGGTGAGCCAACATCAAAGTAAAAGAAAATGCATTCACTGTATAACATGGTGAGTTGAGAAGCATAGAGTCAGGTGGTAAATGTAATGGTTCTATGGCATGAATTAGGAGGCGAGCTAAAGAACCCCTAATTCACCTCAGGAGATCACTAAAGAACTTAAAGTTGGAAAAATGGAGTAGTAAAGTTAATCGGTGAAAGCGAGTTGCTTTACTTCACAAAATGAGTGAAGTAAAGTAGAATAGAAAATAACGATGAAAAAGAGGAAGTAAAGCAACCTCAAATCAACGCAATAAGAGGAAAATGTAAAAGTAGAGTCATGAAATGAACATGAAATAATTTACTTTTCTAAAAATAAGAAAAGTAAAGCAGTTGGAAAAGATGTGATGGCAAAGGTAGTAATTGGGGGTCAGATTCCCACAGGTAAGGAGAAATTGCAGAACTTCAAAATGGCCATAACTTTCCAGTCATAACTCCTATTTGGCACGTACTTGGAATTTTTGGAAATATCTATCAGAGCCCTCAATAAATCATAATCTTCAAAGTTTCAAAATTTAATGAAAGGTAAGGTGGCCAAAAATTGTAGTAATTCTTTTACACTTCATTGCACAGTTACATTCAACCACCACCATTAATGAGGCATGGAGGCCAATTTCTTCATCTGCAAGCAAGAGTACAAGAGGGAATGGGATTTACAGGTTACCCATGTTGCCTCCACATCAATAATTGCATTTTTGGAAAATGGGAGCATGTATTTTGGGTTTCTCAACTTCTCTCTCTTCTCTCCCAAATTCTATAAATTGTACAGGGGATGCATTGTAAAGTTTTTTGGTCACTTTTTATCCCCTGTGCTCCCCTCTTCTAGGTCTTAAAGTCTTTCTCCAAAATTTGTAATGGAATTATCTTTCCTCTTCCTTTATAAAGTGATATACTATGTATCTCTATGGATTATGTAAATGGTGTTTTGTGATTCAGCTGTCAATAATTTGCATTATTTGTGTTGCTTTTACTTACCTCTCATCATGCTTGCAGGATCTATTCATATTCTTGTGTCATTGCATAATTTATTTATTTTTTCTTACTTGGAATGGTGAAGTGTATGTTATTTGGTCTATGGTGCATGTCCACCCTCTCCAAGTTCATCCTTTCTACATTTTATAGGCTGGGAAGAGTGTCTAATATCTCTTCTTTTCTTGGTGTATCACCACTCTTAGTGTAGGTTTTATTTCATGCATCTCTCTCCCTGTCTCCTTAGAATAATAGGATAGGTGTAATTAGTTACTTTTATTTCATTAGGATTAGTTGTGGCAAGTACGCTTAGGAAAGGATTCATCCTTCTTCAGAGATTTATCTCAAGCCCGTAAGTCCCATAGCTTGAGGGATAACTTCATGTTACCGAATTACATTGATGTCACATGTATACACACGTGATTTATCAAGGGTGTTATAATTTCATGATAACAATTCTAGCAAGCCCAGTGGGACTCTATTGAAGTCAGTGTTCTATTTTTTGGAGATATCCCAATATAAATCTTAAGCCACTGTGCAACCAAACTAATAGTTCTAGAACGTCTGAAGGGAGATCACAGAAGTCAATATCTTTACCTTGAGTTTAGTTGAATAATTTCAATATTTTCTGAGTTTATGTGTTCTTGGAAAAATTTGTAGTTTTGGAGCCTTTACAGTAAAGAGAAATTGAATTAATGAGGTCCTAGATCACCACAAAAATAAGGAAAACCAATCGGTGATCCCATGTTACATTACTGCAAGCATTTAGTAGTCAAAACAATGCAGATAAGGAGTAAGTAATTTCACATCAAATCACCGATAAGAAAGGAAAAATAAGTTGTGTGATTCCAAGTTGTGCATTACTTCAAAATTGAAGGTCTTTACTTCAAGTTGTGTTGAAAATTGATTATGTTACTCAAAGTGAAAGACTTAAGTAATTACACTATTGAGTTGCATTACTTTAAGTCAACTCAAAAGTGAAAAAGACTTACTTCAAGTTGTGAAAAGGAAAATACTTTACTTCACTCAAGTTAGAATACTTAAGTAGTTGCACCTCCAAGTTGCACTACTTCAAGTAATTTTATTACTTCAAGTTGAAAGAATTAATTAATTGCCTTTCAAATCAACACAAAAAAAGGAAGTAAAGAAAGTTCAAATCAGCAATGACAAAAAGGAAGTAAATAAAGTTCAAAGGAGTGATGAACAAAGGAAAGTAATATAGGTTCAAATCACTGATAAGAACAATAAGAAGAAGTAAGTTGTCTTACTTCAAGCATGTTGATTACTTCGAGTTGAAGACTTATTTCAAGTTGCAAAAGATTGAAAGTTTAAGCAATAAAGGCTCCAAAACCCAAACACATCTGGTGACTCCATTGATCCAATAAATCCATTCTATGAGTTTCAGACCTTCTTACTCTCCATCTTCATCCATTTTTCATCTATTTCCATGCATTTTTTCTTTCCATATCTTTCACTTTCTTCCACTCCATGAAATTTTGTAGTCATGACTTCATTCCCTGCATGGAATTCACACTTTCAGTAGCAATACAATCCACCTCCAATGTTTTTCTCAATTCCTCCAAATCATTTTTATGATTAAATTCAGGATCATTATGCCTATCCTTATGATAAGTATCAGAATTAGTTTGGCTATGGATCTTATCAAGAAGAAGGATATGCATATGGTGACAGTAGTTATGTGGAGAATACTGATTTATAGGAGATATCTCATATGAAGGTATTCGGGATTGGTTTTAGGATACCTTGTCCATGGGTGGGCCCTTTTCCAAGACATTACTGCCTTCAGTAGCAGCTTGACTTCTTGGCTGAGATGTTTCCCTAACTTGCAAAATGGGCCAAGGAAAATGGAATTTTATGAGCTTGATGCAATACAACCTTGTCAATGGGTAAGTCTACCACCATATCCTAGTCCTTCTTTTTCCCTTCCTTAATGTATATCATTTCAAAAATTTCATGATTCAAACTCGTTGCATGATGCCCCTAGAGTTAAATCCTCTTCTCCATCTTCTAGTCTTCCATATTCCTGTTAGTGCAAAATCACAGCACCACTGGATGTTGATCAGATTTCTAGGTTGATCATACTAGCATCCAGTGTGATTGCACAACATTGAATCCTTTCTCCAAGTATGGAACTTGAAAAAATGAGAAAGGAATCTCCAGAGAAGGCTGGTTCCTATTCCTTTGTTCAGATGCACACGAAAAATGTAGAGGGTTTACTCAAAACCTAATCTAACTTGCTAAGGAGATAGGGTAAGAAGATACATAAAATAAACCTAAACTAACAAAGGTGATGCACTGAGGAATGAAGAACACTTATCTTGCCAATAAACACAAACCATTAAAATGTGATGCAAGATCATGCACAAATAACAAAATTTGCAGTGAAAGATAAGGAGGATGCAAATGAACACAGAGAGAGTTGAGAATCATCCACAGACATGCATTACTTTCTCCAAAGGTTGATACAATACACTACAAAATGCCAAGAGGAAAAGTTGCATTACAGTTTTAAATGGGAGGTTTGAACTCCACAAATTCACCTACCAAAGAAAAGAAAGGAGGGGAAAAACAAGAATGTCCAACACTTAGAAATAAGCCCCTCCTTACAATTTATAAGAAGAATGAGAGAGGGAAGAGAGAGGAAATCCAAATCTACCCCAACCACTTCTAGGTTTCATTTAATCATCTCATTATGGCAGTAGGTGAAAACCCTAACAAAAGTGGTGAACTGTATTTTGCATTTAAGCTGGTTGTTGAAACATCATTTCTGGCCATTATCGCGTGCTAGAGGAATTTTTCAATTTTCTCTCTCCAAAATAAACCAAAATTCAATATTGACCCTGGAATCATGTAGAGAATTTCACCAGCTTTCCATTGATATAAAGAACGTGAAAATATGAGCTCTGGATCGAAAGTTATGGCGATCTGAAGATTTAGGGAAAAAACAGGCCAAAACGGATTGGCGGGAAAATATTTGAATTTTTCCCGCGCTCTTCCACTTGGATGACACGTGTCAGGATCTGATTCATCCATGGGTTCATTGTCTAAAAATTCCTTTCAGGCCCTTAAACTTGGACACATGGCACTATTTTATTGGTTCGGGCTTGAGGGGTGCATTTTTACCTTGCGCCAAACACTTAGCAACTTTTCAACCTTCTAACACATGGCATGTTTTGATTCATCCATGGGATTCCTTGTTCCTGTTTGAGGTGAAGACACGTGGTGAGATTCCATTCGTTGGTCACTCTTTCAGCTTTTCACTTCCCTCGCATACTTTTGGCCTGGATGTCCCAAACTGCCTGGGACAAATATCTCTGAACCGCCCGAAATGGATTGTCCCTGTTCTCGGCCTTTTCACCTTTTCACGTCCCATGCATCCCTCGCGTACCTTTGGCCTGGATGTCCCAAATGAAAATCTCCTGCTTCGGCCGATTCGGACTTCCTTGTTCCTATTTGCGGTCTTTTCTCCTTTTCGCGTCCCATGCGTCCCTCGCGTACTTTTGTCTTGGTTGTCCCAGACTGTCTGGGACAAATATCTCCAAACCACCTGAAATGGACTGTCCTATTCCTATTTGAGGCCTTTTCACCTTTTCGCGTCCCTCACGTCCCATGCGTACCTTTGTCCCGGCTGTCCCAAACCACGCGAAACAAAACTTAGGTGATTTTTCTTTGTTCTCAGTCTTTTCTGCTTTTCGCATCCCGATGTCCCAACTGTCCTGCAGACTTCCTGGGACAAAAGACTTAGCCAATTTTCTTGCTTTTTTCAGACCTAAGCTTGGTACGATGAACCTTAGTATGACTCGAACCCTTCAGACCCGAAATGCTTTAAAACAATCCTGTAACCTTATTTTTTGCATTTTTTCCATTTTCTCAACCTATTGGGATTTCTTCTTGGGTAGGGGAGTTAGAAAAAGGCCGAGGGGACCCCGAAAAACATGATTTTGGGCTTCGAATCAATCTTACTTGCTCGGGACTGAATAATCTGATGCATGTTATCAAAATTACCTTGAGGGGTGAATTTTGAATAACAATTTGGTGACTCAGTGGGGTCATCTACCTACTAGATGAAGAACGGCCAGCTGCCTGAAGCAATCCATTGGGCATGGAGTCATGAGTTGTAGCCTGCAAAATAATCTAAACTTTGAAAACCTCCTCTCTAAGCCACTTGGAAACCCACTGAAATGAACTGTGTGAAAGGTGTGAACAATTTGCACAGAGAAAACACCAGAAATATTTTCTATTCAGATCATATATTCAACACAATAATAATTCTCTCATACATTTTCATGCGGAGCAGGTTACACACATATAGGAATATGTATTCCTAAAAACAAGGAGGTTGTTCAACAACACTCCCACAAATCTCTCTACAAACTACTATGTACGTGAGTTGTTAAAACAACTCACAACAATAATATTCTCTAGATATTATTTTCCACCTATCACAAATAAACTTAATGGAGCACTAATATTATAATTTCCTAACATTCCCCCCCTTAGTGCGAACATGGGAAAACCTGCTTTGTACTGCAACGTGCCGCTACGTAGCATGCTCATGATCTGGATGGTTTCAAGGACAATACCAACAACCTCTGGATGGTTTTCCAAGTGGTTAACCAACAACCACACAACAGATGGTTTTTTAGGACAGTACCAACAACCTCTGGATAGTTTTTCTGGATAACTAACAACCACGATATCATGATGATTCAGTAGTATCAACAACTCTCATCATTATCTCACTGCAGGGAATAACATAGGAAATTCTACTGAAATCTGTTGCTCGTACATACATAGAAAAAGCTGACATACTGGAAATGGAACATTGGATCATGTTCCCCCCCTCAATGTGAAATTTCCACTTATTGAAAACAGGATCACTGCAAACTGAGGCACACCACACTGGAAGCACTAAAATCAAATTGCACACACACCTATCACCAAAGCTGATATGCGGCCCCGTCATTGGCAACTGACGAGAGGTCGCTGAATGACCTCCAACCTCCGTTTTCCTCCTGCCTCCTGTTTCATGCTGCTAGTTCAGCCGGATGTGATCACGAAGCTCAAAATACCTTCAATAATTTGGACGTCGCGTACAAGTGAAAATGCGTCCAAAATTGAAATGCGGGAAAAAAAAAATTATTTTCTGAACTTTGGAAGACGACACTTTTTACAATAGTAATGACCCACAATGAACTTTTGACGACTAAACAAAAATCAACTCTTGATTTTTTGAAAATAGACACAAAAATGACTATTTTATCATATATACATATCATGACACTTTACGACAAACACACTAATGGTGCTATATAAGACACTTATACTGTTAACGACATGACCTTTTAAACCATTATTGCTTTGACACTCGAGAACTAGTTTGACAATCCTAAAAAAATCTCTAAAAAAATAACAATACCCGAAACCTAAAAAACAAAATACTTACAGCTAATGGCATAAGTTAGGTCTCAAAATTTTACAGTGTGCACGGGAGTAGCCAAAAATGCAGGTTTGAGAAGACGACCAAGCTGTGTGCTTCTGTCAAATTTAGAGGAAGGCTTGAGATGGGGATTCCGCTCATCAAGACTAGATCAAAAACTTTGAGTTACTAAACACGCCTAGCAGGAGTCTGATCTATCAATGTCTATAGGATTTGTGTTGTGAAACATGTTTTTACCTAGATACCCAGCAGTCAAGAAAATATCTGCACACAAATGCAATTATTCCTTTCACCTAGCACATTATTCTCCTTTTGAGTACAAAACACAGACTGTGGTGTCATTTTAGAGCTGCATTAATATCTTCTCACATTTTGTTAATAGACAATGCTTTAGGCAATCTAATGCATGCAACATCTAACGGATCAATGAGCCAGATTTTTTGAAAATGGGTAAGCCAATGTAAAAATTGATCTAAATAAATATCTGGCACGAACTAAAACTATTGACAATTAAACGTCTTCAGATATTTCTCTTTTAATATTCACGAGCCTTGCACAAATTGTTACACAGACGTGGAGGCTGGAAGAGGATGTATTCCATATAGAAATTCAAAAATGTTCTGAGTTTTCATTTCATTCCCGTCAAATCATCATTTAAACAATAGATATCAGATATGATTGATACACAGATGAAGAAACTAATGTATACCAGCTGCATTCTCCTTTGGATTTACCAGCGATCTCCTTTGTTGGTGTTTCCAGCTTCGTGACCATGTTGTCGCCAAGATACAATGAAGAATAGAGGCACAAACCTGATCTATATGAAAATAAATACGATTCCTCTCCAGATAGATAACATCACTCGGGGCAATGCAGAATGGCGGGGGTGCCCCTTGACCAACAATTAATAAATAATTTCTTTCATCTTATAACTTTATGAACGCCATTATAGAATTGGATCAAATTGCTCTGATACCAATATGAAAGGTGTGAACAATTTGCACAGAGAAAACACCAGAAATATTTTCTATTCAAATCATATATTCAACACAATAATAATTCTCTCATACATTTTCATGCGGAGCAGGTTACACACATATAGGAATATGTATTCCTAAAAACAAGGAGGTTGTTCAACAACACTCCTACAAATCTCTCTACAAACTACTATGTACGTGAGTTGTTAAAACAACTCACAACAATAATATTCTCTAGATATTATTTTCCACCTATCACAAATAAACTTAATGGAGCACTAATATTATAATTTCCTAACACTGTGTAAGAGCAAGACCAACACCAAAAAAACTATGTACAAAACTGAAAATCATAAATGCTCCAAATGGAACATGCAGAGTGTGCACAAGCACTTCTTTTATTGAAAGAAAATCTACCTACTTTACTCTAATTGGAAGCAAAGGTGGGCTAAACAAACCCTGCAACTGGTTGTGCAAAATAGCTTCCTTTCTTCAAAATTGGCAACCATGCAACTGATTTGGCACTGAACATGGCTGATTGGATGAATGGAAAATCAACAAGAAGCTAGTCTTCCACCCAAATCATCAAGGTATCAGTTGAAGGCAAATTCAATACCTCTTTTAGTTGTTCTGCATTTGGATTGGAGAGGTATGATAGCTAATCTTTGGTTCTTTGTAGCTCATCCTCATGCTCAGAAGCAAACATGACTAGTTGTGACTTCTCCTTTGGCTCCAATAAAGCCAAATACCTGATTGAGCAAGGTATGGTCCGTTTAATATGCCCATAGCTCTGATTTTCAAATCTAAAAATGGAGTCTTCTTATAGACCTTCTTGAATGGATGGTGTGGAAGCAATGGTAGAATATTTGTGCCCTTTCTCTTCCTCCAATGAAGGACATGAAAGCTTAAAATCTTCCAATCTTTGTTCCAAAGAGCTGCTATAGGAGATGCATGCTGCTGCAAATGGGTGCTCTCCTTCATGACAGTAGGCTCAGGTGTTTGGGACGTGGAAGATAAAAGATAGGAATGGTGGGAACTCAACTGGTTCTTATTCATCAAAATAGTCCTCCCAAATCTGACAAATAAACTACCTCATTGTTGTCCTACTGCAAATGCTCAACTTCCTCCATGGTCTCCTCTTGATCTGTAACTTGATCATCATGGTTTCTTTCATCCTCAAACATTGAGTTTGAGAGAATCAAACTCTTCTTCAACACTAGAGCTCGAGAGAGATGAAGTAGAAAGAAGAACTGAAGGTTCTCCTGTAGCCTGCTTTGTGCTCAAAGCCCTTGGATCTGTAATTTTCTCCTCCACAACTAGAATGTGCTCCTCTTCTTTTGGATTTGGAGCAGCTTCTCCCTCTTCTACTACTTGAATACAATCTTACTCTTGATGGAACTCTTCTTCTAGAATGAAGTTGGTCAAGTCAAACTCTTCAATCTGCTGCTCTAGAGGACAAGTTGGGACTGTAAGATCTTCTTTTGAGCTTTCTTCCTCTATGGCTGATTGTGTAACTTGAATTGAATCAACATTCTCTTCAAATAGAATGCTAACATGGACACTACTTTCTAAGTAAACTTACTGTTGATCTACTTCTTCTTTTTGCTCTTCTCCTGCTGCAAACAAATTCAGTCCTAACCACCACTTGTTTTCCAACTCCAACCTCTTCTGAAGGCTTAACCATCAAGGGGATCTTTGTCATCCCAAATTTAAGTGCCCAACTCTTCAGACTTTGAATTTCTTTATCTTTGTTTGGCTCTTCTTTCTGCTGCTGTTTTCCTTGACTGGCATTCTAATTTTTTATGCTTCTAACATGGATTTGGGAATGCAAGAGGAGAATTGGATTGTAACTCAATTGATTTGGCAATTTTTTGTGGTGATGGAGGAGAGTAGAAACTCTTGTTTCTTTGGAGGGAATGGCTGTTTGGAAGGGAAAAGGACAAAAGAATCGAGATGTGGTGGAAGACTAGGGAATGGAGAAATGGAATTAACTCTTGGGGGGAAGCATTGACTGGATTTAGAATTTGAAATTTCAAATGAGATGATGTTTCTTGAGTAATGGGAAGAGAAAAAACCAGATGATGGAGTATGAACTTACCCATTGACAAGGTTGTTCAACACCAAGTGTATAGGCCTCTATTTCTGCTGTCCATTTGTGCAAGTTGGGGCAGCATCTTCATCATAAAGTCCAGCTTCTCCTGAGGGTTGAAGTGTCTTGGAAAAGGGCCTCCCCCATGGACAAGGAGTCTAGAAACCAATTCTGAAAGCCTTCATTTGAGCTGCTGCTCTTGATTGCACCATCTTTACCACACATCTTTTGGATTTTTCCACAAAATCTGCATCTTCTATTTGATTGTCTTCATTACATGCGTACCCTTGCTCTCGATGTGCTTCACAACCAAACTGAATTTGGCACTGCTGCTCATATGGGTAGACATGCTGATTTTTAATTTGATCAAAATGGTTGATATGGAGGATTTGTAAAACATGTCGGAGGTGTGATATACTGCTATTGTAAATGTGAATCCCATGATGGAAATGAAGTCATGATTACACAACTTCATGGAATGGAAAAGGATGAAAGAGATGGAAAGAAGGATGGATGGAAATGGATGAAAAAGTGGTCTGTAACTCAGAGAATGAGTTATTTACCAGATGGAGTCACCAGATGTGCTTTTGAAAGTGCCTCCAAAAGGTTGAATTTTAACAGGAACACACCAACCTGTCAAAGATAAAGTGAAAGACCTCTAAGGTCCCACCGGGGCGTGCCAAAACTATTAGTGTAAATAAGCAGCACCCCCTAGATGTTGATCAGATTCTAGTTTGATCATTCTAAGCATCCAGTGTGATTGCACAACATTGAAACCTCTCTCCAAGTGTGGGACTTGTAAAAATGAGAAAAGGAATCTCCAGAGAAGGCTGGTTCCTCTTCCTAAACTACCTGTCCACAAGTTGTTCCAGTGCAGGCAAGCTAATCTAATCCTAATCTAACCTCCAAGGAGACAGGGAGAGAGAGAAAAGAGAAAAAAAACAAAAGCCTACACTAAAACGATGATACACCAGAGAAGGAAAATGCTGAACATCTATCAAAACTGCTATGAACACAGCTCCAACCTTGCAATGAACATTTTAAATGTGCACAAATACCTGTAATGAAGAGAGGAAAGAAGAAAACAAGCAAAAATACAAGTAAGGATGGACAGATGCATCACAAAACACGTTTTTTATTGCTCCAGAAGTTTGCACAGAACATCATTTTAATGGTAAAAGGAAAAAAATGCCATTATAGAGCAGGGGAGGAGGTTCAAACTCCATTTTTCAACCCTGGGGAAGAAAATAAAGGAGAGCAGAGCAGAAAAGATGAACCACCCTTTGAAAAATTAGCCAAATCTAGATTTTTACAATGCATGGGTCGAGCCCAGGAGAGAGAAAACATGTAAAAACGTGGGAGCCATTCCTCATTGAATGAAGATGCATTAAAATAGCATGGGCATCCTTACAGACCCATTCCCTGACATTTTTGACCATGCTAGAGAAGAATGTGATCCATTTTGCATTAAAACTGGTTGTTGAAACGTCACTTTTGGCCATTACCACGTGCCAGAGATGTTTATTGACTTTCTCTCTCCAAACTGAACCAAAATGCAAGATTGACCCCCGAAATCATGTAGGGAATTCCACCAGCTTTCCATTGATATAAAGAACATGAAAAAATGAGCTCTGGATTGAAAGTTATGGCCATTTGAAGATTTAGGGCAAAAAACAAGCCCAAAACGGATCGGCGGGAAAAAAATTTGAATTTTACCTCTTTTTTGCATTTTGAACTTTTTTCTAAAAAATCCCCGTGTATCCACCACTTGGATGACACGTGTTAGGCTCTGATTCTTCCACGGGCCTCCTTGTCTCTTTTTAGCCATTTCAGCTTTTCGTGTCTCACACGTCCCACGCGTACCTTTGTCCCAACTGTCCCGGACTGCCTGGGACAAATATCTCTGAACCGCCCGAAATGGACTGTCTTTCGGCAAAACCGGCCGATTCGCATCCCACGCGTATTTTTTTCCCAGCTATCCCAAAACACGTGAAACAAAAGACTTAGACGATTTTTCTTACTTTTGGCCGATTCGGCTTTTCGCGTCCCTCGCGTCTCGACGTCCCAACTGTCTTGTGGACCCCCTAGGACAAATATCTCCGACTTAGCCAATTTTCTTACTTTTTCTGCCCCAAGCTTGGTACGATGAAACTCAGTACGACCCGAACCCTTCAGACCCGAAATGCCTTAAAACAATCCTACAACCTTATTTTCGCATTTTTTCCATTTTTTCTAACTCATTTTCTAACTCATTGGGATTTCTTCTTAGATGGGAGAGTTAAAAAAAAAGGGCCGAGAGGAGGACCCCGAAGAAACATGATTTTGGGCCTCGAATCAATCTTACTTGCTCGGGACTGAATAATTTGGTGCATTGTTATCAAAATTACCTTGAGGGTGTGAATATTTGGATAGCAAATACTCCATGATGCGTTGGGATTTTCAAGTGAAGAAAAACCTCATTTTTTCCCTACTTTTTGTTTTTTCATTTTCCCATCATTCCGTCAAACAGGTTGAGCTAAAATTTTGAAAACGGAGTCTAGAAGGAAAACCTATTCCGGTGAAGATGATTTCATCTCAATTTGAGGTGTGGAAGAAAAGTTTCTTAAAAATATAATCCTTTGGTGCCCTCACTTACTATAGATAAAAACTTTCCCAAAATAGTAAATCCTTTCAAGGAAATGAACTCAAAAAATAAAAAGAGACATGAAAATCTAGATAATCTAGTCTGAAAACCTAAAAAAACATGAAAAATAATCTTTTTAAAAAAACAAATTATGATAAGTATAAAGTTTCCAAAAATGGAAAAGAAACATTTGTTAAAGTGTTCTTAGCATGTTAGGGGTTTAATATAGGACCATCATCTTCACTTTTGGCAATTTTGGTTTGTATGTTCAGTTTCAGTTTGCTAATAGGTTAGGAATGATTAAGAATGTTTCATAGGTTTTTGTACTTCATTTGGTGTGTTAGACTTAACTCTAGGGTAGCTAAAATTTGAATTTTAAATTATTTCCTCCAAAAGTGAAAATTCAAATTTGTGAGCACTTTTGGCTTGTGTCTTGGCAAAATCTTATGTTTTCTTACAACAATTTTCATGTAATAGTTTTTAAATGGTCCTCTTAGGGACTTGAAGGCTCAATATTGGTTTAAAAGGCATTATTTTGTTTTTAGGCTTTGCAAGACTCATAAAATAAATTTCATTCAAAAAATATGTGTGTATTTGTGGAGCCTAGATTATTTAAATTCGAGGAAAATTTTTCTTGAAGGTTATTTGAAACTTTCGTAATTGTTTTTCCAATTCATTATTTGAAGACAAGGAAAGAAAAAAAGATCCAAGAACTAGTGAAGCACTAATTCTCATTAACAATATAGTTATAATTGGTTTACAGTATGTTGCATATGTACTTTCTGACTGAGAACAACAATGATTTTGTTTCCTAGTAAAAGGATTACACCAAAGCTATAATGTTATCTTGTCATCTTTATTACATTCTAGTTGGATCAAGTTGTTCTTCAAAACATATTAGGTTTGCAATTAGCATCTAATTTTGGGTTTGTTCTAGGTAATAACTTTCTATGCAGAGTTGAATCTTTGAATACATGAGAAAATTCAATCTTGATAGGTTCCTTAATGTTTAATTATTTGAATTCACCCTATTTTATCATTCAAGATTACATAGAACTTCAATGAGGTCCCACTTTTTTCTCTTTAGACCGAGACAGGAGGTCTTCAAGCATTAAGCACTGTCAACTTGTGTTGTGCATGATTTGTGCAGATCATTTGTGGAGATCATTAAAGAAGTGTTAAGTGATTAGGGAGATTCTACACATTGTATTCATCCCTTTAAAACTTATAGATTTGAAAAATATTTAACAAAGAGTAAGAATCATCCAAAAATTGTCTCTCGGGTTTGCACAGTAGAAAGACCCTACAACTAGGGTTTTAAGGAAGTAAATTAGGATCTCTCCTTAAAAAACAAACCAAAATCCTTTAAAATTGGATTATTTCTCTATCTTAGGGTTTCCAAAGGTTATTTCTAAGGAATAAATTTATTTCATTCACTGAGAAAGGAGAATTTCATGACAGTTTTGAGTTACAGTTGTGGAGGGTTAAAAAATAACATTACCATTACAAAGGAAGTTTCATTTTTATTGATTGTGAAGCCTTGAAACCTTAAACATAGCTCAAGGAGATAAAGTGGATATGGAAAAAAACTTCTTATTCAGTTTTTAAATTACTTTCATGACAAGAAAACCTTGATAGTGTACAAAAAGAGAGTTATTCTGGACTAAGACAAATTTGAAGAACAAGAAGATTGACATGTTAAGGTAAATTATGATCTAGAACCTTTTTCATTGTTGACCATAGACCTTTAGAAGGTTATTAAGGTTATTCAAAAAATACTTTAGTGTCTTGAATAGTTGAAAAGCTCATTTAATTAAAGAAATTATACTTGAGTCCTCTTAGAGTAAAGGTGAATTAGAGTCTTGGAGTCACAAGATTGAGTAAGATAGTCTTAGAAAAAACTCTTTGCATCATTATTGGCATCATTATTGGTAGAGGATAATTACTTGGAAAGTTGAAGGAATAGGAAGTTGGGAAAGAAAGACAAGCTGAAGCAGAGAAGCAAGATGCCACCAAGAAGGAATCCAACAAGAAATCCAACAATTGAGAGAGAAAGATAAAATAAATTCAATATGTGGTGAAATCAACCTTCAAGAACTGAGTAATATGAGGGCCAGTTATGATTCTAGGCTTGCAGAAATGGAGAATTACCATAGAAGAAGAGTAGAAATAGAAGATTTGAGTGATATAGAAGAATAATTGGCTCAAATACCATAAGAAGTAGAAGAATAGGAAAGAGACCCTAATTAATTAAGGATGGAAAGGTTGTTGAAGGAATTACATAGTGAAGGAGCTAATCCCGATTTTGAACTACAAGTTTATATAGGTAGCTTGAATGGAGAATAACTTCTTGAATGGATAATAGAGTTAGAAAAATATTTTGATTTTGAGAATGTGCTTGAGGATCAATAAGTAAAGTTTTCTAGAACAAATCTTAAGGGACATGCATTCATATGGTTGGAATATGTTCAAGAGGATAGAAGAAAACAAGAACAAACCCAAGATCAAGTCATGGGATAGGATGGTGAAAAAATACAAAGGTAAGTTCGTACCTACTGATTATGTGAAAACATTATATAAATAGTTTGAAAATCTAAGGCAAAAATATATGGGAGTTAAAGCATACCCATAAGAGTTCTATAAAACTAAGCATCATATATGGTCATATAGAAGATGACACAGATAAATTGGCAAGGCATTTAAATGGTCTAAGGTTACAAATTCAAGATGAAATTAGTTTGACTAGTCTTAGAAGCCTAGGAGAGTGCTTCCAACTTTATTTGAAGGATAAAGACAGACTAAATAAAAGGAATACACAAGAAAATAGAGAAAGAGGAAGAATTTATAGAGGTAGAGGATAGTTTTGAGGTAGATGATAATCACAGAAGAATCAAGGTGAATCAAGCCAAACATAACAAGAGCAACCTACTAGGTTTAGAGGTGGATTCAAAGGTGTAAGACCTTACTTTAGAGATGATTACAAAACTAGGGGAAGAGGAACATATATATTAATTTAGTATGTTCTACAAGTGCAATAAATTTTCAGGTCATAGGTCATGGGAATGTCAACAAGAGAAGCCTACAAACAATACAAGAAATTAAGGTAAAACTCAACTTGTGTAAGGTGGATAAGAAGAAAGTATTTTCTCTCCTTCATTAGTAGAAGAACTAGAAGTGGGGGAGTCATTACTTACGAGAAGAATTGTGATTAAGAAACCTAAAGACAAGGATCCACCCTAGAGGAAATCATTATTCAGGACTACTTGCAAGATCAAGGTAAGTGTTTTAAAAATGGTCATAGATACAGGTAGCATAGAAAATTTGGTTTTAGTTGAAATGGTTTGGTAAAATATTTTTCAAAAATATACCTCATCTCACACCATACAAAGTTTCTTGGTTAAAAAAAGGATGGCATGTGTTAGTTAAATGAATGGTGTTGGGTTGATTTCTAAATTGGGAGGTATAATGATAAGGTATTATGTGATGTTATACCCATGGATGTGTGTCATTTTTTTTAAGAGGCCTTGGAAATATGACATGAAAACTATAGATGATGGGAGGAAGGATGTCTGCATTCTATAAAATGATGGAATTAGTCACACCTTTCTTCCCATGAGAGAAGAAGGATAACAACATATTGGTTCTAGACCCAGTTTCTCATAGGGGAGATAGAGTTCTTGAAAACAATGGAAGAGGAAGATATAGGCTTTTGTATTATTACTCAAGCCTAGAATAGTCATAATATAACAAAATAATGGATGATTCTACTCAATATATACAAGCTATGCTAGGAGATTATGCTAATATAGTGGTGGATGAGTCGCCTTGATCCTCTCCACCTATGAGAGAGATACGTTATCATATATAATTCATGCATGAGGTGTTATCTTACCAAAAAAGAAGCATATAAAATTACACTAAAATATAATGAAGATATTAAGAAACAGGTATAGGAGTTGTTAGATAATGGTTTTGATTAGTAAATGGGTAAGTGCAGGCAAGTTGGGGGATAAAAAAGGGGTCATAAGTGGACGTCATATTGCAAATAATTACATAATATCAACTTTTAGGGATTATTACCAATGCATACACTCAAAATAAGAAAAAATTATATATAAATATGAATTGTAGCATCCGGAATCTAGTTTCTAAACTCCTAATTTTTTTTAAAAATGGACAACTTTAGCTATATTAAACACTCAAAATTCAATGACTTGGTTTTTTTTAAATGCCTATAAGATTGTAGTCCATTTGCCCGTGATTTGGATGACCAAAAATTGATATATATATATATATATATATAATTTGGTGAGAAGTTAGATGCCGCTATCTGTCTTGGGATAGATTTTTTTTTGTATTTTTAGAGCAAAATTTTATTTTTTATTATTTTTTCCATGAAAGTGGTCTGAAAAAAATAAAGAAAACAGAGCACTTTCTATTTGCCTGCCATAACTTCATCAAAAACTATTGAAATCAAATATTTTTTTTTGAAATGTATATAATTTCACCACAGTTGGGATGGTATAAGTTTTATCACATTCTAACAAGTGAAACAAAATTTTCAGTCTTAAACATAGACATAAACATTCACGGTAAAAAGTGTCTTAAATACCTACTAATAGGAAAAAAAATATAAAATATTATTTATCCTATTCTATTCACTTAAAATCAATATTTCTACAAAACTAACAGTCTCCCCTATGCGATGGTACCATTTTTATGACATATTTTTTGACTTTTCAGAATGGTTCAAGTCTGTGGAAGACTAAATTTGATATTTTGTTGTTTTTGATGTAAAATTCAAGATTTGATGTCCACTTAATTCTCCCCCAACTTGTTGCACTTACTCATTTCTCATCCCAAACAAACTTGGTATCTTTCTTCATGATTTGTATGAATGGTTGATTCTTATCAATAAGTTGTGCAATGAATCATCGAATAACTTGAATTTTACCTTGTAGTGATCATAACTAGTGCAGGTTTTTTGGTGGAGGAATATCAATAATGGCCTTGATTTTAATAGGATCAATCTCAATGCCACGTTGGGAGATAATATATCCTAGAGTTTTACCTATTGTGACCCAAAAAACACATTTTATAGGATTCAAGTGGACACGATATTGTTGTAATCATTCAAATAATATTCGAATATCCTTCACATGGGAGGATCATCATCGATATTTTTCTAAGATGTCATCTACATAAACTTCAATGATCTTGTCAATGTAGTAATGGAATATATGTGTCATTTCCCATTAGTAAGTAACTCCGATGTTTTTTAGGCCGAATGGAATGACTGTGTAACAAAATGTACCCCATGGTGTGGTGAAGGAATTTTTTTCTTGGTCATCTAGATTGATCTTGATTTTATTATAACCCGCAAATCCATCCATGAAAGAAAGGATATCATATCCAATTGTAAAAGTAACAATAGCGTCGATGTGTGGTAAAGGAAAACTATCCTTAGGGAAAGATTTGTTTAAATCATGAAAGTCAATGCAATAACGAACCCGACCATCAAGTTTCATCACCAATATTATATTAGATACCCATTCAGGATAGTCAATAATGCAAATAAAACCTACATATAGAATATT
This sequence comes from Taxus chinensis, assembly GCA_019776745.2. Lineage (NCBI taxonomy): Eukaryota > Viridiplantae > Streptophyta > Pinopsida > Cupressales > Taxaceae > Taxus > Taxus chinensis. The sequence continues at coordinate 879,531,751 of CM034150.1, read as the reverse complement.
TTGAATTTCTTCTTTGACTAAGAGGGATACCTGGGGGTACGTTTTATGAATTTTCTGTTGGATAGGTTTAGCACCCTAGTTAAGGATAATATTATGCATTATCATGGATGTACCAATACCAAGCATATCATTATAATCCCTTGCAAAACTATCTAAGAAATCATGAAGTACTTTTTTGATATCCTTTTGTTCAACATGGGTGAAGGAGGTGGCTAGCAAAACTATGCATGGATGTTCAGATGTGCCTAAGTTGAATTATATTTTTTCTTCATTTAGAAGGGTTAAATGATCTTCGATATATAGATCAGTAAGAATAGTGTCATGTGAATTAGTGTTATCAGTGGTGGCATCAGATTCCTCGAGGTAAACCGTATTATTGAGGTACAAAGGATGATGTCAATTATGGTGTAAAAAGAGAAGATGATCATAAGCACCCATGTAATCAAGTAGTTTTCTATCAGTAGAAAAAGTATCAAGGGTATCCCAAAGAGTAGATCTATCATCACTAATGAGTTCCAGATGAAGCAAGGGAATTTAAGGGACGTGAAAAGAGGTATAAGCATCCATGGGGGGTAAAGACGGAGGTTGATAGCCTAGCCCAAAATTGTGTGACCGCGTGGGTAGGTCCCAAAGCTCTATGATTTTATTTTCTTGTTGATATAAATGTGTATCATAGAATCCAAAGCAGAAAAGATATTCATACCCTAAGCCATACTTAGAAAAATCTTCAGTAATATCAGAATAAGTAAGGGTTATCAGTAGCTTGTTCAACAAAATTGCAATACTCAAAAGGTGATGGATCAGCAGGAATATCATAGACAGTTCCTTGATGCTGGAATTTAAGTCGTGCATGTAGTGTAGAGGGGACTGTATGCAGAACATGGATCTAAGGTCTTCTAAGGAGAAAATTATAATTAATGTCATTAGGCATGACATGACATGGAATACCAATTGTAAATGGACCAATAGTCACCAGTAAATTAATAGTACCTATGACATGCTTGGGGATGTTATCAAAGCCATGAATAGAGATGGATGAAGGGAATAAAGATACTTTCAAAGTTCCTATATGCTAAAGGAAAGTGATGTTACAAATGTTAAGACCATATCCATTGATGACCAAAGCACACTTGACTCCAACCATGTTAGTATAAACTTGGATATACAAGGGAGGTTCATGTTGTAGTATCTCTTAAGGAGGTAGACCATCTATTTTGGAAGTGATTTAATCCTCATTAAGGGATAGATATGAAGTGAACTTATGGTATACATAGTCAGTTGAAGTATGAGGTCAAATTTAAGTGGTAGACAAGTACTTCTTAATCTTATTGATACAATCCGGGTGATTTTACATATAAGTGTGAATAGAGATGTTCATGATGAGCCAAAGCTAGGAGAATGGATGAAAGAAAGCAATGAATTAAGGATCTATAAGCATGAACTATATATTTGGTTCACCAAAATGATTAAATAAAATTTGAATAATGGGGGAGGTAGATGGGGATTAGTTAACCTAAGCTATGAATAGTTGTAAATAAAATAGATAAATGTTATAAATAAATCTAAAGATGACACACTAAAATATGAAAAATGAAGTGTTAAGCTTAATATGTAAGAGAAAAGATGAAAGAACTCAGCTGAATAATAAATGCTCACAGGAATGTGTTGCAAATGTGATAGGAAAATCTGTAAGTAGGAATGAATGTGTAGAATTCCCAAAAAGGATGGATCTGGAGTATCTAGTTGGATTAGAGTTCCTAGGGAGGGACTTGGGTGGTCTACGCAAAAGCTCTAAAACTAAATATCACAGGGATAGGAGGTGGTTTGAAACCCTCGTTGTGTGTCATTATTTCACCAATAAGTTTTACACTTTCTAAGACGAAGTAGATATAAGGTAAAATGGTTAAGAAGGAATACCTTTGAGGAGAAGCTGGAAGATAGAATGCATGCATTGTAGACTTTTGATCCAAGCCGATTATGGGAACTTCCCTTTGGCTAGGAGGAATGATCTATAAAACAAACACAACAAGATCACAAAATAGTATTAAATAGCAAGATTCAGAGGACTTCTTAGCAAGTCTAGATCTAGGAAATGTGATTCTTCCTCGAATGGCTAGTAATCCTCTATTTAATACAATTTAATGTAAGAAATAATAGTTCCTATTATATTTGATAAGATTGAGATATCTTCTATTAACATACAAAAAAATAATTTAACTCAACAGGAAACGGTTAGAATTAAATCTAGATAATTAATGGATTGGTTTGGGTCTTTAGTTGTAGAAGAGGTTGTAGGTGAGGTCTGGGTGAAATTAGGCAATGTTTTGAGTTGTTTTGAGGAATTTGTTAACTCACTGTTATAGGAAAAATTGCCAATCTTAGAGACTGATATCAGTTGGTCGACTGATGCCGGTATAGGAGATAGATCGACACCGGTTGGCTAACTGGTGTCGGTAGGGGAAATTTGGTTCAAATGTTAAAATGAGATTTGAAACCTCTTTGTGATTGAACAGAGAGTGAAGGGGGTGTTGATAAGGTTGTAGTATTGTTAATAAGACTCAGATATGTTGAAAAGGAGGTTGGAAAGGGTGTAAAGGCTTGGGATGTTGAATAGCGGGTTGGTGGGAAGAAGGTGATATATGGATAATGGAAAGAATGAAATACAGAAAGAAACGAAAGATCTATCCTTGAATAAACATAAATGATAAAATCATAATACCTACTAGGTATGTTGCAGATCCTCTGAGTAGAAGTGGTTGGTGGTTGATCAAAGAAGAGATGCCTAGGTTCAGTGTCATGGTAGTATAACTTGTGTGCTCCAGTGAGTATTCCAATGCTTTGGAAGGAGAACCATTTGCTTGTCTTGCAATGTGGTTGTGTGTGTTTTTCATCTAGATGTAGGAGGGCTTGAAGATTCGTGCTTGAATGTAATAAGGCTCCAATAACTGAATGACCAACCTGGGTAAAGGGTTATAAAATTCTATATAAAGGAACCAATGGTGGTTTATTTGACCAATGTTGATCGAGGATAGACCAGCATCAGCTAAGGTAAAATAGTCTTATTTACCAAAAATAGGAAGATCTTCCCATATTTGACATGTTTTCCTTATTGAGTTCACTTAGGGAAGTATATTTCGTATGAGAGAAGGTAGGAATATCTTAGAAGAAGTCTAGTTAGGTTTAGAAAGATTTCTTAGTTAGTTAGGTCTAGTGGTGACTCAGCACTAGGAGTGATTACTCAATGTTGAGATTGATGACTTGGTCACTATAAGTTAAATGCCCCTAAAATGGGTCTAGGGTGAGGTGTAATGATGAGGTGGAGGTTTGATGATGAAATTAACTTAATTAAATTAATTAATAATGTGAGCATGAATATTAATATGGGATGAAGGGATCATGATTAGTTAAATGCGTTACATTAATTAATTGAAGGGGACCAAGAGGAGTGTGACCCAAATTTGGTTTCTACATTTGCCCCTTTTTGTTGCGTAGCTTTTATTAATAAATGACACTAACAAAAATAGGAATTCAGTGCTCTAGGTATGATTGAGGGTTAGGTTTCCCCAAGTATGGGTGGAGGTGACCCCCATTAAACAAGGAATGTGTGAGCTGTTAAAAATATTCGCTGAGTGGTTTTATATATGGGTAAGTGATGAAAACAAGGGGATGTTTTGTGTAGGTAAGGGTTATTTTGGTCTATTAATAGGTAGTGGCATTCTAACACATGCACACGTATAGATTTTGATAAGGTACTAGGTTGAAGAGCTTACAAACTCTACCATGTCAAAGGTCGATAGGTTTATCGAAACAAGGTTGAAGTGGTTTAGGTATCCAAGGTATAGGATATGGTCCTGAAAAAAAACTAGGAAAGATGTTGGAACGGGAAATAGGTTTGTTCCAAGGCACCAAAGGTATGGTCAGGATAAATAGCATGGCATTAGGTAAGGTAAGGTCATTAGGCTAAACAACAGGAGTATCACATTGCAAGGTATAGTTAGTACACAAATTCGAGTGTCACCATGAGAGAGGTTGGGTTGGACGATTTAGGTAAGGCCATAGGTAAGGCCACGGTGGGGGAAAAAACATGCGCCAACTAATTCTAAGGTTGGGTGATAGGTAATAAGTTCATGATGGTGAGGTGCAAGGTTAGGGTCAACTTTGGGTTAGGAACAAAAAGGTTTCAGGTAGGTAGTGTTGGTGTTATATAGTAAAATGAGGTTAAAAAGGCTAGCCGAGCATGGTCATGGCCAACCAATGTCGATCAAGAGAAACTGAGTGTGGTGCACTAGGGCACATGACTGATGTCACTTTAGGGAAACTGATGACGGTCAGGTTGGATTTGGGATAAAAAGGTAAAATCCACAAATTATGGATTCATTTTTTCTTTTCCATTTTTGAAAATGATAAGCAGAGAGTCATTTTCATACTATTGACAAGAGTGACCCTAATTGGGCTAGATTCTAGGCTGATTTGGAGAGAGGTGAGTGGTTGGAAAGATGTAGAGGCAAGCCTACGAGATCATTTTTCTTGATTTGATTGGTGGAGAGCCATGGCTTTGATTTAGACATGGCCACAGCAGCAAGAGGTGTGGGAGGACCACCGACTTAGAGACCGGAGATCCTAACGAGGTGACATCAGCACGTAGAGGTAGGATTCAATCCTTTATGGTTTTTTTTATTGAATTTTTAGGAAAAAATGAAATAAAATGGGGGGAATTAAAAATCCAAAATGTAGTTAAAAATGGAAGAATTTTGGTATGAGGTGGGTGCAATGTAGATTAATCAGGGTGTAAAATGGAAAAGGGTTGGTTGGGTGGTTTTCGGATGGGTTTTAGGATTTTTTTTTTTTTAATTATAAAATTAGGGGTGTGGGGGTTTGGCTATGGAGCCATACTGGAAACTAGCATTGGTTAGGTCACAATCGATGTCAGTCTATCATGCCGGTATCTATAGGAAAATAGTCGACCGACGTCAGTTCAAAGTAACAGGTATAGGTCAAGGTGACCGATGTTGATCATTGTGAAAAGTGAATTAGTTTGAATTTTATAAATTGTTAAGGCCAAAATGGGGTTAAAAAAGAAATATGAGGGTAGATAGGTAGTGAATAAGGGAAAGAGAGATGGATGAGTGAGAGAAGCAAGTGGGTGAGCGTAAATATAGGTAAATATAGGTGGGTAATAGAGGAAGATTAGGTCACAATGATGAAATAGGTTATCTGAACTTGTTAAGATAAATTAGAAGAAATGATAGGTCACATAAGTAGTTAGGAAATAAATAGGTGGGGTAATTAGGTTGTAAAGAAATGGGAAAAGTGGATTAGTATTTGATAGTGCTGAGTGGTATGGATGCAAGCATGACATCAGTTGGCGATGCAGGACCATGTCTAATCATTATTAGGGCAGATGCATCTCAACATTACTAAGGATGAGTGAAAACATATGCAAGATGTCAGATTGGTGGGAATTAGGCACTATAGGTAGATTCAATGGGATCATAGTCTCACGGTCGTACTCATCAATAGATGGGATGTCATGACCAACACCTTTCATCCATCCACCGGTAAGATTACCATTACATTGGAGGATGTATACATGATTCTACTACTACTGATTGTTGGTGAGACAGTATATTTGGTATCAACAGATGGAGCCTTCGAGGTGATGATTGAGGTATTTGGGGAGATGAAGAGTGACTTGACAGAGAACAGTGCTAGTCTTATTTATGGAGCTTTGTATGTTGCACATCTGTAGGAGACACAATTAGTGGTCCTGATGATGGTGGTGATGGGGTGCTATGCACTTCCTAATTCAGAGGGTGGTCAATTTCCTAGAGATATGATGGGAGTATTGCAAGATATGATTGAGGATTAGGTCTTCTTTACATGGGTACCTACATATTTAGTGTAACTATATAGGATTTTGTGGGCTTACCATAGGATGTAACGCTATGGCATCTGTTTTACATTCCTATTGCACTATTGGGCATATGAGAATATTATGGTAGTGTGGCTGTGAGCACTACTAGTACTAGATTGGGACCATGGGTGACAAAGTGTAGGTTACAAGAGGTGGGTTGTCATAGGTGGTAATCCTTGAGTAGAAGAGGTAGTACATTACATAGTATACTAAAATTTAGAGCTGGACGACCTGTATATGATGGACATAGTCTAGTGGACCTATGTCAATTTTCCAAATTTTAGAGGGATGGTTGAGGAGCTATAGGAGTTACATTTAGTGTGGTGAATATAGGTTAGACATGTCAGTGAGCATGAGATTATCCCGATTGAAAAATTCTGACGCCAATTCAGATTACAGTAGGATGTGTCATCACCCTTCCCACAGTACCGCAGGGATGATGTGGAGAGACCTTTGTCTTGACCCCGGCCCACATACCCCAAAAACAATAGGAGGTACCAATGGATACAAGACTAGATTATGTAGAGACCATTGTGGCATATAGACAGTGGTGGGTAGTGGATTTATAGGTAGTACCACCATAGCTAAGTTAGTCAAACTTAGCCACAATGATGGTTTAGAGGTATGCCATATAGGGATAGGTGATTGCGTTGGGATTTCAGTTTATAGTGGCACATGTATAGGTAGTTACTTTGACAATGGAGGTGACTACATTACAGTGTCATCTCTCTAGTACCTAGGCTTAGGAACAAGTACAGGTACATGCACCTACAGGGTAGGTGAATAGGTAGCAGCACTACAAGCGTAGGTGACTGATTTACAAGGATAGTTGGTAGCTTCGTAGGTATAGGTTATGGCCTTACAGACTCAGGTAGCTACATCAGTACCTTCTAAGGCACTGGGATAGGGTCTCGTCGTAAAGGCACTGGCACCAGGACAAGTTCCTCTATTGGTAGGGAAGATTTCATAGGTGACAGTTAGGCTGATTGCACCACCCATAATGTATTTATGGTCATTTTTAGGGATGCCATGAATGAGGCCCACTATTATCAGGACCATCTAGCCACTACAGGTGTTGATTTTCCCTCATACGCCAAGTATAGGGCCCAATAGGTAGCTAGTGAGAGGACCAGGTCCTAGACTCACAACTCAGGTAGCATAGGGGGATGTCAGCCCCAAATATAGGGTGAGGGTGAGGCTACCAGTTCTAGCAGACCTGGCCTTGCTGAGGGCTAGGAGGAGGAGATGGGTGAGCGTGGAGAAGAGTCCATCAAGTGGGGTTGATTTATCATGACTTGTGATACTTATATGATGATTTTCAATTTATATATATCATCTTTTGTGCCGAAGTTGTTGTGAGATTGTATATGATATTTTTTGAGACACTTTGATTATGTATTCCTATGTATATATGTATTGATGCACATACATTCATCTTTATATATTTGATGATTATTATTTAATGGATGATGTACTATTTTTAATTTCAATTATTATTGTGTACCATGGGAACTAGGTGAGTTAGGCATGATTGAGTCTAGGTCATTTAGGCATGATGAAGTCAGGTATAGGCTTGGTTTGATCAGGTATAGGCATGGTGGAGTTAGGTATACACATGGTGGATTCAGGTATAGGCATGATTGAGTCAGGTATAGGAATGGTTTGGTTAGGTATAGGCATGGTGGAGTCAGTTATAGGCATGGTTTGGTTAGGTATAGGCATGGTGGAGTCATGTATAGGCATGGTTGATTTAGGTATAGGCATGGTGAAATCTAGGTAATTTCCAAGTTACTAATATTATGGAAATAATGTATTGTATGTATGTTGTGGTTAAATTTCCAAGTAGTTAATATCATGAAAATATGAAATGATTTAATTATAATATGGTTGTGGTGATAAAATGGTATGTTTGCTTGTTTTTATGATATATTAATTTCTAAGTTTTTGTGTGAAATGGAAACTAACTAGAGTAAAATGTGAATGTAAAGGGTGGAAATTGGTGAGGGGTAAAAGTGGTTTAGCTAACCTCTAATGGCCTCATGCCCTTGGAGTGCTGCCTATATAGACCTAGAGAAAAGGGGCCTCAACCCAATGTAGTTCTCCTATAAGCTAGGGAATAAAATGATAAGGGAGATGAATGGGTCGGTAGGTTTTAGGCATGAGTGATTCTAGGTCATTTAGGCATGGTTGACTATAGGTTGAATAGGCTAGGCTGAGTATAGGTTGAATCGGCATGGTTGTCATCTATATTGAATAGGTGCCATTGATTTTGGTGGAAGATGAATTCCCATAATGTAGGTGTCGAAGTTATAATCCTGTGAAGGAGGATTGATAAGTAAGAAAAGAGGTGAACTATAAGAGGAGACAAAAATATTCCTAATTGGTAAGAACAATTATGAGTCTATCATATCAAATATTGGTTTATGAATGTAAGACCCTAAATGTGTTGCAAGATTGACTATTCTAAGGGTGAAGAAACTCACATGACCATGAAATGACACATTTTTGGAACTTCCCTTGAGTAGGTGGAAGATGAGAAAGAAAATACGATGAGGTGAAATGGGTTGTTTTAGCTTAACCTTGGTGTGAAACAACATGTCTCTTCAGCAAGGTACCCAAGACCAAAATAGGCATTTCCATGATGAGAAAGTGATCTTTTTATTTTTAGTTTTGTTTTATATACTAATCGATATGGGAAGTCTATGTAGGATGAATAGAATATCTCATTGAGGTATTCATGAAGCTTATCAATATAAGAAGATTCAGAATATTTTTATTTTATTTTTATAGTCTTCTTTTTGGATAAACTATGTACAGTATGGGAAGATTTGTATAGTTTTCCTTTGAGGGAGCAGTCTATTTATAGTAGAAAGATAGAAAGACATATTTTATTTTTGAGGGAGTCATCTATTTGCTATAATTTTGACTCAAGGAGTTTGAATTTGAAAAATCTCATATATTACTTTTGAATTGTTTTTTGGACTTTTAGGTCATGGACAAGACTATAGAGAAGTATAGGCTTCTTTTATGAAGACAAACCATAGAAAATAGGGGTTAGATATAAAAAAGAGGTTTTAAGTGAAAAATGAACATGGGATTCCATCCTAAAAAGGAAAAAAAAGTATCCATGAGTAGATCGGTGGTACTCATATATCAGATAAGACTGAAATGTGACGTGTAATCACATGATTCTTGTTTAGTCGTTGGTCCTCAAAAGAGGTAAATGAAAGGGAGGGGTACTCGAGCGATAAGTTTGTAATAGACAAAAGGTTATTTCAAAATTTATTCAACAATATAATGGTTGAAGATGCAAGGCATTTAGGGGTTCAAGTTTGGGTTTACCTTTGAGTGAATATAAACAATAAGCACCTAACCCATAGACATGAGTAATGATATAGGGTCCAAGACAATTAGGAGAAAATTTTCCCCATTTACTTTTCTCTACCTTTGTTACCTATTGATTTTCCTTCAAGCCAAGGTCATTGACCTTGAAGGTTCGTTCTTGGACACATTTTTTGTAGGCTCGTTTGATACATTTTTGGTAGATTTGAAGGAGATCAAGAGCAGTTAGATGGCACTTGTCTAATAACTCAAGTTGTGCTAAACAATTTAACAAAAATCATCATCGTTGAGCATATCTTTGAGTGAGATACGAAGAGATGGAATTTGGACTTCAAGAGGAAAGACAACCTCTATACCGTAGAACAAAGAGAAAGGTGTGGCAGTAGGTGACGTATGAATACTTGTGCAATAATCCCATAAAGAAAAAGTAATGTGCATGTGCCAATCCTTACTAGTATCATCAACCACTTTCATAAGAATTTCCTTTAGGGTTTTGTTATTCAATTTAGCTTGGCCATTTTTTTGAGGATAATAAGGTGAAGAAAAACTGAGTTAAATGCCGAAGATGTCACAGAGTTTCCGTAGGGTTTTGTTTTTGAATTCTTTTCTATTATTAGTGATGAGGCAGTGAGGAACACTAAAACAAAAAATGATGTGATTTTTGATGAATTCACATATTTTCTCGGCCTTAGTAAAAATGAGAGGTTCATCTTCCACCCATTTAGTATAATACTCAGTAGCGGTAATAATCCATTGATGATGTTAGGAAGAAAGAGGGTTAATCTCTCCGACAAGAGACAAACCCCATTGAGAGAAAGTCCAGAGGTATCATGCGATTTGTAAGGTGTGACTAGGGATTTGATGAAGATTAACATGTTGCTGACATTTCACACAATGTTTGAAAAGTCACAACAATATTTGTTTAGGATTGGCCAGTAATAGTCAAGGTGAAGGATGTGCTTAGCGACAGTGAAGCCACTGAAATGACCTCCTCAAATCCTGTCATGAACTTCCTTAATGGTGTATGGAATTTCAGAACTTTCAAGGCATCGTAAGAGGATACCATCAAATCCACATTTATATAGAAGACCACCCATGATGACATAATGAGAGACACTTTTGAGGAAAGCACGTTATTCATTGCGAGTAAGATCTGGAGGTAGATTTGAAAGGGAAAGGTAGTTAGAAAACTGCTTATACAAAAGGTCATGTGGATCAGTTTCAATGTTTCCTACAAGTTTGATGTCTTATATTAGATAAAAAGGTGATTTCAAGCTTTGTACTATGACAAATATTTTTGATTTGTAGGGTTAAGTGAGGATTTGAGAAGAAGGAAAATCCATGGTGTCCACAAATTTATTAGTGGAACGTGGTGTGGTTTGAAGTTCGTAATGGTTAAAGGTAGTCAAAAACATGTCAACATGATGTTTATAATTTTAAAGTATCTCATTACAACACTGGTATATACCATTAACTTGGTTCACAATGAGTTGAGAGTTTCCAAAGATATTAATTGATTTAATATCTAATGCTATGGTGGTTTGAAGACCTAACATGAGTGCTTCAAATTTGGTGATATTTTTAGTACAATCAAAATATATTTTAAAAGATAATGGCATATGCTCACCATCAAGAGGAATGAGGATAAATACGACACTACCTGTAGTCAATTTTTATACCCCTTAATGAATAAGGACAATCTCATGCATGTTAGCCTATCACTCAGTGGGCGTTGGGCACTCACTCAAGGTGTGTGTGGGCATCGATACCCTCTTTTATGTGAGTTTTGTAATAACATAGCATAGATGCAAAATTTAAAGACAGAAGAAACTCCTTATTTAGCTGAGAATTTTGAGTAAATTTTACACTAAAGTATCCATTCAAACAATAAGTACATTGACAAAAGATAGATCTAAACCATTAGGGAAAGAGGATGCATAATGATTATACTCATTCATATGAAACATGTTGAATATAAAAAAATGAAATGCATGAACCATGAACCACATATATTCATAATTGAACATGTCCTAATAACCATATTATATCTATTAGGGGCATTACATACAAAAATGATGGTGCAGATTAGGACCATGTAGCAAGACTAGACTTACGTCCTTTACAATACAAAAAAATTACATGTACCCATCCCTTGATACATCATTATTCCTACAAATATCCTATCCCAACCCATAAATCTCTTCATGTAGTTCTATAGGGATTCTCCTCTCATCTGCTCTTTCTAATCCCCTTTATGTGTATCTCTATGTCTCTCCTCCTCTTTCTTCTATCGGCCACTTGTATTTACAGCCTTTCTCAACACCTTCAAGCCTTTGTAGGAGTTGCAAATCCATTTCTAATTTTCCAAGGTGGTCCTCCATGGGAGCATGCTTCTTCAAAATCAAGTTCTCCACTCTTTACAATGATGGCCTTCTAGAAACTTCCATCGTAAGGTATATTCCTTCCTAGGCCACCCTGTTGCTAGGCTAGCACCTTATCCACTCTACATGTACAGTCAGGTCACGCTTTTCTCATGTTCTTCCTAATATTCCAAATATGGCTAAGTCCCAAAACCTTTTCTCAACCTTGCGTGCATGCCACTTGTTCTACTAAAACTTTTTCCTACACATTTTCCCCTTGCACACCCTTCTTTAAGTGGGTCCTACGTGCCTGCTCACTTCTTTGTACTTAGCCATTAAATTAGGGGCCCAACATCACCCCAGACTACGCCTTTTTTTTTCCCATGATAATACCTTCTCAAAGAATAAAGAATGACTATCCTTGAATAGATTAGAGAAAGAATAAAGGAATGAAGAATTTTGGGGGGAAATGAAAGAATGGGGAAACTATAATTATTTCTACAAGAGGAGAGGGAAATATTTTGTGAAGTCTACATTGAACTTATTTTAGGTATTGACCTCTCTCTATGCTTGTTGACAGAGGTCATCGACTAAGGTGCTCACCTCTTTAAAGCTTAGCCCTTCTCCTTGGGTATCCATCAGTTTCACAATCCCCTCTAAATATTTTCCCAAATCCTCAAATGCGTTCATTCTTCGAGTGATCTAGGGATATAAATATTTCATCCAGTTTATGATTGAACCCCTCAAGGTCTTAATACTCTCTTATTTCTTCTCAACCTCGGCTAGAATTTTGTCTCTTTCAACCCTATTCCCCTTGTTCTTTTCTTGAAACTCCTTGAGGTCTGCCTCATGGGTGGTGACCAGGATACTCACCACTTTATCTCTATTGGTGTAGTTTTCATAGGTAGCCTTAGCGAATTAGGTGGTGTCTTTCACATCCACGAGGAATTTCTTCTACTGGGCCATAATGGCCAAAACCTTCATCTTGTCCTCTTTTTCTCTATGGGTTAATGCCTCCTCTACAGACTCCAAGGCCATTGGTCATTGTACGTACCCAAAATTGTAAGGTACTGTACTGCAGAACGGTGTAATAAGTGCCCCAATGATGATGCAAGTCTCTTCGCAAGGTGTTCGGGATCCAGAAAAGCTTTACAGATATGCATTAACATCCCGCATGCCCCGCTTAGCCCCCGCGTGCTTTGTTTTCCCTGTTTTTCCCTCTTTTCTTGGCTTTTTGGTCTTCAGTGACGAAACCGCCACCCTAAACAGGGCGGCAGTCCTGTAACCACCACCATGAGCAGGGCGGCGGTCCTGTGCGCATTTTCCAGAACACTCTTTTGACGTGACCCGCGTGAAATATCATGACTCACCAGCTTTTCTTGCCGACTTGAGCATGCATTAATGTTTTTGGTCCCCTGGAATAGTGTTTTTCTTTTGTTTAATGTTTAGGAGTTCAGTTTGGATTTGATTTTTGGATGTTTGGATTCCTCTCTGCACTCTCCTCCTCCCTCTCTGCCCGCAGAATGTCCTGAGTATCATGCCCACTCAGGGTCGCTCTCGTCCGTGGCTCCTCTAACCCTCCCTCTGTGTGCTCCTCAGAATCGGAGTCAAATATCTATGGGGTCGTCACTGCTATGAGCAGGACCTGCAGCAATCTGAAGTAACGGTGCCTGAGGCACTCCAGCTCTCCCTCTGGCCCGAACTATCCCCCTGGCTATAATAGGAATGCCAGTGGTAACCACTGTCCAACCACGGCCTTTAGGCCCCCCTATAGCCTCTCGGACTGATCTATAAACAGGTGCTACTAGAGGAAGCATATCCACGTATGGGAGGCCAAACTGCTGAGGAACCCTGCTGAAGGGGTGTACCTCTACCCATCCCACATGATCGATAAGCTGCCCTGTGATGGAGCAGGAGACCAATGTCGTGGTCTCCTCTCCCCATATACCGGCCATAAGCTGGTACGGTGTAGCCTCCATGTCTGCCGTGGTAAGGGTGGCTATTGGTTGGTGAGGTGCTCTGAGCACTGACATATCTGACCATCGGGCTGCCCTCACCGCCCCGGGATCTGCCACCTCCACGCCTCTGCCATACGGAATGAAGCGCTCATACACCCAACTCATGACTAGAGTGGGGTGGCTCAAGGACTGTCCCTGCAATCGGACCACCCTGTATAAGTCATGGTAGGTGGTCCCCAAAATGTCCGCGCCCCAGGCGTATTTCCGGCCATGTCCCTCTATCTGTGCAATGATGGGGCCCCCAACAGTATAATAAGGTGTCCCCTCCCTTGTCCCCGATGAGTCTCGAGGCAAGGATCCCCATAATAGCCTATCGAAAGATAGGGATGGGCAAAGAAGGAATTGATCTGACTCGCACTCCCTTCTTCGGCCCCGTAGAAATGGCTGCATCCCCCATATAACCAGCCCACTGAGCTATCTGTGCCCTGGAACCAGCTGTCTCCAGTTTAAGTCTCCTCCCAATGATCGGGACCCCCAGGATGCGGTAAACATCCTCCAAAGTGATGGTCCACTCACCACGGACCCCTGGCAGTCGGAAGGTGTTCCGATCTGCATCCCAATATGAAAATAGGTCACAAAGAATGTGACTAGATGGAGCAACGTGGGGCACACGCGATATACGCAATATGCCAGCCCTCTGCAATGTGTCCTCCTCATCTGCTGAGAGGGCATCCAATACCCCGGGCATCCAGTCACACTCTCTCTCCCGGCTCCATCTAATATACTCCTCCTTCGCCTACATACACCCAAAAACACACAAGGAAGAGTAAGTTAGTATCTAAACGATATCAAGAGAAGCAAAAAACACATACAAATGCTAAAAATACAAGTACAAGCTTTCAAAATAGGTTCTTTTACATTCTGTTCAGAACCGCCGCCCTGAGCAGGGGGGCGGTTTTGTAACCGCCGCCTTAAAGGAGGCGGTCTCGTGACCGCCGCCCTGTACAGGGCGGCGGTCGCGGTCCGAAAACTCGCGTGGGTTTTTGGGCTTAAAAAGCCCAAAAAATGCAAAAAATGACTATTTTAATCAAAAATGGGGCTTACCCAGTAGGCGCCCCCCTAGATGGACCCTTTAAACCAAACATTTTCGAAAATAACCCCCCCATTGCAAAGAATTTAACATTTCAAATCAGAAGGGGGAAAAACACAAGATTGAAGAAAACCAACATGTGATCTCGCAGGGTGGCGTTCCGCACGTGGAGGCATGATCTCTATCTCACTGCGGACGTTTTGACTCTACTCGCGTAAGAAACCGTCACCGTGGGTCCCAGAGCTCGAAATCAACCAAATCGACTCGCGCAAATGAATAGGAAAATGGGCCCACTTTCATATATATAACACCCCGATTCATTTTAAATATCTTTTTCACAGGTTCGGAGCGCTGACGGAGGTAAGTTTCTATCCTCGCGCAAATGGTACATCCTCTTTCTCTATTATTTTAGCATTTATTTTCCAAATTATTGTATCTATCTGCACTTGAGTTCTCTTTTCATTCTACAGGTGGCGGGAATTTTGGATGGCGTCATTTCGACACACGGACGTGTAAGGTATAACTTCTAACTTCCCATTTCGGGACTGCCATACTCGGACCCACCTTTTTATGCCTCTTCATGGCTAAAACGCTTCTCCGAGGGGGCAATATGTACGTACCCAAAATTGTAAGGTACTGTACTGCGGAACGGTGTAATAAGTGCCCCAATGATGATACAGGTCTCTTCGCAAGGTGTTCGGGATCCAGAAAAGCTTTACAGATATGCGATAAACATCCCGCATTCCCCGGCTTAGCCCCCGCATGCTTTGTTTTCCCTTTTTTTCCCTCTTTTCTTGGCTTTTTGGTCTTCAGTGACGAAACCGCCGCCCTAAATAGGGCAGCGGTCCTGTAACCGCCACCCTGAGCAGGGTGGCGGTCCTGTGCACGTTTTCCAGAACGCTCTTTTGATGCGACCCGCGTGAAATATCATGACTCACCAGCTTTTCTTGCCGACTTGAGCATGCATTAATGTTTTTGGTCCCCTGGAATAGTGTTTTTCTTTTGTTTAATGTTTAGGAGTTTAGTTTGGATTTGATTTTTGGATGTTTGGATTCCTATAAATGCATGGTTTGAGCTCAAGCAAATGGCCTCTCAGTTTTGCTCTGAATTTTTCTCCAAAGTTTGCTTTTGAATTTCTTGTTACAGCAATTTTAGTTTTCCTTTGCTTAAGGTTCTTAGTTTTCTCATTGAGTGCTTTGGTTAGTATTGTGTTGCAGCTGGTAAGCCACATATCCAACTTGTGCAAGTGCAGACATTATTTGGGCCACCATTTTCACTCCAACTTTCATGTTTTCAATGTTGTGTCCCTTTAGTTTGCTTAGAATTGGTAGCATAGTTTGTTGCAGGTTTGTTTTAGCTTTGTGTTGTTGTTGGTAAGCCACAGATCCAACTTGTACAAACAGTATTATTGTTTTGGAGTAAAATAGTCTAGGCAGCCATTAAAGTTGCAGGTTTTGCTCTTCATACAGACTAGTTTCAGGTTCTGGACGCTTTTTGTTGCATGATTCGCAGTAGACCCCGCTAGGAATTGCATAGGCCAAGCTCTGTACTCTTGCGCTATCCCTCTCCTATCCGCATTCTATTCTGTCTACATTCTGAAGGCTGTCCATTGATCCAAATATCTATTCCTGTTGATGCAAGCATTCCACGCTTTTCTGGATTCACTTGAGCACAAAGAACGAAGAGATCATACTGAGGGGACAAGAACACACACACCGTCGGATTCGCCACTGTTCTGCGAAATTCAGGTTCCATCTTTCAAAGTTTTAGTTAGAATTTATCAAATAACGTAGTTAATCATTTTATTTCAGTTATTTCTATTCTCGATATTGCCAGGGAGGTTGTGGGGATTGATAGTTTCTGAGAAACTATGATTCATTCCTCACTTCTGAGGTAGAATTGAGAATCTTGTAGAGAGATTAGTTATTTCGTTGTTTAGAATAGATATACAAAATTGCACAGACAAATAGCTACAATCGGCTATTTTGTTTGTTTTACGTTGTTAGTTTAGTTGTCAATTCTAAATATTTTAAATAGATGCTTTCTTATAAATTGCCAGAAAATACAAAAAGAAATTATATATGCTAGAAGTGTACTTAGATTTTACTTTATTTTAGTTTGTTTCATTACTGCTTTTACATGACAATTACGGGACCTAGGGAGCCCAGGGAATACATTTTCGAGCCAATTGTGCCCCAGCCCAATACCGTAGTGTCAATAACTGATATTGACCAAAACCTTAGGATACAAGTCTTCCAAACAACAACAGACTTCCAACAGATCAGGGCACAGTTGAGAGGGTTAAACATCGAAGACGACCAAGCACATCTGTTTTGGTCAAATCAGCCCAACTACAGATTACCCTAGAAAATACCCACATGACTGTAGAAGGGCTCGAAAGAGAACAAACATTCGGGTCTGATCCTTTAGTTCCACAGCCAGATGCTGGAGACACCCTAGTAGATATAGATACCAGCTTAAGAATCCAAGTTGCGATAACACCAGTAAGGTATTCTGAGAAGATCGCACAACTGTTGGTTCTAAACATAGAAGCTGAAAAAGCTTATGACTACTGGATACTAGGGATCAGAACTTGATCTCTCGTATGACCATAACGGGACCGCAACAACCAAGAGTCTATGGTTGTGATCCACAGATCCCACAGCCTAACGAGTCCATAAGAGAATTAGACATAGACACTGGCCTACGTAAATTAGTATTTCAGTCTACTCTAATTCCACCTCTCATCATTCAACAGTTATCCCTACTAGACACAATAACCAACGAAACTAGAGAATTTTGGACTAGGCCAGAGAATCGTCCATAGAGTTGACTATATCCACCATATGACCCTATCAGGAGAAATACACGAAACCATCCCGGGTCATTTTCCACGCATCCCACAACCCATAGATTGAATCACGCCAGAGCTCGATATTGATTGGAGCCTTCGAGCAGTCATCCTCGCTGATCGATCTATCACACCAGTCCAAGTTAGAAGGGCCTTCTTTGCTTTAGATTCGCAAATACCATTAGTGCGTGTCGAAGACATTAGACTGCCTAACTAGTTTGCCTGTGCATTCTACCCACACCGGCTGTCTCGGCATGACCTCGGGAGGTCGGGTACGCAGAAGAGTTACTTGTTGATTCTCAAGCTCGCCTGTCACTTTTCCGATGTACAAAATTGGTGAACCCGACGTGAAACAATCAAGTCTTTCACCTTCTCTTTGAGAAGTTTCATCTTCTCCAATCACCTTCGCTCCTTCCCATTATTCTGCGGGTATTCATATACCCCCCGAATATGTCGGGATTCGAAGCATATGGTAGACCCTCTTGGGTCTTGAGGCATACTACGCCCAACAGAATAGGTAGTCATCACCCTTACTCTCAATGTGGGGCGACAACTATTCAACTAATCAGTTGTCAACACAAACACCAAGGACTAGATATAACTCGTCCATCCAAATAGAGGGGTTGGAGCAACTTGCTCAAACAAAAACAGAGCCTTCAGGCTCGAACAATATGACACTAACTGGAGAGTCTGCTTCATCTCCTCAGGTATTACTCAGACCACCTATTAGTAGACAATTAGATCCATACTTGGTCTTAGATGATGGACAATCAATACCTTATCCTAGGAGTGAACAACGCTCCCAGGGTATGTACCCACCTGTAGGAACTTTGCAGATACAACCAGAGTTCTCTCCTCAAGAAAATTCCCCTATGCCATCACGTACGGAAAATACTCTCAGAGATGCTTGGCAGGATAGTGATCAGTTCATAGTAGGATATCACATACCTCCGCAAAGCCATGTTATACAACAAACGACACTCAGGCAAAGTACAGTGACTTCACCAAATGAAGTCATTTCAACGTTAGTAGAAAGAGTGCGAGGGTTAGAACTTGCTCAAGAAAATAAAAATCCTCCGTTCATACAAATGGGGAGTTCCAATCCTCCATACCATCCTAGCCAAGTAGATCTCCTCACAGGAGTAGGCACGTTAGGTATGACTCCTCAATATTCACAACAAGTGCCAACTAGACCCACTATCGCTAGCACTGTTCCTCCTGGTCCAGTACAGAGCAATCCATTCCTAGATAGTACACCTTCGTACTTAAACATGTACTCCAAATCACCACAAGGAGATATGTACTCATCCCCCGGCATGTTTGCTCCAACGCAGGGACCTCCTTATGCCCCTGCAAACGCGTATGTTATGTCATATCAACAACCCGTTCCGCCACCCCGCCTCCTCAACAGGCACCATCAATGGTTGAGACGTATGCGATAGGGACTTATTCAGAATATTTAAAGGAGCCCTTAGATTTCGCCATACGAAGCGTTATGCTTCCAAGGCCTCTTCCCGATTTTCCCAAATACAAAGGAGAAGGAGATCTGAATGCACATATCAAAGCTTACGCTACAGCCATTCGAGAATTACTTCCATGGGATGGGGTTGTTGCTAAAATATTCCCCAAAACGCTGGAAGGCATTGCCCTCGATTGGTATTACAGAATACCTGAGGCTTCCATACATTCATTCAAACAACTCGTGTCTGAGTTCATCAAAGCCTTCGACATGAACAAACTACTAAGGACAGGAATCAGGGAGTTCTTGCACATCAAGCAAGAACATAACGAGTCTGTCACCCATTTCATCCAAAGGTGGCACACAGTCCTTTATTCCTTGGCAAGCGCTCCAAACATGGATCAGATGGAACTATGTGATTTATTCCTTCATTCTCTTAGCAGAGAAGTGAAGGAAGAAGTCCAGAAGTTCCCACTAAGGACTTATGACGAGGTACTTGAGAGCGCTCTGCGAATTGATCAAGCAGCGATAGATAGTGGCCGTAAGACGTATGGAGCAAACGGGAGGTTAATCACCTCTACTCAAAACACTACAACCACTACAAGTGTGAATCAAGGACCCAAAATCCTTAACAAAAAATCGTGGGGGTAACAACAGATGGGGTAACTGACCAGCCCAAGAGGGTAAATGTCGTTAATACTCCGTTACAAACAAACAACCAAAGACACAAACAATTTTACCCCGACGATCAATACGGTGGATTTTAATAATCCACAACAACAACGGTGAAATCCCATACAAGGACCAAGCCAAAACTCCTTTGGTTATCAAAACCAAAGTCAAAACCAGAAACAACAAAACTTTAGTCCTAATAGGCAACAGTTTGATCGGAATTTTAGGCCACAATATACACCAAACCAACAAAACGGGAATTACAACCACAATTCTTATTGTGGTTTCCATAAAATTCAAGGGCATGACACTAGAACGTGTCGTGATTACAAAAAATTCATGCAACGCTTGCCAAATGAGCAAAAACAATTCTTTATGGATATGTTCTTAACAGATCCTACGTCACCAATGGTAAATACCTTCGCAGGGGCAGTTTCCCCTCAGAATGCCCCTCTCAAGATCTTTAATGATCCACTCCCAAATCATGATAACGATAGGTTGAAACCAGCTGGAACAAACAAAGGTGCAGTAACAAGAAACAACGATCACGAGGCCTCAACCTCGCTAAATCCATTAGTCGCGCCACAACTAGGAAGTCAACCACGACCTAAGGTAGTTGGATTAGTAGAGTTAGACTCCGAATTACCCGTTGAAGCAATTACAAGAACACGAGAGTATTTCTCTCAACCAAGTCCAAGCCACCTGCCAGAAACAGATAACATCCAGCAAACCGTAGCAAAACCTATGGGTGCTTACGATCTAATTAATGATCTAACAAAAACCTTCTCGCATATTTAATTCCTTGATTTACTAAAGAATTCCCCTGCTCACAGGGCTGCTCTTTTAGAGGCGTTAGGTTTGGGTCATTTAGTTAGTATCACTCCACCACCAGAAGCGCAAGTAAATCATATAGACTTTGATGTTTATCCACCGGGACAGGCGAATAGGGATGTTGAATTCATATTCGAAATAAGTAAAATGCGTACAGATGCTGAGATCGCACGCCAAGGCGATCCAACCCTACACTTGCAAGTACAAGTTTATAATAACTATGTAAAATGGGCAATGG
Source organism: Taxus chinensis (assembly GCA_019776745.2). Lineage (NCBI taxonomy): Eukaryota > Viridiplantae > Streptophyta > Pinopsida > Cupressales > Taxaceae > Taxus > Taxus chinensis. The sequence goes on along the minus strand of CM034150.1, from coordinate 879,511,036 downwards.
TTTATGACGGGGCTGTAGTTAACATAGTCCCTTTCTCTTTTCTCCAAAAATTGGGATATGGAGAAACAAACTGTTCTACTACACGAAATACCTTGAGAGGCTACGATAGCCTTAAAGCCACGTCGATAGGAACCATAATACTACCGGTCACTTTGGGACCTAAAACAATCCTGACTGAGTTTTATATTATAGATCAGGAAACTAACTATAATATGATCCTCGGTCCGACCATGGATACATCGAATGAAGGCAATCCCTTCCACGCTATTTCAAGAAGTAAGATTCTTGCATCTGGGAAAGGTATTTGTGGCCAAAGGTGATCCAAAGCCGTTTGACGTACACCTAGCTGATTTAAAGAAAAGACCAGGTATACACTCAGAATTCGAACTTCCAACAAACCAACTTAACAAACCCTCTGACCCAAAGCCAGAGGAAAAGTTGATACCTACGACGGATCTTGAAACTACCAACATAGCCCAAATAATTCCAACCCCTAAAGGAAAAAACTAAAGAAATAGTATCATTAGGGACTACTGCGAAGATCATTGAGTTGATAGAACAAGATTCACCAATGTTCTTACCATTCGATTCAGTAGGTATCGGATTTTCCCTAGGTGTTGGTTCCTTGCCAGCAGAATATCTCTGTATGGTAGAAGTAGAATGTGCAAACACAGCTGATACACCTACATCCATACTCCCGGCTAAGTATTGGACTCTCCATTTCGATGGAGCTAAATGCCGTTATGGAGTGGGGGTAGGTATAATTCTTACCTCACCCGAAGAGAAGGTCCTCCCATTCTCTTTTAAATTAAACTTTGAATGCACAAATAACGGCGCTGAGTACGAAGCCCTCCTCCTTGGCCACACCTTGTTCCGATGATCAATATAGCCCATCCTCTGAACCTGTGATGCTTCTGTGCTTTTTCTCCATGTGTGCATGGCCTTAGGAAATCTCACAGCTAAACTGGGATCCCCTCCCATGCTACCATATTCTTTTTCTACGCTTTCCTCCTCTACTCCCATCATCACTAGGTCCGCATTGTGTTCCATCTCTTGCTCCACTAGGTCTTCAATGATCTTGGCTACTTCCTTCTTTGCAGCCTTATCAATATGTTCCTTATTGAGGCTTGGGGTCCTTTGTTCTTTTGTGACTTCCTCACTTACCCCCCTATCCTAAGTGTCCTCTTCTTTCTTTTCATTCTCCCTCTTGGAAAAGATGTATTCATTCTCTTCATCCTCTCCTTCCTCCTCTGAGTCATGATCCTCGTAGATAGGTTGGTCCTTGCCTCCTAGTTCATATTCATCATCATCATCTCTCTTGCCTCCATAGGCCTCCAAGCTCTTTGCATCCTCTGAATCATTTTCTTCTATCACATTCTACTTATTTTTGGTAGGATATTCTTCTTCCTTCTCCTCCTCCTCCTCTAGTGACCTCTCTTGGGTGATGGTTTCCTCATGCTTCGGTGCTTCTTCCTCTAGATTATTTACTTTCACTGGAGACTTCTTTCTCCATGTATAAGTACTAGGCTTAGCACTCTTCCCCAACTCACTTACCACTTGTGTATCCTAAACACTTGGTGCTTTCATCACCTCTTCCCTTTCCCTCTTTTGTGGCATAGGAATATTTCTACTTGTGGGGTCCTCAGGGATGGATAAATCATTTTCCAAGTATGCATCCTTTTCAAATTTTATCCTAATGCGAAGGTATATTCTTGTTGCAGCCCTTCCAGCAATTGGAAAAGTCACTGGTTTCATCATTTGTATCTTGTGGGAGACATATCTCTCCACATATGCACGCTTCTTGGGGTAAACCAACTTCCTGCGTAGCTCTCTGTGGTCTTGATCTACTTCACTAAGGTCAAACCTTAGTCTCTTGGCCTCTTTAAACATGTTCAATCCCACTTAGAAGTATTGTGTGGTGAAAGAGAAGGGAATATTGAACCATGGGCTCATTATTTCATCTGTCAACCTAAATCTACCAATGCAGAAGTGTTGATATACATTGAATTCAGTTTTTCCTTGTACGAGCATGTGTAACTACTCTGGAATTCTCCATTCTACCCCGAACACATCCCTCATGTGCTTGTACCATTTCTCTAAACACACCTTGTGAGTGGTTGTCATTTTCTCAAAAGTTTATTTTTCGAACCACTTCGCAAGTAAGGGATCATCTTCTAGATACTCCCAAACAAATGATCCCGGCCCATCGGGCACTCCGATTTCTGAGAAGACAATAGTGAGGAGGATGTTCCCAAATAATTTTTTTTTTCCCTCCTGTGCGCTGCTTATGATTTCATCTGTGATGAAAGTGGATAAATTGTAGATGTTCCCCTCGACTATTTTCAAGCACACATTCAACCATGCCTTGTTCACCTGCATCCATCTCTCTTGATCATTAAGCTTTGTAACCAGGCACGTGCTCATTCTCATCACAGGGTCTGGGATCTTAGCAATGTCAAAGTATCACAACCCTTTCTTATAGGTGTACACAGCTACTATCTCCTTGATGGCCTCCTTGTCACTCAATTCATCATCTAGACTCTCTCCCTTATAGGTAAGGCCTGTGAACTTTGAAATTAACTGGGTAGTTATGCACATATTGTGTCCTGCAAAATAGAAATGATCCACGTGCACGTGCGACATCAGCCACTAGTAAAGGCACTCAAGCTTTCTAAAGTATGGCAGTTCATAAAGTTACAACAACCCTACCTTCTCCATCTTAACATTTACCTCATCATTGTAAATGGGCATGCCTTCTAGTGTTCTATTGTTGGTAAGGTGTACCAATTCCAAGGCCATCTCCTTCTCTGTTGTAGTTATGCGATGGTTATAATTACTCACTGTCATCTTCTTTAGGTCTGATTCCCATTCTTTTCTTAGCAACACCCTGTCTAGGTACAGCATCTCTGCATACCATTCTTCATTTGTGTTCTCGACGGTTGTTGTTTGTTTTCCCTTACCCTTTTGTTTATGCTTCTTTGGTGAGATGGTTGGTTTTCTAGGTGCCATTTTTTTAACTAGTTTTAGCACTTAGAACTTCTCCCTCTTAATCTTCTATACTACTCTATGCAGCCCCAAGCTTGATCTTCATGGAAAACTCCTTCTAACTCCATGCCCTAGTTTCCAAACCCTAACTGGAAAAACCCTTCCACAAGACGATGCTTACTTACTTAACTTCTCCACACCTGTGTACTCCTTTCTTACTGGTTTTTGAATTTACCATAGCTATGCACTTCAAATCTCTCAACTGCTTCCTTCATCGCAAAGATCTTGTTTGGATTCCATAGTTCACAAGATCTTTCTTTCCTTCGTAATCATAATGTAAATAATGAAGTGCTCAATCTCTTTTCCTAACATTAAATGCTCTCTCACCTACCACCATACTTTGACCTTAAATGCAACCTTTTCCACTACTTTGGTCTTAAGCGCCTTTTTCCCACACACCAAATCTTGTGGGAAACCCCCTTTACAACCTTCTGGCATGTAAAATCCAACCCGATTGAAGACTCTTACGCACGCATTCAATGCACCTAAGGCACTTCTTCCGTCCTTTTCCCTATTTTTTCCCTTGCCTACCTCATATTGTTCGTGTGCTCTTCTTTTTTTCTTGTACATGGTTTCTTCAAGGTTTTCTTGAGACCAACCATTCACGTCCATCTCTTCTCTACGTGCTTATTAACCTTACATGACTTTAGTTCTTTTATCAGGCTATTCACCGCAACTTCTACTACCAATGCAAACTTGTATTATGGGTCTATACTTTTCTTTATTCCACACCACACTAAAATAGATGTGTGGTCCTCTATGCATGCACAACCTTCAAAAAGTAATGTGGTTACTAGTGCACATGGCATAAAACAAAATAACATTAAGGAATGAACAATGAGAAAGGGAAACACAAGAAAAGAAAACTACATAAAGGGAAACTTATGCTCAATGGAAAACCTACCTTATTACAAACACCGAGAATACTTATTTATAGTAGGGATTTTACCTACTCCCATTGAAGTGTCCTAGTAATCACATCCCATCTAGTGCTTGCAATTGGCATGCGCTTGAATCAAGGATGTATGAGATGATGTAAGGGCTCAAGCAATGGACTTTTAGCTTCCCAATATGGTGCAAAAACTTGGAATCATATAGCAAAACCACCAGCCCAACCACAAACTTCTTGTTCTTGATGTGAGGATCATGCCATTCCTTTTGTTTTGTTTTTTCAATCTTTTGGCTCCACCTGGTGAGTGGCTTTCTTTCATCCAACTGCATAAATTTTTCAATCCTTTCTTCCAGCGCTTTCTCATCGGCTAATCCTCCCACACGCACTATTGCAGTGAAGGTAACATGAACTCAACTAGGAGGATATCCTCCATGCCAAACACCAATTGAAATGGTGTGGCCTTATTTAACATCTTGTAGGTTTTCCTATATGCCCAAAGAATGGCTGATACTTTGTCATACCAATCTTGTCTACCAACATCACAAATATTATTTAATGTGTGACTAAGCATTTTGTTAAATGTATCAGCAGTTCCATTTGCTTGAGGGTGATAGGGGGTAGTCTTGTGATGGGCCGCCATAAATTCTATTAACATAATCCTAACCATCTCCTTGAGAAAGTATGTACCTCTACCACTTGTCAAACTTAATGGGCATCCATACATGTTGATTATATTTTTCCACAAAAATCTAGTAGCTATAGACATTTTAAAATCCTTCATAAGTGTTTCCTCTACCCACTGTTTCAAATAATCAGTGCAAGTGATGATATACCATGAGCCATTCCTTCACGCTGCTAGCAAGATTGGTCCTACAAATTCAATATCCTATTTCTCAAATGGTTATGTGCTATCTATTGGTCGTAAGGGCATTTCATCCCTCTTTCCAAGTTTTCTTAGGCGCTGGAAATGGTCACACACCTTTCAAAATTCAATACAATCTTGGTAAATGGTTTCCCACCAAAGCCCTATGAGTAGAATCTTCTACATGCTTAAATTTCCTGCATAGTGTCCTCTTGTGATCCCATCATGTGCTTCTTCCATAATTGCAATGTACCCATGTTCTAGCATGCATCAGTGCAGAACCTCATCACATCCCAATTTGTATAGATCTCCACTAATCAGCATGTAAGGCATGGCACAAATGGCCAATTTTTTCCTCTACAAGTCCTTCATTCCTTCTAGCGCCATGCTTGTCTTAAGAAATACTACAATGTCCTCCAAATCTGAGGGCACGCGACGTAACTTAAACAGTTCTATGTCTAGCATAGTCTCCCCAATGCTCTACGCATCCTCCCCTGAGTCAATCCTAGACAGATGATCGGGTCCAGAATTACTCTCTCCTAGATTCACAACCACAGTGAACTTGAATTCTTGAAATCACATGACCCACCAAAATATGCGCCCTTGAAGAAAAGGCTTATTGATTAATTATTTTAATGCCATGTGGTCCGTGTAGAATATAAAGGGTGTTGCCAACGGATACTACCTAAACTTATGCAATGTGTAGATCATGAATAATGCTTTCCGCTCAGTAGTTGTGTAATTTTTCTCTGCTGGTGTTAACTTTCTACTAGAAAAACACAAGGGATGATCAACAATTCCTTCACTAGGTTATGTCATTACTGATCCAATGGTTGTGCCTGAGGCATCAACATGAACATGGAAAGGCTTAACCCAAGAAGGGAATCATAGTATGGGTGTAGTGACAAGCTTATCCTTTAAAGTATTAAATGCCTTTTGTTTCACCTCTCCCCAAAGGAAGGAACTCTTGTGTTTAAGCAACTCTTCTAACAGCGTGACTATCCTAGCATATCCCTTGATGAAATTTCTGTAATACCTTGTATGCCCAAGGAAACCGCGCACTACACTTTGGATAGTAGGCTCCCCCAACCCCAAAATTACAACAACTTTGGCGGGATCTACTAGTAATGCCTCCCTACATATGATGTGCCCCAATAATGTTCTAAATGGGGTAGTAAAGACACATTTCTTAATGTTGAGGGATATTCTCAACTATCAACTTCTCTCAAACATTAATCTTAAGTTATCATAGTAGTCCTTCACTAGCCCATACACTATCTAATCATCCAGATAGACTTGAAGAAATTTGTGAATAAATTCCTAAAATGCATGTACCACAATGCACGAGAACACAGCAAGCACATTCTTCAACCCAAAGGGCATGATCGTATAGGAAAAAATTCCCCACTCAGTGGCAAAGGTTGTCTTCTCCTTGTCCTCCTTTACGATCCATAACTGGTGGTACCCTGAAAATCCATCCGTAAAGGAATAGACTTTGCGTCCAGCCACTCCTTCCAAAAAAATTTCAGTGAAGGGGGTTGGAAAAGGATCGATGACACAAATGGCATTCAACTCCCTACAGTCTACACATATCGTTATCCTTCCATCCTTTTTTATACTAATGACCATTAGACTTACCCATTCTAACTCTTCAACAGCTTCAATGATACCCACCTCTATCATCTTATCTATTTCTTCCCTAACCTTCACGTGAATTTTAGGATTCATTCGGTATGGCCTCTTCCAAACCAGGCACACACCCTCCTTTAACTTGATCCTCATTTCCCCCAAGGAATGGTGAACGCATTTGATTTCATGATACCGATGAGGGAATAAATCCTGGAACTCACGTAACAGATCAATGATCTTAGAGACCTCCTTCTTTGACCAGTAATCCCCAATGATGGCCTCCTTAGGTTCCTCTTCTGTACCAATGTTAACCATTTTTGTCTTTAATGGTTCATGGTAGGCATGTGCATGTTCACCAGTACTATCTATCACTTCGTGCATCCCTACAAAATGGTTAACATCTAGATTCTCCATTTCCCCCCCATCTATGACATAAACCATCTTTCCTTTTTCCTTTTCTATGCATGCTTGCTCAAACTTCATCTCCTCTGACTCATCCTCATTAAAGTGTGCCTCTAAACTAGGATCACCTAGTAAATCTAGTAGCATGTATTCTGTCATGGCACTATCCCCCATCGTAAGGTGCTTGACCACTTGTAATGCCTTATCTACTGATGGCTTTATACTCTGATATTCAAAAGGTTGGATGAGATCAGTTTTCAACTCCTGCCAATTTCCTTTTTGGCAACGTGTTTCTAAATGAATATACCATGCACAAGCACAACCTTGTAGTGTGGAATACAAATTTTGTACCCATAATTATGGTGGGAAGGCTTCTGCGCCTCCTATCCAAGCCTTCTCATATGCTTGGATATGGAATAAAGTGGTCTCTTTACCATGGTAGTCTTAAATGACCGTGGGTGTGTTGCTTCTAGAAAACCTTACAGAGAACATGATACTTACCGTACACCACTCCAAGAGATGCTCCCGATGTGTAGGCCACCAATGTGTTGCAGCCCCAAGTAGGTTCTAACTAAGCATCCCTCTTCTTTTTTCCTCATTTTTCCATTGAGCTTCCATGTCCCATAAGAAAATTTTAGGGTATGTCCCTCCAAAGTAACTTGGTAACTTCTTCCCTCCTAGGCACTTGAGTGAGTGTGCTTTGGTCACTTTTGTTATAGACCCCCTCATATTTTACCCAATTAACTCATAGGTCTCGTGTGCCCAATTATCACACACCATGCTTGTGGTATCACTCACAAACTGGGCATCCTCAAATTGGATAACTTCTTCTGTAGAGTGAATTATCTTTGGTTCTCTGATGAAGCACCCATAAATTCTATCAAGTACCTCTTCTCCCAAAGGTTCAGTGTAAGGTTTCGACTTCCCATCCATCAGAGGGATGATGACCCACTCTTCCTTTTTTTCGAAACTGATATGTCCTTTATTTAACCAAAGGTCAGCATTGTTCTTATAGCACCATGGGTGCCCGAGTAATGCTAGAAAATTTTCTGCCTTGGTGAGTGCCAAGACTTCAAAGTATCCAGTAAACTTGGCCCCCTAAATGGTAATCATTGTATCCTTTAATAATACAATGGGAATTTCCTTAGTTTTGTTTTCCATATATAGTACATTCAAATATGGCTATAATGTGGGCCTTCCCATTTGATGTCAGCCATCCAATGTAATAACATTGAATTCTTATCGCATGTCAATTAATATGTTACTTAGAAGCCAACCATCCACAATTGCATTTAGTGTGATTTCTTTGTCATAATCAAGACTATGGGGGGGAGGTTTACATGCACCACCTACCTTTTACACTCCACTCCAGCGAGTGGCATCTTTTCTCATAGCCATTCTCCTAGTAAGGGAATAATAATCTCTTTCCTTAAAATTTTACATACATCCTTAACCTCATCTTGGTCCTTCTGCGGAGCCTTAGCATTTCTTCTTTGCTCCTATTACCTAGACTGCTCCTTTAGATACTAGTTTATCCCTGCAAACTCTAAATAACATCTATTATTTCTTGATACACCTCTTTCTGGTGGGCAGGGTCCAGATATTTCTTATGCACCACTTCTTCTCTTGAGACTATAGTATTTTTCTTGGTACTTCTTTGGCACGTGCATCCTCTACTCGTGTTGTCACTAGAACAAGTTCTAACCCTGACTCACGTGCCATTCTAGGCATCCACTATGTGATGGCCTTATTTCTCCTTACCATCTCAGTGGCCTTTTCCTTCCAATGCTTCTGGATCTTGTGCTCAAACAACTAAGGGTACTCCTCATACTTATTTTTTTTCCCATACCACGAGCACTACAATAAATCTAGACACTCATGCCTATAATGTTCTGTAGATCCACAGTTATAACAGGTTCCTCATGGGAACTTACTTATTCCTCATCCATGGTTATTGCAACCATAGAATCCTCCATGAGAAACTCTTCTACAAGCCCCTCCATCTGCACGTCCTTCATAATGGTGATCATCTTCCTTGGAACCACTAGTAAGGTTGGTCTGGTGTACACCATGATTAATGGCCTCATGGATTTAGTCAATAAGCCTATAATCCTTAGTATCATGGGTCATAGAGGTGCATATATTATAGTAGCAAGACACATTCTTCCGAATTACATGCTATAACAGGAGACATCTACTCACATCATGGTCCCCATGAAAAATATCACAATCTACCGCTATGGCATGTACTGATTTCTAGGGGCAACTATTCTTAGCATGCCCCTCTACTTCACAATTTATACACCACATTCTACTGCGAGTCTCATGGGATGAGTTTACAGATATTTTTTCCAGCTATTTAGACATGGCAGTGATTTTAGCCTCTAGAAAAGGGCTCACACTAGTATCAACACTCCCAACTATTTCAGCTCGTAAGGCAGCCTCTGGAGCCTCATGCGGGTCAGTAAACATTTTATGGGACAATTCCCTCCTAAATGGAGTGATCAACCCTCCAAGAAACCATTAATCATTCTATGAAAGTGAATGTCATATGAAAATTTTTACAGGAGAGTCTTAAACCATGTGTCATACTCCCGCACACTCTCTTCTATTCCTTGTTGGATCTCCTTCAAAGCGTTGATGCTCTTCTGCTCAAACTCAGGGATGTGGAATTCTGCTAGGAAGGAATTTTTCAACATGATGTAATCTACCAATGTCTGATGTAGGTCATACTTCTCATACCAGCTATGTGCATGCCCTTGCAACATCGTTACAAATTGACTGGCCTTTCATTCTAGGGTTTTGATCCCCTTCGTGTGCTAGAGGAATTCACACTTGTGAACATGCTCCGCAGCATCATCTATACCCTGGTAGTCTGGAAAGTGTAAAGACAATTTAAATATTACCTGAGGAGGTGGTTGAGGCCCCTTTCCTCTTGATCCAGATCCTTGGTTTCCTTCAATGTTTCCTCCAGTGTTCCTATTATCCAGATGAACCCCCTGCTTATTTTGGCTAACTTGCCTTTATTTATTCCTTCCTTGTGCTTCAACTTCAATTTTCACACATTTTAAGCACTTAAAGGATTATGGAAATGGATTCATCAGATAGATCATTATTTTCCCTTTCTAGAAAGGTAAATAAGTCCTCCTAACTCCAAATATTTTGCAAGTTATGGCTTGGTGGAGTTTGGGGGGGAAATTTTCCCAAGGTGGTCTCGCGGGAAAAAAAATTGGCACATAGCCCTTTTGGGAAAAAAAGCTCAATGGAAAATTTTGGCCCAAGGGCCCACAAGGAGTTGACAGGCCAACACATGTCTCAGCGGCAGATGTCAGGGGAAGTTTTTGGCACTTGGCCCTTTTAGTAAAAGTGCGCAAAAGGTAAAAGTTAGAGTGCATCACCGCCAAGCGATGTGAAGGCGCCACGTGTCATATCAAGGCAGGAGTCGGGGTGGCAGAAGATTTTGGAAATTTTTTCCAAATTCAGAAAATGCATAAATGTGTGCATTGAACCCATGGCCCCATCAACCAATCAAATGGTGCCACGTGTCCACGTTGGTAGCAGATGTCGGGCCAACGGAGAATTTCGGGAAAAATCTCCCAATTGTGCAAAAGGGCAGAAAGTGATCCCAAGGCCCGTAGATCAGCCATAGGGTGACACGTGGCAGAAGAGTGGTGGGGTGTGGAGAATTTTTTGAAATATTTCCCAAATTCAAAAAAGAGGAAAATTTTCAAGTTCCAAACCACCAACCTGAATTTATCCCTAAAATTGCCATTTTTGCCCTAAATCTTCAGAGGGGCATAACTTTCGATCCCAAGCTCATATTTTCATGTTCTTTATATAATTCGAAATCTTGTGAAATCATCTACATGATGGAGGGTTCAATTTTTATTTTTGATGGATATTTGTCAGGAGAAAAATGGGAAAACGTCTCTGGCATGTAAAAAACATAGAAATGGTTCCCAACCACCAAAATTAATGAAGTATGGGCCTCTGTTTTGCTCTGCAGAGCAATGTACTTTGGTGTATGGGTTTTTCCATGAATCCCATCACTTTGTAGGTGAGATTGAAGGGATTTTTTGGTGGTTGGAGTTTCAAATTGATTTTCCTACATTTTCCACATTTCTTTCATTTTGTTCGATGGTTAAAAGCTAGTTTTGGCTCATTTGTAAAGTTTTGTTCATCATTCTTCTTTACCTCTCCCTTCGTTTCTTCCCCAAGGTCAAAAATGGAGTTTGAACCTCCTCCCCTACTATGTAATGGATTTTTTTTCCTCTTACCAGAAATGATGTTTTGTGCAAACTTCTGGAGCAATAAAAAACATGTTTTGTGATGCATTTGTCCATCCTTGCTCATTTTTGGCTTGTTTTCTTCTTGCCTCTCTTCATTGTTGGTATTTGTGCATGTTTGGATGTTCATTGCAGGTTTTGGAGCTATGTTCATGGAGTTTTGGAACATTTTTTGTGTGAAATCCATCCTTGGTTTTGTGATGCACTTGTCCATCCTTTCCATTGCTCACCTCTCTTTGTTCCATGGCAGTTTTGATAGATGTTCAACATTTTCCTTCTTTGGTGTATCACCGTTTTAGTGTAGGTTCTATTTTTCCATCTTTTCTCTCTCTCTCTCTGTCTCCTTGGCATAGTTAGATTAGGATTAGATTAGCTTGCCTAGCACTAGAATAGCTTATGGCAGGTAGTTTAGGAAGAGGAACCAACCTTCTCTGGAGAGATTTCCCCATTTGTAAAGGTCCCACAATTTGGGAAAGCTCAATGTTGTGCATTCACACCAAATGACATTGACTTAGAAAAGTAGATCCATAGGTCATTTTGGGGGTGCTGTGAATTTGCACTAACAGTTTTGGCACACCCAGTGGGACATTAGAGGTATTCCACTTTATTTTTGATAGGTTGGTGTGTTCTTGTTAAAGATTTAGCCTTTGGAGGCATATTCAAAAGCACATATGGTGACTCCATCTGGTAAACAACTCATTCTCTGAGTTGCAGACTTATTTTCCATTCATTTCCATTCATTCTTCTTTCCATCCCTTTCACTCTTTTCCATTCCATGAAGTTGTGCAATCATGACTTCATTTCCATCATGGAATTCACATTTACAACAGTAGTACATTCCACCTCCAACATGTTTTACAACTCCTTCAAATCAGCATTTTGAACAAATTCAAAATCAGCATGCATACCCATATGAGTAGAAATGCCAAAGTTAGTTTGGCTTTGAAGCATATCAAGCACAAGAGTATGCATATGATGAGGGCAGTCAAGAAGAAAATGCAGATTTTGTGGAGAAGATCCAAAAAATGGAGATTGGCATGGTGCAATCAAGGGCTCAAGCACAAATGAAGGCATTTTAGATTGGTTTCAGAGCACCATGTCCATGGGGAGGCCCTTTTCCAAGACACTTTAGCCCTCAGGAGAAGTTGGACTTCATGATTGAGATGCTGCCCCAACTTGCACAATAGACAACAGAGATAGAGGCCTACAAACTTGGTGCTGAGCAACCTTGTCAATGGGTAAGTTCTACACCATCATCTGGTTTTTCTCCTTCCATTCCTCAAGCAGCACCATCTCAATTTGGGATTCAAATTCCAAGCTTCCCATTGAATGCTGCCCCAAGTGTTGATTCCATTTCTCCATTCCCTAGTCTTCCACCCCATCTCAATTCTTCTGTCATTTTCCCTTCCAAACAGTCCATTCCCTCAAAATAAACAAGAAGTTCTACCTCCTCCACCACCACAAACAAATGCAAAATTGGTTGAACTCCAATTTGTTTCTCCTCTTGCCTTCCCAATTCCATGTGGGGAAGAAGAAATTGCAAAAATCAGTCATGAAGGATAGCAAGAGGAAGAACCAAGCAAAGAAGGAATGATTAAGAGCTTAGTAAGTTTGGATCTTAGATATGGGATTAAGAAAATTCCTTTGCTGGTGAAGCCTACAGAGGAGGTAAAGGTTGAAGAACAAGTGGTGGCCAAGGCTGATTTTGAAGAGAAAAAAGAAGAAGCAGATCAGAAATCAATTTTCTCAGAATGTAGTGTCCATGTTGGCACTCTACTTGAAGAAAATGTTGATCCAATAGAAGTTGCACAATCAGCCATGGAAGAAGAGAGCTCTAAAGGAGATCTTGCAGCCCCAACTTGTCCTCTAGAGCAACAGATTGAAGAGTTTGATTTGAAAAACTTCATGCTAGAGGAAGAGGTCATTCAAGAGCAAGATGGTCTTCAAGCAGTAGAGGAAGAACAAGGTGCTCCAAATCCAAAAGAAGAGGAGTACATTCTAGTTGTGGAGGAGAAACATGCAAGTCCAAGAGATTTGAACTCAAAACAGGCTATAGAAGAACTTTCAGTTCTTCCTTCCACTTCATCTCTCTTGAGTTCTAGTGTTAAAGAAGAGTTTTATCTTTCAAACTCAATGATTGAAGATGAAGGAAACCATGGTGAGCAAGTTGCAGATCAAGAGAACACCATGGAGGAAGTTGAACATTTGCAGTAGGACAACAATGAGATAGTTTATCTGTCAGATTTGGAGGACTGTTTTGATGGAGAGGAACCAATTGAAATCACACCATTTTCTCCTCCTTCATCCACCTTCCAAACACAAGAACCCACTGTCATGAAGGAGAACTTTCAATTGCAGCAGCCTACAGTTTGCAACATGCCTCTTGAATCAAAGTTGGAAGAATTTGATCTTCCAAAAGCTACAATGGAGGAACTCCATAACCAACAATGTATTGCAACAAGTTACAATAATGCAAAAGCAACTTCATTGGATGTTGCAATCAATAATGATGAGCTGCATATTATAGAAGAGTTCCATACTGCCATGAAGGAAGGAAAAGAACATGAGGATTCCATCACCTCTTCCACATCATCCATCTAAGAAGGTCTACAAGAGGACTCCATTTTTGGAGTTAAAAATCAGAGCAATGGGCATATCAAATGGATCAGACCTTGCCCAATTAGGTATTTGGCTTCATTGGAGCTAAAGGAGAAGTCAAAACCAGTCATGCTTGCTTCTAAGCATGAGGATGAGCTACAAAGTACCAAGGATCAACTGCAATACCTCTTCAATCCAAATGTAGAGCAACTAAAAGAGGTATTCAATTTGCTTTCAGCTGACACCTTGCTAATTTTGGTAGAAGACCAGCTCCTTGTTGATTTTCCACTCATCTAAGCAGCCATACTCAGCTCCAAATCATTTGCATGGCTGCCAATTTTGAAGAAAGGAAGCTATTTTGCACAACCAGTTGCAGGGTTTGTTTAGCTTACCTTTACTTCCAGTTAAAGTAGAGTAGGTAGGTTTGCTTTCAGTAAAAGAAGTGCTTGTGCACACTCTGCATATCCCACTTGGGGTATGTATGATTTCCAATTTTGTACATAGTTTTTGGTGTTGTTGTATTACTCTTGCACAGTCCATTTCAGTGGCATTTTGGTGAAGATCAACTCCAAGTTCGGTGGGTTTCCAAGTGGCTCAGAGGTCAGATTTTCATAGTTCAGATCAGAATTGGTTATCATGCTTGACTCCATGCCCAATGGATGCTTCAAAGGCCACTGATCATTCATCTAGCAGGCAAATGACCCCTATGAGTCACCAAAATTATTATCCAAAATGAGCCCCCTACTTATTTTGGCTAATTTTCCTTCATTCTTTCCTTCCTTGTGCTTCAACTTAATTTTCACACATTTTAAGCACTCAAAGGATTCTAGAAATGGATTCATCAGATAGATAATTATTTCTACTTTCTAGAAAGGTAAAGAAGTCCTCCTAACTCCAAATATTTTGTAAGTTATGGCTCAACAGAGTTTGGAGGGGAAATTTTCCCAAGGCAGGCCTGTGGGAAAATTTTTGGCACTTAGCCCTTTTGGGAAAAAAAGCTCAATGGAAAATTTTGGCCCAAGGGCCCACAAGGAGATGAGAGGCCAACATGCGTTCAGGGAAGGCATCAGGGGAAGTTTTTGGCACTTAGCCCTTTTGGTCAAAGTGCACAAAAGGCAAAAGTTGGAGCGCATCCTCGCCGAGCGATGTGAAGGCGCCACGTATCGTGTCAAGGCGAGAGTCGGGGCGGCGGAAGATTTTGGAATTTTTTTCCAAAGTCACAAAAGGTGTAAAGGAATGCATTGAACCTATGGCCCCATCAACCAATCAAATGGTGCCACGTGTCCACGTCGGTAGCGGAGGTTGGGCCGACAGGAGAATTTCGGGAAAAATTTCCCAATTGCGCAAAAGGGCAGAAAGTGATCCTGAGGCCCGCAGATCAGCCAGAGGGTGACACATGGAAGAGGAGTGGTGTGGCATGGAGAATTTTTGGGAATGTTTCCCAAATTCAAAAAAGAGGAAAATTTTCAAGTTTCAGCCCGCCAACCCGAATTTTACCCTAAAATTGTCCCCTAAATCTTCAGAGGGGGATAACTTTCGATCCCGAGCTCAAATTTTCACGTTCTTTATATCATTGGAAAGCTTGTGAAATAATCTACATGATGGAGGGTTCAATTTTTATTTTTGATGGATATTTATGGGAGAAAAATGGGAAAATGTCTCTGTCATGTAAAAAATACAGAAATGGTTCCCAACCACCAAAATTAATGAAGTATGGGCCTCTGTTTTGCTCTGCAGAGCAATGTACTTTGGCATATGGGTTTTTCCATGAAGCCCATAACTTTGTAGGTGAGATTGAAGGGATTTTTCAGTGGTTGGAGTTTCAAATTGATTTTCCCATGTGTTTTCCACATTTCTTTCATTCTGTTTGATGGTTAAAAGCCAGTTTTGGCTCATTTGTAAAGTTTTGTTCATCATTCTTCTCTGCCTCTCCCTTATTTTCTTCCCCCAGGGTCAAAAATGGAGTTTGAACCTCCTCCCCTACTCTGTAATGGAATTTTTTCCTCTTACCTATGAAATGATGTTTTGTGTGAACTTCTGGAGCAATAAAAAACATGTTTTGTGATGCATTTGTCCATCCTTGCTTGTTTTTGCTTGTTTTCTTCTTGCCTCTCTTCATTGCAAGTATTTGTGCATGTTTGGATGTTCATTGCAGGTTTTGGAGCTATGTTCATGGAGTTTTGGAACATTTTTTGTGTGAAATCCATCCTTGGTTTTGTGATGCACTTGTCCATCCTTTCCATTGCTCACCTCTCTTTGTTTCCATGACAGTTTTGATAGATGTTCAACATTTTCCTTCTCTGGTGTATCACCATTTTAGTGTAGGCTCTATTTTCTCCCTCTTTTCTCTCTCTCTCTCTCTCTCTCTCTCTCTCTCTCTCTCTCTCTCTCTCTATCTATATATATATATATGGCATAGTTAGATTAGGATTAGATTAGCTTTTCTGCACTGGAATAAATTGTGGCACGTAGTTTAGGAAGAGGAACCAACCTTCTCTGGAGAGCTTTCCCCATTTACAAAGGTCCCAAACTTTGGGAAAGCTCAATGTTGTGCATTCACACCAAATGATATTGCCTTAGAAAAGTAGATCCATAGGTCATTTTGGGGGTGCTATGAATTTTCACTAATAGTTCCCTCCACCATATCCACTAAATCCACCAAGTCCTATGCCTCCTGATCCACTAGTTCCACCTCTGGACCCTCATGCAACCATTAATGGGCCTGAAGTGGTCGCGCCTAGTGTTCCCAATGTTCCACTAAACTACATGACAATGGTCTATGAGATTGTTCCACTACCAAATGTGTGTCCTGAACCACTCTCCAACGCATTTCCCAAACCTTTTGTATTTTTCCCCTTGCCCAAAAAATTCCTCCAAAAGAACTAGAATGGTAAGTGTAGCCATAAAAGTCCCAAACGAGAAATTATATCTCCTAGGTTCCAATCGGTCACTTCCACCGATACAAACTGGGTTAACAATACTTCTCCCTTGATCTAGAAAACCAAGTCCTAAGGTCTGGTAACTATGTGGGTTCAGATGCATGCCAATGAATCTTCTTTCTCCATGCGATGAACTCTCATTGGAAGCTAAAGGGGTCTCTCTCCTGCACTTCCCAAGATGGGGTAGCACAGACTGCTCAAGTTCCATGTCCTCTACATGAACCT
This sequence comes from Taxus chinensis, assembly GCA_019776745.2. Classification (NCBI taxonomy): domain Eukaryota; kingdom Viridiplantae; phylum Streptophyta; class Pinopsida; order Cupressales; family Taxaceae; genus Taxus; species Taxus chinensis. Next base: position 879,494,158 of record CM034150.1, on the reverse strand, counting down.
CAACTCCTTTGCTCAACGCCTGCCTCTATAGATCCATCACACTTGGAACCTCAGGTTTCTAGAAATCTCCCTTTCACGTTCTTCACTATACTCGAGTCATATCTCCTCCCTTTCCTTTTCAGCCCCAATGTCTGCCATCTTCTTCCTCCCTAGCTTCCTCATCCAGCACTCAGAAGGGTTTAGCTCACCAAAATAAATGCCTCTAAACTCAAGGTAATGATTAAGATATTCATCACCAAAGGAATAGCACGTAGAAATGATCCTCTGGGCTCCCTCAAAAACTCAAACTCAACAAATTTTGGATAACATTACGTAGAAATGGTGTATTCTAGAGTGTAGTTAGATAGCACTCCCTTCCACTAATGATCCACAGCATGAGTCCACATTAGATCTGTATCTTTCAGCCACTGGTAATCATATTTGGTCCATGCACACACTCTATAGTACCAGCTTGATCTAGACACATATGTCGAGAGCCATTCATACAGCTCTACTGGGAAGTAACAGATGAAATTTTCATACAACTCATGGTAGAGGTTCTCTTCTACCCATATACATGCATCAAACTCAGGTCCAGTGTTGAATCTCTAAGAAAATTTTTCCTCCATGCTCTTGAACCATGTTTCAACACTTTCCAAGGTTAAACGCCCTATCATCACATAGTACATATAAAAATATGAATGTCATTTCTTACAACAACTTCAAAAAGATGGTCCCGGCAACAGTACCAAGATGTAGTCAATTTTTATACACCTTAACAAATAAGGACAATCCCATGCGCGTCAGCCTATCACTCAGTGGGCAGTAGGTGCTCACCCGAGGCACGCGCAGGGGTTGACCCCCTCTTTTATTTGACTTTTGTAAGAATTTTACATAGATGTGAAATTGAAAGAAAGAAGAAACTCCTTATTTAGCTAAGAATATTGAGTAAATTCTACACTAATGTATCCATTCAGACAAAAATCACATTAACAAAAGATAGATCTGAACCATGAGGGAAAGAGGATGCATAATGATTATGATCATTCATATGAAACATACTGAACATAAAAAAAAGAGATGTATGAACCATGAACAACATATATTCATATTTGAACATGTCCAGTAATCACATTACATCTATCAGGGTCATTACAGACCAAAATGATAGTACAGATTAGAACCATGTAGCAAGACTAGACTTATGTCCCTTATAATGCAAAAACAACACATGTACCCATCCTTTGATACATCATTCTTCCTACAAATATCCTAGCCCAACCCATAAATCTCTTCATGTAGTTTTGTAAAGGTTCACCTCTCATCTACTCTCTTTAATCCCCTCTATGTGTATCTCTATGTCTCTCCTCCTCTTTCTTCTACCGGGCACTTCTCAACACCTTCAAGCCTTCGCGTGAGTTGTAGATCTGTTGTCCAAGTTACCAAGGTGGTCCTCCATGGGAGCATGCTTCTTCAAGCTCAATTTCTCCACTCTTTGCAATGATGGCCTTCTATAAACTTCCATCGCAAGGTATATTCCTTCCTAGGCACCCTGTTGTTAGGCTAGCACCTTATCCACTCCACATGCACAGTCAGGTCACACTTTTCTCATGTTCTTTCTGATACACCAAATATGGCTAAGTCCCAAAACCTTTTCTCTACCTTTCACATGCGCCACTTGTTCTACTAAAACCCTCTTATAACCTTGTCCTATGTGCTTTCCCCTTGCGTTCCCTTGTTTAATTTGGTCCTACGTGCCCACGCGCTTCTCTGTACTTAGCCAATAAATTAGGGGCCCAACACTACCCCCACACTGACATTTGGAACCATCAAATAATAAGGTCATCTGGTAAATGCTATCATCTAGGGAGAAGGCAACGATGGATTCATCAGGGAAATCAAAGTTAGAAGATTGGTTTCTGGAGAGAGTTGTGTATGCTATTTGGTCAACAATGGTTTGTCCTTTGACATATTTTTGATGCATGAATTCGAGATCTAGGTCTGTAAGAATCATGAGCCAACATGTAGCACATTTATGTTGGTAGGGATTAGCATATATGTAATGTATGGGGTCATTATTGGTGATAACAAAGGTTTTGTGGTTGAGTAGGCAGTGGCGAAGTTTAGTGGCGATAAAAAATAAGGCTAAGTAGAGTTTTTTGGCATGAGTGTATCTAGTTTCGTAGTCTAAAAGCATACATCTTATATAATAAACCACTTTCTCCCTATTTTAGTCATCGAGATGAGCAAGTATGGCACTCATGGAATGATAAGTAGCATAAATGTAAATGTAAATTGGTTGGTCATCCTTAGGGGAATGAGCACAGGTGGTTGGATCAGGTATTATTTTAAGGCATCGAAGGATCTGTGGCATTCATCATCCCATTTGAAAGAGACATCCTTTTTTAGAAGATGATGAAATGGATGGCAACAGTTGAAAAGCTAAGAAATAAAGCGATGAATAGATTGCAACTTGGCTTACAAACTATAAAGTTGATGAAGGTTAGTAGGTGGAGCCATCTTGAGAATAGCCTTGATTTTAACGGGATAAACTTCAATGCTATGCAAAGAAATGATAAAACCAAGGAGCTTTCGGGAGAGAACAGCATAGACACACTTCTTAGGTTGAAGACCAACACAGTATTTGATGAGATGGCCAAAGATAACTTCAAGGACAGCAAGGTGCTCAGCCCGATGTTTGGATTTGGAAATAATATCGTTAATTTAATATTCCAATATTTTATGCATGATGTCATGAAAAATATAAGTCATAGCCTGCTGATATGTAACACCAGCATTTTTAAGGCCAAAGGGTATGACACGATAATAGAAGGTTCCCCAAGGACTGATGAAGGAAGTCTTGTGTTGATCTTCCAAGGCAAGTAGTATTTGGTTATAACCTAAGAAACCATCCATGAGTGATAGCATCCATGGTTATAACTAGTTTGTCAATACTAGGCAGAGGAGTGTCGTCTTTGGGGCAACCTAAATTAAGGTCACATAAATCCATGCAAATGTGGATTCCCCCTGTCACTTTTGTCATAAAAAATATTTTAGAGATCCATGGGGATGATTAATGAGTAGGATGAAAGAAATTGAAATAAGGCACTAGAGTTCTTCTCTGACAAGAAGGGCAATGCAAGGATGCATTTTTTGTAGCTTTGTTTCATGGGTTTAGCATAAGGAATGGTTATGATATTGTGGACCACAATTTTTGGGTCAATACTAGGCACATTAGCGTAGGACCACTACTGGGTATATTTGAGTTTAGATATACCATCCATGATCAATTCCACTTTTCCCCATACTAGCATTATCTTTCCTTTATGGCCTGCATACACAAGACTTTGCATCTTTTTCCCAAATAATCACTAGGATTAGTCAACAAAATAGACAACAAAATATTTCTAAAGAATGAACAAGATATATATCCTATATTCTATCTTAAGCAAACTATAAGTTCCTAGATTACATTTAAATCTATTTTCAAAGGTAACTTCAATGGACAAACTAATGGTAATTTATGGCCTCGTCATTGCCCCACACTTAATCTTATGCATGTCCTCATGCATTATATTATTATCTCCTCTTCTTAGAGTCTTCTCCACATTGAGCTTATGCATGTATGCATTCCATATATAGTTCAAAGACAGGTTCTTGTGGATCTCTTTCTACTATTTTTAATTTCATTTCTTTTGCAGTAGGTTCTTGTGTGGATCTCTTTCTGTTGTTTTTTATTTTATTTCTTGTACAATAGGTTCTTGTGTGAATCTCTTTCTGCTATTTTTGATTTTCTTTATTATACAATAGCTTCTTATGTGGATCTCATTCTGTTGTTTTTTATTTTCTTTCTTGTACAACAAGTTCTTATGTGGATCTCCTTCTGTTGTTTTTTATTTTCTTTCTTGTACAACAGGTTCTTATGTGGATCTCCTTCTGCTATTTTTAATTTTATTTCTTTTACAACAAGTTCTTGTGTGGAGATCCTTCTGTTGCTTTAAATTCCTTTCTTATATAGCAGGTTCTTATGTGGAGATCCTTCTTCTACTTTTCATTTCATTGCTTGTACAGCAAGTTCTTGTGTGTATCTCATTTGTTGTGTCTCATATCTAAAATCAAAATACACACCTCATGCTTCTCCTTCTCTCTCATACTTAAACTCATGAATGTCATCATGCATGTTGTTTATTCATGGCTTCCCATAAATTAGACTCTAAAAATTTGATTGCAAAGTGGTGCACATATTTTTCATATAAGTAGGGGAGATATGAATTTATTTTGTCTTCCTTGGAGATTTTAAAAGTGGATCTAGCTGTAATAAAAAAAAAATTGCAATAAAGCTTAAAAATAAAATAGTATAACAAAATAACTTGATCATACCTCTAGTTTTCCTTGTCATCCTATTATTAACATGGTCAAATAGTGTCTAGAAAGAAGCCACCAGGTAACAGTTGATTACTTTTGAAGAAGAGTTGTCTTTTGTTTCTGTCTGTAATTAGTCAGCAAGTTGGTTTTCCAATCAAAGTTATTTTTTTTGCTTTTGATTGGCCAGCAATCTGATTTTCCAATCAAATCTTTTTGATTTATTTTTTTAGCTTTTTTTTTTCCTTTGATTGGCCAGCAAGCTAGTTTTCCAATCAAAGTTTTTTTTGCCTTTGATTGGCCAGCAAGCTGGTTTTCCAATCAAATATTTTTTATTTTATATTTTTGCTGAAATGATAGCATGAGAAGGATTAAAGAAAAATTTGATCCATCATCAAACTATATTCATCAAATTACAACTTGTGTAAAATAGGAAGCAATTTCTCAAATCTCATAAAAACCTTTTTGTATACTTGGTAACTCCAAGAAGATTTCAAAATATTGTGTAGACAATATCTAGGTCTTCAAAGGCCATCTTGAATTGTGCATTATTGGAATTACCATAGTAATCTTCAAAGCCTGAACTAGTGATATCAAGAGATGGATAGTTGTTAAAAGAGATACTCAAGGTATCTGTGTGTCCCTCCAAAATTTGCATGCTCCTTGGTTGATAATGTTGGTGCTCCAAAATCTGCATGCTGGTATCAAGAACAACTCTGGAAATTCCTATAGATCTAGTCCTCAAATGCTAGTACACAAAACGTTATTACCTTGATATTCACCATAATTTTTTCTTAACGTTATACAAGCATATACAAAAATGAAGAAAATTGAAAGACATGAAAACAAATTTTTCTAATGGATATGGTTAAGGGATTGAATTTTATTATGGGATGAAAACTAATTTGGATGGGTGGATTTATTATGAGTGAGTTTTTATTTTATCTCTAATGAAATCCCTTAATATGGATGGAGTTAACTAGAAATGCTACCACTTCATTATTACAAACTAGATAAGCCAGTTTTTTACTAAGGTTATGTGTAATAAGATCACTAAGTTGTTAGTTGGTAAAAGGGGAAATAGTGGTGGTTATTAAAAATGACATATGATATTTCATCAACTGGATCTACTTCTAGATTCAATATCATATTCTACCATTTCCATATCTAAATTCTTTGTTCATACCATCATACCTTCTTGAACAAACATCATAGTCATTTTCTTATACACAGAGTTAGTTTGTGGGGGGATAAATATTTACAATCTAGTATTCCTAACTACAGAAATGAAATTTTAATCTACTTGCATGAAATAAAAATCTAAAGAAACTACTTACCAAATACTTCATGTCACAGAATTTTCTAAAAGGTATTCTACTGTCACTAGAATATTCTTTTAGAGAACTCTAAATCTCCTAATAACACCGTGTCCCCGGAAACAGCGTCAACATGATGAGGGTCGTCAATCCTCGCCATTAATAATGTAAATCCAAGTTGGTGTCCGAATTCTGTATGTATTAAGAGAATAATATCTTGGAAAACAACTCCTTTAAACACAAACCAAACGTGCATAGAATACATCACACATGCAGAAATTTACAGGCACACTTGCAAAAATGTAAACACACTTGCATAAAGGAAATCACACTTGAAGGAATATAAAGGCACGCTTACATAAATAAAGGTTGCATGAAAGAAATGCCCCTTGCATAAATGAAATTTCCAAATTAAAAATAACTCCAAAAGTGGTAAAAATACACCTGCAGGTTCACAAAAAAATTATATTAAGAAGGATCATATAACATGAAATCAGAAGTTTATGACAAAATAAAAACTATAGAAATAAAGAAACAAACATTAACACATTGATCCATCTTCCTTGGAATGAGTGGATAGCTCATTCTTGGAAGACAACTTAATTCATTTTTTTAATTCATAACTTTCAGAATAACTTTACTTTAAATAATTGGAAACAAAGAATAGATCTTTATTTCTTGGCAAAAAGGAATTACATATCTAAGTGTGGAAGGTTGCATTTATAATTTATGCATCCAACCAACTCCTTAATTTGGGAGATACAATCTGATCTTATCTTTATTATAATTCTAACAATTAATATTCCATCTCCACAAAATATGGAGAGAGATATATTATTGGAGTCAAAGTCTTATCTCACTTATTTTAGGAAGATTTGCTCCCAAATCTTCTATCTTGAGCTTTTTGGTAAGGAGAATCATAATGATTTTATTCCTCTACATTATTGGAAGGAGGATTTTCCTCAAAATATGATGAGTTTTATGTTTCTATTTATGGAACTTTTAGCGCTCGTGTGATACAATTTTCCTCAGACTATAGCTCACTAAAAGCTAGATCTCTCTTCATTGGTAAAACCTATAGCAAATCTGAACAAGGATTTTGTTAAACACATTACTATAAATAAAACCTCTCTCAAAATTTCTATTTTACTTTTCTATTTCTATTTATGGAACTTTTAGTGCTCGTGTGATACACTTTTCCTTAGACTGGGGCTCACTAAAATTTATATATCTCTTTATTGGTAATAACTGTAGCAAATCTGAATGATTTTTTTCTTACTCACATTGCTATTAACAAAAACCTCTCTCATATTTTCCATTGGATTCTCTGATATTTCACAATTCCTCAAAAACTGTAAAAAATTTTAAACCATTTAGTTTCGGAACTAAGCCTACAAGTTTCTGAAACTAACTCTTCGAGTTGCAAAACTAAGCATGTGAGTTCTTGGAACTAACTCTACGAGTTTCGAAACTAAGCCTGCGAATTCCGGAGCTAACTTAAAACAACTATAACTTTTTCATATGATCTTAGATTGAGATGATTACTTTTTTTGAACTTACATAATTTTTTGAGAGGAATTTGAATATAAAATCATATTTGAGTTTAGATATATAATCTATGATCAATTGATAATTTTCCCAATACTAGCATTATCTTTCCTTCATGGCCTGCATACACAAGACTTTACATCTTTTCCAAAATAATCAATAGGATTAGTCAACAAAATAGATAACGAAATATTTCTAAAGAATGAACAAGATATATATCCTATATTTTATCTTAAGCAAACTATAAGTTCCTAGATTACATTTAAATATATTTTCAAAGGTAAGTTGGAAGGGAAAACTAATGGTAATTATGGCCAATTTATGGCCTCATCATTGCCCCACACTTAATCTTATGCATGTCCTTATGCATTATATTATTATCTCGCTCTTCTTAGATTCTTCTCCAAATTGAGCTTATGCATGTATGCATTCCATATATAGTTTAAAGAAAGGTTCTTGTGGATCTCTTTTTGCTATTTTTAATTTCCATTCTTTTGCAGCAGATTCTTGTGTGGATATCCTCCTGTTGTTTTTTATTTTCTTTCTTGTACAACAAGTTCTTGTGTGGATCTCCTTCTACTATTTTTTATTCTCTTTCTTGTACAACAGGTTCTTCTGTGGATCTCCTTCTATTGTTTTTTATTTTATTTCTTGTACAATAGGTTCTTGTGTGGATCTCCTTCTACTATTTTTTTATTTTCTTTCTTGTACAACAGGTTCATGTGTGGATCTCCTTTATGCTCTTTTTTAATTTTCTTCCTTTTGCATCAGGTTATTGTGTGGAGATCCTTCTGGTGCTTTTAATTTCCTTTCTTGTATAGTATATTCTTGTGTGGAGATCCTTCTTCTACTTTTTATTTCATTTCTTGTACAGTAGGTTCTTGTGTGGATCTCATTCTATTGTGTCTCATATCTAAAATAGAAATGTATACCTCATACTTTTCCTTCTCTTCCACACTTAAGGTCATGCATGTCCTCATGCATGTTGTTTATCCATGGCTATCCATAAATTAAACTCTAAAATTTTGATTGGAAAGAGGTGCACATCTTTTTCATGTAAGTAGGGGAGATATGAATTTTATCTTACCTTCCTTGGAGATTTTAAAAGTGGATCTAGCTACAGTAAAAAAACTTACAATAAATCTTAAAAATAAAATAGTAGACGAAAATAACTTTATCATACCTCTAGTTGTCCTTGTCATTCTATTGTTAACATGGTCAAATAGTGTCGAGAAATAAACCACTAGGTAACAATTGATTACTTTTGAAGAAGAGCCACCTTTTTTGTATTTAATTGGCCAGCAAGTTATTTTTCCAATCAAAGTTATTTTCTATACACTTTTCCTCTGACTGCAACTCACTAAAAGTTAGATCTATTTTTATTGATAATACCTATAGCAAATCTGGATGAGTTTTCTTTAATCACATTGCTAATGAACAAAAACCTCTCTCAGATTTTCCATTGGCTCAAAAAATGTCAAAATCTATGAGTTCCAGAACTAATCCTGTGAGTTCTGAAACTAAGCCTGTGAGTTCTGGAACTAACTTTGTGAGTTTCTGAACTAAGCCTGCAAGTTATGGAGATAACTTTAAAAAGCTATAACTTTTGTATACGATATTGGATTAAGATGATTCTTTTTATGAACTTGCATAATTTTTTGAGAGAAATATGAATATGAAATCAGATTTGAGTTTAGATATGCAATCCATGATCAATTCTAATTTTCCCAATACTAGCATTATCTTTCCTTTATGGCCTGCATACACAAGACTTTGCATCTTTTCCCAAATAATCAATAGGATTAGTCAATAAAATAGATAAAAAAATATTTCTAAAGAATGGATAAGATATATATCCTATATTCTATCTTAAGCAAACTATAAGTTCGTAGATTACCTTTAAATCTATTTTCAATGATAACTTGAAAGGGAAAACTAATGGTAATTTATGGCCAATTTATGGCCTCATCATTGCCCCCACACTTAATCTTATGTGTGTCCTTATGAATTATATTATTATCTCCTCTTCTTAAATTTTTCTCCACATTGAGCTTATGCATGTACACATTCCATATATAGTTCAAATACATGTTCTTGTGGATCTTGTTCTTCTATTTTTAATTTCCTTTCTTTTGCAGCAGATTCTTGTGTGGATCTCCTTCTGTTGTTTTTTATTTTCTTTCTTGTACAGCAAATTCTTGTGTGGATCTCCTTCTACTATTTTTGATTTTCTTCCTTGTACAACAAGTTCTTGTGTGGATCTCCTTCTGTTGTTTTTTATTTTATTTCTTGTACAATAGGTTCTTGTGTGGATCTCCTTCTGCTATTTTTTTTTCTTTCTTGTACAGCAGGTTTCTGTGTGGATCTCCTTCTGTTGTTTTTTATTTTCTTTCTTTTACACCAGATTATTGTATGGAGATACTTCTACTGCTTTTAATTTCCTTTCTTGTATAGTAAGTTCTTGTGTGGAGATCCTTCTGTTGCTTTTAATTTCATTTCTTGTACATTAGGTTCTTGTGTGGATATCATTCTGTTGTGTCTCATATCTAAAATCAAAATGCATACCTCATGCTTCTCCTTCTCTCCCACACTTAAGCTCATGTATGTCCTCATGCATGTTGTTTATCCATGGCTTCCCATAAATTAAACTCTAAAATTTTGATTGAAAAGATGTGCACATATTTTTCATATAAGAAGGGGAGATATGTGTTGGTGCCATTTTTGAGCTTGCACCATTTTACCCTAAATTTTTCCTTCATTCTACATGCTCTGAAATGTTTTTCTCTCAAATTGGAAGTCTATAACTTTTCCCTCTATTCGAATTCCTTGAAATGCTCACAAACTACTTGTTTTGCCCTAATTTGAAATAAATCTGCATTTGTGCCCTATTTTATGCCCTAATTTTTTCAAAATTTGCAGGATCTACCATTTTTCCATTTTTGCCCGATAGTGGAAGTTTAAAATTGATTGATTTGTATTTGTATGCCATTGAAAATCCAATTCCATTATCAAAAATGCTTTGAAAACATGTTTTAGTTTGTTCAATTTCAAGAAATTTGTCGTCCTTAGTGAAAAAATTGAATTCTAAGGCATCTTTGACATTTTCTTTATTTTGACAGTCAGATGGGTGTCATTTTCCCGTCAATTTATTCTTCAGCATTCATTGGCAATGTGGCTTGTTCTAATTGGATGAGGGACGGTGGAAAATTGTTTTAACTTATCACTTTTTGCTTTTTTTGGCAAAACGGTGAATTTGGTCCCATAGCTCCGCTTTACTCTGATTGGTTCTAATGCTGCTTACGTGGCGTGTTTTGATTGGAGGAGGAGCGGTGGGTTGTTTTGAGAAATTTTTATTTTTTAGCTACTTTGGCTAAAATTTTCAAATTGCCCCATGGCCCCCAGCCAAGTGCTAATCTACCTGAATTCAAGTGGCAGAGAAAATTTCTAAATTTTTCCTGAAAGTGATGATCTGTCCTCTTTTGATTGGATGAGAAGCAGCGGATCTTTTTGTGCAAAAAGAAATTTTGGAAAAAAATTTAAAGTGCAAAGAAAATGCCTAAGGCCCGCAACAAATCAGAATGGAACACGTGACATCTTCAGAGCCAGGGACAGAATCAGAGGCGTGGGTCTGCGGGGATAGTTTGGAAAAGTTCCCTTTTTTCCAAAAAGATGGAAATGTGTAGAATCAATCCAAGATTCCAATGGGGACCACTTTAGGACATGTGTCAGGCCCATTTTCATGAGGTGGAGGTGTGGGGAAAAATATCAAAAATTTCCATTTTTTCCCGAAAAGTTTAAAAGGTAAAATGAAGCTCCTAGGTCTGCATCCAATGGAATGGTGCCATGTGGCTGCTCAAAATAAAAGGGGTCAAAAAGTTAAAAATGTGAAACTCGTGCCCATGTTGTATCAAATCTCGCCACGTGGTTGTTTCTTTTTTAAAATGAAAAATGCAAAAAGGAGCCTCCAAATCCCATCTCTAATGGTTTTCCTCCACGTGGAGAGTGTAGATTAAAAGTTGAATGTCAAATCAATGATAGTTGTGCATCGTTTTTTGTTCTGCTGCCATTTTTACCCTAGAACGCTCCAGAAAGGTTGAAGATGCATTATTTGCATCAATTTTCATCAATTTTTTGACAAATTCGTGTCATTTGTGCCTACAAGGACCAATGTAATTGGTTTTGAGGATCAATTTGAAGATCAGAGATGTTTTTGAAATGAATTTTTTCCTTAACCGTCCAAAAATGTGAAATATTAGATCCAAAAGTTGCAGAGTCAAATTTTAGAGGGATAAGGATGAAATAATGAAAGGAAGGTGGTCTGTATGCCGTAAATTTGAAAATCATGCCTCCACAATGGATAATGATGTGAATTTTGCAATGATTCATCTCTTTTTGAGACAACTGGTCACTTTTTGGACATGTTCTGTTAAATGTCCCTGTCTACAAATCATGAGGAATTTTTATAACAAATTTTATCCTTTACAATATTAATTTCTTGGGAAAGAAGGCTTGAAGGAGATTAAAATATATATATTACATGTCATGCAAAGGGTTGGAAGAGTTTTAAAAATCCTAGAAAACTAAAAATTTCACTAGAAAATCTGGGAAGAAGCCCATTCTCTGAGTGACCACTTGAGAAACTCATGTAATTCTCTCTGTATCAGATTTAAAATCATGTTAAGCTGATTGCACATGTATAGCCATTAACAAGCTCTAAGATTGTTTTTCAAAACATTCCCCTTTTGATAAATATGATCATTTTTGAGTTAGTATGTGTTGTCTTTGGGAAAAATCTGCAAATGCTTACATTTCATAATGCATTTCAAATTTGTGTTTCTTGTTTCCTATTGCAGTCTTGTGTTTAAAATATCTCTTGATCATACATGGTCTCATTTCTTGTGATAGTTTAGTGGCATTTGCAATCTCACATTCAGAAGAGCTTTCATCTGATAAAGAGATAAACAAATTTAAAATCACTTTACCTTCCTTGATTTTAAAGATTGTTTATAAACCTTTGGGTGCACCTTAGGTCATGATTAAATAGTGATTACTAAATGCTTCATTGGTTTATTCTAACTCAAGATTTTGTGATAGATGATCAAGGATTGTGTGGAAAAGTGTAGATATGGGCCTCCATTTGATGCACATATCCTGGTTAAAGGGATGGTTAACCATTTTGATACTTTCTGTTGTTAAGTTTCTCCATATTTTTATGAAATCCTCATAGAGTCTAGTGGATCTTGATTTGTCTTGTCTAAAATCCCACCTAAAAATCATTTAAAACAACTAATCCTACCTTGTTTTACCCTTGTTTTTCCCTTTATACCCACAGAAGATCAAAATCCAGTTGCTAAAGTATGTAGAACAGATCAAGATTTTAAAATGTCTTTAGTAACCCTTTCCTTGCATTGAAATTATCTCCATAATCTGGAAGTGACAACTTGTGAAAGTCAGATTTGGAGTGTTGATCATATTTTCCCAAGGCCCTTTTCATATTATTTACATAAATTGAGGGATATATTCATCTCCTTCACCATTTGAGGGTTACAAAATAGGTTCTCTTACCTTGGTTGAAAGGCACAACCTACAACCATTAGGACAAGATCAAGTCCTATTTGAGTATTATCCATCTCTCCACAAATCTTAGTGCCAGTTAGATCATATCCCCGGCTGCAAAATGACACACACCATGATCCATCTGTCTTCAAGCTTCATGTCATATCTTTGATGTTGTTTAGACTGAAAAGGAGAACAAATTTGGCTACCAACACCAATGGCGTCATTGCCAGGGATGAAGAATTTAATATCCATACTAATTTGTTAATCTACTTCTAGTTCATATTATTTTGAGCCCATCAACACCAGTGATGTCATTACTAGGGAAATTCTTAGTTCAAGTTGATCCATGTGGATACAAATTTGAAATATTTGAATGCATATCAAACCCTGGTATTGTCTCTTGCAAGTTCTGTCTACAAATATATTGTTAAATCATCATTCTATACTCAAATTTGCAAGGTGTATGTAAAGGTTTCAAACTCTATCTGTAATTTTATCAATTTCTAGAAGTAGTTGCACTTCATTTGCATTTGTGGTTGATAGATTCAAGAAAAGGAAGGTCTGATCTATAAAGTTTGGAAAGATTTTCAGTACTGATAGGTATTTGACAGAGTATTTTATTGCATTTGAAAGACTAGGGTGAAAGTCCTTAGTGGTGACTCCATGTTTTTTTTATCTTGATAAATACCAATGTCTTACCTTTCTGTCATTTGTTTTTTTTGGTGTTGCTAATCTCTGCAAAATTGGAAGGAAGAATATTTCTCTTCATTAAACACTCTACTAAGAAGTTGTTTTCGGATTCAAGGAACTCAGAGTTAGAAGGGAGAAGGGTTTGGAAGGTGGTTGGAGAGCAGAGCTCAAGGAAGTAAGTTCCCTTCGTTGAACTTGAGATTGATCAGCCTGTCATTGAGGACTGCAGTTCTTCTTCAAGTAAATCTGAATCAAATATTCCTCTTGAAAAATTTTCATTCTCCATCTAGAGAGGGACCTTCATTTGTCTTTTAAAATATTTCTCCTCATTCTGCCCCTATGTTTTCCAAATCTGCTAGAGTTTATCAATAAGTTGATCCTATAGGGGATATCCATTTTGAAGATTACATTTCTATTCCCCAGAGACCTCTCACTCCTCATGATTATGTTTCTCCTCCAATATCACCATCTCAAAACAATATGGCTCAGCCTAGACCTCCATTTTTTGTTAACACCTTTGGTCCTATAAAATTTAGAGGAATGGATGGTTACCCAAATGTTATCCCATAAGATGTCAGAAATAGATTGCCAAAATTCCAAGGTAATAATATAATAACTGGTGATCAACATCTCAAAGTTTTTGTTAACATGGAGGATTTTGAAATATAATTTGAAGATGTGTATGTCAGATTGTTCATTCATACACTAGACGAGGATTCAAGGGATTGGTAGAAGGCTTTGCTTGATGATTCTATTGATTCTTGGACTAAGATGAAAAATGCATTTAGGTTACAATATGGTGACAAAATTGATCCTAGGTTTCTCTTATCTGAGTTTGAAAATATCAAGAAGAACCCCAATGAATCAGTTCATGACTTCAACACAAGATTTAACAAAACTTTGAGAAGGTTGCCTATTAATTTGAGGCCATCTGATGAGTAATGCTTGATCAAATATGCAGATGCATTTGATAAGAATGTAGCCTACTACTTAAGAGACAAAAACCCTACTAATTTGAGGTAGGCCTTCACCATGGCACTGCAAATTGAAAATAATATCAAAGCAATTGGGAAACCTCTCATGAGAGATGGTGTAAAGCTAATAAACTCCGAAAAACCTCAAGCTAGCAAGGGTGCTGATTTGGAGGAGGTTGTGAAAAATTTGGTAGGGGTTGTCAAATAAATCTCATACAAGCTAGCTCGAGAAGAGAAGGGAATTTTTAAGAGCACACAAGGTCAACAAAAAAACAAAAAAACCATGACAGATTTTTCAATCATCCTAGAGGTGATCAAATATTTGATGGTAGAGGGAAATGACCCATGGGGTTTTTAAATAGACATCCTTAAGCACATGAAGGAAGAGTGTTACCTGATCCGCTAACTGCTAGGGTGGTTGTTGTTGATGAATTTGTTGATATTAGTTGGTGTGATAGGTGTTTTCTACCCCATCCTCCATGTGAAGTGGACTAGCAAGATGGTGAAGCTAATAATGATGATGGTACTAATGATGATATATGCAGGGTGGGCTGTTCTTCAGGCTCAAAAGAAGGAGCAACATCAACTGAGATAATAAGTGCAAGGATAGCTGCAACCTTTTGGGATTGCATCAAATGGGTACAAGTCCTTCTTCCCTATCATACTCTTGAGGTAGATGTAGTGCAATATTTTGAGATTCCTAACAATGACTTTGAATAATTAAGAGTTTTGATGATGGTGGTATCCCTTCAGAGAAAGATAGAAAATTGTTAATGAATGCTAGTGTGGCTCAAGAGAAAGAGTATAACACTAGGAGAAAGGTTGTTAAGGGAGTTAGGCCTCAAGCCAAACCTAAAACACCCTTTCCTATAAGTATTCCCAAAGAAGCTCCTAGAAGAGAAACACCTACCAAAAGCTCTACTGTCCCAGGTAAAAATTTCATTCCTCCTCATGCCCAAGCTGCCAAGAATCCCATGCCATCTAAGGAATCTTCTTTTTTCCCTTCCAATGGTTCCTTATCAAAGTGAGTGTTCCATATGGAATATCCCGGGTATTGAGCCAAATCAAAGTGAGTGTTCCAATCATTGGGTTTCTTAGGATTCCTGAGCATAAGAAGAGAGCATTTGAGTACTTGGGATTGAAAGAGGAGAAGAGTACCCTGAGCGAAAATGTAAACGTTGTTGAAACTCCTCAAATCATTGTAGACCCTGAAACACCACCCGCATTAGAGGATCTTGGAGGAATACTTGAGATATAATTGGGGACATCCTTGGTTGATTCCTAATTTAATGTTGATCCATTCTATACAACTTTGATCATAAAGGATAAACTAATTCATAATTATATGTTTGATGCTAGTGCATCATGTAATGTCATGCCTCTAGAAGTCATGAATGAGTTGGATATCAAAGTGAAAGTAGCCTATGGAAAGTGTACTACCATGGATGCAAGAGAAGTGCCAGTAGTTGGTTGTGTGAAGGGTTTGGTGGTACAACTTTTAGCCTATCTGTGTAAGAATTTGAAACTTGATGTTGTGATTGTTGATTGCCATGCCAAATGGGGTATGCTTTTATCAATAAAGTGGGCTATAAGTGTTGGTGGGACTGTTCAAATGGACATGTCTTTTTCCACTATTCCCATTGAAGGCAGCCTTGTCAAGCTCTATGGAGAAAAGAAGATGTTACACCTTATTAAAGATCCCAACAATGCTTCTTATGAGGTGTTGTTTGCTGATGTAGATGCTGATAACTTTGTTGGGTTTACTAATGGCAAAGAAAACAAGATGAATCAGTCAAAGTGCATTAAACAAATAGGTTCCCCTTGGACCTTGCTATTTGATGGAGCTTGCTCCAAATTTGGAAATGGTGCTGGTATAATTCTGATTTCTCCTAGCTTGGAAGAGTTTGTTTTTTTCCTTCAAGCTTAATTTTTGAATGTACTAACAACATTACTAAGTATGGAAACCTTTTTGTTGGGTCTAAGAATTACATAGAAGTATGGTGTTAAGGACATAATTGTAAAAGGATATTTAGATCTATTTTTTCAAACAAATAAGAAAATTGTATGCTATAAAAAATCAGTGGATGAAACAATACAAACATGCAGTTTGGGATCTAATTGAGATGTTTGATTTCTTCAACATTGTGCATCATGATAGGAGTTTCAATTCTGCTGCTAACAAGTTGGTAATGTTGGGGTCAAGATTTGGAAATTGCACCATTTCACCTTATTGTGAGTAAAATATTAAAGTGTTAACTAGGCCAGCTATCCCTGACAACATCAAGCATTGGCACGTGTTTAGTAATGATGCTCAAGTGAAAAGGTTCTTAAAAAATCAAGGTGAGTTTGTAGATTCATAATATTGGTTTGGGAACCAATGGTGTGTGTGACTAAAGGAATAGATAATTTGTTTGGAAAAGGATATCATCCAATTTAAAAACTAACACCATTCCTAGAGGTCTTGTTGTAATTGACTCAAATTTTGACAATGTTGATTGCATCATCAATAGAAACATGTCTGCCTTCAAGGGATGTGGAAGAGCATAACTTTGTAACTAATGATAAAACCAAGAAAATTTTGGTTGGGAAGCAATCTAAACAAAGAGGAAAAATAGTCCCATGTTCAACTATTGAAGAAATATCAGGACTGTCTAGCTTGGTCTTATTCAGAGCTGAAAGCATATAGAGAGGACTTGTTTCAGCATGAGATTCCTCTTGAAACAAATGTCAAGCCCTTTAAAAAAATTAGAGGCTAATTAATCCACTCCTCTCAATGAAGATGTAAGATGAATTGAAGAAACTAAAGGAGGGAGGGATCATTCAGCCCACAAGGTATTCATCCTTGGGTTGCAAACCTTATGCCAGTCAGAAAGAAAAATGGAGATATCAGAATTTGTGTAGACTTCATAAATCTAAATAGAGCTTCATTGAAAGACAATTATCCTTTGCCAAACATTGAAAAACATACTACAGATTGTGACTAGATCTAAATTGTTTTCCACCCTAGATGGTTTCTCTGGCTACAACCAAGTTGTTTTCAAGGAGTCAGAAAGATTTAAAACTACCTTTACTAGTCCTTGGGGAAACATATGTCTATGTATGAGTGCCTTTTGGTCTCATGAATTCTAGAGCTACCTTCCAAAGAGAAATGGATTTTTGCTTTTGTTGGTTATATAAATGACTTCATTGCAGTTTATTAGGATGATGTGACTTGTGTTTTCAAGGAGCGGAAAGAGATCACTTGCCAACACTTGGAAAGAATGTTGATTAGATGTAGAGAATTTGGAATCTCTTTTAATCCAAACAAGTGTCATTTTAGAGTGCAAAAGGCCAAGCTGCTTGGTCATATTGTTTTAAAGGCTAGTGTCATGATTGACCCTGAGAGGGTAGAAGAAAACAGCAAGGTTCCAATTCCAAGAACAAATAAGGGCATCCAATCCTTCTTTGGGCAGATCAATTTCATTAGAAGGTTTGTGTCGAATTTTGTTAAATTGACTCTTCCTATTACATGCATGTTAAGGAAAGACCAAGGTATCAAATGGGAGGAGGCTGCTATTGCAGGATTTTGACGGAATCAAAGAAGCATTGAAACATGCACCTGTCTTGGTAGCTCTGAATTACAAGAAGCCTTTCCAAATCTTCTCCTTTGCTTCTAAAAATACCATTGCATTTGTTTTGCTACAGAAGGATGAAGATGGGGGCTGAAAGGCCTATTGCCTTCTTTAGCAAGGCTTTACCCAGCTGTGGAGTTAAAATACACAATCATGGAAAAATAAGCATTTACCTTTAGTAACAGCAACAAAGGTTTTCAGGCCTTATATCTTAAGTTCAAAAGTTGTTGCTTATGTTCCCCACACCATGGTAAAAGACATCTTATCAAAGATTCAGATCTCAAGCAAAAGATGTAGATTGGGTGAAAAACTATAGGAATATGACATGGATATCGAAAACCAAAAATTTGGTGACAGGTTTGGGTATTGCTAAGCTCATGGCTGAGATCAACTTGCAGACTGTGGAAGTGAATGAAGTAATGGAAGAAATGGCAGATGTTCTTTGAGAATTTGGTAAGTTATGAGTGCTAGAAGGATGGTAATATTTTACCTCAAACACCTATGCTGCCCCGATCATTTGAATAAAAATCAGAAAAAGAACCTCAAGATGGCTTCTCAAAAAATACATCATCATTGACTTTGGGCTAGCTTGGAAGAACCTTGAAGATGTCCTCTTGAAATGTATAACTGAAGATGAAGCTCCCAAAACATTTTTTTATTTCCATGGGAGAGTTTGTGGAGGACACTTTGTTGGAAGGGTTACAACACAGAAAATTTTGAGAGCTGGTTATTAGTAGTCTACTCTCTTCAAAGATGCAACCCTACTGGTTATAAAATGTGAAAGCTACCAACATTTCTCTAGAATAATGAAAGCTTTAGGATCCCTTCCTTTGCAGCTTGTATCAATTGAATCTCTTTTCAAAACAATGGGGAATAGAATTCATTGGTGAGATTTCAGACCCTTCTAGTGCTAGACATAAGTGGATCCTTATAGCCACATTACTTCACCAAGTGGGTAGAAGCAATCCCCACCAGAGCATGTAACACACCAAGTTGTTATGGAATTCTTTTTGAATCATATCATATGCAGGTTTGGTGTGCTAGTCAAGATTGTTGTTGATAATGCCATGTGTTTCAGAGCTAAAACCCTTGATGGAAATGTGCAAGGAGTATGGAACCAATCTGACTTATGCTTCAAACTATAACCCTCAAGGAAATGGACAAGCTAAGTCCAGCAATAAGAACTTGTTGAAGATCATTAGGAGAACCTTGGAGTTGAACAAGAGAAAATGGGGTGAACAACTGAAATTTTTAGTTTGGACTGATAGAATCACTACCAAAAGAGCTACTGGTAAGAGCCCATTTGAGTTGGTGTATGGAACTCAAGCTCTACTGCCCTTACATCTATAATTATATTCATTTTATTTTGTTCAACAACTTGAAGATCAAGAGGTCAGCCCATATGAAGCAAGGATTAATCAAATTGTTGAGTTGGATGAAGAAAGAAGAGCATCCCACCAAATGCATGTAAGATTTAGAGAGAAGTTGAAGAGGTTCTTTGACAAGAAGGTCACTCCTGGGGATTTCAATGTTAGAGATTCGGTTTTGTTGTGGGATAGTAGGCATGAATATAAGGGAAAACATGGCAAATTTGATGCATTGTGGATGGGCCCTTACTCCATTGATATGAGAATTGGTGAAAATACATTTTTTCTCAAGGACTTAGATGGGAAATTGCTTGAACTACCTATTAATGGTAGGAATCAGAAGGATTTCTTGGATTAATCCCCAAATTTGAGGTATGCACCACTTGTATAGTGTATAGTCTTTCTTTTTTGTCTCTGTTTGTGGTTTGCCCTGTTCTTGGTAGCCATTTTTTGTCCATTGGGTCTGATTTTTATACCCTAAATTTTTGAATCCATTGCCCAATGGTTGTTTTTGGCAATTGGTCTGCTTCTTTTCTTCTTGTGGCACTCGTTGGGAGTGCCCATCCCTGAGCAGGAGCCATTGTTGGTGCCATTTTTTGAGCTTACACTGTTTTGCCCTAAATTTTTCCTTCATTCTACATGCTTTAAAACATTTTTCTCTCAAATTGATGGTCTGAAATTTTTTTGTCTAGTTAAATGCTTTGAAATGCTCACAAACTTGTTGTTTTTCCCCAATTTGAAAGAAATCTGCATGTGTGCCCTGTTTTGTGCCCTAATTTTTCCAAAATCTGTGTGCTCTACCATTTTTCCTTTTTGCCCAATCGTGGAAGTTTAAAATTGATCATTTTGCACTTGTATGCCATTGAAAATCCAATTCCATGATTAAAAATGCTTTGAAAACATGTTTCAGTTGGTTCAATTTTGAGAAATTTGTCGTCCTTAGCGAAAAAATTGAATTCTAAGGCATCCCTGGAATTTTCTGTGTTTTGACGGTCAAACAGGTATCATTTTCCCGTCAATTTCTTCTTTAGCATTCATCGGAAATGTGGTTTGTTCTAATTGGCTGAGGGACGGTGGAAAATTGTTTTAACTTATCACTTTTTACTTTTTTGGCAAAAGGGTAAATTTGGTCCCATAGCTCCACTTTACTCTAATTGGTTCTAATGTTTCTTACGTGGCGTGTTTTGATTGGAGGAGGAGCGGAAGGTCATTTTTAGAAATTTTTTATTTTTTAGCTACTTTGGCTAAAAGTTTCAAATTTCCCTGTGGCCCCACCAAGTGCTAATCTGCCTAAATTCAAGCGACGGAGAAAATTTCTAAATTTTTTCCCAAAAATGATGAAATGTCCTCTTTTGATTGGATGAGAAGCAGTGGGTATTTTTGTCCCTTAAGGAATTTTTGAAAAAGAATTAAAGTTTAAAGAAAATTCGTAGGGCCCGCAACAAATCAGAATGGAACACTTGGCGGCTTCAGAACTAGGGATAGAATCGTAGGTGAGCATCCATGGGGATAATTTGGAAAAAAATCATTTTTCCAAAAAAGGTGGAAATGTGTAGAATCGGTTCACGATTCCAATGGGGCCCACTTTGGGACACGTGTCATGCATGTTTCCATGAGGTGGAGGTGCGAGGAAAAATATAAAAAATTTCCAATTTTTCCTAAAAATTTTAAAAGGTAAAAATGAAGCTCCTAGGTCCGCATCCAATGGAATGGTGCCACGTGACCACTCAGAATAAAAAGGGTCAAAAAGTTAAAACTATGAAACCCGTGCCCGTGCAAAATCAAATCTCACCACGTGGCCATTTATTTTTAAAAATACAAAATGGAAAAAGGAACCTCCAAGCCTGTCTCCAATGGTTTTCCTCCACGTGGAGTGTGTAGATTAAAAGTTGAATGTCACATCAACAGTATTTGGCATTGTTTTTTGCTCTAAAACGCTCCATGAAGTTTCGAGATGCATTTTTTGCATCAATTTTCATCGAATTTTTGACAAATTCATGTTGTTTGTGCCTGCAAGGACCAATGTAATCAGTTTTGAGGATCAATTTAAAGATTAGAGATGTTCTTGAAATGAATTTTTGTTTTTTTTATGTTGCTAATCTCTGCAAAACTGGAAGGAAGAATATCTCTCTTCATTAGAGACTCTGTTAAGAATTTTTTTTCCAATTCAAGGAACTCAAAGTTAGAAGGGAGAAGAGTTTGGAAGGTGGTTGGAGAGCAGAGCTCAAGGAAGAAAGTTCCCTTCGTTGAACTTGAGATTGATCAACCTGTCATTGAGGACTGCAGTTCTTCTTCAAGTAAATCTGAATCAAGTATTCCTCTTGAGAATTTGCATTATCCATCTAGAGAGGGACCTTCATTTGTCTTTGAAAATCTTTCTCCTCATTGTGCCCCTGTTTTTTCCAAATCTACTAGAGTTTATCAAGAAGCTAATCCTATAGGGGATATCCATTTTGAAGATTACATTTCTATTCCCCAAAGACCTCTCACTCCTCATCATTTCGTTTCTCCTCAAATATCACCACCTCAAAAACAATATGGCTCAGCCTATACCTCCATTTTTTGTTAACACCTTTGGTCCTATAAACTTTAGAGGAATGGATGGTTACCCAAATGCTATCCCATAAGATGTCAGAAATAGATTGCCAAAATTCCAAGGTAACAATGCAATAACTGGTGATCAGCATCTCAAAAAATTTCTTAACATGATGGAGGATTTTGAAATAGAATTTGAAGATGTGTATGTCAAATTGTTCATTCATACACTAGAAGATGTGTATGATATTCTTCTAGTGCAATGTTTTGTATACCTCCTTCAAGTCATCTATATCTAACTAGACCATCTCTTCTTCCTTTGTTATGTACCTTGAGATATGATAATATAATATATATATATATATATATATATATATATATATATATGGGTTGATAGAGATGCCGACATGTGGCACACATCCCCTTAGTTACATGTATGGGTTCACATGGGATATAATATTATAATGTATATGGGTTAATGGAGATGATGACATGTGGCACACATCCCCTTAGTTAGTTATATGGGCTCACATAGTAATTAATTATATTTGGTAATGGGTCGGCCTACATTGGCATTAGGTGTTACCCATCCTATTTAAAGGATGTGAGTATCATTATGAGGATGTCATGTATGTATGATTTGCGTCTTCTACTTGGTATAGGTATATTGGAGGTGTCCCCCTCGAAGTGGATTCCCATCTTGGGAGATTGTGGAGTTACTCCTTCCTTAAGGAGCATTGTATGGTGTTGCCCTACCTTAAGGGTATTATTCTACATATATTGAATATTTGGGCATCTTGGCCCCCTGTATCTCTTGTGTTGTATTATCTTCTACAGATTATTCATTTATTATATGCAAAGTTCTTATCATCCTTCTTATGTTCCATCTTCCAAGATTGCTCCTTTAAACATTGTATTTCCCCTTGAAGGTTTCTGAGTACATCCATGGTCTCCTTATAAACCTCCTTTTGGTGCACACTATCTAGATACCTTGCATGTAAAAAATCCTCCTTAGTGACGATAGGCTTCTGTTGTAACACTTCTCTGGCGCGCACAGCTTTAGCGCGTGTTGTAATCTTCATAGGTAATACCTCAAGTTTCAGTGCCAACTTTTATATCCACTAATTTTTTGAGGCACATTGTATTCTAACCATCCTTTTTCCCTTGTTTTCATGTTTATGATTCTTGCTAAGATTCTCATATAGGTCCAGTCATTTCTCATAGCTATGACTCTTCCAACAAAAAGAACAAGTAATATTTTGAGGACATTCGGGCCTGTAGTGGTAAGGAGATCCACATATAAAGCACATTTCGTAAGTAAACTCGCCTCATCCACCACCACGGCCTTGACCCCCAAATCCACAATGGTATCCTCGACCTCTACCACATCCTCCTTCATAGTGCCCCTCATTCTGATCATAGTGCACTTAATTTTTATACTGATCCTAGTGCTCACCTTGACCCTTAGATTTATTTTATACTCTTGTCTGTTGCACACCAATATCTATAGCATCATGGATCTGACCAATCAACCAACAGTCTTATGTATCGTGAGTCATGGACCAGAAAATTTTACAATACCAAGATACATTATTCCTTATCATGCATTATAATAATGGTCATTGGATGGCGTCATAGTTCTAATGACATATCTCATAGTCTAGAAATAATGAACGCACTATCCTACGGGGACAACTATCCTTGGTGTGCCCTTCTACTTCACAGTTTGTACACCAAATCCTAGTGCACATCTCATGTGTTGAATTTACCGATAGTTTCTCTAACTACTATGCCATAGCTGTAATGTGTGGTTTTAAGAATGGGTTGACTCCAATGTCTATACTTACAACTACCTCAACACGTAAATCTCCCTCAACTTCTTCACGCAGATCAATGTATGTCTTATTTGATAGCGCCCTTCTAAAAGGTGTGATCAGTCCCCCAATAAACCATTGTGTATTGTAGCTTGCATGAATATCATAAGAAAGCTTAGATAAAAGTGAATTGAAATGGGCATCAAACTCCCAGACACTCTCAGTAGTGCCTTATTTAATATCCTTGAGTGCACTTATACTCTTCTACTCAAATTCAGGGATATAGAACTCTTTAAGGAAAGCATCTTTTAATGATGCATAATCTATGTAAGTTTGATCCAGGTCAAACTTCTTGTACCAACTGTGTGTGCATCCCTATAATGTAGTTACAAATTGACTTGTCTTCCACTTAGAACCTGTGATTCCTTTTTTGCTCCACAGTATCTCACACCTGTGCACGTGTTCAGTAGCATCTTTTATGCCCCTATACTCTGGAAGATGGAGATACATCTCCATGTAAATATTTTGAGGTTGGTGTGGACCCTTCCCACTTGATCCAGAACCTCTTGTGTTACCTCTTGCCTCAAGAACCACCAGATCCACCACAAGTTAAACCACCTACACCTCTTGATCCTCCACCTATAGCCAGAAGCGGACCAGAAGATGTACTTCCCTATGTTTCAACAATAGTACTGAACTAAACTCCTACAGTCTGCGTGTTGGTTCTACTCCCAAAAATGAGTCCAAAAATTTTCACACTCGAATTATGTCCTAATGATGCACCTAAAAAAGGTACCTCCAAAAATAATAAAGACAGTTTCCCTACCATAGATGTACTTGTTATGTGACTTACCCTTGACTTCCCTACTACCCAAATTAGCTTGATTGACTGTTAGATGTACTAGATAATAGGAAACCAAGTGCAAAGGATAGGTTTACAGATAGATTCAGATGCGCGCCCCCGGGTCCTAGGTCATCTCTATTGGTGTGCTCTCATGTGAGGCTGAGTAGGGTTCCCTATCATGCTTACCCAAATGGTGGAGTTCCATATGCTTTAGCTCTATGCCTTCTGCGTGAGCTCCAAATCCTTCATGAGCCATCTCTCTCCTCAATGTCATCCACTCTGTAATATCCTATTGGTTTTCCATCTCCCTTTCACATGCCTCATTATACTTAAGTTGTATTTCTTCTCTCTACCTTTCTATTGCTAGGTCCTCCATCTTTCACCAAACCTACTCCTTCCCCCACGTGTGGTCGGGTTTAGCTATCCATCAGTTTTTATTCCAGGTTTAGGGCCACCATCAAAATCTTGATCACCAATGGAATTCCTTGCAAGTAAGTTCCCCTGTGGATAACGTAAAAATTGGAACTCAGCTACCTCTCAGGAAATAATAAGTGGAAATTGAGTAATCCATAATATATCTTTTCAAAACACCACTGAACCAAGTATCCATAGTGCATGTCAAAATTAGATCATCATCATACAGGGCCTAGAAATTCTTCCTACATCTAGACAATTGTTACAATCACAATCTAACATTTTTTAGATGTATAAGAAACCATCCACTCGTATAGTTCAACTAGGAAAATAGCAAAGAAACTCTTGTACAAGTAGTCATACAAATTCTTTTCCACCCACATATGTGTGTAAAAATCAGATTCATGTGTTGAAATTCTGTGTGTACTCTTCTTAATAGATCATTTTATCCACTCCTCAACAATTTCTAGGGTCAACTGGTACTGTTCTTCAACCCAAACCATCCTAAAAATAACTGAAAAAGAGGTCTCAGCAATAGAAAGAATGATACAGCCTAGAATCTACCACGAATAACCCAGGTTTGTTGGCACATCACTCAGCCTAAGCTAAGTGCTCACCCGAAGCATGCAAAAGGTACCAGGCCCCTCTTTAGAGTTGTTTTTGCAGAGATGTCAACGTGTTGAAGATAAAACATACATCCAAAAACCTAACTAACCATAAACATTCCACAGAGCATGTTGTAGATCTAGATCTTAAAGAATCATGAATTAAATGATAATCATAATGAAATCAACCATATAAGAACCAATTATAGTCATGTTTAAAACCTTTATCTAGCCAATACACTCCATTATATTAAACACAGTAAATACAGAAGCTTCTTACAATAAATAGTATCATAAGTTTATGCACGCATCAGATCTGGAAGCATAACTCCACAATAGCTCATATACATTGTCTCTCTCTAACTACATAGATTAATACATACTTATAGGGGTGGGGACTTTCCCTTCACCACTTACGCACTCTCCCAAAATAGGTCACATGCTGAAAATAGCCATGTACCTTTACAATAATATGCACACATGCAAGTGTCCTAATAATGGATCTCCTACAGTTAACTGGCAGTAGTAATCCTATTATTATACCAAACTCATGCATGCCGCTTAGTAGACACTCATCCAAAATAGCATTTACTTGTCGTCATGTAAGTCTCCATCCCATTGTGTGCTCCACACGCTATCTCCAAAAATATCCTGTAACCATGAAAATGGCTAAGTCCCCAAAATCAGCTTGTCCTAGTGCACACGTTTCCTTTCCTATCCTTCCACACCTTCAAATGTGCCTTATTCCTTCTTACAAATCTTTTGTGTTCCCTCTCCTTAGTGTCATACTCTATCTGCTCAACATTACCCCACACTAAACTAAATTTTCATCTTGACAATAGGGTTTCCTTCTAACTTTCCCAAAGAGTAAATAATAATAATAGAAAGAATGTAAATAATTATTGTATAAAGTATAGACTTCCATTTAGCAGCACCCTATGCTTCAACTAGTAGGATCAACTTCTAGATATTTTGTTTTAATCTCAGCCTCTAATGTTTTCCATTCATCCAGCGAGTTTCTTGTCTTCTCCAAAATGTCTATGTCAATGGCTTCTAACTCATCCTAGGTTATCTTTCCTTTTTCATTCCGCAGTACTAGGAAAACATTGGCCATAGCAAACATCCTTCCCTATAGAAGATCCATATTTTTCACTATGAGCTTTCCAATCTCATCCAGCTTCTCCTTATGTGGGTTTTGTGCTATTATAAGGGCTTCACACTTTTGATTTACTAATGGAAGTCTCTCCACGTGCCCTAAAGTCTCATCCTTCATTTCCTTCAAAACTTCATTATCTTTTGTTATAGTCCTGATCTGATCACTACTTCTGGAGCTGCACATATGTTTAAAGCTTGATCTGATTTCTTCAACTCATCTTGTAAAGTTGTGGAGTAATGCCTCGTAAGATGAAATATTTTCTAACCATGGAGGCCTTGGATCTCTCTACTTCTTGTTTAGGATCCTTTGGTGATGGCATTCAAATTGGTCCATCCTCAAGCACCAAATCAACTAATGTGCACACATAATGCATAGCCAAAGGAAACTTTTCTAGGTACCTTAGACTCCATATGCAGTCTTTCTTTCAAGACATAGTCACCAGTTTCTTCTGCAATGATAATGAAGTTCTCATTCTTTTCCTTCTCTAGATCCTTCTCTCCTTTTAGACCCCACTATTTCTGTAGTTTTTACCTTATTATCTTCAAGTAGCATTCTAATAGTGGCAACCTTATTTATGTTCCTCTGTGCTACCTCTGTAGATACCTTAACCAAGGTATTGCTCACCTACTCATTAGACATGAGAGTGGGCTTTATAGTCATGTTCCTACTCTGATGTGCCTTCTTCACTCTTCTTGACACACAAGACTCCTCCCATACATCAAAATATGGCTCATCCATGTGAGTCTACATGGACCAGGAGAGTTGTTTCCTTACGTGTGTAGTGGACATGTTTGGGTCTATCAAATCCCACCCATATAACTCCTTCAGGTCCATTGTACTTTGAAAATGGGTGCACGGATAATTTTTCTTGTGTCCTCAGCATAGCCCATACTCGGCATAGTATATTCTCCACTTGTTCTCCTTTTTCTTGGCCCCTTAAGAACCAGAGCGCCAAGGTTTGGATTTGGCCCTTCGATGTCTAGAGTAGTGTCATGTACGTGAGGTTGCTCATGTTATGATTCTTCTACCTCCTTTGTACCTTCCTCTTCATCCTTGATGTCCTCATCTCTGGGATCCTCCATATCTTTTGGCTACACTGGGGTTCTAGATGCACTTTCTGCAAACTCCTCCACCTCCTAATTCAGCTTCAACTTTCTCCTCTTCTTCTCAATTTCCTCTTTCTGAGGGGAGAGTCTTGGTGATCTTCTTACCATCTATGGATTTCCCACACCTTGGGTTATTGTTCTTCTGATTACCCTCTTAAAATAGAGCTCTTCATGGAATTCTTCCATGTCCAAGCCCTTGTCTCCTTGCACCGGTGGGTTATCCATGATCTCTATCTCCACTCTATCTGTGGGCTACCTCCAGCCTCTATGATCTAAGCCACCACTATCTTTTTGTTATTCTTCCTCCTCATCTACCTCTATAATCACTACAAGATTTTGAGCTGACATGTTCTCCACTATATTTTTTCCCTTTGGCGGCCCTAGGAGAATAAACTCATTCTCCACATACTTGTTATTCTCATGTTTAGGCTTAAGCTTAAGGCACACCAACATAGCTCCACTATCCTCAATATCGAAGCTTACTAAATTCATACTTATGACGTCTGAGATGAGCCTCTCGATGTAGGCAATTCAGCCTAGATACACATATGTCTTCCAAAGGGTGTGGTAGTTATAGTCTACCTTTTCAACATTGAATTTCATATGGTATGCACCATTAAATATGTGAACTAAAGCTTAGAAGTAGTTCCCTATGAAGGCATAGGGAAGTTTACACCATGGGCTCCATGTCAAATCCCTCATAGCAAACTGAGTGATGTAGAAGTGTTAGTACACTATGAACTATATTGCCTTGCCCACTACCTTAGGTAGCTCCTTAGAAATGCACCACTCCTGCTCAAACAATGCATGAATTCAGTCATACCACATCTTCACCCTTTGTTTAAATAACCCACTCATTGATCTTTCACATAAGAATTTTTCAACCCTCTCCATGAGTGAATTCTTTTCCAAAAGGTACTCCCAGATCTTGTTCTTTGGCCCATCAAGCACTATAATTTCTAAAAACACAAGAGAAAGTAGGATAGTGCCAAAACTTATCTTTTCTCCTGTGCATGATTCCTCAACAATTGTGTCTACAATATAGCCTACTAGGTTGTATACTACTCCTTGAAACATTTTATTTGTAATGTGAAGCCACATGGTGTTTACCTGCGACCATATCTCCTAGTTATTCAACTTGGTTAGAAAATGCATGGCTATCTGCACCAAAGGAAACTTCTCCAATTTATCAATGTCCTTTCCATGTGGGCCCTTGGTATACCCCAACTCCTTTCTTATTTCTATGACCACTGATTTATCAGTAAAATCACAAACAAGGTCTACCCCTGTGCCCTTCAATCCTGTTTGTGTCAAAACTAGGGCTGTTGTGATCTTAACCCTTCGTTCGGTGAAATAAAATAATTCCTCATGGACTCAGCTCATCATCCATTGGTATAAGGGTTCATATTTTCCAAAATAAGGGAGCTCATACAACTGGTAAACTCATACCTACTTCATTAATTTCTCCCCAGCATCATCATATACTAGCATATCATCCACCGTGTATTTGTTGGTATTCTTATTCAGTAACACATCCAACTCTCCCTTGTTTTCATAAGTACAGTGGTTGTAGTCACTTATTTTGTATCTTTGGATGTGGGAATCCACTCTTTTCTTACTATTAATCCTTTTTTTGTATTGCATCTCTGAAAAATTACACTCGAGAGAAATTTCAACTTCATCTTCTACATTCTTCTTTCCCTTTGTGCCTATTGCAGGTGCTTTCTTTAGTGACATTGTAAAAATCCCATCTTTTGTTTTCTATAATGAGTAAACTCAAACCCTAGCTCAAATTTGCATGCCTTAGATTGAAACTGTGTTCCCTATCTCCTTCTCAACACTTCCATTATGCTCAAACCCTTCACCAATGGGGATGCAAGCCTATTTCATGAAATAGTCTACTCTCCATGTCTAGTTTCACAATACTCCACACCTCAACATGATTCTCTCGACTCGATCGCACTTATCTCACTCAACTACTTGTGATTGCAAAGGTAAAAATGAACCCACATCACGTCCTTATATAGATTTTCAAAAAGTTGGTGCATTTATTACTCCTTCACCTACCAACAATCCTCTCAATAATTGAGCATTTTCATAATATCTGCATGGTACATCTTCACACCCTAGCTATAACCTTCTAGCACACCTTCCTACCTTCTGACTACAAACTTCTCTTCAGCACACTTCCATGTGCCCGAGTACCTCACCACTGTGCCTTCCCCTGGTAGTCTCCACGATCATTCCTTACCTTGTGTTATACTATTCTCTCATTTATCTTCATCTACGGTCATCTTTTAAGAGCAATCACCTTTCTAATAGCTCCTTTCCACACTTAACTAGCACCTGTAACAGTTTCATTCTCATGTGTACTCAGTTGTGAGTAATCACCCCACTCCAATGGTATGTGTAATCCTCTGCACATAAAAATACTTCAAATTTGAATTAGCTTCCAACACGCAAATGCACTTATTACACAAAACACCAAACTAAATTTTTAAATCATAGCAACGAAGAAGAAAATACATTAAGGAAATATATAAATGAAAACCTATTCTAAATGGAAACAATGGCTTATTACAAACACCAAGAAGACTTATTTATAGTAGGGCTTAAACCTACTCCCATTGAAGTAACCAGGTAAACGTATTCTATCAAGAGTCTCTAACTAACAAGCACCTAATTAAAGTGTATGAGTGATAACATATGGTCCCAATAAATGCACTTTAAGATTTCTTGGATGGCGTAGAAACTTAGAATCATAAAGAAGAACCATCTGTCCTATCTCAAGATTTTTGTCTCTGATGTTCCTGTCATGCCATGCCTTCTACCTAGCCTTTTCCTACTTCTTACTCCAACATGTCGTGGTGAACCTCTCATCAAACTATATCAATTTATCAATTCTTCCTTCCAAGGCTTTCTCATTGGCTAGACCTCCAACACACATAATACGTAAAGAAGGTAACATGAATTCCATAGGAAGAACTGCTTCTATGCCAAACACCGATTGAAAGGGTGTGGCCTTGTTCAACCTCTTGTATGTTGTTTTACACGCCCAAAGCACAAAAGAAACTTTATCATCCCAATATTTCCTTACAACATCACAATTGTTTGTCAATGTCTGGCTCAAAATCTTGTTTAAGGCCTCAGTAGTCCCATTTTCCTGAGGATGATAAGGTGTAGTATTATGGTGCATAATCATAAATTCATCCAATAGTATCTTAATTGTCTCATTAAAAAAAATTTATACCATTATCACTTGTCAAGCTTAGTGGGCATCCATACCTTGTAAGAACATTTTCCCATAATAACCTAGTTGTTGTAGTTATTGTAAAATGCTTGGTTGTTGCTTCTTCCCACCTTGTAAGATAATTTTTGTAAGTGATGATGTAGCACAATCCAGTTCTACGTGTGGCTGGAGAAATAGGACCCACAAATTCTATATCTCATTTTTCAAATGGCTCTGCACTAGGAATAGGTCTTAAAGGAATGTCATCTCTTTCCCCATGTTTACCAAGGCATTGAAAATGATCACACGCCTTACAATATGCTTTACATTATTTGTAGAGGGGCTCCCACTATAATCCAATGAGTAGAATCTTACGTGCACTGGTGCCACCTACAATACCACAATGAACCTCTTCCATGATATTTGTGTGCTCATTCTCTGATACATACCGGCACAATACTTCATCATGGCCTAACTTGTATAGGTCACTACTAATCAACATAAAAGGTGCCACACAAATTGCAAGTTATTTCTTCTCTAAGGCTTTCATCCCATTTGAAACCACACCTATATGTAGAAAGAAAGCAATATCCTCTAATTATAAATGTGTGCAATGTAACCTGTACAACTATGCATCCAGCATTATATCTTCAATTTTCTATGCATCCTCCCTTGACTGAATTCTTGATAAATGGTTTGGGCTAGAATTAATTTTACCTAGTTTTACCACAACTATGAAAGAAAATTCTTGGAATAAGATCACCCATAAATATATGTGCCCCTATAAAATGGACCTTTTTACCAAGTATTTCAATGTCATGCGATCAGTGTAAAATACAAATGGCGTTTTTTAGCAAGTATTGTCTAAATTTATGGAGTGCATAGATCATTGACAAGGCTTTACACTCAGTATTTGTATAATTATTCTCGGCATGAGTCAACTTTCTACTAGCAAAATAGATAGGATGATCTATAATACCTTCTTCATGTTGAGCTAACATTGTGCTAATAGTCATGCCAGAGGTATCCACATGTACATGAAATGGTTGGTTCTATGAGGGAAAACGCATAATAGGTGTTGTAGTAAGTATTTCCTTCAATGCCTCAAATGTGTGTTGTTGCGGTTCTTCCTAATAGAAAGTCCCTTTTCCCTTGAGTAACTCTTCCAAGGGTGTGGAAATCCTAGCATATCCTTTGATAAATTTTCTATAATACCCATTGTGAACCAAGAATTAGCGTACCTCACTCTGACTGGTAGGATCTTCCAAACCTACAATAACTGTAACCTTAGCTGGATCCACTAACAAACCTTCTGTTGGTGCCATTTTTGAGTTTGCACCATGTTTCCCTAAAATTTTCAAATCTATATCTGCTCAAAAAAGTTTTACCCTTTGAATTGATGGTTTGAAATTCTTCCCCTCCAGCTAAATTCTTTAAAAATGCTCACAAACTCATTTGCCTTGCCCCATTTGAAGGAAATCTCCAAGTTTGCTATGAACGTGCCCCAAATTTTTTTAAATCCATGGGCTCTACCATTTTTCTGTGTTTGTCCAATTATGGAGTTATTAAAATTGATCGATTTGTACTTACTTTCCTCAAAAAAAAAAAAATTTATGGCCATGGTCGTATAATGTTTAACATCTTGTTCCATTTATCCTTTGTGCAAAAAATCCATCACCAATGAAGAAAAAACCAAATTTGGGCACAACTGGAAAAATTTTGTGTTTTTTGATAGTCAGACGGGTGTATTTTAGCCATCAAATTATTGCTGAGAAGTCAGAGGGTAGGTGGCAGCTTCTAATTGGCTAAGGAAAAGTGGGGAAGTGTTATAACTTTTCATTTTTCACCTTTTTGAAAAATGGGGCATTTTCAGGCCCAGGGACCCGTTTTTTCCAAATTTGCCTACATGGCATGTTCTAATTAGCAGGGGGATGGTGGGTGCTCGGATTCTCTATTAAGGTTTTTATACCTTATTTTACAAAAAAATTAAAGTCACAAAATGTTCCAAAGCCCTATGGCCAATCATAGGTGGACAC
This sequence comes from Taxus chinensis, assembly GCA_019776745.2. Taxonomy (NCBI): domain Eukaryota; kingdom Viridiplantae; phylum Streptophyta; class Pinopsida; order Cupressales; family Taxaceae; genus Taxus; species Taxus chinensis. The sequence continues at coordinate 879,461,013 of CM034150.1, read as the reverse complement.
GTGTCCAACAGGGTTAGAGGGAAGTGCGGGCCGCGAAGGGAAATAGGGATTTTTTCCCCTTTTTTGTAAAAGGAGTTAAGGAAAAAATTTAAGCCATGGGCCTGTAAGAAAATCAATGAGTGACACGTGGCAGACAAGGTGGGTCGGTGGGTCGACAGGAGAGAATTTTTTCCCTTTTGCAAAAAAGGCTTAAAATTAAAATTTGGAGCGCTGGCCCACTAGCAAATCAACGAGCGACACGTGGTAGAGGACAAGGTGGGTTAGTGGGTCAGTGGAGGTAGGAGAGAATTTTTTCCCTTTTACAAAGAAGGCTTAAAATCAAATTTTGGAGCACTGGCACGTAACGAATCACAAGGAGACACATGGCAAGGGAGAAATCGAAGGTGCGAGCCTACGGGACAAAAAGTGAAAAATTTCCAATTTTCCAAAAAAGGTAAAAATGCACAAAATTGAAGCACGATCCCAATGAGACCCACCATGTGCCATGTGTCAGCTCCAAAATTCAAAGGCAGAGGCGTAGGGACAAAATGAAAATTTTTCCAAATTTTCAAAAGGTCATAAAGTAAATGTTTTAAAACTAGGCCTGATCCAATCATTTTTTGCCACATGTCCGACCTTATCCAAAAAATTAAAAAGGTGACTCAAGCTTATTTTTGAGCCCTCATCTTCCACGTGGAGGGCTAGGATTAAAAGTTGATGGATAAGATCAATGGTTGATGTGCATCCATTTGTTTTTTCTGCCATGGGAACTCCAGGAAGCTTGGATTCACAATTTTTGAATCAAACTTCATCAAATTTATAGTGATTTTGTGTCCTCTTGGCCTTCCAGGATCATTCGCATCACTTTCATGGCTTGATTCTTTGATCTGAGGTGATTTTTAAAATAAATTTTACCCTGATCCGTCTAAAAACGTGAAATGACAAAATCAAAAGTTGTAGAGGTAATCTTGAAAAGGTAAAAAGGTGAAAATGATGAGTAAAAGGTGTCTGCATACCTCAATGATGAAAAACCTGCCCCCAGGATGGATAATGATCCACATATTTGAAATGATTTAATATTTTTGGGCACACCTAGTGCAACCTGCGAATGTTTTTCTGTTTCATGTCATTTTCAGTAAATCATGAAGAATTGGTTGTAGTAGAATTGATCCCTTAGCATATTAATTTTCTTCAAAAAGAAGGCTCCAAGGTGGCAATAGATATGTATAATGCATGTTAGGAGACATGCAAGAAGGTTGGGGAAGAAGTTGAAAAATCATGAGCAAATTCTTGAGAGAAAGCTCATTTTTTCTGAAAAAACCCACACAAAGAACCATGAATAATTTCTTCTATTGTTGGATCTTCGTGTACGTGAGTTGGTTACAAATGTATAGCCCTCACTTAGCTCTGAGATTGTTCATAGAAACTCTCCCCTGCTGATTAATCTAACAAGATCTCTTGAGTTAATCTGCAAATGTTTTTCTGGGTAAATATGATGTTTGTTATCATTTTTTAATGCGTGTAAATAGTTTTCATTGTTCTTGTTACAATCTTGCATTGAAGTTCTTTAGAAATCACACAGAGTCGCTCATTGTCTGTGTTGATAGTTTAGTGGCATTTGCAATCTCATGTTCAGAAGAGCCTTCATCTGATAAAGAGATAAACACAATTTAAAATCACTTTACGTTCCTTGACTGCAGAGATTGCTTGGAAGCCTTTGGGGGTACCTTAGGCATGGTTTGATGAAGGATTTTTGTGTTTAACTGAGTTCTTTACTTCAAGATTTTGTGGTGAATTCTTAAAGATTATGTGAGAAAGTGCAACCTGGGCTTCCATTTATGCCTCTTTTGGTTAAAAGAATATCCTGATTATTTGAAGCATTTTATCTGATAGTTGTTCAAGTATTTTAGAGGTTGTCAAAGATCTAATATATCCCAGTTTGTCTTGTCAACACCCCACCAAAAATTTCATTCAAAAAAACTAATCCTACCCGCACTACCCCTGCATTACATTGTGTGTCAACAAAGTAATACAATCCATTTACAAAAATTCACAAGTAAAATCAGGATCATATAATGTCTCCAGTAACCCTTTCCTTGTATTGAAAACATCTCCATAATCTGGGAGTGACAACTTGTGAAAATTAGATTTGGAGTGTTGATCATATTTTCCCAAGGCCTTTTCATACTATTTGCATAAATTGAGGGATATCTTCATCTCCTTCACCATTTGGGGGTTACAATGTAGGTTCTCTAACCTTGGTTGAAAGGCACAACCTAAAATAGTGAGGGTCAGATCAAATCCTTTCAAATTGCTATCCATCTCTCCAAAAATCTGAGTGTCAGTTAGATCACGTCCCATGCTACAAAATGACACACATCATGATTTATCTAACTTCAAGCTTCACGCCATATCTCTGATGTTGCTTAGACTGAAAAGGAGAACAAATTTGCATACCAACACCTTCCTTGTAAATGATGTTCCCTAAAAAATTGGCTATCATAACATGGGATGGATATAGTTGACTTATGGCTATCATAACTTCTTATCATGATGTATCTCTTTCATATATGATCTATTATCCTTGGTTGGTTGGCCTTGTTGATGGCCATATCATAGGAAACGTATAAATAGGCTTAAAGGTAGTGGATGATTACTATGTTGAGTACTTGAGTCTTATTATATGTTTTAGAGGTTGCCCCCTTGAAGTGGCCAAGCTATTCTACTTTCATATTAAGAGAACTTATTTACAATATTGTGTTATTTTGTGTTCTATTGCTAGTGATAATCAGAATTAATCAAGTAATTTCATTACATTAAAACTCCACCTCAGATCATTGTTGACCTTGAAATACCACCAGTAGTAGAAGATCTTGGAGAGACACTTGAGGTATATTTGGGGACATCTTTGGTTGATTCCTAATTTAATGTTGATCCATTCTTCACAACTTTGATCATAAAGGATAAGCTACTTCACAATTGTATGTTTGATTCCAGTGTATCATGTAATGTCATGCCTCTAGAAGTCATGAATGAGTTGGACATCAAAGTGATAGCAGCCTATGGAAAGTGTACTACTATGGACTCAAGAGAAGTGTCAGTTGTTGGTTGTGTGAAAGGTTTGGTAGTGCAACTTGCAGCCTATCCGGGTAAGAATTTGAAGCTTGATGTTGTAATTGTTGATTGCCCTGCCAAATGGGGTATGATTTTGTCAAGAAAGTGGGATGCAAGTGTTGGAGGGAGTTTCCAAATGGATATGTCTTTTTCCACCATTCCCATTGATGGCAGCCTAGTCAAGCTCTATGGAGAAAAGAAAATGTTGCATCTAATTGAGGATCCAAACAATGATTCTTATGAAGTATTGTTTGCTGATGGAAAATAAAACAAGCTGGAAAAATCAAAGTGCCTTGAGGTAGTAGGTTCTCCTTGGACCTTGCTATTTGATGGAGCTTACTCCAAATTTGGAAATGGTGTTGTTATAGTTCTGCTTTCTCCTAGTTTGGAAGAGTTTGCTTTTTATTTCAAACTTAATTTTGAATGCACTAACAACATTGCTAAGTATGAGGAATTATTGTTAGGGTTAAGAATTGCATGAAAATATGGAGTAAAATACATTGTTGCAAAAGAAGATTTAGAGATGATTGTCAAACAAATAAGAAAACTATATGCTACAAAAAATCAGCGTATGAAATAGTACAAACATGCAGTTTGGGATTTAATTGAAATGTTTGATTTCTTTAACATTGTGTATCATGACAGAGCTCTCAATGTTGCTGCAGACAAGTTGGCAGTTTTGGGTTCTAGATTTGGAAATTACACCTTTTCACCTTATTTTGAATAAAAAATTGAAGTGCTAACTAGGCTAGTTGTCCCTGATAATGTGAAACATTGGCAAGTTTTTAATGATGATTCTTAAGTGCTAAGGTTCTTACAAAACCAAGGTGAGTTTTCAAATCATAATATTGATTGGGAGCCAATGGTATGCATGACTAAAGGGAGAGAAACTTTGTTGGAGAAAGACATCCTCCAATTGAAAACAAACACCATTCCTAGAGGTCTTGTTGGACTTGAGTCAAATTTTAACAATGTTGATTGCATCATAAATAGAAACATGTTTGCCTCAAGGGATGTGGAAGAGCATAACTTTGGCACTAATGGTAAACCAAGGAAGATTTGGTTGGGCAGCAATTTAAGTAAAGAGGAAAAACAGTCCTATGCCCAACTCTTGAAAAAATATCAAGACTGCCTTACTTGGTCCTATTCCGAGCTAAATGCATATAGAGAAGACTTGTTTCAACATGAGATCCCTCTTGAGGCCAAGACTAATCCATTCATATAGAGGCAAAGGAAAATTAATCCACTTCTCTCCATGAAAATGTAGGAGTTAAAGAAATTGAGAGATGGAGGTATTATTCAGCCTACTAGATATTCATCTTGGGTTGTAAACCTTGTTCCAGTCAAAAAGAAGAACAGAGACATCAGAATTTGTGTGGATTTTAGAAATATAAACAAAGCATCCATGAAGGAAAACTATCCCTTACCAAATATGGAAAATATGTTGTAACTTGTGACAGGGTCTAAGTTGCTTTCTACATTGGATGGTTTCTCTGGATACAATCAAGTGGTAGTCAAAGAATCAGAAAGACTTAAGACAGCATTCAGTACTCCTTGGGGAACATATGTTTTTGTTAGGATGCCTTTTGGTTTGATGAATGTTGGTGCCATTTTTCAAAGAGAAATGGATGTTTCTTTTGCTGGTTACATTAATGACTTTATTGCAGTTTACCAAGATGATGTGACTATGTTTTTAAGGCAGAGAGGTGATCATTTACAGCACTTGGAGAAGATGCTGATCAAATGTAGGGAGTATGGAATTTATCTTAATCCAAAGAAGTTTCATTTTGGTGTGCAAATGGCCAAGCTGCTGGGACATATTGTGTCTAAAGATGGTGTTATGATAGACCCTGAGAGTGTGGAAGAAATCAGCAAAGTACCTATCCCAAGAACCAAGAAAGGCATCCAATCTTTCTTTGGTAAAATTAATTTTATTAGAAGGTTTGTTTCCAACTTTTCTAAGTTGACTCTTCCAATTACATGCATGCTAAATAAGGACCAAGTTATCAAATGGGAGGAGGCTACCATTCAAGCTTTTGAAGGAATTAAGGATGCACTTAAACATACACCTGTTTTAGCAGCCCCAAACTATAAGAGGCCTTTCCAAATATTTTCATTTGCCTCTGAGTATACCATTCCTTCTGTTTTACTGCAAAAGGAGGAATATGGGGCTGAGAGGCATATTTCCTTCTTTAGCAAGGCTTTACAGGATATTGAGCTAAAGTATACAATCATGGAAAAACAAGAATTTGCCTTGGTGAAAGCAACAAAGGTTTTTAGGCCTTATATATTGAGTTCAAAAGTTGTTGCTTATGTTCCCCACACCATGGTGAAAGACATATTATCAGATATGGAGATCTCAAGCAAAAGATGTAGGTAAGTGAACAAGCTACAAGAGTATGATATGGACATCCAAACCACAAAGTTGGTATGTGGTTTGGGCCTTGCCAAGCTCATGGCTGAGAGAAACTTGAAGACTGTGGAAATAAATAAAGTAGAGGAAGAAAGGGCTGATGTTCTTAAAAAATTGGTAAGATCTGAGTGGTACAATGATATAATATTTTACCTCAAACACTTATGTTGTCCTAATCATTTAAATAAAAATCAAAAAAGAGCTCTCAAGTTGGCTTCTCAAAAATATATCATCGCAGACGTTGAGCTGGCTTGGAAGAACCTTGAAGGTGTCCTATTGAAATTCATAACTGAAGATGAAGCTCCCAAGATAGTTGTTAATTTCCATGGGGGAGTTTGTGGAGGACACTTTTCTGGAAGAGTAACAGCACATAAGATTTTGAGAGCTGGTTATTGGTGACCTACTCTCTTCAAAGATACAACCCAGCTAGTTAGAAAATGTGATAGTTGCCAACGTTTCTCTAAAATACTGAAAGCTTCAAGCTCCCTTCCTTTGCAGCCTCTATCAATTGAATCTTCTTTCAAACAATGGAGGATGGACTTCATTGGTGAGATTTTAGATCCTTCTAGTGCTGGCCTTAAGTGGATCCTTGTAGCCACTGATTATTTTACAAAGTGGGTAGAGGCAATCCCCACCAAGAAAGTAACACACCAGATAGTTATGGACTTCTTGTTTAATCAAATCATAAGTAGATTTGGAGTCCCGGTCAAGATTGTAGTTGATAATGCCATGTGCTTTAGAGCCAAACCTTTAATAGCAATGCGCAATGAATATGGAATCAATCTGACTTATTCTTCAAACTATAACCCCCAAGGGAATGGACAAGCAGAGTCCATTAATAAGAATTTTTTGAAGATCATTAGAAGAACCTTGCAGCAAAATAAGAAGAAATGGGGTGAATAATTGAAATTTACAATTTGGGCTGATAGAATAACTCCTAAAAGAGCTACTAGTAAAAGCCCATTTGAATTGGTGTATGGAACTCAGGCTCTGCTACCCTTGCACCTACAATTGTATTTATTTCAGTTTTCCCAACAGTTGGAAGATCAAGAGCTTGGCCCATATGAATCACAGATCAATCAGATTATAGCTTGATGAGGAGAGAATAGCATCCCATCAAAGGCATGTCATATTTTGGGAAAAATTGAAGAGAGTGTTTGACAAGAAGGTCACTTCTAGAGCCTTCAATGTTGGAGATCTGGTTTTTTTGTGGGATAGTAGGCATGAAGATAAGGGAAAACCTGGAAAATTTGATGCATTATGGATGTGCCCTTATGCCATTAATATCAAAATTAGTGAACACACCTTCTTTCTCAAAAACTTAGATGGGGAATTGCTGGAGATACATGTTAATGGTAAACATTTGAAGCATTTATTGGATTAATCCCCAAATCTAAGGTATGCACCAATTGTGCAGTTGTATAGTCTTTGTTTTCTACTTTGTTTTTGTTGTTTTATTGGTGTATGGTTTGCCCTTATTCTTGACAGCCATTATGGTTGATTTCTTAGCTCGTTTTTGAAGGATGGTTCTAGTATTTTAATTGCCTTGCATATTGAATCCTTTTCCCAATGGATAATTTTGCACTTGTTCTATGTTTTTTCCTTGTGGCACTCACTGGGAGTGTCCATCCCCAAGTAAGAGCTGATGTTGGTGCCATTTTTGAGTTTTCACCATGTTGCTCTAAAATTTTCAAATCTATATCTGCTCAAAAATGTTTTACCCTTTGAATTGATGGTTTGAAATTCTTCCCTTCCAACTAAATGCTTTAAAAATTCTCACAAACTCATTTTCCTTGCCCCCTTTGAAGGAAATCTCTAAGTTTTCTATGAACGTGCCCCAAAATTTTTTAAATCCACGGCTCTGCCATTTTTCTGTGTTTGCCCAATTGTGGAGTGTTAAAATTGATTGATTTGTGCTTACTTTCCTCAACAAAAAAAACCCCCATGGACATGGTCGTATAATGTTTAACATCTTGTTCCATTTATCCTTTGTGTGAAAAATCCATCACCCACGAAGAAAAAATAAAATTTGGGCACAAATGGAAAAATTTTGTGGTTTTTGATGATCAGACGGGCGTATTTTAGCTGTCAAATTATCGCTGAGAAGTCAGAGGGTACGTGGTGGCTTCTAATTGGCTGAGGAAAAGCGGGGAAGTGTTGTAACTTTTCATTTTTCACCTTTTTAACAAATGGGGCATTTTCAGGCCCAGGGACCCATTTTTTCCAAATTTGCCTACGTGGCATGTTCTAATTGGCAAGGGGATGGCGGGTGGTTAGATTCCCTTAAGGTTTTTAGACCTTATTTTGTAAAAATTTTAAAGTCATAAAATGGTCCGAAGCCCCGTGGCCAATCACAGGTGGACAAATGTCCAACAGGGTCAAAGGGAAGTGCGGGCCGTGGAGGGAAATGGGGATTTTTTCCCCTTTTTCGTAAAAGGAGTTAAGGCAAAAATTGATGTCGCGGGCCCACAAGCAAATCAATGAGTGACACGTGGTGGACAAGCTAGGTCAGTGGGTCAGCGGGTCAGTGGAGGCAAGAGAGAATTTTTTCCCTTTTACAAAGAAGGCTTAAAATCAAAATTTGGAGTGCTGGCCCGCAACGAATTACAAGGAGACATGTGGTGAGGGAGAAATTGGAGGTGCGGGCCCGCAGGGAAAAAAGTGAAAATTTTCCAACTTTCCAAAAAAGGTCAAAATGTGTAGAATTGAAGCGCGATCCCAATGGGACCCACCATGTGCCACGTGTCAGCTCTAAAATTCAAACGCAGAGGGGCGGGGACAAAATGAAAATTTTTCCAAATTTTCAAAAGGTCATAAAGTAAATGTTTTAAAACTGGGCCCAATCCAATCATTTTTTGCCACATGTCCGGCATTATCCAAAAAATTAAAAAGGTGACTCAGGCTTATTTTCGAGCCCTCATCTTCCACACGGAGGGCCAGGATTAAAAAATGGATAAGATCGACGGTTGTTATGTATCCATTTGTTTTGACTGCCATAGGAGCTCCAGGAAGCTTGGAATCATGATTTTTGCATCAAAATTCATCAAATTTATAGTGATTTTGTGTTGTCTTGGCCTTTCAGGATCATTGGCATCAATTTCATGGCTTAATTCTTTGATCTGAGGTGGTTTTGAAATATATTTTTCCCTAATCCGTCCAAAAACGTGAAATGACAAAATCAAAAGTTACAGAGGTAATTTGAAAGGGTAAAAAAGCGAAAATGATGAGTAAAGGTGTGTGCATGCCTCAATGATGAAAAATGTGCCTCCAGGTTGGATAATGATCTAGATATTTTTAATGATTTAATCTTTTTGGGCACACCTGGCAACCTGCGAATGTTTTTCTGTTTGATGTCATTTTCAATGAATCATGAAGAATTGTTGTAACAGAATTGATCCCTTGGCATATTCTTTTCTTGGGAAAGAAGGATCAAATGTGGCAAGATATGTATAATGTATTTTTGAGAAATGTAAGAAGGTTGGGAAAAATTTGAAAAATCACGAGAAATTTTTGAGAGAAAGTTCATTTTTTCTAAAAAAAACCACCAAAGAACATGAATAATTTCTTTTTTGTTGGATCTTCATGTATGTGAGTTGGTTACAAGTGTATAGCGATCACACAGCTTTGAGATTGTTCATAAAAATCTCCCCTGCTGATGAATCTAACAAGATTTTGAGTTAATCTGTGTTTTTCTAGGCAATATGATGTCTGTTATCATTTTTAAATGCCTACAAATAGTTTTCATTTTTCTTGTTGCAATCTTGCATTGAAAGTATTTAGAAATCACACAGAATCTTCATTTCTTATTGATAGTTTAGTGGAATTTGCAATCTCATGTTCAGAAGAGCCTTCATCTGATAAAGAGATAAACAATTTTAAAATCACTTTACCTTCCTTGACTACAGAGATTGCTTGTAAGCCTTTGGGGGTACCTTAGGCATGGTTTGATTATGGATTTTTGTGTTTAATTGAGTTCTTTACTTAAAGATTTTGTGGTGAATTCTCAAAGATTGTGTGAAGAGTGCAACTTGGGCTTCCATTTATGCCTCTTCTGGTCGAAAGAATATCCTGATTATTTGAAAAAATTTATCTGATAGTTGTTCAAGTATGTTAGAGGTCGTCAAAGATCTGATATATCCTAGTTTGTCTTGTCAACACCCCACCAAAAATTTCATTCAAACAAACTAATTCTACCCACACTACCCCTACATTGCATTGTGTGTCAACAAAATAATATAATCCATTTACAAAAATGCACAAGGAAAATCAGGATCATATAATGTCTCCAGTAACCCTTACCTTGCATTGAAAATATCTCCATAATCTGGGAGTGACAACTTGTAAAAGTAAGATTTGGAGTGTTGATCATATTTTCCCAAGGCCTTTTCACACTATTTTCATAAATTGAGGGATATCTTCATCTCCTTCACCATTTGGGGGTTACAATGTAGGTTCTCTTACCTTGGTTGAAAGGCACAAACCTAAAATAGTGAGGGTCAGATCAAATCCTTTCAAAGTGCTATCCATCTCTCCACAAATCTGAGTGTCAGTTATATCACATCCCCAGCTACAAAACGACACACATCATGATTTATCTGACTTCAAGCTTCATGCCATATCTTTGATGCTACTCAAATTGAAAAGGAGAACAAATTTGGGTACCAACACCTTCCTTGTAAATGATGTTTCCTAAAAAAGTGCAAAAAGGTGTAGAAAACACGCACTTATTGATGTTTAAAGAGATGTTTAATTGTGTACATCTTTCAAACATTAAGAGAAATTTTTCAAAGTGATCTTTAATAAGTCAATACACCATCCAATCATCCAAGTAAACATGTAAGAAAATGTGAATAAAATCCCTGAATGCTTGAACAACTATGCGTGAAAATATAGCAAGCACATTTTTTTGACCAAAGGGCATCACAGTATATGCAAAACTTCCCCATTTAGTGGTGAAAGTTGTTTTCTTTTGATCCTCTTGTACAATCCTGACCTGTTGATACCCATAGAATCCATCTATAAATTAATATATTTCATGCCCTGCAACGCCTTCTAATATCTCCTCTGTGAAAGGTGTAGGAAAGGGATCAATCACACATACAGCATTTAGTTCTCTATAATCCACATAAATCCTAATCCGACCATCTTTCTTTATACTTATAACCATGGGCCTAACCCACTCTGATTCTTCTAGGGGCTTGATGATTCCAGACTTCAACATTTTGTCAATTTCTTTCTCAACTTTTATGTGCAGGTTAGGGTTCATTTTGTAGGGTCTTTTTCTAACAAGGCACGCACCTTCCTTAAGCTTAATCTTCATCTCTCCTAATGATTCATGCACTCATTTTAATTCATGGTAGCCCCTAGGAAATATGTCCTGAAAATCACGTAATAACTCAATGATTTTTTCCACTTCATAGTCAGACCAACAATCCCTAATTCTTGCCTCCTTTATAACATTCCCATTTTAAGACTTTAGAAACAAGGTAAAAAAAATTATCACAATGTTTTCTGTTCTAAATTAAAAAAATTATTTAGAACACACAATCCATACCAATCAATCTCATAACAAATAACCATATGTAGTTATAAATGACTCGATGATATTCCGATCTATTCATGTTTAACTTTAAGTATTGAATACTTATTGTATAATTTGTATACTTGGTTTTCCTACCCTAACTAGGTACCGAGTGATCTGTTTAAAGAACATACCTGAATATTTTTTACTGATATCTATCTGATATCACGTTGCTTTAAACTTGGTGACATAGGACAATGCAACCAGCAACTTACGATACTTTGGCCAAAGATTCACATCATACGGTGTATGTCACTATTCCTAGATGACATACTCATCATTTTAGAATACATCCTTCACCTCACTCCTCTTTTATCATGAATGGTATTTACTGACTATTGTCAGTCCACTTGCCCAAATTTTAACCCTAGCCTCGGTTAGAAACATAAATCATTATAGGAAGATGCTCACAATGACTTAGGGTATATGGGCATACTCAGTTGACCTAAGTCAACTAGGTGTGCTAAGGTACCTTGAGCCATTGAGAGTTACTACCTATCCTAAACATGCCACTAACTTGACCTAGAGAGAAACTAAGTTCAAGTTCTTATTATGTGTAGATCTAGATGATCAATGCAAAAGGGTGTTGCCACATGTTAATTGTAATGATATATCCTCGAGAAATTCCTAGTCTTCTCAAAGGTATAGCCCTACAGTTGGCATGTGCCAACATCCTACAGAAACTGCCTCATCATAATGTACATACCCCAAGGAGGTTATTAATGTTTAATTAATTTGGATTATAAAATAGATTGCAGCATTTATGCTAACCCTAATCCAAAACTCCTTAAGTCCTTGTTCTATACTTGAATCAATTAAGCATTAAAGAACTTCCTTTAATTCATGATTTCTTTTAATGTTTGTTTATTTAGTTTAATAACAGTTAACCAAAATAGGACAGCAATATCATAAGTTCCATTAAATATAACTTAATCATTCAGAGAAGTTATAGCAACCAAATAGGTTCAACTAGAGGTAGGATTTATAAGAAATGAATTCTAACGATTAACGATCATATCACCATTCTTTGGGTTACATTTCATTTAGCGAGGAAGAACCTTCCTCTACTTGATTAAGTGTTAGGGTTGTCAAACCCTTGTTATCTTTCACAAGCTCTATAGTTTTATTGCATATTCATTACACATTCTAATACTATACTCTTATTGTTTAGATAAGATTGTAACTTATTCAGCTTAACAAGTTGCATCATATTAAGGGAGATTAAACCAATTCCCTTTTATTTAACTTATCAAGTTTATCCGAATTGAACATATAACAGATATGAATAATATTATAAAGATAGGGATTCCATCTTATTCATAAATACAAGATAGTTTACACAACCAATAAAAGTAAATATCCAACATTCAATTCTTCATTAAAAAATTATTCAATTACAAGACTAAGTATTTCAGGCATGTTGTATAACAAACAACCTTCATTCCAAAAAGAATACAACTTTTCTTTTTTAATACAATTCAAGACTAAATCAAAACTCTTTACATAAGGTTAAAAATTAAATAACCAAATACAACATGAATTTTTTTGTCTTCTTTAATCACTTATGATGTCCATCTGCAAAATTTTTAGCACAGGTCAGTTCAATGAACTAAGCATGATAAGCACTAAGCATTAAGGTAAAGTGCATTCCACTAATTGCTTCATTAAATAACCTTGCTTTCATGAAACAATTGAAAAATATCATGCAGATAATCATAGGTAATAACATCTAGAAAGAAGCAAAATTAAGAATTTGAATTTACTTTTAAGAAAGGATTGTATTATAATCTGCAACATCAGAATTATACCACAAGACTTAATTGATCCTATCAATAACTATTGAATAGTCAACAAGTCTTGTCATTAAATTATTTCATAAATTCGTAAGGATATAAGGACACATTTAAATTTTTCCAATCTACAAGGAGTTAGTTATAGCATATCTGATATTAGTATATTACATCCTTCCATATAGGCAAAGAAGAGAATCGAATAATGAGAAGTTCAATCAATAAACTTATCGGTCAATAGAAAAAGGATCTCATACCAAAAAGGACCCAATCCATATTTCATTTCATTTATACTATGAAATGAAATCCTTCATCTAATGCAAACTTATAAATTCTTAAAATATTTCCCTCAAGAGAACTCAAAATCGAATGCACAGTCAAGCCCACATACTTCAAATTTCCATATAACCTTCCCAGAAAGACCTATTCTCATTCACCTAGCTCAATCCAATATCAAATCTTAGAAGAAATATGTAGTACAGTCCCAAACTGTAGAATACTCCCAAGAGAGTATAATTCTTTCTCTTTAATACATGGTGGTTCAACCAGGATATAATAGTGGAGTAAAAGTTCTCCAATCGAAAAAGATTGAAAAGTCACAATAACTCCCAACTCAAAGACTGAATTCCCAATATAAAAAATAACAACAAACTACAAAAGAGAAGGCAGTTTGCAATCCCAAGAAAGAACCACATTATCAACATTTAGATAAGTGATACTGTAACTTTTTAAACCACATACAGAATAACAGGTTTAAAATTTAGCATTCTACAAAAACCCATGTCTCAGATGGAAGTAAGTAGTTAAGTAATTCGATAAGACAAGTTCTGTCCTACCTTCTTCCAACTCGAATGAACAAAATAACTACTACCTCTCTGGTTCCTTTTAAAATCATAAGACAGGTAGGGTTCATTCAACATAAAAGATAGAAAGGAAGTAAGTAATTAATTCCCTAAACCTGTACAACTGATACGATTGTCCCATAATAGAACACAAGTCTAGTTCCAATGATTTCTAAGAACAAAGCAGTCAAGTTTTCCCACAAGACATGGGTACACTCAGAATAGATATGAATAGAATACACTCTTTAATTCACACGCCCCATCAAGTTCGAAAACACAGTGCAGTCTAAAAGGTAGAAGTAAAATAACCATTCCTTCTCAAATTCAAAACAAAGGAGGCCATAAAGAAGTTACACGGTCTACTTCAACCATACAAACTCACAAGACCCCTTCCATCAGACAGTAATACAAGAGACTGAAGTTTTCAATTCATAATACTAGTAAATATACAACACATTGATTTCCAGATACATAATCAAAACAACTAATAATGGATTACCTGCACTGCATCAAATACGTGCATCGATCATAATTTCAAACAACACAAGCTCATATATGAGTTTAAAACGGAATCCTATGGCCCTAAAAAAAACTAAAAAAAACACCAACACCCTATTATGGGTCCAAGCCTTTTGTTTCCCTAAGGAAGAATAAAACCTCAGTTAAGAGCTTAAGTAAAGGGCACAACACAAAAACTCAACAACAAATTTTGTATTCATAAGAACTATATACAAGTTCAGTTGTTGCATACGAAAATTCAACAAAGGTTCAAAACTTCAATAAGTTCAAACATAGTCCATACAAACACACTGTCCCAATAAAGCTAAAACAAATCTCAAGCTTCAATAAAATTTTAGAATCCCTACAGAGTTCCACTTCCAGCTCATGAAATGCAAGTCTCAACAGAGATTTAGAACCCAACAAGCAATAAGCCAGCTCTTTTCACATTATTTTCAAATGCAAGAAAAAAAAGCTTCAAATACAAGTTATAAGCTTCAAATATAATTAACAGAACTACTAGTTCAAGTTACAAATTTCAATAGAGCTTCAAGTATAGGTTACAGAGTTCCAAAACAAATCACATGCAAACCTCTATCAACCAATACAGATAAATTTCAAAAACTATAAATAACAGCAAAGGATTCACATTCCAAAACCCACATAATTTCCAAGAATACATATAAGTGAATAACCACATACATCATGCAAATATAAATTTCCAATGAGTAGAATTGTTTTAATGAATCATTCAGAAGAAAGTAAGAAATATTAATGGGTAGAGCCTATCATGCCTGATAGTGCCTCTACCGATTCGAAGAAGACTTCTGGCTAAGCTTCCAAGACCTCTTCTTCTCCAAGCAAGATCAAACAATAGTAATATGTTTCCACCGTGCCTCTTATACATTCCTCAAAATGAAAATAGATCAAAGAATTCAAAAATAGCCACAAAGTGTAGTTCAAACTGTTGGTTCGAAAAATCAACTAGCTCTATGTAGAGAAAAAATCGTGAATCATGCAAAGCAAAACAACCCCCAACAAATCCGCTAGCATGCCTTCTAAGACAGCTTGTTCAACAAACCCAAGGTGTATTAATGCCATTAAATCAAATTTTCCCACTTATCTTTCCTTGCCACCACCACATATAGTTGGTGAGACCTAATTTCACTTCATAATGCATTTCCAACTTAGAGATGCCTCCATGTAGGTTCCTCTAAAATTTCACTAACCCTTGCCACACTGGCAGTACTTTCATGCATTTAAAACCAAATCAAAATCAAATCCCAATAAAAATCTTAGGAACCACCGCTTAGTTTCCCACTTTCCAATGACCCTTAGGTCCCCTTTCATATCCCATTAGTTTAGGATAGATAGTATTTAGCTTAGGTTAGATCTTAGGTTAGTTTAAATATATAACCTTAGGATATAACCCCCAACAATAAATTGCCACCTTAGGATAGGATGTAGATTTAACCAAAAGCAATAGGTTTAGAAATAACTTAGTATCCCCTAGGTTATTTCCTTTCAAGCTAACAACTTAGGTTGGAATGTCATCCCACGTAAAGTGGTGTAGTAATAGTTAGGTAAATTACCTGAGTCCCGTATCTATTAGGGTAGACCATATATGTAAAGGGGTACATAATAATTTCTTTTTCTCAAGAATCCAAAAGCAGGGTTTCTATTTTCCTTAACGCCATTAAGTGCCCTACAAGGGTCGATCAAGAAGAGCCAAGCACAACACAAAAAAAAATGTAATCACTATTTTCAAGATGATAAAGAATTTGCAATAACTACAATTTCAGTCTGTTAAGTCTCTTATTTGATGAATGTCAGTTTTTCATTCAGTTTTGATAAGAGGATTTAAAACATACCTTGGATCAATAGAATTGATCCAAGGATGAGTCCAATAATGAAAGGATAAGTTTGCAACCATTCAAACCAGATTACAACTTTAATCATGAGAAGTGAAATAGATTATTGCAAGCAACAGCAAACCAGCCCTACAATCAAAGAGCATATATGATTCATCCATTTCAAGCATGATCTTTAGTAGTCAAAAGAACACATATTTATCAAGAAAATCACATGTCAGCACTTAAAATGCAAAGGAGGAATATAACCATTGTCGAGGTGTTACATGCACCCTGCAACACCTTCTAATATCTCCTCTGTGAAAGGTGTAGGAAAGGGATCAATCACACATGCAGCATTTAGTTCTCTATAATCCACAAAAATCCTAATCTGACCATCTTTCTTTATACTTATAAGCATGGGCCTAACCCACTCTTATTCTTCTAGGGGCTTGATGATGCCAGACTTCAACATTTTGTCAATTTCTTCCTTAACTTCTATGCACATGTTAGGGTTCATTCTGTAGGGTCTTTTTCTAACTAGGTGCACACCTTCCTTAAGCTTAATCTTCATCTCTCCTAATGATTCATGCACTCATTTTAATTCATGGTAGCCCCTAGGAAATAAGTCCTGAAAATCACGTAGTAACTCAATGATTTTTTTCCACTTCATTGTCGGACCAATAATCCCCAATTATTGCCTCCTTAGGTTCAACATCCATACCAATATTCACTTTTTTGTCTTCATGGGCTCATGATAAGCGCACACATTTTTATCTGCACTGTCTAACACCTTGTGCATACCCATTGAATGATTTGTATCTAGATCTTCTACTTCCTAATCATCCATTATGTAGCCCATCTTTCCTTTTTCTTTCTTTAAGCAAGCACACTTAAGTACCATGGCATCTATCTCTTCTTCTTTATCAAAGCACACCCCTGAGTCTGTCTCACCAAATAACTACTGAATAAGTTCTTCTACCTTTACACTATCTCCCATAGTTAAGCACTTTATAACCCTTAATGCCTCTTCCACTAGAGGTTTAGTAGAGAAGTAGTCAAAATTATGAACCATTCCTATAATCAAATCCTACCAATTTCCAGTCTCTCTATATAGCTCTACATATACATACCAAACATGTGTGCATCCTTGTAAAGTGGAATAAAGTTTTTTGCATCCATAGTGAAGGTGGTAAAGCTTCTTGCCCCTCCAGCTAGAGCCTCTCACACTACTGAACATGGTGCTAAACAGGTTGATTACCATGATATGTGCATATTTGAGAAGGTGCATTGCTCCTGGAAAATTGAGTTGTTAGACAAATCTTGACTTCTTTCCATTCTACAAGATTATCCCTGTGAACCACCCACTAGCGCGATGTCATCCCATGCAGGGTATATGCTAACATATTTCTTCTTTCAAATTGGTCTTTCCACTATTCCTCCATGGCTTGCAATAATACCATAAGGTCTCCTTCTCCAATGTGCCAAGGTGGAAAGTTGTTACATATCCTTCTAATACAATGAGGTCTACTTCTCTACACAAATGTGCTTCTTACTTCATGCCCAACCATCTCATAAGTTTCATGAGCCCAATTATCACAAGCAATACTTGTGGTATCACTAATAGATTGTGCATCTTCCCACTTGAGTATTCCTTCCTTAGATGGCTCAAGTACTTCTAGGTCCCAAATAGCACGTATATAAATCCTATTCAGATCTTCTTCACTCAAAGGCTAAACATAAAGTGCAGATTTCCCATCCGTTAAAAGGATAATAACTCTTTCCTCTATGTTCTCAAAACTTATATATCCTTTTCTGAATCGTAGATCAGCATTATTTGCATAGCACCCAAGAATCCCAAACAGAGCTGGGAAACTGTCTTCTTCTACAAGTGCTAAAACCTAAAAAATCCCCAGTGAACTTGGCCCCTTTTATAGTAATGGATGTATCTTTTAAAACTCTAATGGGAGTGGCCTTAGTCTGATTACACATAAATAGTACATTAGAAGATGACTGCAATGGAGGTCACCCCATATGTACCCATCCATCTAAAGTAAGCACATTTACCTCCGTGTATGTGTCAATCAATATATCACTCAAGAGCCATCCATTCACAACAGCATTCAGAGTGATCTCCTTGTCGTAATCTACGCTATGAGGGGGAATATTTGCATGCAAGATCTGACATCCATTCTCAATATTTACACATGGAGTGTTTCCCTTTAGCCAACTCCCTAGTAATGGAATGATATTCTCCTAGCGCAGCATGTTGCATACCTCCTTCAAGTCATTAATATCCAACTAGACCATCTCTTATGCCTTCTTCTGTTCCATCTTCAATGATTTCTCCTTTAAACATTGTATTTCCCCCTGAAGGTTTCTAAGTACCTCTATGGTCTGCTAATAAACCTCCTTTTGGTGCACAGGATCTAGATACCTTGCATGAAAAACATCCTCCTTAGTGATGGTATGATTCTATTGTTACACTTCTCAGGCGCGCCCAACTTCAGCACGTGTTGTAATCTTCATAGGTAATACCTCCAGTGCCAAATTTTGTATCCACTAATTTTCCAAGGTCCATTATATTCTAACCATCCTTACGCCCTTATTTTCCTTTTTATGATGCTTGCTAAGATGCTCATATAGGTCCGGTCATTCCTCATAACTATGACTCTTCCAACAAAGAGAACAAGTAATATTCTGAGGACATTTGCACCTGTAGTGGTCAGGAGATCTGTATGTAAAGTTTGTTTCGTAAGGAAACTCACCTCATCCACCACCATGGCTTCAACCCCCGAATCCACCATGGTATCCTTGACATCTGACACATCCTCCTTCATAGTTCCCCTCATTCTAATCATAGCGTGCTTAATTTTGATCCTGATCCTGGTGCTCACCTTTACCATTAGATTTATTTTATATTCTTGTCTGTTGCACACTAATATCTATAGCATCATGAATCTGACCAATCAAACTACAGTCTTTTATATCATGATTCATGGACCAAAAAATTTTACAATAGCAAGATACATTCTTCCTTATCATGCGTTGCAATAATAGGCAGCGGCTAGCATCAAGGTTCAGATGACATATCTCACATTCTAGCAATAATGAATGCATTTTCCTATGGGGACAACTATCCTTGGTGCCCCCTTCCACTTCACAATTTGTACACCGAATCCCAGTGCCTATCTCATGTGTTGAATTTACTGATAGTTTCTCCAACTACTTTTCCATAGCTGCAATTTGTTCTTCCAAGAATGGGTTGACTCCAGTGTCTATACTTCTAACTGTCTCAGTGCACAAATTTACCTCAAGTGCTTTGCATAGAACAGTGTATGTCTTATGTGACAGGGCCCTTCTAAAAGGTGTGATCAGTCCCCCAATGAACAATTTTGCATGTTAGCTTGCATGAATATCATAAGAAAGCTTAGATAAAAAAATTTGAAATAGGCATCATACTCTCAAATACTCTCAGTAGTGCTCTTTTTAATATCCTTGAGATCACTTATACTCTTCTGCTCAAATTCAGGGATATGGAAAACTTTAAAGAAAGCATATTTTAATGATGCATAATCTACATAAGTTTGATCTAGATCAAACTTCCTGTACTAACTATGTGCACATCCCTATAATGTTGTTACAAATTGACTTGTCTTCCACTCAAAACCTATGATCCCTTTTGTGTGCCACAGTATCTCACACATGTGCACATGTTCAGTAGCATCTTCTATGCCCCTATACTCTAGAATATGGAGAGACATCTCCATGTAAATATTTTGAGGGTGTTTTGGACCCTACCCACCTAATCCAAAACCTCTTGTGTTACCTTTGCCTCAAGAACCACCAGATCCACCACAACTAGAACCACCTATACCCCCTGATCCTCCACCTGTAGCTGGAAGTGGATCAGAATATGTACTTCCCTATGTCCCAATAGTAGTACTGAACTAAACTACTAAACTCTACATGGTGGTACTACACACATAATTGAGTCCAAAATTTTACACACTTGAATTTTGTGCTAATGATGCACTTGAAAAGGTACCTCCAAACAACAATGAAGACATTTTCCCTACCATATATATACTTGTTATGTGACTTACCCCTACTTCCCTACTACCCAAATTAGCTTGCTAACTATTGGATATACTAGATAATGGAAAACCAAGTGCAAGGGCTAGGTTATAAAGTAGATTTAGATGCACACCCGTAGCCTTGGTCATCTCTGTTGGCATGCTCTTGTGTGAGGCCGAGGAGGTTTCCCTATCATGCTTACCCAAATGGAGGAGTTCTAGATGCTCTGACTCCATGCCTTCTGCGTGAGATCCAAATCCTTCATGAGTCATCTCTCTCCTCAACGCCATCCACTATATAATATCTTGTCACTTTTCCATCTCCCTTTCATGCACCTCATTGTACTTAATCCATCTTTCTTCTCTCTTCCTTTCTGCTACTAGGTCTTCCATCTTTCAGCAAACCTGCTCCTACCTACGTACATGGTGGGATTTAGTTAGCCATCAGTTTTTATTCCAAGTTTAGGGTCACCATTAAAATCTTGATCACCAGTAGAATGCCTTGTAAGTTCCCCTGGGATAATGTAAGAATTGGAACTCAGCTACTACGGGAAAGAATAAGTGGAAATTGAGTACTCCAGAATATAGTTGTTCAAAATACCACTGAACCAAGTATCCATGTCACATGTCCAAATTAGATCAACACCATAGAGGGCATAAATTTCTTCCTACATCTAGACAAGTGTACAATACCTCTAACTCCATTTAGACACATAAGCAACCAGCCACTCGTACATTTCTACCAGGAAAATAATAAAGAAACTCTTGTACAAGTAGTTATATAGATTATTTTCCATTCATGTGTGTGCATCAAACTCAAATCTAGTGCTAAACCTCCATGTGTACTCTTCTTCTAGATCTTTTATCCACTCCTCAACACTTACTAGGGTCAACCGGTACATATCCATCATGAACCATCCTAAAAAGAAAAGAAAAAGAGGTCCCAGCAACAGAACGAATGATGCAACCTAGAATCTACCACGAATAAACCAAGTGTGTAGGCACATCACTTAGCTTGAGTTGAGCACTTCCCAAAGCACACAAAGGTACCAGGACCCTCTTTATATTTTTTGTGCATGATGTCAATGTGTTGAAGATAAAACATACATTCAAAACCCTAACCATAAACATTCCACATAGATTATTTCATATCTAGATCTTAAAGAATCATGAATTAAACAATAATCAAAATGAAATCAACCATACAAGAACTAGTTACAGTCATGTTTAACACCTTTATCTATCCAATACACTCTATTATATGAAACACAGTAAATACAGAAGCTTCTTACGATAAATAGTATCATAATTTTATGTGCACATCAGATCTGGCAGCATAACTCTACAATAGCTCATACACAGTGTCTCTAGTTAACTACATAGACTAATACATACTTATAGGGGTGGGGAATTTCCCTTCACCACTTACGCACTCCCCAAATTAGGTCGCATGTTGAAAATAGCCATGTGTCTTTACAATAATATGCACACATGCAAGTTTACTAATAATAGATCTCCTACAGTTAACTGGAAGTAATAATCCTATTATTATCTCAAACTCATGCATGGTGCATTGTAGATGCTCATCCAAAATAGCATTTGTGTGTCACGCAATTCTTCATCCCATTGTGTGCTCCAAACGTTATCTCCAAAAATAGCTCGTAACTATAAAAATGGCTAAGTCCCCAAAATATCTTGTCCTTACGGGCGTTTCCTTTCATATCCTTCCTCACCTTCAAATGCACCTTGTTCCTACTCACAAATCTTCGGTTTTCCCTCTCCTTAGTTTCATAATATGTCTTCTCAAAATAAGGGAATAGCATAGGTAATGATGAGGATACTGGAAGTGATGTAGGTATAGGAGGTAGAAAGGATGTAGATGATAGCGAAGGTATAAACTATGTAGGTAATTTGGGTGCAATAGAAGCTCGTGACGAGGTAGGCTACTGTGATTTTTGTTTACTCTAGGCAGGAGGTTGTTTGGCCAAGGCTGATGTGTGGGGACCTAGGATAGATGGAAGTGGTGAAGGTGATAGAGGGGTAGTGGGTGAAGCCAGTGTGTGCAACTTACAGGGTTGGGCCTTCCTCTTAAGTAGGGGAATAGTTTTTGCGATGGCTTATGAGGATGTGGCTAAATCCAATTTGACAGGAGGATGGACTAGGCTTGATTTTGGTATGACTCCCAATCTAGTAATGGGTCTGCATGTGGAGGAATATATAGGTGCAAGTAAGTTTTTAGGCATAGGAAAAAGTTCATTTGATGGTAAAGGTTTAGGTGTTGGTGAGGGTGATGAAGAAGGGGTCATTATAACTGACATGGGCATTATGGGTTTGGTTGTCTGAAACATCTTTGGATAGATCATGGAATTATCTGCAGACAACATTTACATTTGAGTTGAAACAGGTAGTCGAAGACACCCCCAAAGCATGGAATTGTCAACATAATCCATGTGGTCAGCCAAATGTAAGAACATCACCACTGTATGGGGGATGATTTTTATTTGGTAATAATCACTTTGATAATTTTTGTGAGAAATGGAAATGGTTAGCTTCAGACTATGTGTGTAAAAGAGACGATAGAAAATCAATAGGATCCTTGAAAGCTAATTGAGAATTGTGACCAATAGAAAGGGACTCTACAAATAGATCCCCCATGGGTGGGGGAGATGGCAAGTTGGATGAGGTAAGCTCATATTTTGGCAAAGAAGAATATAAGCATGAATTTCCCATGGGTTAAAGAGTAAGTACTGCAGGTTGTTCGTCGGGTTGAGAGGTGAGTGGGGAAACTGCATCGGTAGATATGGTGGACTCCTCCATGGGTGAAGGAGGAGATAAGGGAGACTCATCTTTGGGTAAAGGAGTAGATGAAAAAATTTCCTCCGTGAATTAAGGAGCTCATGTAAGAATCTCCTCGATAGATGGAGTAGGAGGAAATTGAGAAGGAAGAGTTTGTATGATGTCGAAAACATCATGCACCTCATGAATGTTACTGTCAATGTTCAAGGTTTCACGACTTTGGTTAGATGATGGGGTGTGATTTGGGAATGAATTCTTGAAGATGTGAATGTTATGATTAGCCACCGCATTAGGATTATCTAAGACGAGATCTTGATTATCTAACATTTCTTGGACGATATTTTTGAAATTTATATAATTATCATCAATATGACCTCTAACTCGATGATAGTTGCAGTAATCATTTTCTTTGTACTATGCACGGATAGGAGGAGAGGGGTCAAAACCAGTATATTTTTTGACAAGTGGAAGAGTGACTACTCTGGCTTTTAGAATTTTTTCTAAAATTGAAGAATATGGTTCTCTTATGGGATTACATTTTTCGTTGCTCCTGCTTGAATTGAAAATCCTGAATAAGAGAAATATTTTAAGAAGACTTTGATTAGTTGGATAGGTGAGATTATCCAGATTTCAAAAATACTACGTTGGTATATCCTTTTACTTTAGATTAATTATTTTTTTGTTTGGAAGAATAAGAGGTATTGTTTGATTTAAACGCAACATTCTTGTTACGTAATTTTATATTCTTCTCTTCAATGACACAAATTTCAAGTTTCTGGGCCATGGTGAATGCCTCATCAAACATGCGGAAGGTTTGAACTTGGAGAGTTGGTGAGATGTTTCTAGCACAAGCTCTAGTGAACAACTCTATTAACTCTGTTTGAGGCAATTGGAATGTGATTTAGTTGATCAAGATCCACCAACGAGTGACAAAATCTATGATATATTCATCTTCATATTGGTGTGTCACGTACAAGTTAGTCATGGCGACCTTCTTGACAATGTTGATAGAAAAGTGGTCCAGAAAATCCTGAGCTACTTGATTAAATGAAAAGATGGAATTCCTGGGTAGAGCACTATACCAATCTAAATCTTGTCCTGTCATGGACATTGGGAATATTCACAAAAGTAAAGCATCATCATGAGTGATCAAATAACACATATGTTTAAAAGACTACAAGTGTTGTTGTGGGTCTTCTTTGTTGTTAAACCGATTAAATTTTGATATTTCCTAATGGGGATGGTATGGATGGATCGGAATGGATGGATGAATGGGCTCATTACAAATCTCGTCCTATGTTAGAGAGTTACGTGAGCCGGCGATAGATGCTTCTAATGTTTTCATCTTGTCCATCATCGTGTTTATAATATCATTGGTAGGTTGTCATGACTGGGCACCCCCTATAGTATAAGGGGGTAGATGAGGTGGGTATGATGTGGGTGGCATCCCAATGTGTGGTGGTGCTAAGTACAGAAATTGTGAGGAAGGAATATAGGATAGAATAGATGTAGATGGAAAGTATCCTAAATAAGCTATAGATGAAATAGGTGGCTATTAGTGATAAGTGTAGGTAGGTGGAGTGGAAGCAAATGCTCTCGTAGTAATCAGAGGAAGAGACTATGGGATGGAGAGGACAATGTTTTTGAAGGGAGTATGGGATGTTGTCACCATTAGTGGTTGAGATGCAATAGGTATATGAGAGGTGGTAGGTGCAGATAGACCTACACTCAAGGTGGTTGATAAAGGCATGATTGACATCATAGGAGAAAAAGACGTCAAATGCGTGACAAATTCCATAGGTGTATTAGATATTGATGATGTAGGGTCAAGCTGGGAAACCACAGGTGGCAAGGTGGAAGAGGGTAAGGCTAAGCTAGTAGTAGCTGATGCAGAAGTGGGTGAGAGGGTAGAAGGAATGGACATAAGCATGCCATATACAAGCTACCCTGATGAATCATGGGTAGATGAATGAGCGGGATAGTAATGTAGAGTATCAGGTTATGATCAAGGATTCTCGTGAATTCCTCATCACCAATGGGTATAACAAGAGCCTTATTGGGGATTAAAGGGGGCGATGGGCTAGATGGGAGTAGCTGGTAGCTAGCGTAAAACACGAGAGTGTTAGCTTGTTTACAATTCAAAACCATGTGACTCACGATAGAACATGTATTCTAAGCTTCGCTAATGATGTAGAAATGCAAAAGTAATGGGGAAAAAATATTCTAAAATGATTTATTAGAGTGTTGTTCTAATTGGAAAATCAAAATATAGGGACCGGTGTTGATTGGGGTAACCGATGCCAGTATGAGGGTAACCGCCACTAGTCGGCTCAGACTGATGTCGGTGACTGTGAAAAATAAGAGATTCACATATCTGGAAATAAAATGTGAAAATGGGTCAACCTGAACTCTAAAGATGATATCAGAGACCCAAAAGTGTGATAAAGTGGTAGAACAAGACACAAAAAGAACAGAAAGGTGGAGAGTACTATTTTGTTGAAAATAACTAAAAATGCATAAAACCAACATCATTCAATTAACTGATGGTGGTCGTTGGACTGATATCGGTTACTGTAAAATTTGGGAAAAGAAGGAAAAATTAAGTTTTGGTGATTTAGATCAAATAAAAGGGCCAACCCAAAGACTGAGTATGGCTATGAGGAGTCTTATTAAACCTAGAATAAAACTAGAATACACTAGTCATGATGTGGATTAGAAAAGGATAAGAAAGAATGAAGAAACACAACTCACACCTCAAAATGCAAGCAGATAAAAAGATAACAAACATGAAATCCTAAGCTATAGATTTTATGTTGTGGTTTATGCCATTTAGGACTGATTGTAAGTAGGATAGAATGTTTTGTTAACAAAGGTGCCCTATAAAAATATGACAACTATGGCTGGTTTTAAGTAAGTTTTGGCGTGGGAGATCCTTCTCTAAGATGATGACTGGATAGAAAAACCAGCTAGAGTGTGCTATCAATCCTCTAATCATGTGATCATTTACTGCTTCTTCTGGGAAAGATGATGTTCAAGAATTGTGTTAGTTTGTTTTTAGTGATTATGTATAGAGAGTTTGCAACATGTGAGCTATGGTTCAATTTTCCAACCATCAACTAGGCATGACTTCCATCATATAGGTTGCCCACAATTTAAATGAGCTATGATGCAAAAAACTCAAAAATGCAAGTGCACAAGTTTTAAAACCCAAAACCACAAATTATATTTGATGAGAACAAATTATGAAGAGGTTAAGGGCATCAATTTCACTAAGTACAATGTAAGAAAAGAAAGAAGAATTATTTGTAATCCCAAAAAATAAGTGTCACAGAGACAATCAAAAGAAAAGAATATTTCCATAGAAGAAGCTTAATGTGAACTTGTTTCGAATGAAAATAGACACACAAGATTTTCCCTAAGAATGAACAATGCAAAGAACCCTAGCTAGGTCCCATTGGGTGTGCCAAAATGTTTCACCAATACTTTTTACAATTTCTAGGATGAAATAGATAGAAGGTAAAATGGTTAAGGAGGAATACCCATGAGGTGAAGGTGGAAGATAAAATGCGCACGTTGCACATGTTTGATCCAAGTTGATTGTGTGATCTTCCCTTTAGCTAGGATGCATGACCTGTATAATAAACATAACAAGACCACCAAATATTATTACATAGAAAGATTCAGAGGACTACCTAGTAAGGCTAGATCCAGGAAGCGTGATGCTTCCTCGAATAGTTGTCAATCCTTTTTTTAATAAAATTTAATGTAATAAATAACAGTTCCTATTGTAGTTGATAAGATTGAGATATCTCCTATTAACATATAAAAATTAATTTAACTCAACAGGAAATGGTTAGAATTAGATCCAGATGATTACTGGATTGGTTTGTGTCTGTAGGTGTATCAGAGGCTGTAGGTGAGGTCTGGGTGAAATTAGGCAAGGTTTTGAGCTTCTTTTGGGAAGTTGTTAACTCGTTGTTAAAGCAAAAATTTATAATCTTAGAGACCAGTATCGGTTGGTTGACCGATGCCGGCATAGGAGATAGACTGATGCTAGTTGGTTAACCGGTGTCAGTAGGAGAAATTTGGTTCCAATGTTAAAATGGGAGTTTGAACCTCTATGTGATTGTACAAAGAGTGAAGGGGGTGTTTATAATGTCGTAATATTTTTAAGAAGACTCAGATATGCTAAAAATGATGTTGGAAAGGGTGTAAAGGCTTGGGATGGTCAAATAGTGGGTTAGTGGGAAGAAGATGATATACAGGTAATGGAAAGAATGAAATACAGAAAGAAATGAAAGATCTATACTTGAATAAGCACAAATGATAAAATCATAATACTTATTGGGTATGTTGTAGATCCTGTGAGTGGAAGTGTTTGGTGGTTGATTTCATAAGAGATGCATAGGTCTAGTGTCATGGCAGTACAATATGTGTTCTCATGTGAGTATTCCAATGCTCTGGAAGGAGAACCAGTTGTTTGTCTTGCACTATGGTTGTGTTTGTTCCTCATCTGGATGCAGGAGGGCTTGAAGATTCGCACTTAAATCCAATAATGATCCAATGACTGAATTACCAACCCAAATAAATGGTTGTAAAATTATATATAAAGGAATGGATGGTGATTTAGGTGACCGACGTCGGCCGAGGATAAACTGGCATTGGTTAGGGTGAAATATTTTTATTTACCAAAAATAGATAGATCTTACCAAATTTGGTGTGCTTTCCTTATTAAGTCCACTTAGGGAAGTAGAGTTCACTTGAGAGAAGGAAAGAAGATCTTAAAATAAGTCCAGTTAGGTTGAGGAAGAATTCTTAGTTAGTTAGGTCAAGTGGTGACTCATTACTGAGAGTGATGACTCAGTGTTGAGAGTGATGACTTGGTCACTTTGAGTTGAATTTCCCTAGAATAGGTCTAGGGTGTGGTGTAATGATGGGGTGGAGGTGTGAGGATGAAATTAACTTAATTAAATTAATTAATAATGTGAGGATAAATATTAATATGGGATGAAGTGGTCATGATTAGTTAAATGTGTTACGTTAATTAATTGAAGGCGGACAAGGGGAGTGTGACCCAAATTTGGTGTCTACAATCACATCACATTCTCTTTCCTATACTATGTGTTGTCGATATTCCAAGATGATGAGAAGACCTATAAGAGACCAAGAAGAAGTATCAAACCCCTTTAAAATAAAATATGCAAATGAATGGGTTAGACTAACCTTAGCTTTCAGAATAGTGGACTTACTAATTGATCATTGCACTATATTTTGGACCTAAATGTGGTTCTAGTGAGTATGTGTGTGATGTGCCCTAGGTGATCTTGTGTCATTTGCACTTTTTGAAGTAGCAATTAATAACTAAAAGTATAAAATGTAATAGCATGTGTGAATGAAAGAGAATAGAATCCTCCCCTATGAAGTGTGTGATGTAGATGTCCTAGCCTTATGCCTTGATGATGGAGCTATGTGGATGCAAGTGATCTCCAATGCAATAGATGGAAGGAACACTATGTGATTGATAGTAGTGAATGATGTTAGGTCCTTAATTATAGTCTCATAACTTTATATTTATAGGGTTATCTTGATCTAATTCCATAATTAACCCCGAAAAGTCTGACCAAAAGAAAGATAAAGATCTAAAATGGATTGAGAGAGCCCAAAAGTGGTGGGAAAGTGTAAAAGGGACCGAGGCACCCCTGGTGGGATCAAGGTGCCCACAAGAACCTCAACACTAGTGTAGGCAGCCCATTTGAGGTTAAAATAACAGTAAATGACTGAAACATACTGGGCATATGGATGTAAAATATAGAGAATGACGAAATAAAATAAAACAAGATGGCTAAAAGACAAGGGTTAATTAGTACCTTCTTCACTCAAGAACCTTCTAAATAGTATTATGAGACCGGAACTAAATATTTTCTAAAGTGCATGATTTTGTGTCTACACCACTTAACCCTATTAAATGAAGAAACCATTCAATATAACCTAGGAATTGCTACCATCATGTGAATGCTTTTGTTGCCTACTTCTTTTATGTCTTCTGAGAAAGATGATATTAAACAAGTTATTCATGAATTATCTGATATATTTGCATGGGACTATACTGATATTTGTGGTATATATCCTTCCGTAGCCATGCACAATATATTCCTCCCTCCTGGTGTTAATTTTTTTCAGCAAAAAAAATTACAAAATACATATAAAGGTCACACTACTATTCAAGGAAGAAATACAATCACTATTTAATGTTGGCTTTATTCACACTTTGGATTTTCTTGAATGGGTGTCTAACATCATTCTAGTTATGAAACCAGATGGCAGGGTCTATTGTTGCACAGATTTTTGTGATCTCAATAAATCTTTTCCCAAGCATAGTTTCTTATTGCATCACATTAACGTCATCATTGATTCCACTGCTAGATACGATATTCTTTCTTTCATATATGTCTTTACTAGTTACAATAAAATTAAAATCAGCCCAGTAGATCAAGAAACAAATCATTTACTACACTATGGGGAACATTTTGTTACCAAAAATCACTGACACATATCTTTCATGACTATATTTGTGAAATCCTTAAGACCTATGTTGATTATATACTTTACAAATCACAACATCATTACACACATACTCAAGATGTATGCACACTCTTTAAATGTTTGCGACAATAGAAAGTACATCTAAATCCAAAGAAGTGTGTTTGTGATGTTATAACTGGTAAGATCCTTGGGTATATTATTTCCCAACATGGATTTGAAATTGATCCTAAAAATATCTATGCCATTTTTGACATGCCTTTGCCTCGTAACTTTCTTCAATTACACTCACTACATTGTAAAATCTAGGTCATCCACTGTTTTATTGCACATCTCACTAAAAACACCCAGTCGTTCATATGCTTGATGAAAGAGGACACTAAATTTTTCTGGGTTGATCATTACTAATGGGCATTCAAAGCTATTAAAACATATCTCTTAAATTTGCCTATCCTAGTACCTCCCATAGCTGAGCAGCCTTACTTACTATACATTCCCACTTTGTTTCATGCATTAAGGGTCCTTCTAGCACATCAGGATGATTCTCAATTTGAAAGAGATGTATATTATATTAGTCAAACTTTTATCTCTTGTGAATGCAATTCAGCTACATTGAGAAATTATACCTTGGCCTTGTCTTTGTTGTTGAAAAGTTGAGACACTACGTTCTTAATAACAAGGTTCATATCATTACCAAAGTAGATCCTCTACAGCACCTCTTATCTCGCACACATATCTCAAGATTTTTTACATGATGGATCATGTTACTTACATATTTTGATTTCAAATTCATTCCACAAAAAACAATCAAAGGCCAAGTTATCGGTGATCAACTACTTGACGTACCTCTTCCAGATGTATCACCTTTTTGTGATTCTCTTTGAGATGATTTCACTTCTTACACCATTGACACTGACACTTGGACTACGTACTTTGATGGGTCTTGTTTCCTCTCAGCATTAGGGGCTAGAATTGTGTTCATCACTCTACTTGGTGATCATCTCCCATTTTCTTATCACTTATGGTTCTCATGTATGAATAACATTGTTGAGTATGAGGCCCTCATTCTCACCCTCACCATTTCTTGTAAACTTCTTATTCATAGTATCTACATACATGATTCTTCTCATGTTATTATAAATCAATTTAACATACATATCGAATAAAAGAGGAGCATTTTTTCCCATATAAGAACTTGGTAAAAATAATCATATCTACATTTGACTCCTACTCTCTCTAAATTCATTTTTGTACCCTTATAAGAAGAGGAAAATCCCATGTGCGATAGCCTATCTCCCAGTGGGCATTGGGAACTCACCCGAGGCATGTGAGAGTGTCAAGCCCCTCCTTTGTGTGATTTATGTGAGAATGCATAATCTATGACAAATACTTAAATGCAGAATAATGGAAAAGAACCATGCAATCATCTTGAGAGCTTATGACAAGTTTCTATACTAATGCACCCATTCAGACAAGGAAAGCATTAACAAAATACAGATCTGGACCATAATAGAAAGTAAGTGCACAAAGGTTTACATCCATTCACAAATAACATACATAGAAAAAATCCATATATATAAGTATAAACCAAGAACCACATATATTCATATTCAGCATGTTTGATAACCACATTGCATTCATTGAGGCCATCACAGATCAAGATAACAGTGCAGACCAAAGTCATGCATCAGAACTAGACTTAGGTCCCTCATATTACAAAGAAAGACATAGGCCCGTCCCCTTTTTATTCCATTACTCCTATAGATCTTCTAAACCCAACCCATAAAACACTCCATGATATTTCTGTAGAGCTTCACCTCTCATCTCCATCCTCTGCTCCACTTATTTTTCAACAACACACCTTTTCTTCTATGGGGTGCTTGTATATATAGCCTCAGCAACCACTGTCAAGCTTTTCTAAAGTTATGGATCAGTTTCCAAGTATCCAAGGTGGTCCTCTAAGGAAGCATGCCTCTTTCAGATCCGAGCTCTCCACTCTTCACAATTATGTCTTTCTGGATCCTTCTATCGCAAGGAATATTCCTTTCATGGGCACCAAGTTGCTAGGATGAAACCTTATCCACTCTACATACGTAGTTGGGTCATGATTTTCTTGTGTATTTCTAGGAATTTCAAATGCAACTAAGTCCCAAAACCCTTACTCTGCCTCTCGTGTGCACCATGGGTTATGTTCAACCCTTCTAAAACCTTGTCCTGTGTGCCCTTCTCTAACTAGTCCTTACACACCCAAGCACCTTCTTGTACTTATCCAATATTTTAGGGGCCCAACATCACCCCACACTACACTTGTTCTCTATCCTTGGAAACACTCTTCAATAAAGAAATCAAGAATGGTGGATCCTTACAAATGATTGGAATGGAAGAATAAATGAATGAAGAGATGGGGAAAAGAATGAAAGAATGGGGAACTTTATCTCTAGAGGAGGAGAGGGAAATCCTTCCCTAACTCCACTTCTAACTTTCCCCAAGTGTCAACCTCACTCTAATACTGTTGACAGAGGTTCCCTACCAGGGCGCTCACTTCTTCAAAACTTAGTTCCTTCCCCTTATCGCTCATTGTTTCCACAATATCTTCAAGTTTCTTTCCCAAATCCTCTAGTGTGTCCATCCTCTGAGTGATTTTGGGGTACAATTCATTTATCCGGTTCTTGATTGAGCCCCACAAGATCTCAATGGCCTCTGATTTATTTTCTACTTCGGAAATAGTATTGTCTCGCTCATCTCAGTTTCCTTTTTTCTTTTCCTGAAACTCTTTAAGCTTTGTCTCATGTGTGGTGACTAGGATTCTTGCCACTCTATCTCTATCGGCACAATTGTCATTAAAAGGAATGATAATCAGATCATACCAAGCCAAGAACACAGATGTTAATCAAACACCACGATGTATAAGATGAAAGCAATTTGCTAGAATAACTTTACATAAAACCTTTGCAAATAAATGAGAAGCAATACCATATATTATTATGGAACTCAATGCAATACATTGAGAATGGGCCTTGCTTAAATAGGAAAGGAATAAAAATCTAAGAACCAGGCAAGGTCGTAGATCAAGCCATAAATCAAGAAAATAACTAGTCATCAAAGAACTAGTCAAGACCATAGATTTAGGAGAGAACTAGACATCAAGGATCTAGTCAATACCATAGATCAAGGAAAGAACTAGTCAATACCATAGATCAAGGAAATAATTATACCTAACAACTAGATAATATCTCATAATATCTAAATAAGATAAAATAAATATCCACACACATAAGTGGGTGAGGGTAAAAACAATAAAGGTAAATAAAGTACCTAGGTGAACATGAGCTAAGGTAAATACTTACTCTAACACCCCCCCTCAAGTGAAGCTAGGGGCCAAAATAGAAGTGGGATGTCCATAGTATGAGTCCCAAAAACTAGGCCTGATGAGGTACTCATGTACAATAATTGGAAAAAAGGACACCGCAAGGGTACCCAAAACCATTAATAACAAAGTAAACAGAGTAAAGACCCACTCTAAGGCATCCCAAGAAGCTTGGCTCAAAAAACTCATACATTGTTGAAGAAGTTTGGTGTGCACTGTGGTCTTAATCCATTACTCGATCATAGAACTCAAAAACAACTAACACTGGGCTTCACCAGAATAGCTCCATAAAAGGAGACTGTCAACGGAGTGATGTCAAAAGTGAAAAAAAAACACCAAACATAATTCGATCAACGGCTGCAAATAGGTGTGCCACGATCCAAGAACAAAAACCAAAGCAACAAGGTAAGGACACAAACTCCAGAGTTTCACAATCTAAAAAAAGCCAAGGTAACAAGGCAAGGACATGACACTCGAAGAAGCAGGATCAACACCACACCCTCCCATACTGCTGAATGGGTGGAGTGACACAACAAATCTATATGATTTGTCAAAACAACTACTCAAACACTGACAAACTAACACTGGAATGCACCAGAATAGATCCTTCATAATAGATACTGTCAACATGCCAAAAGTGTCAAAAATATAGATACAAAATCTCTTAACAAATAAGAGAGATACACTACACCTGCTAAAGAAAAATGCTCAAAACAAGAAGCATCACAATGCAGAAGGTATAGAAAGTGGAACAAGAGGCCAAATACTGGAGGAGCCATGCCTGTATAGTCCTCTCAATGAATGCCTATGTTGCCACCATGAATGATTAGATATCCACCCCAAATCAACACGTATGGATGAAGAAGATGCCTACATATGACTTGGTATAAAAGGCACAATGGGTGCATGCAAAAGAACATCAAAATGTGTGTCAAGTTGATCATGTCTGACAGCTAAAATCTCAGGTTTCTCAAGCCTAAGTGAAGGTGTAGAACTCATGTGTTGCTCATGATCCTCAGAAAGAGTCAAGATAACAAAAAAAGGAGCTCTATCAATGTGTGTTCCCAATGATGTATCAGCTCGAAAACCAATGTCATGATGAGAATTCCACTTCACACATGGAATAGAGGAAATAATACCCTATGAATGCTTTCCAATGACTCCACTAGTGAGACCCATAGAACGGATCATGCAAGAACTCAATGTAGTGGTATGTTACTTAAAAAATCCATGCAACTGAGTAGAAGTAGGAGACACAACATGTGGTACTGTAATAGGCACAGATGTGGAAGAGCATGCAGTAATAAGCCTCATAGGTTTAGAAGCATCAAAAACAAGTTCAGGCTTAAAAACTGGCAGATCAATGTCAGTGAGTACAAGAGCAACAACTGCAAGTGGACTAGGAGCATGGATATGGTTTTCCACAATATGATGGTGATGATGTAGGCTAGCAAGTTTGTTCTGTAGGGAGTGTATTATTGTATCCTTATCATGAATGAGTGATTGTAGAAGATAATTTTGCTTCTTGAGTGATCTATTTTCTTCCACAAATTTTACAATATACTCTTTAATTCCACATACTTCCAAGAAAAGCATATCATTCTCAGAATCCATGATAGGTACAAACTGCAACTCCCAAAAATTTAGGATGTCAAGCTCAGCTGAAATTGCATCCACAATTGATTACAACACTCCTCCATATTTGGAACTTTATAATTATAGTGCAAGTATCATAATAAATATTTCCAATGGAAAGAGCATGAATAAACAAGCACTTATGCAAAAAATAGAACTCAAAACCGAGTTACCGATCAAAAGTTACAGGCTTTTTAATAGTTTTCTCTGTTATTTATTTTAGTTGCCACTAGAACAAAATAAATTGTTGTTGCTTTCACCACACAAATAAAAATAAAGGGGGCTGGAGCTAAGCACTAGCTAGTAGGAATCACAAGCTTTAAGCCCTCATATGACCATACCATATGACCAAGGGCTAAGTATTTTAATGGGTCTTGCCGAAAATTAGTCGATCTTAGGGTTTTCACACCTTTCGGATCCAATGGAAGCCTCTATTTTCCATAAAAATGCATGCAGCAACAACATATGACCAAATCCCAAATATATGAATATATAATGAATTTATTTGCAAAATAAAACTTACAGATGGATGACAACAACAATCTCCAGCTCTAATACCATGAAAGGAATGATAACCAGATCGTACCAAGTCAAGAACACAGATGCAAATCAAACACCATTATCTATAAGATGAAAGCAATTCGCCATAATAACTTTACATAAAATCTTTGCAAATAAATGAGAAGCAATATCATATATTATTATGGAACTCGATGCAATACATTGAGAATGGGCCTTGCTTAAATAGGCAAGGAATAACAATCTAAGAACCATTCAAGGTCGTAGATCAAGCCATAAATCAAGGAAATAACTAGTCAAAACCATAGATTTAGGAGAGAACTAGACATCAAGTATCTAGTCAATACCATAGATCATGGAAAGAACTAGGCAATACCATAGATCAAGGAAAGAACTATACCTAACAACTAGATAATATCTCCTGATATCTAAATAAGATAAAATAAATATCCACACACATAAGTGGGTGAGGATAAATACAATATAGGTAAATAAAGTACCTAGGTGAACATGAGCTAAGGTAAATACCTAATCTAACAGTCATAGGTGACCTCAGCTACTTGTATAGCGGTCTTTCTTTGGCGAGGATTTTGTTGTACTCAGCAACAATTTCTACTACCTTTGTCTTATCCTCCTTTTTCTTACATGCCAACACCTCTTCTGCAAACTCTAAGGCAAGTTGTCGCATTTCCATGGTAAGAATGTGATTCAAGTCCTCTAGCCATTGCAAGGTTGACCCATACTTTTACACGGGTGGTGTCAAGTCTGGATGCTTTAGGAAAATAGCATCCGTTATCATCTCTATTTTCTTATACACCTCATGCACCCTTATCTTCTCATCCTTTAACTCATGCCTTAATTGAGCATTAATTAGCTCTTCTTGCTTTAATTCCTTAGTATTTTCAATGATCTCTTCTTCCTTTTTCTCCAGCTTTGCCTCTAGGAACTTCACCCTATCATTTCTCCCGAAGAGCATGGCTTTAACTTCAACCAAAACTTTATTCAGCGCATTATAGATTTACTCGTCTAATAATTGTTGAGCATTTACCAAGGGGTTAATTCCCTTTGACTCATGCACCTTCAATAATGCTCATTGGCTTACATCAAATTCAGGCTCGTCAATGTGGGACTCAAATGTCCAAAAAAGCATTTTCCTCGTCTAAGGTTATGCACCTTCCTCATCAAATGACGCCATGGCCAAGAGTTTCTCCATTGGCACAGTGCTTTGAAAACATGCACGTAACACCTTGTTGGATCATCGATGTAGCCCATTCCTTGACCTTGGGTTGCTTATGAGCTCTTCCTTCCTATGCACGTGGCCTTTAGAAATCTTACAGCTAAACTGGGATTTCCTCCCATGCTTCCATATTTTTTTCCTACGCTTTCCTTCTCAATTTATTTCAGCACCACATCCACGCTTCATTCCACCTCTTGTTCTACCAAGTCCTTGATGATTTTTTCCACTTCTTTCTCCATGGCCTTGTTTACTTGTTTCTTTGTAAGGCTCGGGGTCCTTTGATCTTTTATATTTTCTTCCCCACTCACCCCCTTGCCTTGGGCCTCATTTTCTTCTTCATCCTCTTCCTCATCTCCTTCTTCTTCCTTGTCATCCTCCTCTTCCTATCCTTCTTCCTCAGATCATGTACTTTGAAAACTGGAGGTTCTTGACCTTCTTCAGGCTCATCATCATCCTTCTCACCTATGTAGGCTCTCAAGATCTTTGTTTCCTCCAAATCTGCCTTTTCCATCACCTTCTGCCTTTTCCTAACCGGTAATTCCAACATAGGAGATTCTACTCTTTCTTCCTCCTCTCCTAGTGACTTCTCCCTTGTGAGAGGTTCTTCTTGTTCTGGCACTTCCTCTTCTGGGGTATTCTCCTTGATCGAGGACTTCTTCCTGTGAACATAAGTAACAGGTTTTACACTGACCTCCAGTGTACCCACCGATTGTGAAGTTTGAACACTTGGTGCCTTTTTCTCCCCTACCTCCTCTCTTTTTCTCTTCGTAGGCATGGCCTTCTTCCTTCTGGTAAGGTCTTCAAGAATGGAGAAATCATTCTCCAAGTACGCGCCTTTTTCAAATTTTGGCCTTATGTGTAAATACACTCTTGTTACAGTCCTCCCTATAATTGGTAGTATAGGTGGCTTCATCATCTGGACCTCATGGGAGACATACTTCTCTACGTACATGTGCTTCTTAGGGTAGATGAGATTTTTGCACAACTCTTGGTGGTCCTGATCTACCTTACTAAGGTCGAACCTTAGTCTCTTGGCCTCCTTGAACCTATTTACTTCAGCTTGGAAGTATTGTACGGTAAATAGAAAGGTAGCTTACACCAGGGGCTCAATGTCTTGTCTGTCAATTTGAATCTTCCAATGTAGAAATAAAGATATACTACAAATTCTGCTTCTCCATCCATGAGCACTGGCAACTTCTCCAGGATCCTCCATTCTTCCTTGAATGCATCACGCATCCATTTGTACTAATTCTCCAAGTGCGCCTTATGAGTGGTCGTCATGGTCTCACAAGTATAATTTTAAAACCTCTTTACGGGTGATGGGTCCTCTTCTGTATATTCCCAAATGAAATTTTCTGGCCCATCAAGCACTCCAATCTCTAAGAAAACAATTTTAAGGAGGACGTTGCTGAATAGTATCTTCTCGCCCTCCTGCGTGCTACTAATGATCTCATCCGCGATGAAGGTAGACAAGTTATAGATGGTTCCCTCAGATATCTTCCAGAATACATTTATCCATACCTTGATCACTTAGGCCCATTATTCCTTATCATTGAGCTTAGTTACCTA
Source organism: Taxus chinensis (assembly GCA_019776745.2). Taxonomy (NCBI): domain Eukaryota; kingdom Viridiplantae; phylum Streptophyta; class Pinopsida; order Cupressales; family Taxaceae; genus Taxus; species Taxus chinensis. The sequence goes on along the minus strand of CM034150.1, from coordinate 879,423,207 downwards.
GCGCATGGCCATTCTCATAATAGGGTCTGGAATCTCTACGATGTCAAAGTATCATGAAGCCTGCTTGTAGTCATATGTTGATATTGTCTTGTTGATGGCTTCTTTATCTTCCAAGTCATCATCTATACTTTCTCCTTCACAAATAAGGCTTGTAAACTTGGATATCAATTGTGGTGTTATGCGCATCTTCCACCCCGTGAAGTAAAAGTGGTCTTCATGAATGTATGACATCAACCATTGATACAGTCGCTCAAGCTTGTTGAAGTAAGGTAACTCATAAATCTACAATAGCCTTGCCTTCTCCAATTTGACCTTTACTTCATCGTTGTATATTAGCATGCCTTTTGGTGTCCTGTTGTTGGTTGGGTGAACCAACTCCAAAGCCATCTCCTTCTCATTTATGTTTGTATAATGATTATAATCACTCACAGCCATCTTTCATAGATGTGACTCACACTCTTTTCTTAGCAATACCCCATCTGGGTATTGCATTTCCACGTACCATTCTTTATTGGTGCTCACGACGGTGGCTATTTGCTTTCCCTTTCCCTTTCCCTTTTATTTCTTGGGTGAAATGGTTGCTTTCTTTGGTGTCATTTTTCTGGTCAATGTTAACACTTAAAAATCCTTCCCCTTGATCTACTTCACCACTATGTCCAATGCCAAAGATCAACCTTGCAAAGAAACCCTTCTAACTTCATTCCCTAGCCACCAAACCTTAGCTGGAAAAATCCTTCCACAAGACAATGCTTCCTCAACAAATTTTCCCATGCCCATGTACTCCTTCCACAGTGGTTTGTGGATCTACCCTAGTCACACACTTTAGATTTCTCTAATTCATCTTCACACAACTCTTTTGATGCCCTAGTTCGCAAGAGCTTCTTTCAATTCATAATATCAAGGTAAAATAATGATGTGCCTGACTCCTTATTTATAGATTTTCCTTCTTTCCAGCATTAAATGGTATGCCACCTACCACCATACTTAACACTAAATACATATTTTTCCACTAATCCATCCTTAAGCACCCTTACTCACTCACCCAATCCTGTGTGGAAAACTTTACAAACTTTTGACGTGCAAACAATCCAACCTAACATAAGACTCTTACGCACATGTCAACAGTGCCAAAGGTACTTCTTCTTTTCTTCACCTAATTTTTACTCTCGCCTACCTCATATTGTTCCTGCACTCTTTATCCTTTATGTACATGTTTTATGCAAAGCCTTTTTAACACCATAATCAAATATCCATTGTTTCCTCATGTGTTTTCTCCACCTTACATGCTTCCTTCTATTGGGTCACTCAACTTGTATTGCAAACCTATACTTTGCATCACTCCACCCCACACTAAAACAAATGTGTGGTCCTCTACACATACACAACCCTGGAAAAATAATGTGGTTACCGATGCAAAAGGTGAAAAAATTAAACAAAAAGAAAGGAACAAGAAACGAGAAAGGGAAACAAAAGAAGGAAAAAGAATAAGGGGAAATTTTAAGCTAACTGGCAATACTACCTTATTACAAACACCAAGAAGACTTATTTATAGTACAGCTTCAACATACTCCCATTAAAGTTTCCTGGTAATCTCCTCCCATCCAGCACTTACAACTGGCATGTGCTTGAATCAAGAATGTACGAGATGATGTAAGGGCCCAACAAATGGACTTTTAGCTTCCCAAGATGGTGCAGAAACTTAGAATCATATAGAAAAACCATCTTCCCAACCTCAAACTTAATGTTCTTGATGTGAATATCATGTCATGCCTTTTGTTTTTTTTTTTCATTCTTCTGGCTCCACTTGGCGAGTGATTGTCTTTTGTCCAACTGCATAAATTTGTCAATCCTTTCTTCCAGTGCTTGCTCATCAGCTAATCCTCCCATGCATGCTATATGCAATGAAGGTAACATGCATTCAACTGGTAGGATAGCCTCCACGCCAAACACTAATTGAAATGGTGTGGCCTTATTTAACCTCTTGTAGGTTGTCCTGTATGCCCAAAGAATGGCTAATACTTTATCATCCTAATCTTGTCTACCAACATCACAGATATTAGTTAATGTGTGACTAAGTATTTTTTTAAATGCCTCAGTAGTTCCATTTGCTTGAGGGTGATAGGGGGTAGTCTTGTGATGGGCCACCATGAATTCTGATAGCAGAAGCTTGACCGTCTCATTGAGAAAGTTCATACCTCTATCACTTTTAAAAATTAATGTGAATTCATACCTGCTGATTATATTTTCCCATAAAAATATAGTAGTTGTAGACACTGTACAATCCTTTATAAGTGTTGCCTCTATCCACCGTGTCAAATAATCAGTGTAATTGATGATATACCATGAACTAGTCCTTTGCACTACTAGCGATATTGGTCCTACAAAGTCAATAGCCCATTTCTCAAATGGTTCAATGCTAGCTATCAGTTGCAAGGGAATTTCATCTCTCTTTCCAAGTTTGCCAAGGTGTTGGCAATGGTCATAGGCCTTACACAACTCAATACAATCCTTGTAGATGGTTTGCCACCAAATCCCCACTAATAAAATCTTCCATGTGGTGGCATTTCCTACATAGTGTCCCCCTACAATCCCACCATGCACTTCCTCTATAATTTCCACATGCTCGTGCTCCAATATGCATTAGCACAGAACCTCATTACAACCTAACTTATACAGATCTTCACTAATCAACATGTAAGGTATGGCACGTATTACTAACTGCTTTCTCTCTAGAGCCTTCATCCCTTCCGGTGCCACACCTGTTTTTAAGAATATTATGATATCTTCCAAGTCTAAGGGTGCGTGCTGTAACCTAAATAGTTTTGCATCCATCATGGTATCCTTAATGCTCTATGCATCCTCCCCTGAGTTAATCCTTGATAATTGGTCAAGTCTTGAACTAATTTTTCCTGGTTTCACGACCACTGTGAACTCAAATTATTGAAATAATAGGACCCAATGACATATGTGCCCTAGTGGAATGGGATTATTTACCAAGTACTTCAATTCCATGTGGTCTGTGTAGAATACAAAAGTTGGTAGCAAATACTACCTAAACTTATGCAGTGCGTAGATCATAGATAATGCTTCACGCTTAGTAGTTGTGTAATTTTGTTTTGTTGGTGTTAACTTTCTACTTACAAAGCACAAGGGATGATCAACAATTCCCTCACTAGGTTGTGCTAGCAATGCTCCCATAGTTGTCCCTGAGGCATCAACAGGCACATGGAAAGGCTTATCTCAAGAAGGAAAATGTAGTATGGGTGCCATAACAAGCATATCTTTCAAAGTGTTAAATGCCTTCTATTGCACCTCTTCCCAATGAAAGGCACTTTTGTGTCTAAGTTATTCCTCCAAGGGCATGGTGATCTTGGCATATCACTTGATGAATTTCCTAGAATACCTTGTATGCTCTAGGAATCCACTCATTGTGTTCTGATTAGTAGGCTCCCCTAATCCTAAAATAACTACAACTGTAGCGGGATCTACTAGTAAACCTTCTTTACTTATAATGTGTCCTAATAGAGTTCCAAATGGAGTAGCAAAGACACATTTCTTAATGTTAAGGGATATCCTTAATTACTGACATCTATCAAACATTAGCCTTAAATTTTCACAATGATCTTTCACCAATCCATACATCATCCAATCATCCAGGTAAACTTGGAGAAACTTATGGATGAAGTCCTGAAATTCTTGTACCACGATGCATGAGAACATAGCAAGTGCATTCTTTAATCAAAAAGGTATAACCGTGTAGGAAAAACTCCCCCATTCATTGGTGAAATTTTTCTTTCTCTAGTATTCTTTTACAATCCTGACTTTTTGATACCCTAAGAACCCATCCGTCCTGACTTTTTGATACCCTAAGAACCCATCCGTGAAAGAGTAGACTTCACACCTAGCTACTCCCTCCAAAATTTCTTCAATAAAAAGGGTTGGGATCCAAAGTCTCCACCTGCTTTCTAGTATAGCGTGCTTTCTCATCAATTCTATCTATGACTTCACCTGTACCCTTTGAATCGTTAACATCCAAAGTCTCCATCTCTTCTTCATCTATTACATAGACCATCTTTCCTTTTTCTTTTTCCATGCATCCACATTCAAGCTTTACTTTCTCTTATTCTTCTTTATTGAGGCGCGTCTCCAAATGAGGGTCACCTAGCATCTCTAGTATCCTATCCTCTACCATATCACTATCTCCCATTGTAAGGCACTTGATTACTTGCAACGCCTTATCCACCAATGGCTTGGTACTCCTATACTCAAAAGGTTGAATGAGATCAGCCTCCAACTCCTACCAATTTCCTGTTTGACTACGTATCTTTGAATGAATATACCATACACACGCACAGCCTTATAAGGTGAAATATAACTTATGCACCCATAACAAAGGTGGTAATGTTTTTGCACTCCCCATCCAGGCCTTCTAACATGCTTGGATATGAAATGAAGCGGCCTCTTTACCATGGTAGTCTTGTATGACTTTTGGTATGTTGCTCCTGGAGAATCTTATAAAAAATGTGATTCTCACCTCACGCCACTCTAGGAGGCTCTCCCGATGTGTGGCCCACTAGCTCATTTTAGTTCCAAGTAGGTTGTTGTTGATAATTCCCCTCCTCTCATCCTCATTTTTCCACTGAGCTTCCATTTCTCATAAGAAAATTTCAGGATACGTTCCCCCAAAGTAACTTGCCAACATATTTCCTCCTAGGCACCTAAGTGAGCATGCCTTTGTTACCCTTGTTACAGATCCTCTCAATTGTTGCCCAATTAACTCATAAATCTCATGCTCCCAATTTTCACATGCCACACTAGTGGTATCACTCAAGGACTGAGCATCTTCAAATTGGATGACTCCCTCTGTGGGGTGAATTATCTCAGGATCTCTTATGGAGTCCATATAGATTCTATCAAGGAATTTTTATCCTAAGGGCTCAATATAGGGTGCTAACTTCCCATTTGTTAAATGGATGACCACCCTTCCCTCCTTGTTCTCAAAGATAATGTACCCTTTGTTAAACCACAGGTTGGAGTTTTTCTTGTAACACCATGGGTGCCCAAGCAACGTTGGAAAGTTTTCTACCTCAGTGAGCACTAAGACTTTAAAGTCTCAAATGAACCTGGTCCTTTGAATGATGATAGTTGCATCCTTTAGAACTCCAATGGGCACTGCCTTAGTATTGTTTTCCATATATAGCACATTCGAAGATGGCTACAGCGTGGGCCTTCCCATATGATGTTAGGAATCTAAGGTAAGAACATTGACCTCTACTCCCATGTCGATGAGAATACTGGTCAAAATACATCCATCAACAACTGAATTCAAAGTAATCTCCTTATCGTAGTCAAGGCTATGAGGAGGAAGGTTTTCATGCAAAACCTTCCTTTCACGCTCGACTCCAGCGTGCGGTACCTTCTCTCTCATCCATTCTCCTAGTAAGGGAATAATATTCTCTTGCCTTAACATCCTACATAATTCCTTGACCTCATCAAGATCATCCTTTGGAACCTCGACATTCTTCCTTTGTTCCAAATACTTTTATTTCTCTTTCAAACATTGGATCTCCCCTTGTAAACTTTGAATCATGTCCATAGTCTCTTGATACACTTCTTTCTAGTGAACAGGGTCTGGATACTTTTCATGTATTACTTCCTCTCTTGAAACTAGTGTCCTTTGTATTGGTATCTCTTTGGTGCACATGGCATCTACTCACATCATCACTTGCATATGTTCTATCCCTAACTCACACACCACTCTTAGCATCCACTGTGAATCGGCCTTCTTGATGCTTACCATCCCAGCACCTTTGTCTTTCCGGTTTTTCTAGTTCATATGCTCATAAAGTTTTGGACACTCTTCACACTTGTGTTTTTCCACACCATGAGCATTGTAACATATCAGGACACTCACATTTTTAATGCTCTGTGGATCCACAATTATAACAAGTTACTTGAGGGAACTCACTTGGTCCTCCACCGCAGTTACTAAGACCACGAAATCCTCTATGAAAAATTCTTCCACTCATTCTTTCATCTATGCACCCTTCATAATGATAGTCATCATCCTTTAAACTTCTTGCAAGGCTATTCTGGCACACACCAAGATCAATAGCGTCATGGATTTGATCAATCAATTTGTAATCCTTAGTATCATGGGTCGTAGAGATACAGATCTTACAATAGCAAGAAAAATTATTACAAATTACACGTAGGATCAGAGAGCATCTTCTTACATCATGATCCCCATGGAAAATCTCACAGTCTACTGACATATCACTCCACAACTTCCAAGCGAAACTATCCTTTGTATTTCCCTTCACTTCACAATCTGTACACCAAAGCCCACTACGAACCTCATGTGCTAAGTTTGTAGATAGCTTTTCCAACTACTTGGCCATTACAGCAATTTGAGCCTCCAGGAAAGGACTAACACTAGCATCTAGGCTTCTAATAGCTTTAACGCGTGGTTCTATGAAAGTCTTATGTGACATATCCCTTCTAAATGTTGTTATCAATCCTCTGACAAACCATTAAGCATGTTGAGAAGGATGAATTTCATAGGATAGTTTAGATAAGAGAGTCTCGAAATGTGTGTCATACTCCCGCACACTCTCTACCATTCCCTATTGGATCTCCTTTAGAGCTTTGATGCTCTTCTGCTCAAACTCAGGGATATGGAACTTTGTTAGGAATGGATTCTTCAATGTAGTGTAGTCTACCATCTTCTAATGGGGGTCATAGTTCCTATACCAACTATGCATGCACCCTTGTAATGTTGTTGCAAACTGGCTTGCCTTCCTCTCTAGGGTAGTGGTCCCCTTCACGGGCTATAGTCACTCACATTTGTGCACATGCTCTACAGCATCTTCAATACCCCTCTGTCTGGTAAGTGTAAATACATCTCGAAAAACACTTGGGGAGGTGGTTGGGGTCCTTTTCCTCCTGATCCAGAGCCTTAGTTCCCTCTAGTGTTTCCTACTCCACTAGATCCACTAAATCCACTAGGTCATGTTCCTCTTAACCCACCAGATCCACCAAAGTCGTCGCGCCTAGTGTTCCCAATGTCTCACTGAAGTGCACACCAATGATTTGTGATATTGTTCCACTACCAGTAGTATGTCACACGCCACTCCTAAATGTGATACCTAATCCTTGTGTACTTGCACCTTGTCCAAATAATCCTCCAAATACGAGAATGTCTTACACATCCATGGATGTTTCAAATGAGAAATTATATCTCCTGGGCACAGATCGGTTACACCTCTTGATATCAATTGGGTTAACAATACTTCTCCCTTGATCTATAAAACTAAGCGTTAGGGGTTGTTCACCAGGTGGGTTCATATGCGCACCAATGGATCTCCTTTCTCCATGCAATGAACTCTCATCAGAAGATTAAGGGGCTTATCTCCACACTTGCTAAGATGGGGTAGCACATATTGCTAAGGTTCCATGCCCTCTAAATGAACCTCAACTCTTTCCCACAACATCTACCTCCATATATCCATCACACTTACAACCTTGCATTGTCTATTCATCTCCCTTTCACATGCTTCACTATACTTGAGTCGTCTCTCCTCCCTTTCCTTCTTAGCCACAATGTCTGCCATCTTCCTCCACCCTAGCTTCCTCACCCAGCACTTAGAGAAGCTTAGCCATCAATAGGAAATGCCTCTAAACTCAAAGTAATGACCAAGAGCTTCATAGGTAAAGGAATAGCATGAAAAAATGATCCTCTGGGCTCCCTCAGAAACTCAAACTCAACAAATTTTGGGAAATAATACGTATAAATGGTGTATTTAATAGTATAACCAGTCAACACTCCCTTCCACCAATGATCAACATCATGCGCCCAAGTCAGAACTGCATCCTGCAGCCTCTAATAGTCATCTTGGGTCCATACACATGATCTATAATACCAACTTGATCTGGATGTGTATATTGAAAGCCATTCATACAGCTCTACTCAGAAATAATAGAAGAATATCTCATACAACTCATGGTACAGATTCTCTTCTACCCATCTACATGCATCGAACTCAGGTCCAATTTTGAATCTCTAAGAAAACTCATCCTCTATGCTCTTAAACCATGTTTCAACACTTTCTAAGGTCAAACACTCTATCATCATGCATTACAGGGACAAATATGCATGTCATTTCTCATAACAACTTCGAAAAGAGGTCCCGGAAATGAAACCAAGATGTAGTCATTTTTATAACCTTCAAAGAATAGGAAAATACCATGCGCATCGGCCTATCACCCAGTAGGCGCTAGGTTCTCACCCGAGGCATGCGCAGGCACTGAGCCCCTCCTTTGCATGATTTTTGTGAGAATGCATCATTTATGATAGATACTTAAATGCAAAAGAATGGAAAATAGCCATGCATTCATCTTGAGAACTTATGACGAGTTTATATACTAATGCACCCATTTAGACAAGGAAAGCATTAACAGAATATAGATCTAGACCATAATAGAAAGGAAGTGCACAAAGGTTTACATCCATTCACAAATAATATACACATAATAGATCCATATGGATATAAGTTTAAACCAAGAACCACATATATTCATATTTAGCATGTTTGATAACCACATTGCATTCATTGAGGCCATTACATATCAAGATAACATGTAGACCAAATTCATGCATCAAAACTAGACTTAGGTCCCTCATATTACAAATAAAGACATAGGCCCATCCCCTTGTTGTTCTATTACTCCTACAGATCTTCTAAACCCAACCCATAGAACATTCCACGATATTTTTGTAGAGCTTCGCCTCTCATCTCCATCCTCTACTCCACTTCTTTTTCAACAACACACCTTTTCTTCTACCAGGAACTTATATTATATAGCCTCAAGAACCACCTCCAAGCCTTTCTGAAGTTATGGATCGGTTAGCAAGTGTCCAAGGTGTTCCTCGAAGGAAGCATGCCTCTTTTAGATCTGAGCTCTCCACTCTTCGCAATGATGTCTTTTTGGATCCTTCTATCACAAGGAATATTCCTTTCATGGGCACCAAGTTTCCAGGCTGGAACCTTATCCATTCTACATGCGTAGTCAAGTCATTCTTTCCTCGTGTGCTGCCAAGAATTTCAAATGTGGCTAAGTCCCAAAACCCTTTCTCTTCCTTGTGCATGTGCCACAAGTTCTGTTAAACCCTTATAAAACCATGTCTTGCATGCCTTCACCTTATGCACCCTTCTCCAACTAGGCCTTGCATGCCCACGTGCCTTCTTATACTTAGATAATATTTTAGGGGACCAAAAATCTCACTAATATCCCACGCAAAGAAAATTTTCATGCAGATGATATGGCTAGTGTGGCATCACTCATTCTTATAGAATTTGGGTAAAGTTACCAAATTAAATCAAGGAAATAATAATTGTATATTTCTTGTCTGAATCAAATGGGTTTGTATACAAAATAAATAGGCCAAGAATCTCCTATATTTTAGGAGTTTTTCTCAACAACTAAAACACCCAAAAACTCTATATCAAGAGTGATTTTTACTCACGTAACAATACACTCTCTAAATAACATGAGTTGTTAATAACAACTCATTTACGTATTAGTGAATAATTACTCATGTAATTATTTATATTACAATATATAATATATGTGAAAACTAAACATGATTTCCTAACATTCCCCCCTTATTGTTTACATGGGAAGAATCACACATGAAAAAACTAGAAACATAATTATATGTCTCTGCATACTTTTAGGTCTACATACTAATGGCTTGGATCTTGTTGCACATGATCACCTCTTTGGTTCACCATCTGGTCATGATCACCTCTTCATGTGAATCTATTCATTGGTTGATCACCTTCGAATGAAGTGTTGAAGTTAGAGAACCATATGACAATCAGAGGAGCACCACAGTCAGTTTCCCTCCTATACAACTGTTCACATATTCTAAAATGCATACCTTCTGCATTTCAATCATAGCAAGGGATTGAAACCACACACCACTCAAAGAAAACAACTGAAATCTTGAAAATAATTCACAACATATTCTATAAGAATCACAATGTTCTTAATTGTAGCCATTGTTGTCAATCGCTGCCACTCAATCTCAAACAACATAGGAAACTGCCACTATCACTGGAAGTTTCCTTTGACTTTATCCATTTTAGGCGGAGAATGGAAATGGAACATTGGTGAAATTTGTAGAAATTAATCTGATCTAATACAAAGAATCCATGAAATAGCTACACAGACAATAATTGAAATTAACAACTCTGTATTATATTTTTATTATATGTTCACTATTTCATTACACTCCATTATATAGGAGATGTAAAATAACAATGCTTACAACAACATTTGTCTTCATATACAACCATACACCCATATGGTTTCAACCTCTCACCAATATAATAATAAAACAATACTAATTGTTTTATTATTCTAACTTACTAACTTACCACATACTAACCACATTTTACATTTACTATTTACATTTACATAGTAAATGTACTTTCACTAATTTACCATAATAATAATTACATGTGTAATTATTATTCACCCGTACATACAAATGGAGCACTAAGATATATTTCCTAACATTCCCCCCCCCTTAGTGCGAACATGGGGAAAACCTTCCTTATACTTGCACATGCTCATGATCTGATGATTTTATAGGATGATCATAAACCTAATAGATGGTTTTTCACAGGGTTGACCATAAACCAAAAATGATGGTTTTGCAACCGGTTTACCATAAACCAAAAAGGTGATGGTTTTGCATAGGGTTTACCAACAACCGAAAAATGGTGGTTTTACAAGTGGTGTACCACAAACCAAAAGGGTGATAGTTTTGCATAGGGTTTACCAACAACCGAAAATAGTGGTTTTACAACTGGTGTACCACAAACCAAAAATTAAGGTTTTCAAGTGGTTTACCTACAACCACCTCATGATATGCCAAGTATTATTCTTAGCCCTCATCACATCTCACTACAGGGAATAACATAGGAAATTTTGCTGAAATCTGCTGCATATATAGAAAATACCAGAAATGTAGAAAACTAGAAATGGAACATTGAGATCATGTTCCCCCCTCAATGTGAAATTTCCTTTATTCTACAAACCACAATATGAACACTACAACCAAACACTCTGCCAAAAATACAAAGAAACAATAGGAACACACTGTATAAAAAAATAATCACCATAACTGATATGGCCCCGTCATTGGTGACTGACGAGAGGTCGCTGAATGACCTCCAACCTCCTGTGCCTCCTTCCTCTAAGAAATTCACTTAGTATAGAAATTCTTCATAGTTATAGTCAATTTCATCTGTTATTTGTTCATCTCTAGTTTCCCATTCTACAATTTTGCTTACATCTGTAGGTGTTTTTTTTTTTCCATCTACTATCCTCCATAGATTTTTATTCATTAACTGCATCTGGATTTTTACTCTCCATGTATGGAAGTTCAACCCATTAAATTTATCTAATGGTATATCCATTTTATTGAATCTAAATATCCAAAAAAATTGAATGTAGATTTGAATTACCTTTGATTCTCTTATTTCTTCAAAAAACAGCAGTGATCAATGTGTTGTATAGTAAATTACACGTTTCTCCCAAACTACGAACTGGGTTTTGCTGAAATTTCTACTGTATCTTTCTATATAACAGATTGTTAAATACAAAAAAATTTGGAGAAACTCAGATCACGAAACAAAAGTTACGAGATCTTCTTCGAGACAGATTTAACCTGCTCTGGTACCAAATGTAGAAATTAATCTGATCTAATACAAAGAATCCATGAAATAGCTACACAGACAATAATTGAAATCAACAACTCTATATTATATTTTTATTATACATTCACTATTTCATTACACTCCATTATATAGGAGATGTAAAATAAAAACCCTTATAACAACATTTGTCTTCATGTACAACCATACACCCATATGGTTTCAACCTCTCACCAATATAATAATAAAACAATACTAATTGTTTTATTATTCTAACTTACTAACTTACCACATACTAACCACATTTTACATTTACTATTTACATTTACATAGTAAATGTACTTTCACTAATTTACCATAATAATAATTACACATGTAATTATTATTCACCCATACATACAAATGGAGCACTAAGATATATTTCCTAACAAATTTTCCTCCCCTTAGTGCGAACATGGGGAAAACCTGTCCATTATACTTGCACACTGCTCATGATCATGATGATTTTACAGGATGATCAAATCAAACCTAATGGATGGTTTTTTTATAGGGTTGCCACCATAAACCAAAAATGATGGTTTTGCAATTGGTGTTGACCATAAACCAAAAAGGCATTGATCACCCTCCTTGCATAGGGTTTCCAACGAACCGAAAATGAATGGTTTTACAAGTGGTGTAACTCATCATAATGTGAACAGGGTGATCAATAATTTCCATAGGACGTTTAGGTAACAACCGAAAATGGTGGTTTTACAAGTGAGTGTACCACAATTTTTACCAAAAATTGACAGGTTTTCAAGTGGTTTAGCCTACAACCACATCACGATATTTTTCAAACTTGTTATTCTTCTCCCTCAATCACATCTCAGTGCAACGGGAATAACATAGGAAATTCTATTGAAATCTGCTGCATATATAGAAAAATACTAGAAATGTCAAGAAAACGTAGAAAAAGTTATTGAGGATACAATGTTCCCCCCCTCAATGTGAAGATTTCAATTTATTCTGCAAACCACAATAGGAACACTGCAACCAAAACACTTTCTGCCAGATGGAGATACAAAGAAACAACAAGTGACGCACTTGTTATAACTAGGAGGAAATGAGGATCACCATAAACATGAAAATACGGCCCCGAACGTTGGTGATTGACGAGAGGTATTGAATTTGACCTCCAAAACATCCTAATGCCTCCTTCCTCCAATGCAACTTCACTTAGAATAGAAAGTCTTCATAAATTATAGTCAATTTCATCTGTAGTATTTGTTCAATCTCTAAAAATATTAGCCATTCTATAATTTTTCTGTATATATGTCAGGTGCTGATTTTGAGTTCCATCTACTGATCCTCCACTAGGTTTGTTCATAACATTGAAAACCAAAGCATCTGGATTTTTAAAATCTCCAATGTATTGGAAGTTCAGCCCATTCAAGATTTATGGCAATGGTGTCATCTAACTTTACTTTCATCTAAATGATCCAAAAATTTGTTCATGAATGTAGATTTGAATGTGACCTTTGGATCTCTCTGATTTCTTCAAAAAAACTTGCAGTGATTCAATGTTGCTGTAAATCAGTAAATGCACGTTTCTGAATCAAACTCCACAAGGCCACTGGGTTTTGCTGAAACTCCTTGTAGATCACACTGTAGCTAATCTTGTATAATAGATCGTTCTCACGAGTGTTCTTTCAATGGAGAAATAGCACAACATCACTGAAACTTGAACAATTTATGAGATATTCCATGAGATGTACATGAGATTTAACCTGCTCTGGTACCAAATGTAGAAATTAATCTGATCTAAGTTACATAATTAAATCCATGAAATAGCTACATCAGTACAATAATTGTCTGAATCAACATGGGTCTGCATATTATATTTTTATTATAGGCATTCACTATTTCATTACACTCCATTATATAGGAGATTGGCTCAACAACTAACACACCCTTATAACAACATTTCAAGTCTTCATTGTCACTCACATACACCCATATGGTTTCAACTCTCTCACCAATATAAGTAATTAATAACAATACTAATTGTTTATATTATTGAATAACTTAGTCATGTAACTTACCACATACTAACCACATTTATACTATATATGAACACTAGTAAATGTACTTTCACTAACAATTACCATAATAATAATTACACATGTAATTATTATTCCACCGTACATACAAATGGAGCACTAAGATATATTTCTCTAACTGATAGTTTACCATTTGAATCATGTGTTATAACACGTAGCTATATTATTTGTTATTAATGCCTCATTTAAATTTAATATCTTGTCTATATTGACAGACCCTAGTTTCATGCAATGGCATGTTTTACCATCATGATTGTTCGTCGATATGTTCCACACAAGTTCCTACATGATGGTTATGAACATACCATTGGTTCTGTCATTACCCAAATTATCATTCAAGGGTCTTTACTGCATAGACCTTGTTACTACTATACAACATTCCTCCATCGCAACCTATTCTCATATAATGATATTGGTACATATGATATTGGTCAATCTATTACTTCACATCCATGTCACTCCACCTTCTGCAAGCCATGGTTATCCATTGGCCTACTATGGAACACTACTGCTTATCATTTCACCCACCATGATCTACCTTTCAATAACATACCACCCCTTCGCTCATGTGCATGCATATGACCTCTTATTCCTACATCTATCTCACTTCCTGGCCAATATCCTTATGGGATACTGACTATCTAGTATGAAAATTCTAGGACTGATGATTTTGTTGATGAGTTTGATACCGTTAAACATTAATGACTGACGGAATACTTATGCAACCTTAATGGTTTGAAGCCGCACCTATCAAGATAGACTGATTCATAAATCTAATGATACTTTTTGTTACTATTACTACCCATAGTAAATATCAATTCAAGAAACCCCCTCCTTATACTAATGCTATGGTACTTTTTCAGGGGTATATCCATATATTGGACATCATACCACCTTCCTCATCTTATCATTGAGCACTCTTCATCAGCACTTCCTCCTTTCACATGCACTATTTTCTTTAATAAATTTGATCGGTCATGCATTCCATTCAATCCTACTAGTTCTGATACTATTTCCATGCATGATGGTTTAGCTCAGCTAGGATTCATGCTCAATGATCTCCTCCCTCCACCTCTTTTTCCTTGTCTCTATCATGCGATATATTTTCATTATTGATTCTTATGGCCTTTTTTTCTTCCATTTATCAGTATTTGTTACACGCAACTCTCACACTTCTCCATTTACACTTGGGTAGTCTTGGCTTGACTAAATTAATGGCACTTTAGAATCATAATCATATTGACATCACATTTCCCATTCCTTTCAATCATGTTTATATTTTCAATTATTCAATTCTCATCTATACAAAAACTTCTACTTGCCGGTATGCACATGTTTGTCCACTACCACCTTTCACTGATGAGGAATACGGAATGGTCATGTAAAATTTACACCACAATGCCTGTTTACATGATCATTTGTATACTATCACTTACCAGGTCTCTGAAACATCTCCATTTGACTTTGACCGTGACAATGATGATCTCTTAGGTGATGTTACTTGATTCTTATTCATCATTATACACTTGGGGGGGCATCATGCTTACTTCCCCACTCTTATCATTATCAGGTGTCTCGCATTTCTTCTATTACACTCCATGCCTCGCATCTAGTCTTTCTCATTCATATTACACAACTTGTATCTTCATTCACCCTATGATGCACTCTTGTGCTAAGGTTCACACTTGACTTTTGAGGGGCATACTACATCCATAAACCTCACACACTATACATTTAACACTCCACGCTTCACGATACATTTTTCTAGCATTTCATTCTCACACATCATACTACCCTATGACGCGCTCTAGTTCCATAGTTCATACTCAATTATTGAGGGTCTATATATGAAATGAACCTCACCACATTCACACTCTTTACGCTATATTATTCATTGATCTATCTATCTAGTGCACATTTCCAAACCATTTCCCAATGATGCACTCTTGTTTCTATGGTTCATTCTTGACTATCGAGGGATATTTTATAAATAAACCTCATCTCATATTCATCCACATCCATTACAGGGACATTTTTCTCCTATCACATTCACTATTGCATATCATTCCATCTCACCCATTCACAACATACTACATAGCTTGGTTTGCACATACTCTTACTTGGTTATACTAGCTACATGTACACTTTGTTTCACATGATAGATGGATATACTTAGTATGTTGATATATTCTATATATGCACATGCATGTTCACTTGGTATCTCTAGTTGTGAATGCAGAATTCCTATATAGATATTTACATGTGGCAACATGGATGTCTTGGCATTGTACCTCTTATCATTCCTCATCAAGGATCTCTGGGGGATCTACATCTACTTTCTTAAAAACTACATGTGATAGTCGTTTCATTATTATACCACTTCTTATTCTTACTAGCACACTACTTTCTACTGATACATATACGCTCTTGACATATTTTTTATCTTTCTAACATGATAACGGGTGCTTCATGTGTAGCATTTTATTTGTAGAAACTACTTATCCACCATGGTTGTCTGCTAATTTTCTTTATTGTTTGCCATTTTTTTCCATTATATGTCATTTTTTGCGGGCTTTTCCCTATGTCTTGATTATGCACATTGCTATGTTTTCTTTTCGCCTCTTTGGCCTTAATTGTTTTGTGATATTGTGAGTGAATGTCCCATGTTTGAAACCCACTTTTCCCGGTCTACTATTGTCCTTCACTATCTTGCTTGATTGCACATTATCTTCCATAACATGTTTGCATCACTAGATTTTTTTGCTACTAACACATTTTTCTAGCCTTCTTTGTTTGTATGTGCCTGTTGGTTTCTACCAAACACATTCACTCCCCCTGATAGGGTATACAGTTTCATATTAGCATTTTTGGTCCTCTCCTTTGGGCTGCATGCTCCTATTAGTGACATCGCATGCACCCAAAATAAGGGGGGAATGCATTGGGTAAATCAGTCACCCCATATAAAATAGCTTAGAGCTATCATCTACAGACCATGCACATTATAGGAATCAACACAGGATAGAGTTAAAGCCACCTATTGACCCATATTTTTACTTGAGTCATTAATTTCAGCATACACACCAACACCTATATTCAAACACTAGTGTCATGGGCACTCATGAAATTTTCTAGGAACCTAGGTAACTAGGGGCAGTTATAGTTACTTTCTCATATCGGCACAATTTTTAGTCAGTTCACAGAGCACTTTTCACAGTACAATACATAGTCCTCCAATAATTAAAATAAAATGGATATCAATTGAATAAAATGGAACAAAGAATTCAAAACTGGATTCAAAACTAATTCGGTATAACTCTGGAACAAAAGAAGGATCACACCATCTGTAGTGGTGTATAATTGAGAAGAAATCAGGGAAGGAGAATAACACTAGACCTCTCTCCTATAGTGCCCGAAAGTTTTAAAAAAAAAAAAGAGAGAGAGGGAGCAGTTAATAGAGCTGGCAGGAGTTGATGGGAGACACGTGAAGGCACATGAGTAGATGTGGGGGAGAGTAGATATTGAGTATGACAGGAGTGAATTGCTTAGAAAAGTGC
Source organism: Taxus chinensis (assembly GCA_019776745.2). Taxonomy (NCBI): domain Eukaryota; kingdom Viridiplantae; phylum Streptophyta; class Pinopsida; order Cupressales; family Taxaceae; genus Taxus; species Taxus chinensis. The sequence goes on along the minus strand of CM034150.1, from coordinate 879,405,828 downwards.
ATATAATGGAGCAGGTGGGGCACATGGATAGCTCAACCTCCATTATAATTTGTCACACACCCCTTCATATGCCTGTAGAATGTGGAAACATGTGTAAGACAAGTAAATTGTTCACCAGAATTTTCAAAAATAATCAAGGGCTTGTGAAATGCAATGACTGCAGGATATACACAGAATGGGTTTGGGTATGGGGCAATCTCATCTCTACTGACACGTGGAAGGGTGCATATAGAGCTCCAATTGGATAAATTTTCTCCCAACCTGTGCGCCAAGTTGAGGTTTTATCAGATGCTATAGTTAGAAGTGCTTGGGCAGACGGGAGTGAAAAAAATGTGGAGGCATGCGTTTGGCATGTGAATTGTGCACAAAAATGCCTTAAAAAAATAAGGCCTTTGGTCTCCAACCTGATCAGTTTACATTGTCACGTATTCCTAGCCTACACTAAAAAAAGAAGATTTTGTTAGGTGTTGCAGTTGCAAATGCCCAGCGATGTGTGCATGTGAAGAGAAGGGAAATATAGAGATGGAATAATTCTTGGAGAGGTACAAATTTCTAATCCTAGGTATATTGGTCTAAATATTATATCCTTCTAAGAAATTCATGTTTTCTCATATTCATCTAATGCATTTGAAAGTTTTGTATCACGCAAATGGAGCCCAATTTTCCCTTTTCTATGATGTTGATACAACACGAACAACCTTTCACACCAGTGGCTCTCATTAAATCTGTCAGATGTAAAAAAAAAATTAATTGGACACCATGACATCCTCTCAATGGGTCTATTATAATTTGGAACTCCAGTCCACAAATAGTAAGGAAGCTTGTGCAGGTGTTCTTGAATTGGCTGTCGATGGAAATAGAGGACAACAACTTGTCATACGTATTGTGCTACGATAAATCCAGATGATTCCAGGTAGTACATAGTTGATGGAAGGAACAAATTAGTTATAGAAGTTAAGGAAGGTAGAATGTAGAAGTGGAAAAGGCACACCAAGAGCAAATGATAAGGAAAAGCTTCGATGAAATTCAGAAAAATATAGTTCTACTAGAAAAAGGAAATTGAAAAAAGATTAACTTGTTTAAAGGTCTTGTCAAGAATAAAATAGCTTGAGTCAGATGTAGCATGTGTTTCCAATCAAATGCTTGCATTTCTTTCAGATGAACTATTATCATCAAGAAAGGAATTAAATGTTGAAGTGTATTATTTGAACTGTGAGAACCGTAGCATCAAAGAACCACAATATAAAAAAGGATCCTACTGGATAGAGGGAGAGATCATATCAAGGAACTGAAAATTCAATTGAAATTACCCTCAATGAATCTTGAAAGCAAAAGGGTCTAACTTCTCAATTCAATTTCCATGAAGGAGGAACATAAATCTATGTATGGAATTCTTAGTCATGCTGACTATCTTGAGGGAGCTCCAAACTTTATTTTCCAACACCATTTAAACATCTAGTTTTATTCTTGGTTCAGTACAAAATGGGTTCATTGGGAAAGCTTGAGGATTTCGAGCAAAGGTGAAATGGTAAAATTGCAGATGCTCATGATCTATTCGACAAAATGCTTAAGGGAGATGTTGATCTAAATCCTACGGTTTCGACTAGCTTCATTCCCATGCATGGTTCATCTCTCCTTTTCTTTCATAACTCTTGTACTTTAGTTTTCATTTGCAACTTAATATAATTTTAAAATATTAGGATTATAATACATTTAATTATTTTTATATTAACTTGTTGCAAAACAATAAAATGTCGTGTCGTAACTCACGAAATCAAAATAACCCTTTTGTATTAAACCATGAACTTCAACCCTCATTCTGAGGTGATTTAGAAAAATTCCTACCCAACTAGATTACTACAATATTTTTTTATCGACAAGAGGAAATTGGCTTCCCAGTAAAAAAAAATGTCGACCATCTCCTTGTTTAAATAGATAATTTTGCATTTTTCGAAGACTCGCTAAGTACCCTTCGTAACTCCGAAAATGGGATGTTAAGCTTCATTCGTGTACCTGGTTATGTGAGGAGTCACCTTAACCTTTGGTTTGACCCCGAATGAACATTTTTTATATTTTTGATGCCCTACTGGGAGCAGTGTTACACCGTCTTGTAGTTGTAAGAAGCTACTACAACTATAAATTTGGCTTTCATTTTGAACCACCATTTGAAACCTAGATAGAGAATTTATTATCCATTTTCGCAAACCTCTAGTTTTCTTGCTAGAAAATTACATGGAACATTCAGTTTGGCAAAGCCATTTTGTAGGCCTCCTGTCACAGTTTGACGAGGTCAAACTGGACTAATTACAACTTGTCACTCCAGAAAACTTGTCGCCGTTTGAAAACACTTTTCTGTATAGTTTGGCAAAGCCATATTTGTAGGCCTCCTGTCACAGTTTGATGAGGTCAAACTGGACTAATTACAACTTGTCACTCCAGAAAACTTGTCGCCGTTTGAAAATGGTTTTCTAGTTCTCAGTCCCGTCAACTCTGATTAATTATCCTTATATAGGGGAACTTGTAGGAATTTTCTCATTGCGTGTTCATCCATTGAATGTCAATTTCAGACATGGTTTACTAATCCCTTGATCTAACTTTTTATCATTTGCAACTAGGTCAATTATGACCAATGGCCGCGAAAAACTAGCCGCCAAACGTAAACCGTTCACCAGTTCCCAATTTTGTCAGTTGCTATGAACTCTTAGTATATAAGTAGACATGTATAAATGTAATCGTGGTGTGTTTTCTCATCAGAAGACCATGTTTAAAAGTAGTTTCTTATCCTCTGAGCTTGATTTGAACATTTTTGTAGTTAGCAAGAAAATGTAAAAATAGAAAGTTGTGGGACCCTTGTCGGGTTGCTAAACCACCATGGAAACTTTTGACACATGTAAATAACTGTTTAAAAACTCTATAGTGTAGCTTGTTGTGTGAAATAAAGCGTTTGACAAAATAGTGTTTTCTCTCTCTTCCCTTCTTTTTCTTTCTCCTGGGTTACGAAATGAAGTGAAATGAAATGTAATGAATACATGTCTCTAAACCTTTTCTTTCGATTGAAAATTGTAATTAGTATTATATGTAAATGGGAAACTGAAAAATGTTAATTATGTTAGATTAGGGTGGACGTCATGCCAGCGATCCATCGCTGATTTCATGCTCACATGGTTTTGCAGGATGCAAGAATGATGGCAAAAAGGTGATGTGTAATTCATTAATTACCATTGTAATTTATATAGTTCATTATAAAATGGATATATGTCTAATATAGTCTCATGTTATAGAAGGTTAAATTTGATAAAATTGCTAATATGTATGAGATGCTAGTTTTTAGAGACATCTAGGAAATGTGTATTTAATCATAGGTTCGATTTGATTCATAGTACATATGGTAAAAAGGTTTGATATATATATATATGGTAAATGAATTTTAAGTTAATAAATTGTAGTGCATATCCAGTGTTCAATAAATGATTAATTAACCATCTTGTTATATTTTTACCTTGTAAATGTAATAAAGAGATTTAATCAAAACACTCAACCCTTGTATAATATTAGAGCATAACTTGTCTTTGTGTGTGATCCTTCTTCCATAGAGAGATTTAAAACCGCAGAATGAACTTAAACTCTACACTCGATGGAACCTCCTAGTTTAGGTAAATAAAACCCCTAGTTGAAGTTTACCGTCATAGTCATTATGTTTAGCAACCTTGTCATGAATCCCATCTTTTAAGAATGACATGATTTAACTTTATCCTGAGTGTGGTTTCCTTCTAGTTTTTGTAACCACAAGGAGAATTTCCTCTCTTCAGTTCCGACACCATGTTGATTGGTCAAGACCACCTTGGAAGCCACCTTATGAGTCCTTGTTCAAAGCAACGACTATACAATGTAACCTTACCATCTGTGGAGTAAGTAGAGCTAATACTCCCCTAGTATTCTTTTGGATTGCCCAGTCTTATGAGACTAGATCTAGAAAATTGACTTCATCAGTGAATGAATTCCATGTTAGATCTAGATGACATAAATGGAGATCATGAAATAGTTGTTCTAGGTCTTAACCTCTTGTTAATGAACTCCTTATTCCCTCTCCGTTAAATGTGTTACCCTAGTTTTCTATCAACATAACACCTTGGTCTTTTTTTGAAGGTGGTCTAGCATAAATATATCCTCTTGCCTTAAACTCATATATAGTTGAGGCGTAGATCAGTAGGTGTAATTGGAATTAAACCAAACCTTTGTTGATTAGGAGGTTAACTTGGGGTTCATATGTAGCTTCAAGGTTTCTAACCATATATGTCTTCAAGATGTTAGACAAATACTTTTGTAACTTCTTTTACAAGACAATGCTAATAATGAGACCATAATGCGATGTAAGAGTAAATCATATAAGAGAAAGAGTGAGATTTGAGGTTAGGAATAATGTCATTCTTGGAGTCCTTATAACTCAATTAAATAGTTTCATGTGTTTAAAAAATATATGAATTTCCTTAGTGTGATAAAACTTCAAGAAAACAAAGGATATATATATATATATATATATATATATATCAAAATTGAATTCCACAAGTCATTGAACTAGAATAACTATTATAGGGAAATAACTATACCGTGATCGAAGAATGTTTTTGGGGAAAAGCTATCTTGTATCTAAATCTCCCTTAAATCCTAATATTGCATTCTGGACATCAAGTCACATTCACTTAAGTTGTAAGGGTAAAAGGTAGACATTGAATAAATGTTCGAGAAGAATATTCTTAATATAAGAACAAGATAATTAAGTACTTTATATGCATTTGAATTATGTCAAATAAGTATGTAAGTTATGGAATTTTTTATAAAGAATAAGAAGCCAACTTAAAATGGTTGAACTGTAATTTAAACATGGAATGAACTTAAGAATATGTAGGTGGAAAAAGGAGAAAATTATCCCTACACAATAATGTTCTTGGAATGTTAATCGTAACTAAGATGTAATTAAAGAAAAGATGTGTTGTGGGTTTTCTAATCCTTGAGTCATTTTCTTGTGGTTGAGTCATTGCTAGTATTCATTCATTGGGAAAAGTGTGGCATCGACATGTTTATGGTATTTTCATGTGTCTATGTGAGTCGATGACTTGTAAGTGTCGTATGTGTCTTTGAGTATTCTATATTTGGAGCCCTTGTTGTGTTGTGTAGGTGAGCAATGTAAGTCAAAAAAAAAATTATCCTGGTATAATTACTGTTGTTTTTTTCCGTGTAAAATTGGGGTGTTACATATCCCCAACACTCTTTTTTCGTGGCGTCAGATCACCCAAAAAACTTTCACTTTGCGTGAGATCACCTAAAAAACTTGTACTTTGTGTGAAATTGCCTAAAAGACTTGCTCTTGGTGTGAGATTTCTCAAAAAACTCACTCTACACATCATTTTCAAGACATCCTTCTATTATTTTACACTCATGTTCATCAGGTGCACACTCCTTTTTATTACTTTTACACACATTTACATATTTTTACAAAGTTTTCATAGTACATCACTTTGATTACTCTTTCTCTCTTATTTTATAGTTATGTCCTTAATACGCAACAAGAAGTAGCCCTACATCAACCACAAAAATAGGTACAACAAAATACACTTCACCCCTAGGGTCACTTCCTCTTTCTTAGCTTCCACACTTCATCTTTATCACTTCACACTTTCACTTTTCTCCTCAAAACGCTATCACCATCACACTCTACAGGAAAAAAAGGTACACGTCTTTTAACTACTTTATGTTATCAAGTATTCACTTGAAAAAATAAATTGGAGGAAAATTTAGACACAAAATCATGAAATTGGGTACATTTATAGGTCATGAAAGCATATTGGCATTTACATGATTCCTAGCAATAAAACTAGTAATTGACAGCTATCTTTGGCCTTTTGTCTATGTTTTTTATTTTCCATTTAGTCTTACACACCCTACATCCCATTCTAAACTTTACTTATTTATCTTTTATGACTTTGGTCACCAACACCTAACCAAGATGTCAATCCCCAAGCACTCTCATCCTCTTCGGGTGCCCCTGACCTCTTTTCACCTTACTCACTCTTTATGGGCTTCTTTTATCTCGTAGGCATCTTATTTTACTATGGGTTGTCCTTCCAGTTTTCAATTACAAAATTCAACCAAAGGAATCATATAAATACAAAGCTATGTGACCAAAATAAAGGACCAAGCTCTAAGCATCTACCATCACTACCTAAGCTTGCATCCAAAGGCATCCATCTAGCATCCATTCAAGGGACAAGGGATTGAATTTTCAGCATACAAAACATAGGAAGTGGAAGTTCATTATTCCGTCCACACATCTATCTACACTATTACATCTAGCTACAACACGCTATCAAGTGGACTTTCACAAGGGAATCCTAGGGAAAAATCCTATCACACACTCACAAGAACTACATCGAGTCTGAGATGTAGTGCAACACTCGGTCATAAGTTCACTCTCGAGGTGACAGTCTGTTGGTTTGAAAATCTGTCACTTGGGCAGATCTATGGATAGACGAGCCAACAGTGTGCAGGGCATAGCCCCTCTTTGAGTCAGCAAAGCAAAACTAGTTTATTGCTATTCTACCAGCAGGAATCTGTGCAAGTCTCACAATATTCTGCCTTTGGGGATTTGGGATCTCATCCCAGTAGGGGTGTTTCCAACTGCGAAAAGAAAAGGAATGGAAGAGAGGATGAAGTGAGATCAGGTCCAAAGGGAGAAAAGAAATGAATTCCAAAGCAGAAAGGTCAGAGGGTTTATGTTTTGGGATTGGTAGTAAACAGAGCCAAACCTACTTGCATAAACGAATAAAGCAATACTGATGAATAAATGACAAAAAAGTAGAGATAGATCCAATAGAATAAACGCATAGATCTGACATAAGAAAGATCAGATGCCCATAACACACATATTCAGCACAAAGTCTTAATATTTGTATTAATATTTTCTTCTGTTACAAAAAGTACAAAGCCTTTTCTTCCCACTTCTATTTTTCATCTAAAAAATATCCACCACCTGAATACAACAAGTATTCAAGTATATATAGAAGGAGAGAAGAAAAGAAGACAAAAGCAAAACAACCACTTAATTACAAAATATCTTACAATAGATTACAAAGTCATTTGTTGACTTTTGACAACTTTGGTGGATGACATCATCTCATGGTGCAACATGGATGATGTCATCATTTGTGTCAACACACTTTAGATAATTTACAAGGAGAAAGTCGGGAAGAAGGAAACTATTCATCATCATCCCGTGGCTGAAAGGGGGTATCCTATTTTTGCTTCTCAGGCGACGAGATGTGGAACTGGGCACGGTATTCCATGAACTTGTTGATCATGGGTTGAAGTTGATCCTGGGAAGGATCCTTGTGTCGATCACTGATAGCTTCGCAAGTCTCCCGCTCGTCTGTGAGCTTTTCTGGGAGTTTGGAATAATCATTTTCTGCCTCTATCAGGTACCCAATGAAGTCACGACAAGCCAGCAGGTTGTTGATGGATTTGGCGTCGAACAGTGACCTCTGGTCCCAGCCCCTGTGAAACGATCTCCTTGAAGATCTGAATAGTTTCCTCAACCTTTCTTAAGGTGAAAGAAGGAGTGAGCAAGCCTGGAGACATTCTCAGGACAATCTGCTCCATTTGATGCATTGCATCCAGGGCTTCCTCCTTTATTTTGTTCGATCTTCTCCAGGACGAACTCCAGCTGATCAACCCGATAATCCAGAGTAGAAAGGATTTTGTTGAGGGCTCTGGGGTGACCAAGGATGCCAAACTTGACCAGATCTTTGACTGAACAGTCGAACATTTTCTGAAAGGTCTCATGCTGCATCTTGACATGATCCAGCTCTTTGGAGATGGGTCCTGCTATCGCCTGGAGTTCTCTGTTCACCCGATTGATATTCTGATACAAACTGGTGAACTTGGCGATTACTCCCTCGCTTTCCTTGAGGATTTGGCTCCTCCAGGCGAAAACTGCCATACCCTGCTCACGATTTTGGCATACTCATTAATCTTATCCTGGCTCAGAGGCTCAGGAGTTTCGGCGGCAGTTGTAGGAGGTGCACTGCCCATTTTCTGCAAGGCATGGAGAAGATGTTTATTTTTCTCCTTTAACAGCCTTTTCTCTTCCTTTGCTTCCTGGAGCTTCTTGCAAAGGGCGTCAACTACAGATAGGGCCTCTCCTTGAAGGCTTTCTGAAGATGTCCCCATTGTGACTTGGGTCACTGTGTAATCTGTCGAAGACAGATCCTTTTTATCCTTTAAAGGATTGGGGTATGCTATCTCCATTACTCTCTCCCCTGATGCACTCTGAGAGAAGCGGGTTATAGGATTTTGCTTCTTGACCCCTTTTGATGGGATGACGGAGAAGTCCATCGGTGCGATGGGAACTTTCCTCTTTTGTTGACTCAGGTGCTGGGAGATCCATGCTGGACTTATGGGAGAAGGACCAGAAATAGAAAAGGGAGCAGCTACAGTAGTAGAAGGAAAAAACGTGGAGACACTTGGAGGCGGAATTGAGAGGGAAGCCGAGAAAGTGCTCACGGGAGGAAGGGATACTGTAGGGGAGGTAGACATAGGAATGGAAGGGAGCTGAGAGATGAGGGAAGAAATGGTGGGGGACAGCTCCACGAGAGAAGAGAAGATGGATGATGAAGAAGGGGGAACTGTAGAAGATGGGGGAGAGGACACGACCAAAGGAATGGTCACTTGGGTCACTCGAGGAGGGGAAGGAGGAGAAGGAGAAGGGATAGAAGGGACCTCAATAGTTACAGTAGTGGCAACATCCTGAGTGGATGTGCCTATTGGAACATCTTCCACTGCTTCTTCTTCTAAGCTTTCCGGGATTACAACCCGTTCTTGTGAAGCGGAAGGAGGACTTTCAGGAGCTTCCTCTTGGGTGGAGCTTGACTCACCCTCTTTGCCTTTCCCTTTGCCCTTTGGTAGCTGTTTTTCCTGGGAAGGTGTGTTGCCCAACGGAGATGTAGTGAAATCAACTCCGAGGTAAATGAGGCCATTCATTCTGCACCAATGCTCTGTTCTCCGCAGAGTTTCCTTGACCCTTTCCTCTATTGTCTGAGGTGCTTTGGTTCTGTCAATTATAGCGAAAGGCCAATCGTCCCCATTTGTGTCAAGATATACCTGATCAACTTCTTGATCAGTAGTTTGATAACCTTTTGGGACGATGGCCACACCGTACTGGATGATTTCAGCCAAAGCCAAGCAGGAATGGTCTTTCCTCCTGAGCTCGACCTCATGATATAGGTCGATATAAATATCCTCGATCTGTGGGATGTGGATCGGATCGAGTTTGGCCCTGGGCAGACAATTCCTTGGGTCGAAATTGGGCCTTGCTAGGGAAGTTATGTTTCAGATTTAGCAGCTCCAGTTCTGCAAACATATCCTTTGCTTTGTGGTGAGAGAGACAAGTATACCTGCCCACTGTGAGGGGGAAAGGAGTTCCACCCTTCTTTCTCTTTAGGCACTTTTCGTGGTAGGTTATAAGTTGCCTTGACAGCTCCAACAGGATCAACTTGGGGCCGGCGTATCTCGGCAATTTGGTTGGTTCCCCCAAGAAGTTGGCTGCCCTTAGATAGGTAAAGGTGGGGAATTGTGTGAACAAGGCTCCCCATTTCTCTGTAGCTGCGACAATGCTCTTGGTCGTACGACCGTGAGTCATGTTTGGCCTCAAAAGGTAGATGATGCCATAGAAGAAGGCATCGTTAATCTTTGTAAACTGGGGGATACTATTTTCCAGCTTGAGTTCTGGATAGTATTCATATATTTTGACTTGGGGCCAAACCCCGCACCGCATTAAAGCTGGATAATCCCTTTCTGAGGCCGCAGCATAAACTACGTAGGAGTTCATATAGAACTTCCTCGTTGTGGTAAGTTGTTGGAGCTGCTCAGATATGGTGCTGCTTATGATCTCTGCCCACTCAAAGCATTGATCTGGCACATTTTTGTTCATCATCTCCAAGTATCTCAGCATCCATTTGTGAAAGTAGTGGGCATCAGGAAGCCCAAATACTCTGCTCAGGAACGTGATTGTATCACTGAGTTCCTCTGAAAAATCACTGTCAATGAATGACTTGTGGCCATCTGGTCACCACCTTCTTGTTCTTCAGGTATACCTCATTCATCAACTACATACACTGATCCTCATTATCGTCCCAAGCCTTGATGCAATCTTCCTGGCTTACGGCCACAAAGTGCCAGTGGTGAGGAATGCCGAGCATTATTTCAAAGTGTCAGGTAGTGAGGTTGATTATGACCTCGCCCTTCTCATTCTGGACACATCTTGTGTCTTTGTTGTAGCAGCGGGCTACTACCATCATGAACTCATTGTTTACAGCACTAACTGGGATCCCACTAGCAAAATGCAGCCCACTGCCCATCAGTTTGTCCATCCACGGACTTCCTGTGACCTTCCGGGTTCTGGCCCAGAAATCCTCCATATCAATGTGCCCGAGTTCTGAGTCTCTGATATCTAGGTCACACTCTGCCTGGGATTCGGGCATCCTGACCCTCTGATATTTGTACTTCATTTCTTCCTCTGTGAGCTTGGCTTTGCCCTTAGATTTGGTAGGTCTCTTGCTTGATGTTGACATATGTAATTCTAAACTCAGTTGCTGATCTGCAAGAAGAAGAAGTGAAACCCAACGCAAGAAAGTCATATTAGCTGTTTGATCTTCCATTAAAGCGTTGACAGAAGGAAGAGTTAGCAATTTTAAGGCCTCAGGATGGATACTACAGATTGCAGGGTTAAAAATTATGGCGCACAGAGAAGGGGTGCTACAAGGGATAAATCAGTGCCAAAGGGTGCAGGGTGCATGGATACTGCAGATTGCATTTTTTGTTGTTGCAAGCAGAAGTGCGCCTACGCCATATGTATGCATTTTATAACGGGCGCTAATATTTTTCATGTTACACGGGTACAGGATGTGCCAAAGGGCACAGGTTTAATGCGTGTAACATCATTCTTTCATGTGCCACAGGGGAACTTGGCGCGGTGCATAGAAGGTCTACATGACATGATGTTGTTGTAATAATGGATGCGCCTGTGTCGTTAACAGTTTTTGTACTTGGCGCAAATAAAGTTGATGTTGCATGGATGCAGGGTGTGCCCATGGTGCAAGTTTTAACAATGCTACACATGAGTTTGGTGCACCAAGAGGGTGCAGGGAAAGTGGGTGTTGTAAGCAAGGGAAGTGCGCCTTGAGGGTGCAACTGTTTTTTATGCAACAGGCATGGTGGATGCATCATTGGCGCGACTGTATATCATGTTGCAAGGGTGGCGGATGCGCCGAAAGAGGAATAAATACAATCTTACTTTTAAGCCTTGATTCTTTTCCCTGAGGGGTTTACATGTGTTTAAGCTTCTCTTGCAGGGTTCCTTTGGTGATGAACAAGCTAATTCAAAGAGATTTAAGCAATTTTTCAAGACAGAGTCCTCTTTACCAGCAGATCTGGAAAGAGGGGGAAGTGCATGGGGAAGGATAGAAAAAATGGCAAGGGGGAGGGTTCATGGTTTTACAGATCTATTTAATCTAATCCCCACAAACAAGCAGCCAATAACCAAAACACAAAACACAAGAGCAAAGGACCACTTACCAAAAATATATATAATGTGAGAGGTGAAACTGGGTCCACGACGTGATATGAGAATGAAAGGCATGCTGACAGGTGTAAAGGGAAAAGAATAATCACGTGATTTATGTCTGATGAAAATGACAGGGCGGATGCGCCTATATATAGGCGAGGTTGTAATAAATGCGCCAACCACTTTTTGAAGTGGTGCACCAAAATTCCTATTGAAAACGGAAAGCATGCGCCCTTTGGCACACCAAAACACCTGCCAACATGAAGTTATGTGCACCTTTGGCGCACCAAAAGTGTTGTCAACATAGAAATATGTGTGCCCAAGGCGCAACCACGAAGGCGCATGCCTTGGCGCAACAAGAAAGGCGCAACATAGTGAGGTGCACCAAAACGCGTGTCGACACTTCAAACCGTGCGCCAAAGGATTTAAAGGGGGCACATGAACACTTTATGTTGCATAAACATTAGGTGCGCCCGACCAAAAAAGACCAAAAATGGCTAAGTTCGGAAAACTAGATTTCCCGGGAAGGGATTTTGCAACGTTCCAAACGTAAGGAGTCCCTAACGAGGGACCGGAACAAAATTTTGGTAGGGTTATCTGTAAAATTGCCCTTGCCAATTTTACGGGATAACAACTGGCTCTTTCTGGGGACTATCTCTGAGCAAACCTCAGGGGTAGAGAATCCTAGATCTTCACGTGCCTATCCATTGGGTAACAAAGTCAAAAACAAGGGAGATCGGAAAGGGAAACACACAACCAAAAAAAGTAAACACACGACAAAAACAAACACACAACAAAAGCAAACTGTACAAAGAAGAGAGGAAGCTCTACTTCCTAAAGATTTTCAGATGTTGCCCACTATAGGGAAGCGGGAGCTCAATTCCATCTAGATATGAGAGATAGAAACTATTCTCTCCATTGAGTTGCTTGATCTTGAAAGGCCCTCTCCACAGGGAATCAAACTTCACGTGCATGCCATTTAGCTCTCTTTGTTTGTCCCATAAAAGGACGAGGTCTCCCACTTGGAAATTTATTTGCTTAGCTTTTTTATCAAATAATCTTTTGACCTGATTCTGATGTTCGGTGATTTTTTCAACCACCTTTACTCTCTTTTCTTCGAGCTCTGCTAGATACATGATCCTCTTTTCAAGGGAATTTTGGAAAGTCTCATCTTTGATTTCCCATGCCAAGCGCAGAGCAGGTAGTTCAGCGAAAATGGGAAGCTCGGCATCGGTGCCATATAACACTTGAAAAGGTGACATACCGAGAGACCTCTTGGGAGTAATGCGGTCTGCCCACAAAGCGTCGTATAAGGACTTGTGCCACATTTGTTGATTCTCATCCACTAGCTTTCGTATGATGGTTACTAAGTTTTTGTTACTGGGTTCTACCTGACCATCTCCCTAAGGGTAATAATCTAAGGCGTGAGACAAAGTTATTCTGTATTCATAGAAAAAACCAAAAACTTCTCGTGAGGAGAAGTTGGAAGCGTTATCAGCAACAATCTTGTTTGGAACGCCAAACCTGACAATGATATTTTCTTTGATGAAATTGCAAACAACCTCGGAAGTGGCATGTTTGACAGGTATGGCTTCCACCCACTTGGTGAAGTAATCTGTTGCTATTAGGACATAACTATGTCCGGAACTCGATTGAGGATTGAGTGCACCGATAAAATCAATTCCCCACTGCTTGAATGGTTTGTCGATGATGACTGGCCTGAGGGGAAAAGCAGCCAACTTGGGCTTGCCGACAAACTGCTGGCAAGGCTCACACTTTGCTACCCAGGTAGCTGTATCTTGAAAAAGTGTCAGCCAATAGTACCTGGCCTGAATGATTTTGTGTGCCATCACGGAAGAGGAGAAATGGCCCCCACAGGCTGAATTATGAAAACTTTCAAGTAACTTTACCTGCTGTGGCTTGTCAACACATCGCAAGAAGATGCCATCTATCCCGTGTTTGTATAAACTGTCATCCCAGATGACATATTTGGCTGCTCTGAGCTTTATAGTGCGCTTATCCTTTACAGTTAGGTGAGCTGTGCATTCGCCATAGGTGAGGAAGAAAGCAATATCGGAATACCACTCATCGCTGGTTTGTGACAAATAGGACCATAGGCAGTGAATCGGGTTTCTCCAACTGGCTTTGTTTTTCATTGGCGCAATCATCTTTTCCTCCAAAAACTTCTGACCCTTGGTTCTTGGTCATAAGTTGACATAGGCCTTTGCCTCTTACCAACTTAGTTGGTTTTATATCTAGATCATACTCCTGGACCTTTGCAATCCAATTTCCTCGCAAGCTTCCTAACTCCTGTTGAGTTAAAATTGACTTGACTACCATGTCAGGGACCAGCACCACTGTATGAGAATTTAAAATGTAATACCTGAAGTTTTTGACTGCTTTGACAACGGCAAAGGCATGTTTTTCCAACTGAGACATTTTTAATTCATGAGGCTTGAGGGGAGAGCTCATGAACGCAATTGGGGATTCAACATTCTCAGAATTCTTTTACATCAAGATGGCAGATACAGTATGCTCAGATGCATAGCTATACATGATAAAATCCTTGGAGAAATCTGGACATACCAGGACTGGTGCATGAGCGACAGAAGCTTTTATTTCTTCGAACGACCTCTTCCCTTCTTCGCTCCATCGGAAAGTTGGAGACCCTTTCATCATGTATAATATATAACGAGTCTTTTCAGCAAAGTCAAGAACAAAGCGCCTGAGAAAATTCACCTTTCCGAAGAAAGAGTGGACGTCGGTCTTGCTGTTAGGAAAAGTAAGGCCCTGAATAGCCTTAACTCTTTCGGTATCTATCTTTGTTCCTTATTTTCTAACAACATGTCCTAGCAACCTTCCTTTTGTGACTCCAAAAACATACTTTTTCGGGTTCAGGGAAATTCCATGCTCTCGGCATCTGGCCAATACTCACTCCAAATGATCACAATGATCATTTCACCATTTAGAGAACACAGTTAAGTCATCTAGATAAACCACAATGACCTTCCCCATCATACCTTTGAATGTAAGGTCCATGGTGTGCTAAAAGGTGGGTGCCAGCATTGGTCAGGCCAAAAGGCATCCTGCTGTAAGCAAACGTGCCCCAGGGGGTAGTGAATGCTATTTTAAATTGGTCTTCAGGCGAGACTTCAATCTGATTGTAACCTGAAAAACCATCAAGCATGGACAGCATTTCTGATCCAGTTACTGCTTGTAGAACTTGATCCATTATAGGAAGTGGGTAGTTGTCCTTTAAGGATGCCTGATTCAGGTTTCGAAAATCTACGCATATGCGTTTATCACCGTTTTTCTTGTGCACTGGCACAATGTTTGTCACCCAAGTACTGTGATGGATAGGAAAAATGATTCTCGCATCCAGCATTTTCTGAATTTCAGCCTGGATAGTACCTGAGATCTTAGGGTTATAATGCCTCTGCTTTTGGCGAAAGGGTTTGACATCCTCTTTCAACGGGATGTCATGTTGGACATCCTTTGGCTTAAAAGACTTTAGATCGGCATAGGACCATGCCAATACATCCATGTATTTCTTCAGCAGTTTGAAAAACTTCCGCTTCTCTTCAGGTGTGCAACATTTTCCAATGTTTACAAACTGCGAACGTTCTACCGAACCTAAATTAACCGGTTTGGTTTCTGGGGAGGGGCCAGTATCATCTCGCCTTTCCTTTTTTACAAAATGATCATGCCTGTCAAACAACCGCTCTAAAGAAACCAGGCCTTTCAGAATTTTATTTCCTTTGAGCTAACATATGTCTTTCCTTCCCTTCGGATTCATCGTTTCGACTGGTAACTTATTCACGGCACGTAGAAGTGGATCCTTCAAAGTGAAGTTCCTCAAAATTTTCTGACCTTTTCTAGAATGGCAATGAGTTGATTATCATCGTTGAATACTTGCCAATGCTGAGAATTGTCTGGCACATTTGGGTGGAAAACCACCCTCAATGGTGTATTTGTCTATTTTCAAACCTGGGTGAGGGAGCATGAGGGATGCTGAAATGGCCAATAAATCAGCCCATGTCATTCTGAGCTCTTTGAATGGATTCTATTGAAAAAGCGTCAAATTCTTCGATGTTGTCCCACACCACGTTGCGGGTAATGCCTGAGCCTCTCATTATTCACGTGATATATCCTTTTAACTTGATTCACGACTAGCTCGACATCACCTCGTACTTTTCAGTTTTTTGATTCCTCTCTTCCTTTGCGGCTTGCATGCCAAGTAGCAGAGATTCATACTCAGCAGTATTATTTGTGTTGAAAAATTGTAAATTTAAAGAGAGAGGAATAATCTCCCCTTCGGGAGATATTAGCATGGCTCCGGCGCCACAGCCACTAGTCCGCGCAGCTGCCATCAAACTGCAAAGTCTAGACCTTGTTAAGATCCTCTTCTTGGATGAGAACCACCCTTTTGTCAGACTCGGTAGACAAGAAATAGTTCCCCATTCCTGATGATGCGAAAATAATTTGGGCTTTGGGGTCCTCAGAGTTAGTAACCAAGTACTTTTTTTGTGATTTTTGCACCAATGTCTACATTACACCTTTAACAGGGATTCTAGCCTTGGACCAGTCCATATGAATCTCCCCACCAACTTCACTGCAAAAAAATCCTTCCCAGCAGAAATTCCATAGGCTGCTAGAATATTGGCAACAAGGATGGTCATCTTTACTCTTTTCTCTAGGAACGCCGCAAACGTGAACTGAGCGTCTTTGATTTGACCAATCAGCGGAACCTGCTTGGTTTCCAATGAATAACATCTACCAAAAGGGCTTGGTAAGGGTAAGGCCCAGAGCGTAGGGCGACTTTTTTCCGGCAATGACATTATCAGAAGCTCCAGAATAAAGTTTTGCAGTTTACTTAACT
Source organism: Taxus chinensis (assembly GCA_019776745.2). Classification (NCBI taxonomy): domain Eukaryota; kingdom Viridiplantae; phylum Streptophyta; class Pinopsida; order Cupressales; family Taxaceae; genus Taxus; species Taxus chinensis. Next base: position 879,389,335 of record CM034150.1, on the reverse strand, counting down.
TGTGGCCATTGATTAGGAGGGAGAGATAGAAAGGTTCTATCGTACCTGATGCAGAAGTTGAGGCAACATTTATGCGGGAATGCAGGTGGAGTGGAAACGATTCCTTTTAGGGAGATCTGGGGAGATATGACAGCTTGACTTTGAATATATTTGGTCAAACCTTACAAGATGTATTCGGGGTTTGACTGAAGATACTCGGCTTCAGACATTTGGATCTTAGTCTTTTTTAGCCATGATCTATGATGTCGAACGCGAGCCAAGGGTTGCGCTAGTGAAAGGAATGAGTCCCTCACCTCGCAATGGATAGAGTAGGATTACTGATCTTCTTGGAAATAGAAGGAAGGACTAATTTGGAGGAGAGATGGGGGGAAAAGAATTTCTTTGTAAAATAATTAATAGGGGGTTGAGTAGGAATAGGATTACCTCTTCTAGCAATGGTTGGATGGCGTGGTTTAACGCATCCTTCTCTTTCTGCATCATTGGCAGTGACCTCTGCTTCTTTTCCTTGCGAGCGGGTAAAAATATGCATATGATTGTCCACTTGCATACGCCTTGTGTACCCTCTTCTTCGTCAGATTCTTCCTCATCAAATTCCATATACCCGATAGTAGAGTCGCCAGTCGGTTCACCGACATCTTGATCATCTTCGCCTTGAGATGAAGGTTCTTCGTAATTTTGTTCCTCTTCTTCGATTTTGACTAAAGCGTTGATCGGAGGAGCCTCAATGTGCCAACCGGTGCAGAGCAGTTGCAGGCAAGTGCAGCCTTTGAGGAACATTGTTGGAAACAAAATTCCTCCGTGGGATATCTCGGTATGAGGAATTGGGAGAAGATTGGGCTAGAACTACTTCGCTTTAATGCGAGTAAGTCATTCACCATTTTTTTAAATGCCAGATCAGACGAAGTAGCGGGAGAAGGGCCTGAAGCATTTTAAGCTTTGGTATGATTCCCTTTTTAATTCGCCAGATATTAGCAAGTTGTCTTTGTGATTCGGAATGGCAGCAGCCTTGGGTGAGAATCAAGGTAGTCTACTTTTTTCTTGCAGGAGTAAGAAAACTCACTTTCGAGCTCATAGCGTTCACGAAGAAAACACTTTTGATTTTCCGGTGTTGGAAGCATGGCAACAGGCACGTGGTTGATTAATGCATTGAACCTGGCGATAAAATCACGCAGTGGTCTCATTCGCCTCCTTCTTTAGGTGAGTGATTTGTGATAACAATTCAAATGCATCTTCTTAAGGCTTGTGCCTGTCTTCAAAAGCATCCCGCAAGGTGGCCTAACTGGCAAATAGATCCGGCCGGCAAATGCTGTAAACCATTCTACTGCGGGCCCTTGTAAAGTTTCCAGAAAAAGGCGAACCGACACATCTTCATGATGAATGCAAATATGTGTGAATCCGTGCTTTGATTTCCACTCCCATCAAATCTTGGGAAATTCTTTCAATTTCCATGAGGGAAGTGCGTGAACAGGATGCGGCAAGGCCAGGGGACCCATAGCATTTCCCCATGGTACCGCCATCTAAACGGGTGTGGAAAAATAACTGTTGTCAAAATTTCACCCCCCAGGGTAAAATTTCGATAACATGCATCAAAGGTTGCAAGAAAGGCAAATAGGTCAATCCAGAAAAAAATCGCTAAAATCGGCTTAAGTCCTAGTCCTAAGTGTTGCTCGGGACAAGCAGAGACAAAAATGCCCGAACCGGCCGGTTCGGCTGAAATGAAGCACAAGCAGTCCAAAAAGAAAAATGGGGACAAGTGGGACAGAAGTACGCGACGGGCGCGAAAAGTCGATCCAGCCGAAAAAGAAAAAAAAATTAGCTAACTGCTGAAGAGGATCGCCTTCGGGACAAGCGGGACAAAAATGGCGCGAAAATGTTCGAACCGGCCGAAATTAGCACAAGGAGCCCAAAAGCAATTGGGACGCGCGGGACAAAAGGACCCCGAACCGGCCGAAACCGGCCGAAAGGAGTCAAGTCAGTCCGAAAAAAGTGGAACAAGTGGGCCAAAAATACCCGAACCGGCCGAATCGGCCGAAATTGTCCCCAAGAGGTTCAAAATCAAAAGGGACGTCTGGGACAGATGGACGCGAAGTACGCGGAAGAACCGGCAGGCCCGAGAACCATTGAGAAATTTGCCACGTGTCCTCATAGGAGTAAAGGTCAGAAAAGTCAAAGGGTGAATTTTCGAGCACCGAGGCCGAACAAATAGGATCGTTGCCACGTGTCCCATTTAAGAACCCACGAGGAAAATTCAAAGGAAAGCCCGCCGAAAAGCAGAGGAGAGATAATTATTCAGCGAATCAGAGCGCGCCACGTGTCATCCAAGTGGCAGAGCGCGGGAAGAAATTCAAAAATCCGGTTTTCCGCCTGTTCCGTGTCCTAAATCTTCAGATTGACATATCTTTCGATCCAGAGCTCGGATTTACACGTTCTTGATATCAACGGAAAGCTTGTGAGATTCTCTACACGTTTCCAGGGTCAAATCTTACATTTTGGTTCAGTTTGAAGAAAGAAAATCAGAAGACGCCTCTGGCACAAAATAATAAGCAGAAGTGATGCTCAACTAACAACTTTAATGCAGCAGACAACCCGCCGCTTTTGTTAGGCAAACCGCCGCTTTGCCAGAAACCTGCCGCTTCTGCCATGATGGACGAATTAAATGCAACCTAGAGGTGGTTGGGGGTAGTTCGAATTTCCTCTCTCTTTTCTCTCCCACATTCTTCCTATATATTGTAAGGAGGGCTTTCTTTCTGGTGTTGGACATTTTCTGCTTTGCATCCTCCCTTCTCTCCTGTTCATAAGAAGATTTGTGGAGTTTTCAAACCTCCCATATAGACTGTAACACCATTTTTTTGCCTTCTGGCTATTGCAATGTATTGAATCGATCCTTGAGCAATATATATGTGTCTGTGGTTGTTTATCTAAACCCTCTTACATATTTATTACTGTCATTCTTGATCTTTCATTGCATTTTTTGCTATCTGTGCATGGTGTTGTGTTATATCTATCATGGTCTATGTTTTAATGTGGCAAAGCATATGTCCTTCAGTTCCTCGGTGCATCACCTCTATTAGCTTAGATTTATTTTATGCATTTTCTTACCTTGTCTCCTTGGCAGATTAGATTAGATTTTGAGAAAACCCTCTGCATATTTCGTGTGCACCTGAACAGAGGAATAGGAACCAGCCTTTCTCTGGAGATTCCTTTCTCACTCTTCAAGTCCCACACTTGGAGAAAGGATTCAATGTTATGCAATCACAACTAGATATTAATATGATCAACCTAGAAAACTGATCAATATCTAGGGGTGCTGTGATTTTGCATCAACAATAACACGGGCTGGAAGTACAGTTCCACTGAGCAGTAAGGCACTACAAAGGGATGTGGAGGCTCCTTGTGAAAACCGGTTCTTTCATGGAGGTGAGGTACTTCTGGCTGACCGATCAGCTGAACTTAATGATGAAAAGCACGCTGGTGTTATACTGAAGTTGTGCCTTTGAAGCAGATCAAAATTAGGATCAACTTCTCCACGAGATCTCCTGCTACGAGTAAATGGTTCACCTGCCAGTGTACCTTCCTGACCTGCAATATTGTGGAGCGGATTTAAAAATTCTTTTTGGTTGTACTTGCTGATTTTCTGATTTTTCTGACAAAAATCAGCAGCATGTACTTTTCTGAATATTTAATTTTATCCTCTTCTAAAAACTGATTTCGGTTTAATGATAAAGAACAACGAGGATAAAAAGATAGTGAAGCTTAGTAAGCTGATTTTCAGATCTAGAGTTGACTTTTCAAAGAGTTTGAAAATTTTGGTAAACTGTCAAAAACTCAGATCTACGGAAAAATACAGATTTTCATAAAAACTCAGTGAACTAAAGATCTCCAACTAGGCCAGATCTATGGATCTCAGAAGAAAATTTTCAATTAATGGTAACTTTTGCAAAAAATTTAGATTTTGAAAAAAAGAAATTAAAATTTGCAAACAGGTAGTGATTTTTCTGATTTTTACTGATTTTCTATCATACCACCATCATAGATCTGATAGATCTGTTCGATCCCCAGCGGAGTCACCAAAAAATGTTGGTTTGAAAATCTGTCTCTTGGGCAGATCTATGGATAAACGAGCCAACAGTGTGTAGGGCATAGCCCCTCTTTGAGTCAGCAAAGTGAAACTAGTTTATTGCTATTCTACCAGTAGGAATCTATGCAAGTCTCACAATATTCTACCTTTAGGGGTTTGGGATCTCATCCCAGTAGGGGTGTTTCCAACTGTGAAAAGAAAAAGAATGGAAGAGAGGATGAAGACAGATCAGGTCTGAAGGGAGAAAAGAAATGAATTCCAAAGCAGAAAGGTCAGAGGGTTTATGTTTTGGGATTGGTAGTAAACATATCCAAACCTACTTACATAAACGAATAAAGCAATACTGATGAATAAATGACAAAAAAGTAGAGATAGATCCAATAGAATAAATGCATAGATCTGACATAAGAAAGATCAGATGCCCATAACACACATATTTAGCACAAAGTCTTAATATTTGTATTAATATTTTCTTCTGTTACAAAAAGTACAAAGCCTTTTCTTCCCACTTCTATTTTTCATCTAAAAAATATCTGCCACCTGAATACAACAAGTATTCAAGTATATGTAGAAGGAGAGAAGAAACGAAGACAAAAGCAAAACAACCACTTAATTACAAAATATCTTACAATAGATTACAAAGTCATTTGTTGACTTTTGACAACTTTGGTGGATGACATCATCTCATGGTGCAACATGGATGATGTCATCATTTGTGTCAACATGCTTTAGATAATTTACAAGGAGAAAGTCGGGAAGAAGGAAACTATTCATCATCATCCCGCGGCTGAAAGGGGGTATCCTATTTTTGTTGCTCAGGCGACGAGATATGGAACTGGGCACGGTATTCCATGAACTTGCTGATCATGGGTTGAAGTTGATCCTGGGAAGGATCCTTGTGTCGATCATTGATAGCTTCGCAAGTCTCCCACTCATCTGTGAGCTTTTCTGGGAGTTTGGAATAATCATTTTCTGCCTCTATCAGGTACCCAATGAAGTCACGACATGCCAACAGGTTGTTGATGGATTTGGCATCGAACGTGACCTCTTGTCCTAGCCCCTATGAAATGATCTCCTTGAAGATCTGAATAGTTTCCTCAACCTTTCTTAAGGTGAAAGAAGAAGTGAGCAAGCCTGGAGACATTCTTAGGACAATCTGTTCCATTTGATGCATTGCATCTAGGGCTTCCTCCTTTATTTTTTCGATCTTCTCCAGGATGAACTCCAGCTGATCAACCCAATAATCCAGAGTAGAAAGGATTTTGTTAAGGGCTCTGGGGTGACCAGGGACGTCAAATTTGACTAGATCTTCGACTGAACAGTCGAACATTTTCTGAAAGGTCTCATGCTACATCTTGGCGTGGTCCAGCTCTTTAGAGATGGGTCCCGTTATCACCTGGAGTTCTCTATTTGCCCGATTGATATTCTGATACAAACTGGTGAACTTGGCGATTACTCCCTCGCTTTCCTTGAGGATTTGGCTCCTCCAGGTAGAAACTGCCATACCCTGCTCACTGATTTTTGTATACTCATTAATCTTATCCTGGCTCAGAGGCTTAGGAGTTTCGGCGGCAGTTGTAGGAGGTGCACTGCCCATTTTCTGCAAGGCATGGAGAAGATGTTTATTTTGCTCCTTTAACAACCTTTTCTCTTCCTTTACTTCCTGGAGCTTCTTACAAAGGGTGTTAACTGCAAATAGGGCCTCTCCTTGAAGACTTTCTGAATGTCCCCATTGTGACTTGGGTCACTATGTAATCTGTCAAAGACAGATCCTTTTTATCCTTTAAAGGATTGGGGTATGCTATCTCCATTACTCTCTCCCCTGATGCACTCTGAGAGAAGCGGGTTATAGGATTTTGCTTCTTGACCCCTTTTGTTGGGATGATGGAGAATTCCATCGGTGCGATGGGAACTTTCCTCTTTTGTTGGCTCAGGTGCTGGGAGATCCAGGCTGGACTTATGGGAGAAGGACCAGAAATAGAAAAGGGAGCAGCTACAGTAGTAGAAGGAAAAAACGTGGAGACACTTGGAGGCGGCATTGAGAGGGAAGCCGAGAAAGTGCTCACGGGAGGAAGGGATACTGTAGGGGAGGTAGACATAGGAATGGAAGGGAGCTGAGAGATGAGGGAAGAAATGGTGGGGGACAACTCTGTGAGAGAAGAGAAGATGGATGATGAAGAAGGGGGGAACTGTAGAAGATGGGGGAGAGGACATGACCAAAGGATCATGGTCGCTTGGGTCACTCGAGGAGGGGAAGGAGGAGAAGGAGAAGGGATAGAAGGGACCTCAATAGTTACAGTATTGGCAACATCCTGAGTGGATGTGCCTATCGAAACATCTTCCGCTGCTTCTTCTTCTAAGCTTTTTGGGATTACAACCCGTTCTTTTGAAGCGGAAGGAGGACTTTCAGGAGCTTCCTCTTGGGTGGAGCTTGACTCACCCTCTTTACCTTTCCCTTTTCCCTTTGGCACATGTTTTGCTTAGGAAGGTGTGTTGCCCAATGGAGATGTAGTGAAATCAACTCCGAGGTAAATGAGGCCATTCATTCTGCACCAATGCTCCGTTCTCCGCAGATTTTCCTTGACCCTTTCCTCTATTATTTGAGGCACTTTGGTTCTGTCAATTACAGCGAAAGGCCAATCGTCCCCATTTATGTCAAGATATACCTGATCAACTTATTGATCAATGGTTTGATAACCTTTTGGGACGATGGCCACACCATACTAGATGATTTCAGCCAAAGCCAAACGGTAATGGTCTTTCCTCCTGAGCTCGACCTCATGATATACGTCGATATAAATATCCTCGATCTGTGGGATATGGATCGAATCGAGTTTGTCCCTGGGCAAACAATTTCTTGGGTCGAAAGTGGGCCTTGCCGAGAAGTTATGTTTCAGATTTAGCAGCTCTAGTTCTGCAAACATATCCTTTGCTTTGTGGTGAGAGAGACAAGTATACCTACCCACTGTGAGGGGGAAAGGAGTTCCACCCTTCTTTCTCTTTAGGCACTTTTCGTGGTAGGTTATAAGTTATCTTGACAACTCCAACAGGATCAACTTGGGGCCGGCGTATCTCGGTAATTTGGTTTGTTCTCCCAAGAAGTTGGCTGCCCTTAGATAGGTAAAGGTGGGGAATTGTGTGAACAAGGCTCCCCATTTCTCTGTAGCTGCAACAATGCTCTTGGTCGTACGACCGTGAGTCATGTTTGGCCTCAAAAGGCAGATGATGCCTTAGAAGAAGGCATCATTAATCTTTGTGAACTGGGGGATACTATTTTCCAGCTTAAGTTCTGGATAGTATTCATATATTTTGACTTGGGGCCAAACCCCACACTGCATTAAAGCTGGATAGTCTCTTTCTGAGGCTGCAACATAAAATACGTAAGAGTTCATATAGAACTTCCCTATTGTGGTAAGTTGTTGGAGATGCTCAAATATGGTGTTGCTTATGATCTCTGCCGACTCAAAGCGTTGATCTGGCACATTTTTGTTCATCATCTCCAAGTATCTCAGCATCCATTTGTGAAATTAGTGAGCGTCAGGAAGCCCAAATACTCTGCTTAGGAACGTGATTGTATCACTGAGTTCCTCTAAAAAATCAATTCAATGAATGACTTGTGGCCATCTGGTCACCACTTTCTTATTCTTCAAGTATACCTCATTCATCACCTTTTCTTCATATTATCAATGTTATAACTTTTATTATATATGCCTTCTAGTGCTATTACATTGCCTATGTGGGATTTTGATTTACAGGTTTGAAATTGACATGCAGGTTCTAGCTCGCCGATCTAGTTGACAACTTAGTGTGTCAGTGTATTAGTGTTCAGCCCATACATGGAATTATCAATAGCAAGCTTGCTCTACTTATTTATATGCATATATATCAGGTTGAACTAACCACATGGCTTGAGATATGTTTTTAGCAACTCAGTCATAGCTCTATGTGGCTTAACAAACCAACTCAGTCATATAATTTGGAAAATCTCCTCAACGTCCATGCTTACCATTTGGTTGTATCACATAAATGGGGTGGATTAACATTGCAATGAGGACCTTATGTGGCAAACCAACCATGCCACAACCAACCGATTAGTGGATAAAGATACAATAGTGTCAACTCACATCCAATACATGATGCTACACAAATTATGCCACAGCCTCAATTTTGCCCTTTAAAACAACCCATTAATCAATGTGGGGGGAAAATATTGCACACATAACTGTAACCACAAATAAAAGGGGTGGTCTCCCCAATTATAAACACCAACCACTCCTTACACATGGAAAATGTGGGATTTACCCCACAACAGAAAAATGAATACCAACAAAGGAGAAGGAAGGGGGATTCGACCTCAACACTATTTGGTTTAAAAAATATGAGCTCACCACTAAACCACAAGGGCTTGACATTGATTGAAAGGAGCTCAATTATATTTATAGAAGACTTTTTGTAGGACTGTGCAAGGGAAGAGACAGACTATTTTACATAAAACATTAATTTTAAGACACTTACACTCAAAACCAGAGCTCAGAGTGAACTATAGATTTGTTCATAATTTTGATACACTCATCAAGGTATAATTAATTTCCCATTTTGGATCTTATTTGACACTATTTTTTTCTTCTGAAGTTACACAAAGGAAAAAATCCTAAGGGAAACACATTTGCAAGTGATTCAGGAAGGTGAAAGATAATTACTGAGCTCCATCAAGGCCTTTCAAAGGTCTAAAAACATAGTCTTACAGGTTTTGATCTAATTTTTGTTAATTTTAATGGTTTATTTTACTTACAATTCAAACAGTTTTAATGGACTAGTTCTAAAATGTACCCGGTGACTTAGGAATTCCGAGCCCTGTAAACTACTTTTTTGTTGTCTGATTTTTCCTTTCAAATTCTGATTTTTACATTCACTTATCAGATAATTTCATAATTATAATTCAAATATCATTTTGGATGCAATAATTAATCAATTTGAAAATTTTTGGAAAATCGATTAAATTAGGTAAAAGTGAATTTTGTGGCTTTGATCAAATAGTGAATTTTGGATAAATTAAAATTCTATTTCGAATCAGTCACAAATCTAATAAAATTCAGATTATTGATCAATTTTGGAGTACTTAAATCCAAAAAATTGACTAAAATTTTAAGATCCTCAAAAAGAGTTTTAAAAGTTAAATTATTACTTGCATTTTTGGATCAAGTTTTGGTATCAAAGCTGGTTTAGATCTGTATGCAATGAAAAGTTGCAAAATCTATGGAATGAGGCTAAAGAACCTCAGAGCTTTGCTAACTCAACTATGCACCATGAGATGAGAGCTAAACAAGAGAAACTAACATGAAATCATTATAACTTTGACAAAAACTAACATATATACTACTCTCTACTCCATAAAATATTAAAGAAAGTGAACCTAGTTAAATTTTAAGCAATCAAATTGTGTGTTGTTTACTCCCAAACATAGTGAAGAGATCTCTCCAAGTTGGCTACATGGCAAAGCTTTAGATATTCCCTTACTAACTATATTTGGAATTGGATGGATGCAAGATGGAGGAGCTCTCAATAATGGAGTATGGCCAAGATCCAAATGTTATATAGCTTAAATCTATCACAAATGATTTCTAATGCCTTTCCAAATTGCTTGAGAGAGAAGGGCCATTTGAAAGGAAATCCTTAGGCTTGTATTTAAAGTTTCTAGTTTGGAAGAGTTTGGGATTTGGGTGCATGTGGGACTAAAGTCTAAAAAGCACTTTAGGATTAGATTAGGATAAACACGCTTTAGGCTTAGTTAGTATTGGTTTAGGCTAGTTAACTAGGGTTTAGGCTAGTTAAACTTTGATTAGCAAGTGATTAGAGACTCTTTGAGAGTTGGGAGGGGTCTGGATAACCAATTGTGACTGATAGATAGCCTACGAAGCCAATAGAAGTGGTCTAGAGAGAACTAGTGAGGTTATGAATGGTCGAAAGAAGGAATGTTTAGGTAATAAGAGACATTAGCCAAACAAGTTGATTATAGGAGGAATACGACTGAAGAGTGTCATGAATGGGCATCCAAGAATGGAGTGAAGAAGGGTTTATCAATGAAGTTTTGTTAATTGACTAGATTGGATGAAATGCTAAGTGTAAGCATATTTTAAGTGTCTGCAAGATCGATAATTGCTTTCAGTTGAATATGATTTAACAGTTTGATTGCTTCATTTTGTGCATTTGGTTCAGTGTGTTTGAACAGTGTATAGGTGCACTATGGACAAGATGTTTAAAACAAGGATGAAGCTTGATAAAATTGAGGCTTATAATCACCAGATCTAGGAAGAGAACTCTCTCATGAGATAAATGCATTACTCCTTAGAAGAGGAGAATTCTCGATTGAATTCAAAATGGCAAACCAAGGATGAGCTCTTGGTAAATTTTCGGAGTGGTGAGAAGAAAAATAAAATACCCATATTGATAGATGCAGAAACAATGACTGGTGAATGCTCTATAAGTATGTTACCACTATATTCCTATTCCCATTTAGATTCAAATTCAGGTAATTATGTTTTTGGTGGTTTTGAAAGATACACTCAAGGCATTGGATCTAAATTACTAAATAAAATGGGATTTAATGGAATTGGCCTTCGTAAGAACAACCAAGGAATCAGTAACCCAATATAGGTCTAGGATCAGTCTTGTTATGCAGGTTTGGGTTTTTCTAGTGTGGTAACAGAAATGTGAGAATCCTCTTAGCACACTGAAGGAAGACGTGCTCCTGATAGAAAAGTGTATACCCCACTAGCATAGAAGAATAGAAATGGTAAGAAAAATCAGATAAGATGTAATGAAATTCCACCTCCAGTTTCTTATCATAAACATAATCCTAGGAAACTGGGAAAAATTTTAAAACTCCTGAGGATCCACTTTTTCCATTTAAACAATTTGGTTATAATATACAAAAAATGATGACTTCTTTTCCTTGCACTTTTTTGTGGACTAAGTAATCATTTTTTTGCCTTTTGTTGGAAGAGAAAATCATTCTTGCAAAATTGGTTTCCTAATATGCTTAACGAGAAAAACCAATCTCGTAGCTTTAAGGCGAGAAACAATAAAAAGAATTCCTCATCCCAGAAGAAGGAGAAAAATATGAATTATTGCACTCATTATCGTATGAGTGGACACCGGGTTGAAAACTTCTAGAAACTTCACCCAACAAGCCATCTGATGTATGGTAATGAAAAGTTGGTATATAAGGTAAAAGAAGTTTTTAATCCACCAGTTAAGAAAGAATCAACCTTGGATCTATCCACAGATAAACCACTGATGAGTCCATTCTTTTTTAATATGGAAAATGAAAAATCATGTGAATTGGATAGATTTGTATTTGCATAGATGTAATTGATGAATAACATGAATTATTCTCATATTTTTTATGGTATTCCAATGTATGTTGAAAAGGAAAATTCCCATTTTTTTCATTTTCTTTGAAATTGGAAAAAAGGTGTCACTTGTAAAGAAGATATGAGGGGCATGTTAATCATACTCAGATTATACCTCTTACTTGTTAAGGATGACAAAAACCATTTCTATTTTTAGCAGCAGTATGAAAAATTCAATGGGCATGGGTATAATGTCTATTTTTAGAAATTTGCATTTTAGTATTCGTTGTTAAATGTCATTGTGCAAATCTGGACACCTTTTTGGTTTTGTAATCAATATACAAACTTATTGTTTCTATACAGGTTATTTGCACATACATGAAGACCCGTATTTATAGGCATTTATTCGTAACTACCCTATGTGGTTACAATTGTTATGTACATTTATTGCACTAACACACTAGTGTGCATGTGTTTCTAGTGATCATTTGCAACAAGATAATAGTTTCACCATTATGGGTAAGCATACGGTTTTTTTCTATCCTTTTTATAGTTCATTTGTTGGCATAGATATGCATTTACAAATTCATGTGATTTAGTTTTGACTATAGCTATTTTTAGCATGGATAGTCTAAATATTCTAGATCGTGATATTTGTAGTAGTTTACAGTTTCACATGGACATGGACACTAGATATGTTTGGCATTTTAGTTGTCCTAGATACTAATCTATTTTGGTGGAATTATATTTACAGTGATTGGTCGCATCATAGAGTATCAGTTGAAAACTTTCTTTCTGTTATTGAATGGGTATTGTTATCTGATTGATTTTTTGTGATGGCATTACAGTGGGATTTGACAGTTCACATCCATTTTCCAAAGTTGACAAGGTTGCAGAGTATCAGGGGACAGTTGCCTATTCTAGCAGAATTGTCTAATTTTTACTGATCAATTTTTTATGACTAGCTAATGAATGATTTGCATTAATTTAACCCATAATTATATTTTTGGGTCATGTATGTGTTTTTGAAATGCAGGATGTGTAGACACCTAAAATCCACGATACTTAATATTATTAATAAAAGTGTACTAATTATCCTCTTTCCTATCATTTTCGTTATAATTAATGATTTTGCACTAATTAACGAATGTTTCCCTCTATTTTGGTCAATTAAGGACACTTCATTAATTAACTAGCCTCTATCACATTCAGGATGCCAATTAAGGACACTTCGTTAGTTATAATCCTATTCAAATAAATTAATTAACTATCATCAGTGTTAGGAATTACAGAACAAATATGCAGAAACAATTCCTCAAATAATAGCAGTAGGAAACTATTTAGCAAAATTATATTTGTAAAAATATAACAGCATATATAAACAATGCACAAAAGAAGACAAAACAAGATTTAACATGGTTCCCCCAATGTGGGCTACGTCCACCAAGAACTTGCTCTAATTGTATTGTCACAACCTTCTCTCAGTTACAATTTCACAGCAATCACTCATGAAATCATAACAGAATTCCCAAAGATGCTAAACCACATCTAAGACACAATTGACACCTAATTTCTCAACCTTGATCACTCCTGATCACCTCTTGATATTTTAAGACTCAAGATCCCCTTGATCACTCAAGATACATTTAAGATGCATTAATACGTCCCTAACACCTCGATTTATATGTTTAAAATCCTTCTAAGAAGTTTTATAACCATTTCTAGAAGTTAGAAATTCGTTACCTTTCAACATCCCATGGCTATAAAAAGTGTCATTGTGACAATCACCAATTAACATCCAATTAACATCAAAAAACATGGCAAATACGCAGAACAAAAACAACACATGATTACAGAATGCTCCTGAAGTCTCCAAACTTAACCGTTCAAACTTCAACACTTTAATGTTGATTTTAGAAGACTAAAAACAGGCTCCACACCCCAACAATCTCCCGCTTGGAGATTGTTCCCATTGATAAAAGTTCTCAACCATTCATTATCATCCATGAAGGCTAGCCAAAGTTGAACATAACTTTAACTTCTCCATTGTGACCACCTTGGTCATCATATATGCAGGATTCTAACTAGTATGAATCTTTTCCATCTTCAACTTATCTTCTTCCAAAGTTTCCTTGATGAAATGATGTCTCAACTGAATGTACTTTGTCCTAGAGTGGAAAGCGGAGTTCTTCACTAAATTACTAGTGCTCTGACTATCACTATGTAGTCTCCCAGCTTCTTGATTATGCCCCAACTCATCAAGAAACTATTGTATCCAAATCATCTCCTTGATTTCCTCTGTGGTAGAAACATACTCAACCTTTGCGGTTGACAAAGCCACAACCTTTTGTAACTGTGAAATCCATCTCACAATTGGATCACCAATCGTAAATACATAACCTTTCATGCTCCTCTTGCTATCCAAATCTCCTACCATGTCCAAATCTACATAGCCATGCAATGTAGTGTCCAATCCACCGAAACACAATGTTGCTCCCATGGTCCCTCTCAAATACCAAAAGATCCACTTCACTACCTATCAATGCTCTCTACCTATATCACTCATAAACCTACTCACTATTCCCACTAAATGGCAATATCCTACCTAGTGCATACCATATCATACATCAAATTTCCAACCACTGATGATTACTATACCCTGGACATCTAGATTTTGTCTCCCTCAATCTTGGGACTCTACTCCTTTGATAATTTAAAGTGACCTACCAAAGGAGTACCAAATGGTTTAGCATCCTACATACTGAACCTCTCCAAGACCTTCTTTATGTACTCTTCTTGAGATAATACCATCTTCCTATCCTTCCTATTCTGAGTTATTGTCATACCAAGGATTTTCTTTTCTGCCCCCAAATCCTTCATAGCAAAGGAGTCACCTAGATGCTTCTTGAGTACCTTTATTTCTTGTTGGTTCTTCCCTATAACAAGAATATCACCTACATATAGGCAAAAAATAATATAACTACCATCAAGAAACTTCTCGATGTACACGCAATGGTCTGAGTGACACTTGGAGTAACCTTACTCCTACATAAAATTGCCAAACTTCTTGTATAACTATCATGGAGCTTGTTTCAGGCCATACAAGATCTTCTTCAATTTTCACACTAACCTCTCCTTCTGTTTGATCTCATAACCTTGGGGTTTCTGCATATACAATTCCTCCTCCAACTCACCATAAAGGAATGCATTCTTCACATCCAAATTCTCTAATTGCAAGTCTTCAACCGCTACTAAACCAAGAACAATACTAATAGAAATCATTTTAACAACAGGAGAAAAAATTCCATCAAATTCGATACCATTCTTCTATGTAAATCCCTTAACCACCGACAAGGCCTTGTACCTTTTTCTACCTCCATCTTACTCTTTGATTCTATACACCCACTTGTTCTGCAATGCTTTCTTTCCCTCAGGTAGCTCCACTAAATCCCAAGAGTGGTTCTCCATAAGATATTTATGATCTTCATCCATGGCATGTTCCCACTTCTTCGTGGCATCCACCTGCACTGCTTCCTCAAATCACTTTGTCTCTCCACTGTCAATGAGCAATAAATAATTCAAATATGGAGTAAAACCTTTGAATTCCCTTCTTACCTTATAATACCTTCTCACATCAGGAGTTTGGGGTTCCTAATGAGTAGGTTCCTAAACTAGTTGTGTCAGAACATGCTACACTTGAACCATCCCCTTAGACATCTTTTCATCCGCAATGTCCTCTAACATTGTGTATTCTTTCTTTGATTCCTCTTTATGTTCCTGCAACTATTCTTTATACATGAATTTTGCATTAAAGGAAATATTTCTAGACCAAAATATTTTCTTGTCCTTAAGACTGCAAACACATAAACTAAATTCATCTTCACCATATCCAATAAAGGTGCATTTCTCAGACTTATCCTCTAACTTGGTCCTATCATTTTGAAAAAATACCTCACATCCAAATACTCTAAGAAATGAGTAATCAATTTTCTTACCAGAAAAATCCTCATCAGGTATACATCCATCCAAGTCCATAGAAGGTCCTATGTTAATCAGATAAATAGTTGTGCTCACCACTTCTACCCAAAACATGAGTGGCAACCCTGCATGTAACCTCATGTACCTAGCATGCTTCATGATTTTCCTGTTCATTATTTCCAACACTCCATTTTCCTGTGGAGTATTTGGAACCATCCTTTTCCTGTGGATCCCATTGACCGAACAGTAATCAGTAAATTTATTTTTGTAATACTCCCCTCCATTATTCGACCTGAGACATTTCATCTTGAGACCTATTTCATTCTCAACCAAGGCTTTCCATATTTTGAAAGTTTCAAACGCGTCAAATTTCTTTCTAATGTAATATACCCAAAATTTTCTAGGTGCATCATCAATGAATTCATGAACCACCAATAGAGTTTACCTTAGCTGGCCCCCATACATCTATATGCACCAACTCTAACTTACCATCCTTCCTAATAGGTCCAACCTTGAGGAATCTCACCCTCTTTTGTTTCCCATAAACACAGTCCTCATAGAAGTACAAATCTAATTCCTTTAATCTGATAAACCTATCCTTTAGAATCTACATGCCCTTTTGACTCATATGACTGAGTCTCTGGTGCCATAAAGTTAGATCTCCATCTGAAGCAACTAAATTACAATAATCAGCACCACTAGTTAAAAACAAAGTACCAATTTTCTTACCTCTTGCAACCACAAGAGCTCCCTTGGTAACCTTCCAAGAATCTGATGTAAAACTGACCTTAAATTCATCACTACCTAGTTAACCCATTGATATCAAGTTATGCCTTAACTTAGCACATACTTGACATCCTTAAGTAGCCATGTGTTCCCATTCTACATTTTCACTTGAACACAACCTTTCCCTACTATACCACATGGTTCATCATCACCAAGATATGCATCTCCAAAATCACCTTGAATAAAATCAGTGAAGTAATGTCTATGTGGGGTGGCATGGAAATAATCCCCTAAATCTAACACCCAAGACTTAGCAATATTATCTAAGGAAAGAATTAAGGCATCCCGAAAAACATCACATGTTACCACATTTACCTCCTTGTTCTTCTTATCCTGAAGATCCCAATAATATTTTGTAGCCAAACCAGCCTTCCCACAATGCCAACATTCTAGCTTGCTCTTGGAATTTGACCTTCCACAATCATTCAACTTCCCATGGTCACCTTTCCCTCTGTTATTTTGTCTCCCTCTACTCTCCACCATCAAAGAGTTTCCAGAAGTAGAAGAATCTTGGGAGCTCTTCCTTCACATTTCCTCGCTCAAGATCACACCTATCACATCTTCAAACTTAAACTTTGATTTATTAGAGACCAAATTACTTACAGCCATAACCAAGTTATCCTAGCTATTTGGTAAGGATCACAAAATCAACAAATCCCTAGTCTCATCATCAAAGTCAATTTTCACCTATTTTAACATACTCACAACCTTATTAAATTCATTCAAATGATCAACAACATAACCATTCTCAGACATCTTCATATTAAATAAATTTTTCAACAAAAATATTTTATTAGAGGCAGAGGGTTTATCATATAACTTCCCTAATGCATTCATGAGACCTTCCATGGTCTTCTCCTGCTATATGTTGAAAGCAACTGAAGATGTAAGATATAACTGAATTACCCTGAGCACCTTTCTATCTAGCAACTCCCAATCCTCATCCTTCGTGGTTGTAGGTTTCATTGATTTTCCATCCAAAGGAACATGGAGCTTCTTCTGATATAAGTAATCCTCCATATGTATCTTCTAAAAACCAAATTTCTGCCCATTGAACTTTTCAACCCTTGATCTACCCTCATCTGTTATAGCTCCAACTCAAGATAAAATTTCCCTATGATTTACCACTTCAGAAAAAAACCACCAAAGCTATGATACTAGTTGTTAGGAATTAAAGAAAAAATATGTGGAAACAATTCCTCAAATCACAACAATAGGAAACTATCTAGTATAATTGTACTTGCAGAAATATAACAGCACATAAAAATACACAAAAGAAGACAAGACAAGATTTAATGTGGTTCACCCAACGTGGGCTATGTTTACTAAGAACTTGCTCAAATTTTACTATCACATTCTTCTCTCAATTATAATTTCACAGCAATAAATCATGAACTCACAACAGAATTCCCAAAGATGTTAAACCACATCTAAGACACAATTGACACCTAATTGCTCAACCTTGATCACTCTTGATTACCTCTTGATGTTCTAAGACTCAAGATCCCTTTGATCACTCAAGATACATTCTATATGCATTAGGGCACCCCTAACACCTCTATTTATATGTTTACAATCCTTCTAGGAAGTTCTATAACCGTCCCTAGAAGTTAGAAAGTTATGACCTTTCAACTTCTCACAGCTGAAAAAACTTTCACTGTGATAACTGCCAATTAACAGCAAATACGCAACATGAAAATAGCACATGACTGCAGAATGATCCTGAAGTCTCCAAACTTAGTCGTTCAAACTCCAACACTTCAATGTTGATTCTAGAAGACCAAAAACAAGCTCCACACCCCAAAAATTAGTTAATTAAGCCTTTTTAACAATGCATTTAAATAATAAAACCTTTTATTGGCTAAATCTCACTTTCAAATGCTTCAAATCATATCGAATTACCCCTAAATCACCTCTAAATAGCCTAAAAAGCTTATTCTAGCCTATTAATTAATCCTAATTGATTAATTAAGCCACCCTCCAATTCACATGAGTTGTTAATCACTTGGTAATTCTTCTAAGCATGCTTAACAAGTATAAATCTACTTTATTATTTATCCCACATTCATTAGGATTCAAGATTCTCCCAAAATGGAAAGCTATATAAAGGACCAAGCTCCTTCCTTCACACCTTACACCATACTTTTGATAGTATTTCATATAAAACATATAATTAAGATCCTTTCTCCATTGATCGAATAGCCTATTCATCTTTCCATCTATTTCTTCATGCTTGATTAGCAAAGGAAGATCTAAACATGGTATTGTATCCATTTTAGTGAGATTCTTTCATCATCTTGAAGCAACAACACAAATTTGATTGCTTATGATCTTCATAGGTTCATAGTTTTAAAGGCAATCATATATAAATAGAGTAGGAATTGTTGGTAATTAGATGATTTTTTTCATGTTTTTACATTAAATATAGTTTCCTTTAATCTCTAATCATAATGCTAATGTTATATTTAGCTTTGCTTTAAAACAAATAGGTGTTAGTTTCTTTCAATTAGCATAACAATTTTAATATGAACACAAGATGAGTTAGCAATATTTTTGGGTGGAAAATAGTTGCTCGTGGATAAAAAGCATTATCATTTGGGTGGAGTGATCTAGATAACAATGTTACCCAAACCTCCATAAACCATGACTGAGTAATAGAGCATCCCAAGAGATTTCTGACGATGCTAAGAACTCAAAAAATGGAGTTCATATGCAAAAATTATCACATGTCAAAGATGGTTTAAAAAATGTGTCAAACTTGGTCAACTAGCCAATTTAGGGTTGACACGTGGAAGAAGTTTAAAATGGGAAAATGTAAAAATTTGTGTTACGATCATCATTCCTCGTCACTCGTAAACAAATGAGTGGGCCCCATTATTTGCTAGTTGGGGGCCCTCAACCAGAACCAACACACTTTTTTGGAGGAGCGCATTTGTCACCTTTTCTTCATATTATCACTGTCAAAAATTTTATTATATATTCCTTCTAGTGCCATTACATTGCCAATGTGGGATTTTGTATTGCACATTTGAAAATACTATGCAGGGTCTAGCTCGCCGAGCTAGTTGAGAAACCGATGTGTCAGTGTATTGGTGCTCGGCCCATACGTGGCCTTATCTATAGTAAGCCTGCCCCACTTATTTATCTTCTTATATCTCGGATCAAACTACCCACATAGATTGAGATATGTTTTTAACAACTCAGCCACAACTCTACGTGGCTTAGCAAGCCAACTCGGGCATATAATTTGGTGAATCTCCTCAATGGACAAGCTTACCGTTTGGTGGGATCATATATATGGGGTATACTAACATTGCAACGAGGCCCTTATGTGGCAAACCAACCAAGCCATATCCAACCAATTAGTGGGTCAACATACAACAATGCCAACTCGCACCCAATACGTGGTGCTATATAATCTATACCATAGCCTCAACGTGGTCATTTTAACCAACCCACCAATCAACATGGGGGGAAAATATTGCACACATGGCTACAACCACAAATACATGAGGCGACCTCCCCAATTATAAGCACCAACCACTCCTTGCGCACAGGGAATGTGGGATTTACTCCCACAATAGAAAAATGACCGTTGGCAAAGGAGAAGGGGGATTCAACCCCAGCACCATTTGGTTGCAAAATGAAGAGCTCTACATTAAGCCACAAGGGCTTGGAATTGATTAAAAGGAGCTCAATTATATTTATAAAATATTGTTTATAAGACTGTGTAAGGGAAAAGATAGACCATTTTATAGCAAACATTAATTTTGAGACACTTACACTCAAAACCAAAGCTCAGAGTGAGCTAGATATTTATTCATAATTCAAATACACTCATAATAGTATAATTAATTTCCCATTTTGAAGCTTTTTTTATGTTGTTTTATGTTGCAGAAGTCACATGAAGGAAAAAATATTAAGGGAAACACATGTGCAAGTGATTCAAGAAGGTGAAAGACAAGTAATGAGCTCCGTCAGGGTCTTTCGAAGGTTTGAAAAAATAGTGATATAGGTTTTAATCTATTTTTTGTTAATTATAAGGGTTAATTGTACTTGCAATTTGAACAATTTTAATGGATCGGTTCTAAAATGAACACGGGGACGTAGGAATTATGAAATCCATAAACAACTTTTGTGTTGTCTGATTTTACCTTTCAAATTCTGATTTTTGCATTCACTTATTAGATAATTTCATAATTATAGTTCAGATATCAATTTATATGCAATAATTAATCAATTTGACAAATTCAGGAAAATCAATTAAATTGGGTAAAAGTGAATTTTGTGGCTTTGATAAAACAGTGAATTTCAGATAAATTAAAATTCATTTTCGGATCAATCACAAATCCAATAAAAATTAGATTATTAATCAATTTTTGAGTAATTAAATCCAAAAAATTGATTAAAATTTTAAGATCTTAGAACACACTTTTAAAAGTTAAATTATTACTTGCATTTTCAGATCAGGCACCCAGTAGAAGACTCAGGCGCTCAAGTGCCCCTGACCCATTCCATGAACCCTAGTTGAGCTTTATCTGACAGTTCTAGATTTTACAGTGTACAGTGACGATGGTTTTTCCTCTTTGTTCATTAGTTTCTCCAGTCCATACCAGTCTTGAATCAAGTGTAAATCAGCTAAGTCCTTTCTTCTCTCTCTTGCACTTAGGGTTACATATTTTACTTTCTTATTGCTTGTGTGATAGTGTATCTAGTAGTTGTACTTCATTATTTCTATCATTTACTCTACAATTAGGGTTTTACAAAAGCTTATTTTTGTTAAATCAGATTTCACTAATGCTTTGAGAATAGGTCCCTATTCTTAGGAATGGAGAAGCTCCATTTATTGAAAACAAGAAATATAAACATCATTATAACCATCAAGGTTGGCCTTTAGACCGAGGATCACGCAGGAATACTCCACTAAACTCATGTGCAAAAAGGAGGTGGAGGAAAGGTGTGTGTATGGAGAGAGGGGAGAAAGTGAGAAGTGGATTTTACTCAATAAATAGAAAGTTGGGTTTATTCACATAAAACGATAATTTTTCCAAGTTATCAATGAGAAGACACCATGTCAAGGAACGAGGAACAAAACAAAAGTAAATCCAAGTTTATTTGCATAATATTTCAAAAGTAACCATGCTCATGGAGTAAAGTTGTGATGAGGAGGAAAACATAAGAAAGGGAGATATAAGAATTTTAGTTTCTCTTGTAATACAATGAGAGCTATCAACCAAGAAAATCTAACCCCTTTTGGAATGGAGAAGCCATTCCAATTTATAGCTTTATAATCCATCTCTTCATATACTCCCCACAAGACCTTTCATATTCCCACCACTTGTGACCTTTCACATTCCTCTAGAAAAGAAAAATAAGCTTATTTCTTATTAATGAAAAGAGGAATTTTACAAATAAAAATATAGTGGTCACTTAAGTGAATAGGAAGAAAGATTCATAAAGTACAATTTATAATGGATAATTAGATAGTAGAGAGAGAGAGAGAGAAGAGAGATGTAGAAAGACGTGAAAATCCGGAGACAAGAAATCTCGTGTTAAAGAAAAATATCCTTCTTATGAATCATGAATAAATTTCCTTTCGCTTGACCATTTTTCGAATCGGAACACTATGGTTGAAAATTCCTCCTTCAGTGAGATGCAATTACACTTCAAGGCATTTGAATGAGAGTTCAAAAACCCTATCATGAGATATAAATTAGTTGTAAATTTGAGATGATTTTTGGCATCACTCTTGGTGATCTTCTCTTGTCATGCTCATGATGACCATTTTCCTTGATGACCAAAGTTTCAATAGATTTATCGATGTTTAAAATCCTTCACAGACCTCATGATGTTCTTAATTTCACCACTTGGCCAAGTGACCATATTTCACACACATTGACTTACTTTGATCTATTCTCTTCCATGGTATGATTCATATGATGTCCCTATCCTTGGAAAGAGAGATAAGCATAAGATTGGAGTTGGAATGAGAACCTCACTTTCCTCTTCATGACTCATTTGATATTCAAATCTCACTTCTATGAAAAATATGCCTCCTTCATGGAATGGAATCAACCTCATATACTCAAACACCTTCTTGTTCACTTATTCCTAATTAAGGATATCTTATTTTCTGAAAGGGGAAGGAAGAGGCCCACATTCAACATCATACATGATCAAACACATCTCAATGCCAAATGTGGGGAAGATGATGGATAATTGAGGTTTACCTTTGCATACTTTGTTTGTCTTCACTTTTCTCTCATGGTCTACATCATTTTTCATCTAGGTTTGAGTGGTGGCAAGATAGGGTGTCTATGAACCTTATCATTACTAAATATAGAAGTGGCTCTCATACTCAATTAAAGGTGAAAATTATGAACTTATGATCCTTTCAAACAATTGTGATGCTCCACAATAGTCACAAACATATCCAGGAACTCTTTCTTCAACATGAGGAGCTCAACATCCTTGTTTTATGACTAATATCCTAACACTTACTATTTTTAGTAAGCCTTATTTTGAGAAGTCCATTTTGGTTACCAGTTGCTTAATTTGGAAAATTTGAGTTTTGATGATGTTCAAAGTGTAATCACAAGGGTTCTTATGAAATAGATCCCTTTTCAAACATTAATTGTCAAAGAATATTTAATCTCTATAAAGTTCTATATTATCAAACATTTCTCATAACATTGTCCTGTGAAGGGAGATCTTTGATGATAAGATGTTATTACCATGGTCATGCCTGTGTAAATTGGTTTTAGTTTCTATGTAGGATTTCAAATAATGCTAGTAGCTCCTAATTTAATAAAATCTGATTAATCTAATTTCATATTCACTACAATGATATATAATAAAATACAAATGTTAAGTACCTAAAAGAAGTCACTATGTAAGTAAATGAACGAGATAGGGAACTTATCTAATTTTTGCTTATCCTGAAGTATACCCAAACTATAACAACTAATGAACATGTTGGGAAGAATGTTGGAAATGTTTGATATGAATTACAGAACTTGCAGAATGGCCTGGGTAGGGGTGAGGGCGTCTTGGCACCCGAGACCTTCTATAGGTGTTTGTGACTACGAAGAGGACCGGAACCTAATTTTTTTGGTTTCACTATCCTTCTTTGTTGATCACTTATAGGTCATTGGAAGATCATCGAGTTTTTTGGTAACCTACAAAACAAATAGTATCCTACAAAACCCCTATAGACACCTAAAATGTCGACATGACTAATTATCATTAGTCATATCCCATATTTTAGCTTCATCACTAGTTATCTGCTACCAGTCCAGTTTAATCTATTTTAATCCATTTACCCATTATTAATATTATTTAACATCATCCATATAATAATTAATCATTAGATTAATTATTATTAATTAATCTATTTTATCATATTTACCCCTTTATCATTTTATCACCATTTATCATTTCCTTTTACATCATTATTATATCATATCCCATCTTTACTCCCTTTTATTCCATTATAATATCATATTATCTTATTTTAAATCCTTCATTAACATTTATAAGAATTTAATATTCCTACATCTCACCTACCACCTACCCTACACATCCCTACACCTATCCTTTCCATCAAATCACATCCCTAATCATCATTAATCGACCTAATCTAATCCTAATCATGTTCACATCCTCGCCTCTAAATCTAGAGGTTTCTAAATCTAGAAGCTTCTCCATCTTTGCCTCTCATTTTTAAATATTCAAATATTCTACACTCTTCTATTAAATTAAAAATTCAATAAAATCTCCACAAAAAATCTAGAACCCTCCACATCTAGAAATATCTACACAAATCCAATCTTCTCATCAAATTTCAACCATTGGATTCAATCCAACATGGATTAATCCTCACCATCCAATTTTCCACTTCTCAACTATAAATTGAGCTCTCCTCCTCCATGAGAGCTAGCTAGTAAGAAAGTTACTTAATTTACTTAATTGTACATGATTTTATCACATCAATCAATACCTATCTACACTTGTGTGATCTTGGGTTATCATTACTATCAATCATCCAAGAATCAATTGTATCTTAGAGATCCAATCACTTAATCACACATCTTAATTAACTTGTGGTGAAGACCCTTGGGTGCATCTTATGACACTCTATCCAATGTCATAAAGCACAATCATCTTAATTCCCCACCATCTAGTCACTCGTTTCATTCTTAACCCCTAGAGGTCTTAAGAGATTGGATCATAAAATATCAATATCAAAAAAGCAAAAATCATATCATTTTCAAAAATTTCAAATCAACTTGGATTTCAAGATTCTCTCTAGGGGCACCTGTTTCTATAACAACTCTACCAGGGCTATGGACATTTGGCTGGCATTAGAGGAATGTTTGTGACAAGAATTTCATGTACCTTTTATCGGGGCTATGGATGCCTAGCTGGAAGCGAAACAATGCATAGCTTCAACCTTTCATTCACATTCCATCAACCCACTTGACTTAATCATATCCCTATGCATTGGCTAGTGTGTCTTCACATACTACCCATTAAGTCTTCATGTTACATGTTACGTAATTAACTATCCCTTTGCACACACTTCATCTCAAAGATACATTTGCACTTGTATGTTGCCAAGTATGGCTTAGACTCATTGGTCACACTCTTGTTTTATCCTAATTTTATTTTACAACATGTCAATCTATATTTATAGGGGAATTATTCATCATCCATTACCACCATCCATCCTTTGCATCCATGTCCTTTTGCATCCAACATTCGTGTAATCAATTAATTCCTATTGTTATATCTTAAATCCACCCTAAAATTGCTTCCTTTAACCCGTCATCATTCTGACTAGGGCTACTTTATAATTGCACTGGGGGCACCATCCCTTACAAAGTTACACTTTAGAAATCTCACACAAAATAATCATCCATCATCCCATTTACTTGGAGGCCTATTTATCAAATCATCTTGCATCCTACCTTCCAATCTTATCGACTAAGTCATCACCTATCCCAAATCTTACCTTATCCAACCCTCATCCTATCAAACCTCCTTTATTTTATCATAACCAATCCTTTTATCCCACATCCTTTATCTTATCTAAAATCCTCCCATCAATCCTACATCCTTTATCCTATCCAAAATCATCCCTTTCTCCCACATCCTTTATCTATCCATAATCATCCTTTATCAACATGCCACATCCTTTATCCTATCTGAAATCATCCATTTATCCCACATCCAAGTATTATCCTCTCCCCAATCATCCCTTTATCCCTAATCCCTGATCCACATCTGCCTTGGGACTTAATTGGATAAATATTTACCTTCATTTCAACCCCCACTCCCCATTCCTATCACATTTTCATCCCACCACAACTAAACTATCTTAAAAATGTCTACAAAAAATGTTAAAAATCAAAATCAACAACCCACATAAAATCTTAAACACTTTTTCATGCATTTGTATGTGTGCGCGCGCGCTTCAGTTCACTTTTTTATCTTTTTCTTGCATTTGCATCATATTTTTTCATTATGATATGAGGCCTCTTTTATTTCTTTACATCATTTTTGGTCCAATTATATGAGGATCCATTTTTGGGTCTATGATTAGGACCCTCTTTATGTCTAATGATATGATGACAAGGGCATCTAGCAATTAAAACATCATGTTATTTATACTCATTGGTGCATATTTCTCTATGCCACATCTTAATAAACTTGTTAATAATGATAGGATTGTGGGATACTCTTACAATAGCACCACCCCTTTACATAATCACTTAGCCTAATCATCAACACCTTATCCAACCAACCCTTCATCAATCATCTAAGTTAACCCTAATCATGTGCAATCTTATCACCTCTAATCAATCTATCCAAAGATTTTCAATCAATCCTATCAAATTCTAAATCATCCAAACATCTTCACATCCAATATCCAACATCCAAAATCAATAAAATCTTACCCCTTGACTGAGGCATCCAAAATCCAAATTATACACAAATCCAACATCTAATCAATATTATCAATCCAAGATCCAATCCAATTTTATGGCTAGATCTAACAAAACATCCAAATATGCCACTCCTCAACTAATCATTGACCTTTCCTCCTGACATGAGAGCTATCCAGTAAATCCAGCTTAACAAATATCCAATATCCAAAAACACTTCAATCAATTTATCAATCCATCTACAATCTTTGATATCAGCATACATCCAATATCCAAACATCAAAAACATCAACCCCTTTACTGAGGGAAGGTCCAAAATCACAACATCATGCCCTTGTCACGATTGGGGCCTCATATAGTTAACATCCTCTCATCTTCTCATCCTATCACCCACAACCCCTTCATCTTCTCACTGGGGTATCTCCTCTCTTTTCAGTAAGTGGCTACGCACCTCATTCCTCCCATGTCCTACCCTTGATATCAAGGGGGTATCATATTATCATCTTAACATATTGAACTTCATTTCTTTGAACCATCATTGCTCTGCTAATAATCACTTCAAAAAGGGGGAAAATTTAGACACCTAAAATGTCTACATGACTAATTAACATTAATCATGTCCCACATTTTATCCTAATCACCATTTATCCGCTACCAATTTTAATTATTTTAATCCATTTACCCATTCTATCATTCATTATTATCTCATTCTATCCCAATTTATCCATTTATAATCTAATCATTATCATCCATTTATCATGTTACCCCCCTTAAAAATCCCTTTTATCATTAATCATCTATTATATATCCCATTTCATCCTTTTATTTCATTAAACCACTATAATATCATATTACCTTATCTAAATCCTTCATAAACATTTTATAGGAATTTAATATTCCTACATCTCACCTACCACCTACCCTACACATCCCTAGCCTTTCCATCAAATCACATCCCTAATCATCATTAATCAACCTAATCTAATCCTAATCATGTGCACATCCTCACCTCTAAATCTAGATGGCTTGTAAATATATAATCTTCTCCATCTTCCCTCTCATTTTTAAATATTCAAATATTCTAATCTTCTACTAAATTAAAATTCAATCTAAATCTCCACACAAAATCTATAACCCTCCACATATATAAATCTCTACACAAATCCAATCTTCTCGTCAAATTTCAATCCATTGGATTCAATCCAAAATGGATTAATCCTCACCCTCCAATTTTCCACTCACAAATCTATAAATTGATCTCTCCTCCTCCATGAGAGCTAGCTTAGAAACAAATTTTAGAAATCCATATCCAATGTGCTACTATTTTATCCATCTCAATCCATTTATCATCCATTAATATTTATCTATCATCTATCATATATTATCCTTCATCAATCATCAAGAAATCCTCATCAATCATCAAAGGGGAGGTGTTGTCTAAGTGCATCCACATCCAAATCTGAAGCAATCAATCATCTTACAAGCACATCCAACCATCAAGGAAGGAGAATTGCATGCTAGATGGTAAGTGCAGGTATAATTCCTCTTCCTTTAATCTTTTCTTGATCTGAGGTATTTGATTTGTTGAGTTTGCATGTTGCATTTGAATTGGTTTCATATTCATTTTATTTGTGCATGCTAACTTGATTTTTCATCTACAACCCCCAAAATACATCAAATCCTAAAAAATAAAGATGCAAATAGGGATTTAGACTAATCCTGGTGGTCACCCCGGGAGAGTGAACTTACGACTGAGTATTGCACTACATCTCAGACTCCATGTAGTTTTTTTTGTGTGTATAATTGTGTCCTTAGGTTGCCCCCGTGCCAATGACATCAAGATAGTAGGTTATAGTGAGATAGAATGCAAAATGTGTGGATGGAATTTAGAAACTTCACCTTCCTATGCATTATATACAGAGTAATAAGACCATAATGCAATCCCTTTGATAGTATGTACATAGATGGTCCTTGATAAATCTCCTGCCCTTATAATGGTATGTATGTTGTGTTTATATAGGAATATCTTATTTTAATTTTGATACTAGTGACACAACATGCCGTATAGGACCTCGGGATAGGAGTAAGAAAACCAAAAATTCTGACCACAAATATCAAAAATGTGAACAAAAACAAAGGGGACATGAGCTCTCAGGTTAGACAGGAGCGCCTGGGTGCTAGTGTCTAGTCCTGAGAACTAGTGTCTTAAGACAACTAGCAATAAATGTGTGAAGACTGACAGACATGGATCCTTGTGACTTGACCATATCTTGGTGTAGGAGTGCCAAATTGGAGAGATTAAAACAATAGAAATAATGAAAGCAAGCGGATGGACTAGGAAGTGTTTCATCAGTGAATACTTTTCTTACTCAAGATCCATACATATAACAACATACTTGGCATTATATTAACATAGTATTATGTGTGTCATTTTGTGTCTACATTTCTCCCCCCCCCCCCTTATTCTATTTGAATGAAATTCAAGTAGTGTAAAGGAAGTAAGGAACGTACATGTGAAAACTTTGAAGAAGCTCTGTTACAGAAGTACATGCTAAATATGAGAACATATAGCATGGAGAATCATGGATCGACATGTCGATCCATGTGGCATAAATAGATATGGAAAACCTTTGCAAGGATCACTTGGAAAAATTGATGATTTTATTTTGAGTAATTAGGATATTTTGAATTTGTTTCCAAATGGAGATTTGAAGGGGTGGGGAGTGATCAATTCCTGAATTGATTTTGTATGTTTAAAAAAATGAAGGATTTGGGCATCGTTCCACTAGAGGAAGAGTGTTAGTGAGAGAGGTATAGTTTTACCCTCCAACTATGACTACACTTCAAAAGGTCCAACCATTACGGATGGATAAAGACCAAATTTTGTTCCATTTTGATCCATTTCGATCCATATTGAATAACCCATATAGGAGTAGTATAGGAAAGGAAATAATGTATTATTTCCCCCACTCTATGGGTATCATGATATGTATAGTAATAGATGGATTCCATGTTAGATCATCTGGAAATGATGTAAAAACAACTCCCATGTTAGGTCGTTTGGGAAAGTAGTGATGTAACTCCCAAATTAGGTCATCTAGGAGCAATAATGAGGTGATGCTTGTACCAATTGATTGACTTGATTCAAATATTGACTTCTTGTTTTGATATTGAATGTATACGATATATTAATCATGGAGAGATTTTTTGCTTTTTGCCCCCATATTAGGTCATTATGAGGGGATAGATAGAAATTAGTAGAAAACATCACATATTGTATGAGAAAATTTTCAATAACAATGTATTAAGAGTGTGTAGTGATCACATAGTATCCTGAGAGGGATCGTAGAGTGATCTAGATTATATGCCCCCCTTTTAGTGAAAGTGAGAGTGGTAGTAAAATGAATGTTGAGCCGAAAGTAGATGTGAAATGATGTAATAGTGAGCAAAATGAAGTATAGTAGATGTTGGAAATTTGTGTGTATGTATAGTTTTGTAGATTTTTTATAGTATAATGGTAGGAAAAATTCTAAACCGATTAGCGCAAATCAGGAAGAAAAAAAAGTAGCAAATCTCAGGATATGAGAAAAACCGGGTGACGTGTATTAGTTGTAAGAATGAGCGTGAATAATGACTATAGTAAATTAGACATTAAGAAAAGTGTTATATATAATAATGGTAAAAAGTGAATAGTGACTTCATTTGAACCTAGAATGCCTGAGAGTTTGAGATCTGGGATTACGAGGAGGCGCAGATAAGGGTGGTGAGATTAACTAGGTTCAAGATGGTGGCAGCGGTCATGGCAGCACAGACGATAAATGAGTTGGTAAGTACGAGTATTTTTGAAAAATGTGATGAATTTTGTTTATTTTGTCAATTGTTTGCAAAATTTAGATTTTTGAGTTTATGTGTGTTTTTGACATTGGAGAGAGTGTCCAAGGTGATGACTTCCTTCGAGGGACTAGCACTCAGTTCTAGGTGCTGGTGACCTACTTCTAGGTGCTTGTATCCTATTCCTAAACGTTGGATACCCAGGAAGTTGTTTTGACTTCATAATGTGAAATAAGTGATATTTGATGACTATTGGTAGCATGTATTATTGTTTTTATGTATATATGAGGTGTTGATGTTGTGATTGTGTTGATGTTTGTGGTGTGCAGAGGGATATTCATTTGAGGGAGTTCCGTGGGGGTCGACACTTGAGAATGTTTTTGACTGTGGGCATATCTGACGTTGATTGAGATATACTAGACTTTGTCATCATGTGGCACATAGTAAGACTAAGGAGGTACCCCATAATATGTTGGTGATCACTACATTATATAAGAGGTGGTGTGCGGACACTTGTACCTTTTTATTTCCTACTAGGAAGATGTCTATGACCCTAGAGGATGTTTATCATATTTTTTCGACTACTAGTTGTGGGCGAGAGATTCTGGGTGATGGATGTAGAGGATGTTTAGAGGTAGATGAGAGAATTTGGATGATACTTTACAGGGACATGGGGTACAGATAGAGACCCAAATTATTTTGGATTCCATATTGAGATTAGGTGTTTTTGTAGTTGTGGAAGTTCATTGCAATGGTTATTGCTTCACCAATGGCAAATGGAGGGTGGTGGTTGTGGGAATCTTGTATAAGATGCGTGATATTTTTTTGGTGTATAGAGGATAACGAGACTACATATGCATGGGTGCAATGTGTATTGGCACACGTGTATAGGGACTTATATAGGTTTACATGGGAGGACCATGGGGGTTTACTTTGAGCCAACCACATTTTTTGCATGTATGGGCCTATCAGCACATTGTAATATTAAGGCCACTCAGTGGGCCATGGGCTGATTGGGAGAGGCCCAAGATTTTTCCAGTGAGGTGGACAAGCAAGCATAGTAGGATATTGAATACTACTACCTATAGGTCCATACTTGATTTTATGGGGCCAAAAGGCCATATCGAGCTTATAGAGGCTGGCCAAATGATGAAGTAGAGTTACGATGTATCTGATGTACTATGTGGCTAGAGAACTGATTTCATGGAGTGACCAAGCTATTTCAAGTAGACCATGTGTCACAAAAATTCGGTATGGCGCAGGATGTGCTCCTAAAGCCATATGTATGGGTGCAAGTGACAAGAGTGGCGAGGAGGCCAGGAGTGAGACCAAGACCTACATGAGCACAACTAGTTCACCTTGGTGCAAATGAGATGGACGTGGCCATAGATCCAATACAAGTAGACAATGTAGGATGTACCGAGGCATATAGATGCATGGTAGGGTAATGTACCGATGGGTGTTATTATTTCTAATTATTGTGGATATGGTGGGAGAAACCACCAGTTGGAGCTACGGAGGGAAGGCACTTGCCCCCGATGGCGATGGTATAGCAGACATGGAGAGTGAGTATTTTTTTGTTGATTGTCACTTAGTTATTTTATTGCGGTCATCTTGTGTAGTAACTAATGTTATGCTTAGATGGTTATGGGGAATGATTATTGGTCCTTGATTGTTGATTCATTGATCCGCACATTGATGTAGAAAGTACCTATGGATGTGCTCATGGGAGGTGGCATGTTGGAGTGAGTAGACACTACTGCGGGCGACGTGCCCATTTGTTTGAGCTAATGGCGATATTAGTGGCTACATGTACCATATTGTTGAGTGAGCATGATGAGGCATGGGCAAAGATTTAGCAGGATAGGGAGGTTGTAAGAGGAGGATCACTAGCGCAGGATGTGTTCATGAGGTATGTAGAGTTGAAGGATCGATTCGCAGAGCATTCAGTTGAGGTGGCATTACTATGGAGGTAGGTGGAGGGGTATAGATTCGTGACCTATGGCATAGATTGAGTGGTGAAGCATCTATTTCTAGAGCTCTCATAGTTCTATATATTGAAAAAGTGATGATGATGTATGATAGATATGGATGTAGTGATTGTTGGGACCCTTCTATTAGCTTCCAAAATCTTGAAGGCGTGTAGGCATGCATGGCCGGAGGAAATGTGCAGGTGAAGGCGCGCAAGGAAAAATTCAAAAGGGGTTCTTGGAGAACCAAGGACACACGCCCCCGTGAAGTAGAATTCAAGACTTTAGCCATTTTCGGCCTTTTGGATAGAACACATGAAGAACGTGTTCCGTTTGGATAAGGTTCCAACCTGGCAACAGGGTGTCCTAGAAGGAATATACCTTGCAATAGGAAGATCTAAAAATCTAATCATGACATGGAGAGGCATGCGCCTAGGGAGACCTACACCTTGACACTTGGGACCAGATCTGAGGCTGCAAAGGAGTTTGTTAGAGCTCAGATGCCTATTTATACGCGTGCCGTTGGCAAAAGAATAGAGACTCCAGAGAGGTAGTGGAGCTCTGCAGAATTACTGTGAGAACTATGGGATAGAATGGGTAGATGATTCTAGGAAGGATGTAATGAGGGAAGGGGGAATGAAAATTTTGTTTTGTGAGCATACATGTATGGACCCCATATATGGTGTATGACTGTGGTCTGCCTCTCTATGATGCTTTGTAGTAAGACTACGAATGAATATGATAAGGTTACCACTATGTTTGTATTAAGATCTCCTTCTTGTAGTATCTGCATGTGTTCTACTATGCTTTTGATCTTGTATAATCATGAACCTTACTTGAATGTTAGTCTAATTATGGATTTACACACTTCCTAGTTCTAGATTAATTTTGTTGCATGCTTTGTTTCTGTTATGACTGAAGGGGTGTAGAATTCGTTCTGAGCTCTATAGCTTTTCATGTCTGTTAAATCACTAAGTCAGAATCATGAATTATGCCTTCCACTAAACTCACATAAAAGAGAGGCTCGGCTCCCTCTTGTGCACCTCGGGTGAGCACCCAGCACCCACTGGGTGATAGGTCGGTGCACATGAGGTTCCCTTGTTCTTGGTGGGGTGCAAAAATGACTACATCTTGGTTCCATTGCTGGGACCTCTTTTCAAAGTTGTAGTGGAACATGGCATACATCATGATCTATGAAAAAAGTGATGGCAGGGTGCTTAACACTTGAGGGTGTTAAAGATTGGTTTAAAATCATGGAGGATGAGTTCGCTCAGAGATTCAATACTAGACCTGGGTTTAACATGCGAAGATGGGTGGAGGACACTCTTTATCATGAGTTATACGAAACCTTCTTTTGTTGTTTCCCAGTATAGTTATTTGAATGGCTCTCGGCTTATACATCTAGATCGGGGTGGTATTATAAGTCACACCCTTAGACCCAAGAAACATATCAGAACTTGCAAGATGCTGATCTAACATGGACCCATGCTATAGATCATTGGTGGAAGGGAGTATTGACTAGCTATACTCTAGAATATGCCATTTCCACATATTCATGTCCAGAAGTTTTTGAGTTTTAGTTTTTGCGGGAGCCCAGAGGATCATTTCTGTGTGTTATCCCCCTTGCAATCAAAATCTTGATGGTAACCATGGGTTTAGAGGCATTTCCTATGGCAGGCTAAACCACTCTGAGCACTTGGCTAGAAATCTAGGTTGGGGAAAGATGGCTGATATAACGACTGAAAAGGAAAGGGAGGAGAGATGGCTCAAGTATAACGAAGCGCGTGAAAGGGAGATCGATAGACAGTGTGAGATTATAAGTGGGTTATGGAGCTAGACATGGTGGAAAGGAGTTGATGTTCACGCGGAGGATGTGGAGCCCGAACAGTATGTGATACCCCATCTTGGTAAGCACATGAGAGAAAACCTTGCGGCTTCTGATGAGAGTCAGTCACGTAGAGAGAGAAGAGTCGTTGGCGTGCATCTGACCCCACCTAGTAACCAAAACTTGGCACTTGGTTTGTTTGAACGAGGGAAAATTACAGTTAATCCATTTGATATCAATAGAAGCAACCGATCGGCACCCAGAAGGTACAACTTCTTGTTTGGGACTTCTATGGCTTCACACACTATTCCAATATTTGGTGGAATGTTTGGACAAGGCACATATCCAGCTGGTTTTGGAAGCGCGTTAGGAAGTGGTGGAGGCAATACAACTAGGAATGGCACTAGTTCACAAACTGTCGGTTCACAATTCAGTGGAATGAAGGGAGCATTCGGCACAACAAACATGGGCCTTGTACTTAACACTACAGGATCTGGAGGTGGAAGTGGTAGAGCTAGTGGCAAGTAGGATCTACTGGATCTGGCGGAGGAGGAAACACCAAGGAAACCAAGGGACTGGATCGGAATGACAAGGACCTCAGCCACCTCCTCAAGTATTTTTTGAGATGTCTCTACACTTACCAGATTACAGTGGGGTAGGAGATGCCGCAGAGTATGTGTATAAGTGTGAGTTGTTATGGTGTGCAAAGGGGATCATGACCCAGGAACGAAAGGCTAATCAATTTACGATGACCTTGCAAGGACACACGCATAGTTGGTATAGAAAGTATGACCCTCATCAGACTGTTGTGGATTATACCGCACTGAGAAATGTGTTCTTGGTGGAGTTCCACATACCTGAGTTTGAACAAAAGAGCGTCAGCTATCTCAAAGAAATCTAGCAGGGAATGGCAAAGAGCGTGTGGGAATATGATGCGCACTTTAAAACTCTATTGGCTAAACTATCTTATGATATCCACCCTTCACAACATGCTCAGTGGTTTGTTGGAGGGTTGATCACATCCTTTAGGAGGGATTTATCTCATAAAATGTTCACGGACCCGCGTGAAACTTTGGAAGCTACTTTACACGCTGAGGTAGTTGGTAGTGTTGACACTGGTGTTAGCCCATTTCTGGAGGCTCAGATCACTGTCATGGCTAAGCAATTGGAGAAACTATCTTCCATAATAGTTCCAGAGACTCGCGATGGGATGTGGTGCACAGATTATAATGTAGAAGGGCACACAAAGGATAATGGTGGGATATGTACTCGGAAGGCGGTATGTGCCGTAGCAGTAAACTATGAAATATGTCACGGGGACCATGATGTAAGTATGTGCCCCCTGTTGCAGCGTGTGATCTATAAAAACATGTCTTGTTACTGTTGTATATATCTACTCCCGGGTAAATATAGAGACACAAAAGAAAGCATGTCGGAGGGGTTAGAAAACCCGACACAAAATAAAATCGGGTCTCGGAGTCGGGAAAATGGGGTGGATGTTGAGCCACTTTCCAAACCCGATGCGCATGCAGGTCCATTTTCTGACGACCCCGAAACAAAGGAAACCTTGGAAATACCAGTGGAAGCGGGTTTTCGGAAAACACAAACATCAAACACATGTCGAGGCATCCTCCAAACCCGATGCAAATGCAGAGGAGAACCCCAAACCCGACAGGCAGAAGACCCTGACGGGGGAAATATTCAGATCGCCATAACTTTTCACAGGGAGCTCGGATTCACACAAGGTTGGACTTTTTGGAAAGCTCTCAGTGTCCTCTACCCAACTACGACTGGATATCTTTAATTGGGTGGGAACAAGTTCTTTAAAAATTTAAAATACACTTCTCCACTGTTGGGTTGTTGAGATTCTCACCTACCGCCATAATATGATGAGTTAGGTGCAGTCTTGGAGGTGGTTGGGGCAGAATTCGAATCATTCTCTTCTCCCTCATTTTTTCCTCATATAAATGGTAAGGAGAGGCTCTTTAAAAAGGGTTGGACAATTTTTTTTTGCATCCTCCTTTCTTCCCTTGCTTACAAGAGAATTTGTGGAGCTTTCAAACCTTCCATACGGGTTGTAATGCCAGTTCTTTTACCTCTTGGCCACTGCAATGTACTGTATCAACTCTTGAGCAATTATATATATATATATGTTTGTGATTGATTCTCAACCCTCTCATATATTCATTGTTGTCATTTTTGATCTCTTATTGCAGTTTGGTTACTTGTGCATGGTGTTTGTATTGCATCTATGTGGTCTGCGTTAAATTTGCAAAACAAGTGTCTAACATTCCTCGGTGCATCACCTTTGTAGTTTAGGTTTTATTCTATGCATTTTCTTACCCTGTCTCCTTAACAAGTTAGATTAGGTTTTAGTAAACCCTCTGCATTTTATTTGTGCATCTGAACAGAGGAATAGGAACCGGCCTTCATCCGGAGAGCTTTTCCGATTTCGCAAGGTCCCACACTTGGGAAAAGCTCCATGTTGTGCAATCGCACTAAGAGTCTCAACCCATCGAGTTGTAGAGTCCCAGGGGTGCTGCGATTCATCGCCAATAGTTTTGGCACGCCCGGTGGGACCAAGAGGTCATTCCACAAGATTTGAAGGAGTTTTCATGAAATTTAGACTAAGAAATTGCAAGTTTTAAAACTTTGGATTTTGCACCTTCCAGGCTGAACTCCGAAATCAGTTTTCAAGGGCTTAACTTGCTCAAAACAAGTCAAAATTTCACCAGTTGGTAGATCTGAAGGTAATCTTCAAAAGGGTATCTTTAGTTTTTTGAGATTTTGATTTTCAAAATTTCATGCTTTTTAGTGTTTCGGGTTTTCGAGGTCCGAGAACATCAAAGAAGACCCAATAGTCATTTCAGGTTTTGGGGGATGCATTGCATGGTCCTATTCCCGACAACAGTCATTTCAGGTTTTCCAGGGTGTCGGGCATGTTCCAAGTTCTGACACATGGCAATTCGGGTTTTGTAGGTTGCATTACATGACCTGAGTTCTGCCTGTACCTTTCGGGGATTCACAACTGCACAACAAGGCCCAAATTCCGGATTGAAGATTGTCTCCTCTGGGTCCTTCAAAGTTTAAATTATATTTTCAATATTGTCAAGTTTGGTGTGTAACTTGGCAAAATCCAGCCTTTTAGAAGCTTGTTATCTAACACATCTGGCGACTCCGAAGGGATAGAATTCAGCGGTGTAGCAGCACAAGTTGCCCAGGAACATGAGAAGAATTCGAACCAGGTCTAATACTCGAGAAGAGGGGCTATTTTACCACTTGCAACTTTCACCAGGCAGAGGAAGGAGAGGAAGAAGACCACAAAGATCACCATCTCCACCTAACAAGACTTTGTCTACACCTCCACCTGGTAGGCCTTTTCTCGCATCAACTAGGGTTCTTAGGCCAATCATAATGGCACATCTACCACCAAATCCCTTTGTCAATTTCACGGGTAGTAGTCCACTTGCCCTAAATGCTCATAATCAAATTCCAGTTGCAGCGCTAAAGAATATACCCTATTTCACAGGAGAAAATCATACTACTCCTATTGATCACATCTAGGATATTGATAATGCATGTGCAATCCACGAAATAAATGAAATGGATGTTGCAGTCAAGTTATTGGCTTCATCTTTCAAAGGTAAGGCCTTACAATGGTTCAGGAGCCTAACAGCAGGGTCTATTATGAATTGGAACCAACTTTGTTCAGCTCTTTGCAACCAATTAGGGGAGAGGGTGGACAATTTATCTTTATTGGAACAGCTGACAACAATCAAAAGGGCTCCTAACGAACAAATGATAGATTTCAACTTCAGGTTCCAACGGACATGGGACAGGATTCCAATAGCCGTTAGACCAACCGCCGAAGGAGCATTCCTTTATTTCTTAAAGGCTATAAATTCAGACATAGCCATGATGATCCAATCAATGGGAGGGAAAATGCTGCCAGGGGCCTACAACACAGCTATCAGAGTAGAGAATTGTTTGATCCAAGCTGGCAAGCTTGCGCCAAGGCCACCAATGCCTCTCTATCCAGATATGGGAAATCCTACAACCAGTCAAGCACCAGAGTTGAATCCCATTCCAACTCCCAGAAATCAAAGCAGTGATGAGGCATCAACTTCTTCAAATACTTCAAAGGAATTGCAGGAGGTTATGAAACAGCTATAGAACCTTGGAAATGAGCTAGTGACTATCAAAAGACAGCAAGCTCAAAGTTCTAGACCATATCAGCCTCAAGCACAGTACCAAGCTAGGCCCTCATACCAACAGAATAGACTACCATCTCAGGCTACAAATCAAAACCAAAACCAAGGACAACCTCAAGCTGCCAGGCCATTTCGACCATATGATCTAAATGCAATGACGCCCTCAAGAGCCTTGGTTCCAATACAAAATAACATGGCACAGGAGTATGAATGGTGTTACCCTTGCAATCTACCTCACAATCAGTCAGCATGTTTCAATGGTGCACTAAATCAAGCCCTGATGGTGCAAACCATTG
Source organism: Taxus chinensis (assembly GCA_019776745.2). NCBI lineage: Eukaryota > Viridiplantae > Streptophyta > Pinopsida > Cupressales > Taxaceae > Taxus > Taxus chinensis. Next base: position 879,351,061 of record CM034150.1, on the reverse strand, counting down.
GTGTGCCTCAAGAACCAAACCAAGAAGGGAATCAACAGCAAGAAACAAAATAAGAAGGACCTCCAACAGAAACCACATTGGCAAATTGGCAAACGGAATACTTCTATGGAGTTAACCAACAACCTTTTCAAGGCGTGGCTGCCAACACATGGTCAAAGAAGAGAAACATAGAAGAGGGACAACCATCCAATCTAGTTGTTTCTCATCCCGCTCTTACACAACAAGGGGTCAGTAGACCAAACACAGCTCCAAATGTGCAAAATCAGCCTAAGGTACCTGTTGTAGCAACACATACACCTGTTCAAGCTCCAGAAAAGTTTGCACCAAGTAAGGGACAACAAAAGGACGATTCATCCCCCTTCAACATCATCGATCAAATGAAGAAGACACATGTGAACATTTCCATGTGGGAATCACTGGCGATCCCAGGGAAATGAGATTTATTGCAAGCTGCAATGGCTAATTGGTCTGCCACAAATGTATCAAACCAGGGACATGAGAAAGTTCTCACTAATGCAGTGCAACATGATGGGGGCCAGAAAAGAAAAAATTTCAAGCCTCCACCATTCTATGTTTCGTTGATTGTTGGAAACCACTTGGTACACAACTACATGATAGACTCAAGGGCAAGTAGTTCAGTGATGCCGAAGCAAATAGCGGATCAACTAGGTTTGAAGTATGAACCAATGTTAAAAGGAGTAGTGCAGCTAGATGGAACGGCAGTGGGAACAGTTGGGGTCATTAAGGGGTTAAGCCTAACACTACATTCATGTCCTAATGTTACAGTTCTACAAGATGTGTCTGTGATTGACCTTCCGCCACTCTTTGCATTGTGTCTATCAAGGGACTTCACTGTAAAAATCGGTGGATATTTATCTGCAGATTGGTCACACATGATTTTTAGGACAAGGTATGGAGCCAAAGCAACAATCAGGTCAGAACCAATTGCCAATTTCCATATTGAGCCTCATGTACCAAGTCCTATCAATGCAAATTGCTCAGCTTTTGATCAGGAGGAGTGTTCAAATGATCTAGAAACAGGTACTAAGGTCGAGGGAATTCCTGATTTAACTTTGGATGAATGGGCAAGCAAAATTCATGAATTTGACCCATACAAGGAAATTGAAGAATCTGAATTGGGTGTGTATTGTGTACACAAAGAAAATCCACCCATTCCTGACATCTTTCAGCCTGAACAAAAGGATGAAAGAAAAGTTTGGAAATTATTCTTCGATGGTTCGAGAAGCAGATAAGGTGCTGGAGGTGGTGCAGTGTTGATTTCACCACAAGACATCAAATATTATTTAGCTTTTCGTTTCCAGTTTTCTTGTTCAAACAACACAGCTGAATATGAGGCCTTGATTCATGGACTTCATTGGGCCAGGAAAAAGGGCATAAAGAACTTGCAGGTGTTTGGAGATAGTGAGCTAATCGTCAACCAAGTCAGGGGACAACATGCTACAAAGAATGACCTGCTAAAGAGCTACAAGAATAGGGTATGGGACCTCATTGAGGATTTCGAAGCTTTCAACATTGTGTCCATACCCAGGAAGAAAAATGAAGTCGCAGATAGGCTTGCAGCAGTTGGAGCAACGTTTGATGTGGTTGAAAACATCGAAAGAGAAAAAACACAGCCACATATCCATGTGATTGTGAGGCCAGCAGTTCCAGATAATAACACAAGCTGGCAGGTGTTTGAGAACGATCAATAGATTGTCAATTTTCTACAAGAAGAGGCTGAATTCTCAGCTAGAAATCAGGACAGATTAGAGCAGCAGTATGGGGATCAAGTAGTGCAGCTGCGGACAAACAAGCTTCCTAAGGGTTTAGTAACATTGGAGTCTATCTTCAACCCTAACGACCAGTTCCGTAAGGAAAAGGCTAACATACAAGTCAAGAGAGAAGATTCAGAGCCAATTCTAGTTGGGGAAGGCAAAATACTTCAAATTGGTAAAGTGGCCACTGAGCAAGAGAAATCAGATTTCATACAGCTTTGCCAAGAATTTCCAGATGTCTTCACTTGGAGCTATGAAGACTTGGAGAGGATTCAATCCGAAGTTGGCACAACATACCATAGAATTGGATCCAGATGCTAAACCCATCAGGCAGAAGCAGAGACCTGTCAACCCTCACATTGAACCTCTAATGAAGAAAGAGCTTAACAAGCTAATAGAGGCAAGCATTATATTCCCGATCAAGCACTCAAGCTGGGTTGCAAACTTGGTTCCGGTCAGGAAGAAGAGCGGAGAAATCAGGTTGTGTCTAGATTTCTGGGACCTCAACAGGGCATCTCTCAAAGACCATTACCCACTTCCTTCAATGGAACAAATATTGCAAGTAGTATCCGGTTCAGAGAGATTCTCTCTCCTAGATGGCTACTCAGGGTATAATCAGGTGATGGTGAAAGAAGATGACCAATTCAAGATGGCTTTCACCACCAAATGGGGGACCTATGCCTACAAGAAGATGCCATTTGGGCTATCAAATGCTGGAGCCACCTTCCAAAGGGAAATGGATATGGCATTTAAGGGGTTGATCAACAAAATAGTTCTGATATATCTTGACGACATCACTGTATTCTCAAAAAATGCAGTGGATCACCTCTGTCATTTGAGGCAAGTATTTCAGAGATGTAGAAGATTTGGGGTATCATTGAATCCCAAAAAGTGCATATTCTTGGCTCACGAGGGAAAACTTCTAGGCCATATTGTTTCAAAGGAAGGGTTGACGATTGACCCAGAACGGGTTGAAGCAATTCAAGCATTGCCATTGCCAAGTCACAAGAAGGCTCTTCAAAGCTTCTTGGGAAGGATCAATTTTGTCTGCAGGTTTGTTCCAAACTTTGCAGCTCTCGTAAAGCCAATAACGCTGATGTTAAAGAAGAGCATGGCATTTAAGTGGACATCTGAAGGTAAGGCAAGTTTTGAGGCAATAAAAGAGGCTATATCTCAAGCCCCAACTCTCGTCAATCCAGAATTCTCCAAGGACTTCGTGCTATATGCCTTCGGTGGTGGAGACACAATTTCTACAATCCTGGCACAACAAAACAAAGAAGGATTAGAACAACCAGTTGCTTTCTTCAGTCAAGGCTTGGAGGAATACGAAACTAGATACTCTTTCATTGAAAAGCATGTACTTGCAATGATCAGGAGTTTAAAGAAATTCAAGCAACTAGTCTCAAACAACAAGATCCAATTATTGGTCTCTCATGCGGGAGTCAAGGACTTCCTTCTAAAAAAGGATCTGAATGAGAAGCGTGCAGGGTGGATAACTCGTGTCATGGAATATGACATCAAGATCAAGGTCACCAAACTAGTACGTGGAAAGGGACTATGTGAACAGCTAGCCTTGAGTCAACAAGTTGAAGCAGGTGATGAAAAAGAGACTGTCTTGGTACCACAGGATGGCCAAGAACATGAAAATGATGATGTGCCTACTCCTTGTTGGACTCAGGATATGATACACTTCCTACAGACAGGACTATGTTCTCCGGAAATGAGCAAAGCAAAGAGGAGATACTTCAGATTACAAGCCATTCCATATGTGCTTGTTGATGGTGTTTTGTTTAAGAAAGACATCAATGGGGTTCTATTGAGGTGCATTGGGACTGGTCAAATTGAGAGGGTGTTACGAGATTTTCACGATGGAGATTCTGGAGGACATTTTGCCCCACGAGTAACAGCTCTCAAGATAATGAAGGTAGGGTATTATTGGCCCACGGTGTTCAATGACTGCTATACATGGATAAGAAAGTGTAAGAAATGTGCACTCTTCACAGGCAAAGAAAGACTAGCAGCGCTTCCATTGCACCCAATCTTGGTTGACCAACCATTTCTGCAATGGGGATTGGACTTCATCGGGGTCATCAACCCAAACTCAAGCCAAGGCCACAAGTGGATTCTCACGGCAACGGACTACTTCACCAAGTGGACTGAAGCAGTAGCGCTCAAAGAGGCAAACGAGTCTAATATACTAGAATTTTATGAAGGAATAGTGACCAAGTTCAGTGTGCCGGCCACTATCATATCAGAAAATGCATTGGCATTCGTAGGTTCCAAGATTACAGAATGGGCTGTCAAGAATGGAATCTACTTGAGCACCTCTTCCAATTATTACCCACAGGGTAATGGACAGGCAGAGTCCACGAACAAAAATTTGCTAAGAATCATCAGGAGGACTCTGGATGAAAATCAAAGAACATGGCATACCAAGCTAAAATCAGCATTATGGGCTGACAGAATAACACCAAAGAGGTCTACAGGTAATTCCCCTTACAAGTTGGTCTATGGAAAAGAGGCAGTATTGCCTATATCATTAGAACTGCCTGCATTGGAGTTCATGAAGCAGTTGTAGTTGGCTGAGTTCGAACCAATGGAGGCCAGGTATGCAGAGTTGATGGAATTGGAAGAAATTAGAGAACGTGCAGTTCAAACAATTGAGAAAGATCAGGCCTTAGTGAAAAGATGGTTTGATAAGAAAGCAAGAGCAAGGACCTTCCAGGAAGGGGACCTAGTTCTGAAATGGGATGCAGATCGGGCAAAACCAGGAAGGCATTCCAAGTTTGATGCCATTTGGAGTGGCCCCTACATGGTCATGGAATGTAAGAATAGCAATGCCTTCCAATTGTCTACATTGGATGGAGAAGAACTCCCGATTCCGGTCAACGGAATCTATCTTAAACATTGCTACTGAAAAGAAAAAAATTTACCCTTGTAAATATTAGCCTAGATTTCAATTCCTCTAAGTGCGTATGCACATTGTCTTGTTGTAGTTAGGTTTCAGTTTCCCTAAGTGCTTTGGCACAGGTTTTGTTGCTCCTGGGTTGGTTTTCTACAGTTCAGCGTGCTCTCAGAGAAGGAGTTATGGTATCGGGCTCGGGATCAGATATCAGGTTGGTTTCAGGTTATTGCCTATGACTCCATGCCCAATGGATTGCTAAAAGGCCACTGATCTTCTACCTAGCAGGCAGGTGATCCCATTGAGTCACCAAATTGTTGTATATATTTACCCTCGGGTAAATATAGAGACACAAAAGAAAGCATGTCGGAGGGGTTAGAAAACCTGACACAAAAGAAAATCGGGTCTCGGAGTCGGGAAAACATGTCGGGAGAAAACATGTCGGGAAATGCATATTTTCCGACCCTTGAAACAAAGGAAAACTTCCTAGGAAACATGTCGAGCCACTTTCCAAACCTGATGCGCATGCAGGTCCATTTTTTGACCCCGAAACAAAGGAAAACTTGGAAATACCATCAGAAGCGGGTTTCGGGAAAACACAAACATCAAACGCATGTCGAGGCATCCTCCAAACCCGATGCAAATGCAGAGGAGAACCCCGAACCCGACAGGCAGAAGACCCTGATGCGGGAAATATTCAGATCGCCATAACTTTTCACAGGGAGCTCAGATTCACACAAGGTTGGACTTTTCAGAAAGCTCTCAGTGTCCTCTACCCAACTATGACTGGATATCTTTAATTGGGTGGGAACAAGTTCTTCAAAAATTTAAAATACACTTCGCCACTGTTGGGTTGTTGAGATTCTCACCTACCGCCATAATATGATGAGTTAGGTGCAGTCTTGGAGGTGGTTGGGGCAGAATTCGAATCATTCTCTTCTCCCTCATTTTTTCCTCATATAAATGGTAAGGAGAGGCTCTTTAAAAAGGGTTGGACAATTTTGTTTTGCATCCTCCTTTCTTCCCTTGCTTGCAAGAGAATTTGTGGAGCTTTCAAACCTCCCATACGGGTTGTAATGCCAGTTCTTTTGCCTCTTGGCCACTGCAATGTACTGTATCAACTCTTGAGCAATTATATATATATATATATATGCATATGTGTATGTATATATATATATATGGATATATATATATATATATATATATGTTTGTGATTGATTCTCAACCCTCTCATGTATTCATTGTTGTCATTTTTGATCTCTTATTGCAGTTTGGTTACTTTTGCATGGTGTTTGTATTGCATCTATGTGGTCTGCGTTGAATTTGCAAAACAAGTTTCTAACATTCCTCGGTGCATCACCTTTGTAGTTTAGGTTTTATTCTATGCATTTTCTTACCCTGTCTCCTTAGCAAGTTAGATTAGGTTTTAGTAAACCCTCTGCATTTTATTTGTGCATCTGAACAGAGGAATAGGAACCGGCCTTCATCCGGAGAGATTTTCTGATTTCGCAAGGTCCCACGCTTGGGAAAAGCTCCATGTTGTGCAATCGCACTGAGAGTCTCAACCCATCGAGTTATAGAGTCCCAGGGGTGCTACGATTCATCGCCAACAGTTACTGCAAGATATGTACCTCAACCACAAATGACACCAAGGATTGTAGATTGATTGACCATATTCATAAGGCAATTGATCTTGGTGTGCGTCAGACTAGCATTGCTAGTAGTTCCAAAGGAGATGACCGTGGGTATGAAGAGTGCGGAGATAGGGGTGCATGCAGAAGAGGGTTTCGTAGAGGATTTCATGGTCATGGAAACCGTGGGGGAAGAAGTGAGTTCCCGCGTGGGACATGTTTTAATTATGGAGCCACTGACCATTATAAGCGTGAAAGCCCAGATCTTCTACAATTCTCCTGGTGTGGAAAAAAACATAAGTACGAAGAGTGCCTAGAGTTATACGAACATATGAGTCAGCAGTACCGGAAGGATAAGGGCACTGCCATGGTGAGTATTAAGAAGGCTAATGCACAATGGCTCCCATGAGTAATACGTGAATCAGAACTAGGATCTGCTATGGTGACAACAAGAGTGGATTCTATGCGCATAAGGGAAGTGCCTGGGCAGAGACCTCTGGTTTTAAAGGAAGAAGTAGTACATGGGAATTATCCACATCCAGCTCACCAGAAAGAAGTCTACCAGGAAACCATGGATGTAATTCAAAGCTTACAAGGGGAGATCCAATGCTTAAAAGAGAAAACTAGAAAAGATGAGCAAAGAAGACCAGTAGAAGCACCAAAGGATGACTTGGATGAGGTTAAGTAGGTGTGTAAAATGCTGAGGTAGGAGAATATTATTCCCCTGCTAGGGGCATGGTTGAAAGAAAAGGTGCCACACGTCAGGGAAGAACATGAAAGGCAGATCCTGCATGTAAACCTCCCACCTCATAGCCTTGATTATGACAAAGAGATTACCTTGAATGCAGTAGTGGATGGATGGTTGCTTATCAACATCCTCATTGACACAGGCGTGGAGGTTAATGTTCTCACTCTAGATTCCTGGCATCAGATGGGAAGACCTGCATTATAGCCATCTTCAAATGTGTTATATATGGCAAATAAGACAAAGGCAATACCCATAGGTGTCTTAAAGGATGTGGCCATTACCATTCAGGGGACTAAGTTCACTGGGAATTTTGAAGTCTTGGCGCTTGCCGAGGTAGATAATTTCCCAGCTTTACTTGGGCACCCGTGGTGCTATAAGAATAATGCAGATCTCTGGTTTAACAAGGGGTACATAAGCTTTGAAAACAAGGAAGAGAGGGTGATTATACCACTTACTGATGGAAATTCCACACCCTATACTGAACCTCTTGGAGAGGAGGTCCTTGACATAATATATGTGTGCTCCATAAGAGATCCAGAGACCATCCACCCTATAGAAGGAGTCATCCAGTTTGATGATGCTCAATCTATCAGTGATACTACCAGTATAGAATGTGATAATTGGGCGCATGGGACTTATGAATTAATTTGGTGACATCTGAAAGGATCGGTGACCAAGGTAACTACGGTGCGTATAGTTCGGCACCTGGGAGGAAAGGCAATAACCAAGTATTTTGGGGATGCATACCCTGAGGTATTTTTGAGAGAAATGGAAGCTCACTGGAGGGAGCACAAGCGACGAGGTATGATGATTTATGTTTTGATAGGCACAGTAGCGAGGTGGTGGGCCGCGCATAGTGAAAACTTGTTGGAGTGGCGTGAAGTTAGAATTGCGCTCACTGTCTGATTCTCGAAGAGCAACATACCCACCTCTATCAAGGATTATAATGGCAATGGACCTACCTCTTCCCACATCCAGGAATGTGAGAGGGTCTGGGGAGAAGGTGCAAAAGCATTACCACCCTCCCTTTGGGTGCACAAGCTATATTCAACACTATAAGGTTATGCGCGCATTTGGTACATCCATTATGAAACTCGCCACCAAATGGGAAATTGGCAGGAATTGGCGGCTAACTTGGTTCACACATTTGAGTACCGAAGTACCATCAACCGGTTGATGAGGTGTTGCAGACTATCAAACACCTCACTTTGGGGGATTGCACCATGGCGGAAGATAGGTTAGTAAAATTACTTGGTGGACCTAGCTTGGAAGCGCGGTTCAAAGAGGAGGAACCAGAAGACATACAATTCGAGCGTGCATGTGCTGAAAAGGAGAAAGGAAAGATGGTATACGTTGTTCATGGAGAGGAGATGGAGAGCCTGAATGTCAACCATTCATATAGAACGCGTGAAGTAGTTGACAGTGTGGATGCATGTGCACGCGTGTATCATGAACCACTCAAAACCAAGAAATTTAACATCGGCTCAGAGAAGGAGCCCAAGGAAGCTATCATTGGGGACTACTGGTCGAACAAGGAAGTATTAAAGATCATTGATCTCTTGCATGAATTTAAGGATTTATTCTCGTGTGGATACCATGAGTTGAAAGGCATCCACCATTCATTGGGGGAAATGAGGATAAAATTGAAAGATGGTGCGCACTCCGGTCAGGAAGAGGCCTTACAGGATGAATCCCAACATGCGCGTAAGGGTTAAAGAAGACCTACACAAAATGATAGCATCCAGTATCATTAAGGCTGTGGAGGAATCAGAATGGATAAGTCCAATGGTGATCAGCATAAGGAAGGATGGGAGGATTAGGATATGTGTGGATTACAGGGAATTGAATGTTTTCTATATCATAGATCCTTTTCCCACCCCCTTTACTGAAGAGATTTTGGAAGGAGTTGTTGGGCGTGAGGTCTATTCCTTTACGGATGGATTCTCAGGATATCACCAAGGAAGACCAAGATAAGACAACTTTTGCCACTGAGTGGGGAAGCTTTACATACACGGTCATGCCCTTTTGATTGAGGAATGCACCCGCTGTATTTTCGTGCATAGTGGTACAAGCATTTTAGGACTTCATCCACAAGTTCCTTCAAGTGTATCTGGATGATTGGATAGTGTATGGATTGGTCAGAGACCATTGTGATAACTTGAGGATGATGTTTGAAAGATGTCGGCAATTGAGGATCTCCCTCAACATCAAGAAATGTGTTTTTGCAACCCCTTTTGGAACTTTGTTGAGGCATATCATATGCAAAGAGGGCTTAATGGTGGATCCTGTGAAATTTGTAGTTATTGTGGGACTGGGGGAGCCCACCATCAAAATCATCGTGCGTGGGTTTCTTGGACACACTGGGTACTATAGAAAGTTCATTAAGGGATACGCCAAGATCGTCATGCCTTTGGAAATATTGCTCAAACATAAGAGTGCCTTTTAGTGGGGAGAGGCGCAGCATATGGTATTTGACACTCTAAAAGAAAGGCTTATCACCACACCTATTCTATGATTCCCATCTTGTGATAAACCTTTCCATGTCCACATGGATGCCTTTGGTACAGCAATGGGAGTCATTCTTGCTCAACCAGGAGAGGGGATTGTTGATCATCCCTTGTGTTTTGCAACTAGAAAGTTGACACCAGCAAAACAGAATTATACAACGACCAAGCGCGAGGCATTTTCAATGATCTACGTGCTCCACAAATTTAGGCAATATCTGCTAGTGACTCCCTTCACATTCTACACTAACTATATGGCCTTGAAGTATCCAGTAAACAAAGCAGTGTTGTAAGGGCGCATATGTCATTGGGTACTTTTATTTCAGGATTTTGAATTCAAAGTGGTGGTAAAACTAGGAAAGAACAATTGTGGGCTGGATCATTTATCAAGGATTGATTTAGGAGAGGACATGCAAAGTATCGAGGAAACCATGTTGGATGCGCAACTATTCAGGTTGTGGCGCGCACCCTCGGAGTTAAAAGACATTGTTGTCTTTCTCAAGGAAGGAGTGGCACCCGAAGGGATGAATGCACTGGAAAGAAAAAGGTTAGCCATACGCGCCACGCCCTTCATGTTGATCAATGAGGATTTGTATAAAATGGGCCACGATGAGGTTCTGCGCCGATGTGTATTAGAACATGAATGCGTGGCCATAAGAGAAGAATCCCATTGTGGGATTGCTGGAGGACATTATGCAGGGAACGTAACCGCGCGTAAGATCTCAGTCATTGGACTATGGTGGGAGATGATTCACCAGGATTGCATTGAGTTTTGCAAGGCCTGTGACCACTGTCAGTGCCTTGGAAAACCTGGAAAAAGGGATGAGATTCCCTTGCGCCCCATCGCCAGCACAGAACCTTTTGAAAAATGTGCAATATATTTTGTCGGACCAATCTCACCAGCTGCGCGAAGGACTAACTCATAGTATATTATTACCTGTACTGATTATCTGACAAGGTGGGTAGGGGCCACACCCACTAAGGATTGCACCGCAGCCACGGCTACTAGATTTTTTTGGGAAAACATTATCAGCAGGTATGGATGCCCATTAAGTTTAACAAGTGATAGGGGAACTCACTTCTTAAATTAAACCATCAGGATTCTATTGGTAGAATTCACGATAGCCCACCATAAGACCACCCCTTATCACCCTCAGGAAAATGGGACTGCAGAGGCATTTAACAAAATCCTTAGTCACACATTAACTAAGATATGTGATGTGGGTAGGTAGGATTGGGATGACAAGGTATCAGCAGTTCTTTGGGCATACAAAACAATGTATAAAAGGTTGAACAAGGCCACACCATTTCAACTGGTGTTCAGTGTGGAGGTTGTTTTACTGGTTGAATTTATGCTACCATCGCTGCGTATAATGCACATATGAGGGTTGGATGATGAACAAGCATTGGAAGAAAGAATAGATGAATTGATAAATTTGGATGAAAGGTGCTCACTAGCAAGATGGAGCCAAACAACTGAAAAAGCTAAGCAAAAGGCATGACATAACCACCATATTAAGAACAAACAGTTTGAGGTTGGCCAGATGGTATTGCTCTATGATTCAAAATTTCTACACCATCCAGGAAAGTTGAAGGTGCATTGGTTGGGTCCTTATGTAATTTCATACATCCTTGATTCGGGCACGTGCCAGTTACAAGTGCTGGATGGAACAAAATTACTTGGACACTTCAATGGGAGTAGGCTGAAGCCCTACTATAAATAATGCTTCTTGGTGTTTGTAAATAAGGCAATTTTGCCAGCTAGCTTAGATTTTCCTTTTATGCTTTTCCTTATTTGTATTTCCCTTTCGTGTTGTTGTTTTGTTTTGTGCCTTGGGCGCCAATAACCTTATTACTTTTTAAACTTATGAATGTGCAGAGGACCACACATTGATTTAGTGTGGGGTGAGGTGATAAAGGGAAGCATGGAGTTATTCTGCCAGAGGATTAGGTTGGTAGACCGTTTGAATTGGCCCTGTTGAAAAGATGCATTAGGAGAAAAGAAGGCAGATAGTTGGCAAGATAAGGTTACATTGGAAATCCACGTACAAAGGAGAAAAAGTGCAAAAACATGAGGTAGGCGAGAGCAAGAATCATGAGGATGGAAGAGTTGCCTTTGGCACTGGTAACACACATGTAAGAGTCTTCTGTCAAGATGGATTGTTTACGTGCCAAAAGGTTGGAAAAGTAAGTTTTTTCGCGCAAGGATTGGGCGCGGGTAGAAGTAGTTTCACGCAAGGATTGGGCGCGGGAGAAAAACTTTTCACGCAAGGATTGGGCGCATAAGAAGAAGTGTTGAAGTCATGTTTTGTTTAAAAACACCACATTAAACATGGTTTTACGGTGGTAGGTAGCCTAGCCTTAAATGCGTAAAAGTGGGAAAAGCTATAAATACAAGAATGGGCAGCTCATTATTTTACTTTGTGAAAATAAGAAGAGCGATTTTCTTTCATGAGCTAGGGTTTCGAGAACTAACTCGTGCGAAGGAAAATCCTAAAAACTTATGCCCAATCAATTCGTTAGATCTAAAAATAAGAGCAGAAGTGATTCACGGGTGTGAGGAACATTGTGAAGAAGCACCGTGATCAAAGGAAGAAAATCAGATATTAGGGTTTGTGTTCTAGAGCACGGGGCGTGTGAGGAAAACTCTCAAACAAACTCACAAGTTAACCTAGAATGAAAGAAAAGGGTACAATGACAGCCACAAAACCAGTAGGAAAATCGGTAGAACAATCCAAGAAGGGAAAGGGTAAGGGAAAAGGGAAGAAGAAACAAGAGAAAATACCCTTAGATACGAGAAAAGAATGGTATTCGAAGATGGAATACCTGGATGAAGTTTTGCTAGGGCAAGAGTGGGAGTCCCACATAAGACAGATGATCGTGATTGACTACAATCACTGGTCAAGCATAATCGCGAAGGAAATGGTGTTGGAGCTGGTGCACCCAACAAATAAAAGAACACCTGATGGGTTTCCAATCTATAATGACGTGGTTAAGGTAAAAATGGAGAAGGTAGGGCTTCTCCAACTTTACGAGTTGCCATATTTCGGGAAGCCTGAGCAGTTATACCAATGGCTGATGATGCACGTACACGAAGACTTCTTCTACTTCGCAGGGCACAAAATTTGCATAACTCCCCAGTTAATTTCACACTTCACAGGCCTAGCCTGTGCAGGGGATGCACTCATAGATGACCTCCAGGATGAGGAGGCAATCAGGGAAACCATAACATCCCAGGAATTGAAGAAGGGATCAAGGTACTATGACGTTTCGGATATCAGTGATCCATTGATGAAGATGGTCGTGTACCTTGTCTCCAAGCTTAATGGACAAGAAAGGTGGACCCAGGTGAGCAAGCCCTAGATGAATGTCTGCAGGAAGGTCGTGGAGGGCTCCATATACAACATCTCCCAGTACATAACAGATGAAATCATAAGCAGCGTGGAGAACAGGGGAAAAATCCTATTTGGGAACATTCTGTTGACAATTGTGATCTCAGAAATCGGGGGGTGTCAGATGCTTTTGACAAGTTCGTGTGGGAATACCCTATTAAAGACCCTTCGCCCACGGATAGATTCTAGAAATACACATGTGAATCAATGACAAGGGTACACAAGGCACGCTTAGAAAAATGGTATAAGCGCCTGAGGAACGCATTCAGGGCTAAATGGCAGATCCCGGAACAACTCCCCGTGGCAACCAAAGGAGAAGCAAAGTTCGCGGTCTACCAGCACTTCATCATTGGTAGGTTGATCTTGGTGGATGGAAATTGGAGTCCATGGTGCAAACTCCCATTCTTGTTTACTACCCAATTTTTCCAAGCGGGGGTAAACAGATACAAGGAATCAAAGAAATTAAACCTGGAGTTGTCCACCCTTGATAAAGAGCATAGGGAAATGAGAAAGAAGCTATTCTACCCAGAGAAGCGTGCATATGTTGAAAGATATGTGTCACAGGATGTGCATATTATAAGGTCGTTGACCTTACCTATTGCTGGGAGCAATGCCGCAAGGATCTACCTACGCATAAGGCCAAAGTTTGACAAGGGCATGTACGTGGAAAATGAGATATCCATCCCGGACGACCCTATGGGAAGAAAGAAGCCAGCGCCAAAGCGCAAGGAGAGGGAAGAGGAGGAAGAACAAAGGGTAGTGGAGAGGCAGAATGTAGATACCATGGGGCTAAGTAAATCGTCTGGAAGAAGAGGAGAATGGTGGTCAAGGAGAAGACCCCAGAGCCTACGAAGCCACCATCCCCCGACGAACCGTCAGATGAAGAGAGGACAACATCCCTGACTCTAGAGTTTTCTGCAAAGGAAGAAGAACAAGGGATGGAGGAACAAGATTCTGAATATACAGACGACCCAAACACCTATATAGGTGAGAAGGATGATGATGAAGGGGAAGAGTTGGAGGTGAATCAGGAACCTATTGATGTCCATGATTCGGAGGGAGAGGGAGTAGAGGATACAAATGATGCTTTCATCTATATAAGGAGGAAGGGCACCTAAGGGGAGGAAGGCATGTGGAGCAAAGAAAGGAGTGAAGGGGCAAGTACTAAGGGGTCATATATGCCCAAGCTCACTCAGGAGGAAGTAGATGAGAAAGCGAAAAGGGAGGCAGAGAAGATAATTAATACCTTGGTTGAAGAGGAGTTGGAGCGCAGCGGCGTGAGCTCATACTCGGTGAGTTCAAAGAAGTGCAGAGGGAGAAGAGTGTGGGTAGCACAAAAGGCCCAACTTTTTTAGTAATTATTCCCAAGGGCGTGCACACGGGAAGTAAACGCGCGGAAGGGGGAAGAACAACGATGGGATACATTGATGACCCTAACAAAGTTTTGCGCATGCATTTCTAGAGTACCGTGCCCACCAAGGTGCTCACTACCATGGAGTCCTTTGACCCTGAGGGTGGGTACCCGTGCACAAGGAAGATGCTATCATGGGCGTTTGACTCCCACCTCAACGAGCCTGAGTTAGAAGTTAACCAAGGAGCGGTCTTAGCGTTGTCCGAAGGAAAGGGGGACAACCCCATTGTAAACACACAGCAACTATCAGATGAGAAAGTGTGTAACACACTCAACAAAGTCTTTGTAGAAATTGAGGTTAGGCTATTTTGCAAGAATGACAGGGTTAAAGTCTTGGAGGACCTGTTGGAAAAGAGGAAGGATGAAGTAGTCAAGCTAACAAAGGACCTCATCCTTGAGAAATTAATCAGCACTCAACTACAGAGGGAGCTTCAGCAGGAAAAGGCCAGGGTATGTGAAGTTTCCAAGAAGGTGGAGCTCATCTCCCAAGCTATTATCATGAAGCACCCATACATTAACCCTCCCACGTAAAAGTATGGATCCTCCCTGGAATGCCTAGAGGCCTTGACTCAGATCCTCACCATGGAAAAGGTAGCCTTTGGCCTTGGAGTCAACAAAGGAGGTAGCTACGTGCTTGGAGAAGGGAGGACAAGCTAAAGGTCATCGCACTCATGGTTGAATAAAACAAGGTTCTCGCTGATGTAAAAATAGCTGCACAAACCACAGAGATCACCTATGACCATTGCGTGGATCAAGACAAGGTGACAGGCATGCTACTTGCCAGTGATGAGGGCCGAGTTGAAGGACTTCAGGGAAAAGAATAAGGGCAATAGATCTAAGCAAGAAAAGATCCTAGCTGAAGTGGAGAAGAATTCTGAAGCTATTGAAAACCGGTGAGTCTCAATCAAAACCTAGCTAAAAGAGCTATATAAGGTCATCGCGAGGAAGATGGATGCCCCTAGAGGATCACACCAAGGAGCTGGAGACTGTGGTGGAGACCATTAACATGAAGGGGGAAGGGTTAACCTTTGACGAGGTGAGCACCTTGGTCGGTAATATCTGCACTAGAGCACAAGATGAAGTCGGTGCTTGGAGTACACTAGAGGCTGACCTGTGGCAAAATTTTCCCTTTCTTCTTCTTTAGGAAAATTTTTCCCTCTATTCTTTCTCTCCCCCCCATTCTTTATTCTTTCCCTCCATTCTTTCCAAGGCAAGGCCTTGCATTTTTGTACTGCATTCTTTGAAAAGGTTCCTGAGGGCGGAGAACAGGTGAAGTGTGGGGTAATGTTGGGACCCATCTATAGCTTCCAAATATTAAAGGTGTTGTTGGTGTCGAATCACAGCACCCCTGGGACTCTGCAACTCGATGGGTTGCAGAATCTCAGTGCGATTGCACAACATGGAGCTTTTCCCAAGTGTGGGACCTTGCGAAATCGGAAAAGCTCTCCGGATGAAGGCCGGTTCCTATTCCTCTATTCAGATGCACACGTAAAAAATGCAGAGGTCTACTCAAAACCTAATCTAATTTTTCAAGGAGACAGGGGGAAGAAAATGCAGAAAATAAAAAACCTAAACTAACAGAGGTGATGCACCGAGGAATGAAGAACACATGTCTTGCCAATAAACACAGACCCAAAAAAAATGTAATGCAAGATCATGCACAGATAAACCAGATTTACAGTGAAAGGATCAAGAAGATGCAAATAAACACTGAGAGGGTTGATAATCATCCACAGACATGCATTAATTTTCTCCCAAAGATTGATACAACACACTGCAAAATGCCAAGAGGCAAAGCTGCATTACAGTTTTAAAATGGGAGGTTTTAAACTCCACAGATTCACCTGCCAAAGAGAAGAAGGGAGGGGCAAAACAAGAATGTCCAACCTTTAGAAAGAAGCCCCTCCTTAACAATTTATAGGAAGAATGAGAGAGAGAAGAGAGAGAAAGTCCAAATCTACCCCAACCACCTCAGGTTGTATCTAATTCATCTCATTATGGTGGTAGGTGAGGACCATATCAAACCCCAAAAGTGGCAAACTGTATTTTGCATTTTTAAGAACTTGTTCCCACCCAATTAAAGATATCCAGTCGTAGTTAGGTAGAGGACGCCGTAGGCTTTCCGAAAAGTCCAACCTTGTGTGAATCGGAGCTCCCAGTCAAAAGTTATGGCCATCTGAATATCTGGGTCAGGGTCTGCTTCCTGTCAGCGCTCAGAATGTTGCGCCTCCTGAAGGTGCACCTTGGCTCATCCATATGCATGTTGAAAATCCTTTTTCGGGTGCCAAAGGCGCAAATATGTTTGTGTCGACAACCCTTTTTGTGCGCCAAAGGCGCATTCATTTGCATGTCAACACTCTTTTCTGTGCGCCAAGGGCGCGTCTATTTCTATGTTGACATCTTCTTCTGTGCGCCAAGGGCGCATTTACATTTGTGTCGACATCCTCTTATGTGCGCCAAGGAGCAACTTTTTCCCTGTTGACACTCATTGTTATGCGCCATTTCCGTGCGCCAAGGGCACATCCTTTACATTGTCGACATCCATTTCTGTGCGCCACTTTCCTGCGCCTTGGCGCATACATTCCTCATGTTGACACTCATTGTTATGCGCCATTTCTATGCGCCAAGGGCGCATCCATTTTGCTGTCGACACTCATTGTCGTGCACACCCTTTTATGCGCCATGGGCTGAGGTTTGAATTTCTTTGGTTTCCATATTCTTCCGCTTGTCTATATCTACCCGGGGGGAAGATATATACAACAGGTGTGTAGGCTCCGCACGACCGGAGGAAGTGCACAAGTGAAGGCGCGCAAGGAAAAATTCAAAAGGGGTTCTTAGAGAACCAAGGACATGCACCTCGTGAAGCAGAATTTGGGACTCAGCTATTTTCGACCTTTTGGATAGAACACATGAAGAACGTGTTCCATTTGGATAAGGTTACAACCTGGCGACAGGGTGTCCTGGAAGGAATATACCTTGCAATAGGAAGATCCAAAAAGCTAATCATGACATGGAGAGGCATGCGCCTGGGGCGACCCACACCTTGACATTTGGGGGCCAGATCTGAGGCTGCAGAGGAGTTTGTTAGAGCTTATATGCCTATTTATACATGTGCCCTTGGCAAAAGAATAGAGACACAAGCAAGGTAGCGGAGCTCTACAGAATTACTACGAGAACTATGGGATAGAAATGGGTAGATTATTCTAGGAAGGATGTAATGAGGGAAGGGGTAATGAAAATTTTGTTTTTTGAGCATACATGTATGGACCCCAGATATGGTGTTATGACCATGGGTCTACCTCTCTATGATGCTTTGTAGTAAGACTATGAGTGAATATGATAAGGTTACCACTATGTTTGTATTAAGATATCCTTCCTGTATTATCTGCATGTTTCTACTATGCTTTTGATCTTATATAATCATGAACCTTACTTGAATGTTAGTCCTAATTATGGATTTACAACTTCCTAGTTTCTAGTTAATTCTGTTGCGCACTTTGTTTCTATTATGACTAAAGGGGTGTAGAAGCCGTTCTGAGCTCTATAGCTTTTCATGTCTATTAAATCACTAAGTCAGAATCATGAATTATGCCTTCCACTAAACTCGCATAAAAGAGAGACTCGGCTCTCTCTCGCATGCCTCGGGTGAGCGCCCAACGCCCGCTGGGTGATAGGCTGGCGTGCATGAGGTTCCCTTGTTCTTTTTGGGGTGTAAAAATGACTACAACGATGTATGTGGGCTTGCCTCCTAGCAATTATATTTTTTTAACTATGACTTTGGACATTATATATAGTTGGATGATTAGCATTGTTGTGTTGTGCTGATGTTATGCGATATGTGATGTGATGATTTTCATTCATATGTAGTTTTTTATTTGTATTACGTAAATGATTAAAAATGGATGATGGTGTTGATTAGGACATAGATATATAAGTAATGTGGGAAAATTAGATTGTATGTATGAATAAAAATGTGATAAATGGAAATAGATGTATATATGGAATGAATAATGTGATTGAAATGGTTGTAAAAATGTATGTTATTGTGTGTAAGCATGATGAAGAAGGGGGAAAATAAGATCGATGCCCCCAACATATGTGTAAAAATATGAGTTTCATTTATATAATACCCCTCAATTATCAAGAATGAACCATAGAACAAGAGTGTGTCATCAGGAAATGGTTTGATAATGTATGCTAGAAAGATAAATCAATGAAGTGTGTAGTTTAAAGATGAAGTGGGGTTCTTGTTATAAAAGATCCCTCAACAGTCATGTAATAACCCTAAGAACATGAGTGCGTCATTAGCTAATGAGGTGATAAAAATCACCTACCAAAGATGAAGAGGGCGACGAGAAATGGTGGAAGCATGTGAAGTGGTAGTAGCATGATTGTATGAGCCAAAATGAATTTTAGATGAGATGGTGCCAATGATGGGAGATGCAGTGATAAGAAACATGGATGCCAATGGCTTAGGAAGATAATGTGTAGTAGGAAAATTGTGCGTCGAATGAGATGATGCAGCGATAGATGAGCAAGGTGGAGGTCGTGCATGAATGATGACTTTAGGCGGTGGACGAATGATAACCTTAGGACTGGGAGGAGGATACAAGTGAACCAAAGTAGTAGCATGCTTCTGAAGAATCAAAGAAACATACCTCTCATGAGAGAAATAGCCAAAGGAAATAACACCCCTATCTTCTAATTGTTGTGATTTGTCATGAAGAGTGTAACAATCATTGTCATGATGGCCATTGATGTGGTGATAATTGCAATAAGGATGATCACACCTTCAATGTAAGTGATGAGGAGGAGGATGTTGATTAGAAGGCAAGTGAATTAATCATTTATCAAGTAGAACACATAAGAAACCATGAGGCTTAGCAGTATGCAAGAAATCCAATGGCTCCCAAGGATGGGATGCAGAAGACTTAGGTGGAGAGCAATGTGGTGGCAGAGATGGAGGACTCTTATTCGGTGGAGGGGATGGAAAATTCTTGTGAGGTGGTGGATATGGAGACCTTAGTGGATGCTTGACAGATGGAAGAGGAGAAGAACTAGGAGATGATGCAACAATAGGAGTAGAAGGAGAATCTATAACATGTGTAGCAATCAAATATTTTTCTAGATCCATAACCTTATAGCATAAAAGTGTAAATGATTCACGTGTATCATATTGGAATCATTATTTTAAAGCAATAATCAAGCCATGACAAAATATAATTTTTTTCTCTAGATTAATAAGTTGAAATACTAATTGATGCATGCAAGAATTGAAGAGTAAAATGTAATCTAGAATAGGTTATTTCTTTCCTTGATGCAAGCTAGGTAAGTGATCATATGTGTCACTAGGACCATTGCTAATCATAAAGCGTCTAAGAAAAGAATCTTCCATTTCACAATATGTACTAATAGATCTAAAATGAAAATTAGTGTACCATTAAAGAGCATCATCGACAAGACTCTATGACATAAATCTTTTAGCAATAATTGATTGTTCAAATAAGAAGCCATAGCTAGAAGATAAATGCTTAAGATATGGATATGGATTGTCAGTGCCATTGAAACATGAAAATTTAGGCATAATGAAAATCCTTAGGAAATTTTGAATTGTTATTTTTCATTGGAATATGGGACTCCCAGGAAGTAGATTTATTATCAATAGAAGCATAATAGGCTTTTATTTTAAGAATGAGAGATTTAACTTGAGATTGTAATTGGCCAACAACATGCATGTGTGACAAAATTTCATGTGAAGGAATCGTAGAAGATGTGAGAGGTACATTGAGAGGTTGAAGCTTACCATTATGAGTGATCATGGGAATGTGAGAATAAGAAGTGGGAGATGAATATTCTATGGGAATGCGAGATGTAGATGCAAAGGAAATAAGAGGCGGCATACTAGGATAAATGGAAAAAGTAACATGAATATCATCGAGAGAAGAATAAGAGGAAAAAGGTAGAGAAGAACATGGAATATTATAAGAAACCATAAGAGGTGAGCCAGTAGGAATGGAAGAATCGTCATGAATGCCATCAGAAACAAACTTAGGAGTAGAAAAAAGTAGAGTGGAAAATTCACATTCATTAGTCTTAAGAGAAGTAGAAATTTTGTCACAAATATGTTCGTGCTCTGAAATATAATCATTACCACATAAATTTTCACATGCAAGTATTTCATTAAACGAGTCATCAACATATAGAGAAGTAGTGATAAGAACTATCATAAGATATATATTTATAATTAGTAGAAACAAAATCTCAGAAATAGGAATAAACATTAGATACAACTTGACATTCATCCTTACTAGTATGAGAAACAACATTATGCGCATGTACATTTTCATCATTAGAAAGTATCATGATTTTTAGCATATCAGTAGCACAATCAATACCAAACATATAATCGATAATAGGATCATCAAGAATTGTCAGAAAAAATAGAATAAGGTGGAGTAGCCTTGGTTCCTATGGAATAACAAGAATTACATCCATAAAATAGTTCTCTCCTTAGAAACAATGTTGACGGTTAGAGTTGGTAAAACTAGTAGGAATTTTATGTTCATTGGCAATCAAGCAATATATGTGAACATTGTCATCAAATTTAACATTTCAATAAAGAACAAGACGCTTCAGTTCTTGATAACATCATCAAGGATAGGGTTTACAACTCACATGATGTATAACTTTCGTAGGAGAGGATGATCTACTTTAATCCATTAGGATTTAATGGATCTTACCGAAATGAGTTATACGAGAGGGGTACACCATAATGATTTAATAAAATATGAATTAGTCATTATTAAATCTACTTTTATAAGTGACTGTAATTATGTACAACATTATACAATATACTAAGCACCTCTAAAGATGTAACTATGCACGCAAGTGAGAGAGATAGGGAAATTATCTAATTTTTTACTTATCCTGAAGTATAGCTCGAACCAAAAAAACTAATGAATATGATGGGACAGAATGTTGGAAACACTTGATATAAAATCTGGAACGTGCAGAACATGGCCTGGAGATGGGGAACTTGGGCTAGGATGGGACAATGGCGCTTGGGCGTCATCGACACCTTCTATAGGTACATATGACTGTGCATAGTGGGTAAAAACCTTATTTTTATAGTGTCACTAGGGTTTCACTATCCATTTTTTGTTGATCACTTATGGGTACCTCTAGAACATCTCCTAGTTTCGCTGAGTAATTTACAAATATATATAATATCCTGTAAAACCCCCAAACTACATCAAATCATAAAAAAGAAAGATGTAAATGGGGAGTCAGATTGACCCAGGCGGTCACCCAATAGAATGATCATATGACCGAGTGCTACAGTACATCTCAGACTCCATGTAAGTCTATGTGTGTGTGTAGAATTGTGTCCTTAGGTTACCCTCCTGCCAATGATGCCAAGATAGCGGGTTGTAGCTATATAGAATGAAAAATGAGTGGATGGAATTCAAAAACTTACCCTTCCTATGTAGTGTATGCAGAGTAATAAGCCTAAAATAGTCCCTTTGATAGTATGTAGATAGATAGCCCTTGATAAATTGATTTCCCTTATAAAGGTATGTATGTTGTGTTTATATAGGGATCTATTGTTTGAATTTCGACACTAGTGACACGACATGATGACTAGGACCTCGGGATATGAATAAGAAATCTGAAAATGCCAACCAAAAATATCAAAACTTTGAAAAAAAAAAAGGGGACAAGATCACCCAAGATGGACATGAGCGCTATGGGCGCTAGTGTCCAGTCCTGGGTGCTAGTGTCTTGAGACAACTGATGAAAAATGTGAGAATACTGACAGACATGGATCCTTGTGACCTGACCAGAGATGTGTGTAGAAGTGTCAAATGTGAGAGATAAAAATAATAGAAACAATCAAAGCAAATGGAGGACTAGAAAGTGTGTCACCAGTGAATACTTTTATTACTCAAGATACATACGTAAAACAACATACTTGGTGGAATTTTAGAATAGTAGTATGTGCGTGATTTTTGTGTCTACAACTCCCATCCTGTCTAGAGAGATAAAGAATAAAAACACCATCATTTTACACAATTGGTGGGTTTTTTTTTGTCATTTCTACCATTATATTTAGTGGAATTCTCATTATACTCATAGATTTATGCGTTGATTGCTTCAACGAGGTGATCATTAATACCATTGATGAAGAGAACTACGTTTACACACTCTCGATCCATTATAGGGGTAACTCTAAGAATGAATTTTTTGAAGCGCTTAATATTTATAACAGTGAGGCTTAGGAAGGATTACTATTATTAGAAGTGGGTCTTCCCGGGTGTCAAAATGGAATTAAAATTAGTCTCAAAATTTTATGTTTTGTAATGTAAGGATTTGCTCCAAATTTCAAAGGATTTCAATAGCCAAGTTTTTTTGTAGATCTGAACAAACATCTTTTTAGGATGAATTTTTCAAATAGATGTCAAAATTTATATAGAGTATCAATGGAAGCATGTAAATACTCTTTTTAAATTTTTTTTGTATGAATCTATAGTCCAAGTCTTATGGCGAATGGACATGGCATTTGGGAGATATGAACAAAAGAAGTTTTTGGCATGGAGGATGTTTGAAGAAATTTTGGCAGCATACCACTAGAAATGAGGGAGGGGAAATTTAAAAATGATCTCAAAATGGTTAAGGGTTGTATTAAAATGATTCCCCCCTTTTCAAAATTATTTTTCCTCCCATTTGCACACCTTAACTCAACTTAGACTCAAACTATCTTAACCCGGGTCAGGTGGAGATTAGAGGTGTGGTTGCACTCGAAAAAATAGGGGTAAATGGGATAAAGTGACATCCATCTCTCCAAAATATTCCATGGGTGAATCTCTCATGAGGAGGGAGCCAAAATTTGTGAAACATGTGATTTTATAACACCTCCCTAGAACCCAAGTTATCACTTTTTAAGTGTCCATAGGGAGAGTTCATTTTTTCCACTGTGTTCCCTTAGTAGTTAGGAAAATGGGGAAAAATGGACATCACGTGTTAAAAATGTCATCATATGTCCATTTATAATGAAAAATCAATCAAAATGAGGTGTACGAGTTTAAAACATGTTTCTAACCACTTAAATTGTCACTTAAGTGACAAAGATAGCTCCTCCATAGGGGGAGCACACTTTGGTTTCCCTCATTTCCCCTTGCACTGAGGTACAAAGGGACAAAGTGATATCAGGCCTCCAAAACCCCGCCCAAGCTTCTTGGAATGTTGATGTCATCACATGCAACATGAAAATAGACTAAGGAGTGAAATTGTAGGCCTGGGAGAAAGACATGGAGTTGTGAGGGCCAAATTTATATGATTTTGACTCTAAAGGACCTACTAAATCTAGTCCCAAAATTTTAAATACCCAATTCAGCTTGTAATTTTCCTTTTAAGTCCATTTTCCACTTTTTTCCTACAAGCGTACCCCAGTAAGTTGAGTTGCCATCGGGGGTCCAGAATGACTATGAAAAAAATAAAACATATGGACCATGAGTAGGTTCAAATTTAATCCACTTTCACCCTTTAGTTAGGTTCCTAACTCTTGCTGAGGTATCTGAAACCCTTCGAGAAAGTTCCACCTTGTATAAATACTCATGTTCCACATTGATGGATAGTTTTCTGCATTTAATGCTCTCATAATTCCATCTTGATTATTACACCATGAGGTAGTATATGTCATCTTTCCAATTCCTATGATATAAGCTCCCAACACTTCATGAGGCTCCCGAAACCCTTTCGAACAAGGTGACTAGCTCATTTGAAACATGATTTTCTCGGTGCCTTGCCCAAAAAGACCCTGTTTTTCTTAAATTTTTCCTAAGTTAAATTATTTGCATATAATCTTCCTAAAATACCTTGGAAAACTTCATTTATCTCTCATAAAACTCCCAAATTATTTAAATTTTCCTTGTAATCTTTCAGAGGATGTTCTCCAGTGAAAAAAAAGACCAAAAATAACCCTTTTGAAGCCTTCGAGAGCACTATTCTTTCATGGATCTCAGTAGCTTCAAGAAAAAAGGTAGGTAAAATTATCTACACATGAAACACACTTGAAAATCATGTTATCACATTCCTCTTGACTACAATGATGGTGACATAGTTGAAGTGTTGGCAGGAGGAAAGGTTTACATTGACTGGGAAATAGAATTTCGAGTGTGGGTTTGGTTTCATGACCAAAATTTTAAATTTTAGATGTTAGAAATTTAGCATGAAAACACCACCATATGTAATACCTATACTATCCAAGTTTCCCTCTACAACCAATGTAGTTTCCCAACTGGGCCACTAGTCCATCATCCCTCTATAGGGATCTCGTATCATTTGTTGCTCTCTTACCTATAACAACCTCCTGAGACATACTATTGGCCTCACTTCTAATCCCATATCCCACTATAGAATCCTCAAGGCATTTCTTTTTACCTATATCGGTGTCCCTATAGGCATATACATTGGGAACTAGTCATATATCTAAGTGTATAAAAGTATAATGGGCCCTACTACCCTTTGTTGCCTAACCTGAATCTTGTATAAATCATGATCTATTTGCACCCACATGGTTTTACCCCAACTAAACTAAATACAAACCCTCTAATGTTTCCCTACATGTCACTAGCACAAACAACATAATTGTTCCATCTACCTTGTGGCACAAGACTCATACCAAAACCATCCCAATGATATCCTTTTAAATATCTGGAATTTTTGCATCATATACGACACTCTATCGAATCATCAAATTCCTTAGGTGATAATCCTCTTTACCCATGGCCCATCATGAAATTTATCTCATCTCTCTCATATCCATTGAAACGTCACAAAACATGTGGACTCCCTGAATTGCTAGCCCTAAAATCACATGAACATCATGCCTATAATATGTTTGTCAACCCTCCACCTAAAGGTGTTGGACCTAATCTCCTATTAGATCAAGAAATTTGGAAGCAAATACACATCTAGTTGTACATGTACCACTTGCATAATGCATTCAAATATGAGGCCTTGTAGCTATGTAATGCCCTACATAGATAACCCCCTTAATATCTTTGGTAACCATGTCATTTCTACAAATCTCCCATAGTTGAATCTTCCATAGAACTTGAAAAACATCAGACAATAATACCCATTACATCTCAATACAAATCTATCATCAAAATAAACAAAATACATCAATTACATCCAAATTCCAAACTTTCCTGCCACATCAGCCTACTAGCAAAACACCATCAACTCCTGAACAATTTTTCCTACTTCCCAATGACATCAATCATACTTGTAGAAGTCCATCATCTATGGTAATAAACCCCCCCTCATTCATTAAACTTGTTATGATGGGTCATCCTAGCATGGTTGGTCCCATCCATTTCAAGGTCCCCGTGAAATATTTTGCATTAATTACAATATCTTAACATGATGACCTCTACATTCAATATTATCCCAAACCCAACTAAACCTCGACCTAATCTACATTTCGACTATCTATAAGGGAAATTTTCACGAGCTAAATTTACATCAACATACATTTTTCCCTTTTCTCCTAGCTACCCATTTTCAATTTACAAAACAACACCTACCATGGTTTTACACATTATGTGACCCATCTTAGCCAACTTGTCTTATGCCTCATACTCTATCCATCATCACTAAAATCACTCAATTAGGGTTATATGAGAGCTCAATTTCTCTTAATCTCAAATTAGTAAAGTAACAAACGAATTTGTCCCTTTACTATTTATAGCAATCCTTATAACTACTTTCATCATGATTCCCTAAAATATTCAAACCTTCGTATCTTTCATACTGAAAAACTTAAAAATATGCCATAAAATGATCCACATTCATGGCAGCAAGCCACTCATTTCGACATACTACACTTCTATCTACCACCTTTTCCCAAAAATTCACATTTTTCATCTTTTTCAATGCTCATATATCATTCCTCCCATGACCCTCCTAGCTAGGTGACTTATGCCTTATTTTATTGATTATCTTCTAGTGTTACATTTTAGTCTTGCTTATTCAAGGCTTTAAGAAGCTACTTCACCCACCACATGCAATCCAAACAACACTAACAAGTAATTATAAGGTAGGTGTATTTCAATTAGTGTTCTTTACAACATTTATTTTCAGTACTTTACTTTCAAGATTTCCTTTCGATTTCATGTTGTATAGCTCTATTTCCAAAGACCATCTCATGATTCATTATTGTGACACATGATGATCTTCGATTGGGGCATATGTATACACCATATTTTTTATGTTTGTTAACCATTTCTTTTACGCAGGGGTTGTTAATCCATTCTCCTCATACATAGGTACCTTGAGGGACCTACTAGGATAGGGGTCTATTTGGAATTGATCATGTGGGCTTGACCAAAGCATTTAAGAGATTTCACTATTCGCCTTAGTCACCCTATAAGTGCCTCGTTTATTCCCTTTTTTACACATTGCACCCATTATGTCTACATATCCCATTATGTCTACCTAATTCTTATTATTGCCCACGATTATCTTTGCTTTTGATCACTTTGGACCTTCTTCATTTACTTTCATTTATCTCTTGGTCTCCATTCCTTATGTTTTTAGCCTTTGACATTAGGGTTTTCCTCAAGGCCGATGCCATCAGCCATGAGACATGGCATTGGGTATATATACTTGACCAAACACTGATTTACAACCACCCACCATTACAACTACTTGCTTACATACAATACTTGCATAATTACTCTTTTGCATTTAGGACACCACGGTGAGTTAGGACTAGAGATCTTCCTTTTGAGATTTCCCCTTCTCCACCCGAAGTGATTCTCTCTTGGTGTTGTCTCCTAGGAGGATTATGCATCAGCAGTCACACACACACTACATGTAAATATATATAGCCCTCTTTAGTCTCTTATTTTTCATGTGTTTGTATGTTGGTCATTCATTGTTATAGATTAGATAGATGTGTGTTTTCTTTATTTTATTACCTTGTCTTATTATTGTTACGCCCCTTGGCTTTATCCACCCCTTGGTTATCCCCTCTTATTTCAGAATCCTAGTAGGATACATGTCTTTATTTTAGTTGCAGGCCTTGGAAACCTATAGCTATCCCAGGGCTAGGGATAATATCCTCTAGATTTACGACATTACCTCTCCATGAGCACCTTTGTATATGCACAGTGTGGTCGGTCTTAGATTGGATCCATACATTTGAGAACCTAGTTGGGAACCTCTCTTTTACTCATCGTACATGTATTTCATCAACTACTAAATACATTAATGTAAAATATTTCTTTTATTTTTGTAAAATAAAGAAAAAAAATTGCTCAATATTTTTTAGCAACTCAGAAATAAGACGACTGTTTTCATACATTTATAAAAAATACTAAGCAACTTAGAAATAATACAATGCTCCCTAACTTAATAGAAATATTTAATTATTAAAAGTACTACAAATATATCAATGTTAAGTACAAATTACCTTTCAATATCTCTCATCATCTACATTTAGAGTTTGTACTCCAACTCCAATACAACCCTTGTTATCAATAGAAACACTAATTGTAATTAATATACCATTGATATAATTACTTGTATATAAATGGAATTATATGTATGGAATAGACCACCATGAATTTGTACCTTTAAATTTTACTTCTAAAGCCCATTTTTTACGTAGGGGCTGCACACATGCAACTAAAAAACGGGTTATAACATGTTTTGGGGTCAACATATTTAGTTTATCCTAGCTTTTCTGCAGATTGGAGTGGGGCCAAAGCTTACCCTAAGTTTTGTACTTTTTGCAATTAAAATCTAACAAAAATGACACGTATCTAATTACATTCTTAGACATGTAAGTTTGTTTTAGCACTCCACTTCTGTCTAAATTTGATGTGCGGGATTAGGGTGAAAAATCTCTCAAAACATCCTTCCTATAGTGCTTCTAAAGCCTTTAAGGACGCGTGCATGCTAGGAGAGAAATTGGCCGATGATGTTACTCTTATTACGGAACATGAGTTTAATTTTACCCTCCATGTAATTTAACTTTCTTTTTAAAAAACTAAAATAACATGAGTTTAATTTCAAAATACCCTCCTTCCCATGCTACATATACACCTATGAGTGGACTTATCTATTATGTATTGGCCAAAAGAGATAGTCACTCTTATGATTTATATGTGATAGTGGTTAACGTCTTTCAAATGTTGTCAACCATAAAATATTTACAAAAAATTTAAATAATTGTCATTTTATACTTGTATATATAAAATATGTATATTTGATATTTTTGTATACACATTATTCATGTTTTTAGCTAAAATACTTGTGAAATATTGAAATGAATGAATCTAACTTACATATTTAATATAGGAACACTATTTTTTTATATAAATTATATTGATATGCTTAAATGTATATTAAAAACAATTTAAATAAAGGTAAGGTTCATTTTTTAAAAAATTACTAAAAATCATTGAGGTGGACTAATTTATATTAATATGGCACAAATTATAGTTCAAATGCATGCATCATATTCGATGAGCTAGACTAATTTATAATAATAGTACACAGACAATAGTTCAAATACATACATTATGTTCGTTAAGGTAGACTAATTTATATAAACGATAGTTCAAATGCATCTATCACGTTCTTACCCACTTTGAAAAATTTATAAAAAAATGTACTACTTAACTTGGTTTATGTAAAGATGATTATTAATAATAATAATAATAATGGTTTTTACAGTCCACGATGCTGGGCGGCCTGTTTTTGGGTCTACAAGCGGCTTATAGTATATGGGACTACCTTGTACTCACGTGCAGGAGGCAACTAACTTTGCTACAAACAAGGCGTACATACCCTACCCCCTGCAGGATTTGAACTTGTGACCTCTATTTCAAGAGCACATGTTCTTCACCATTAGGCCAACTCAGGATTAAAAATGTTTAGTGATGTATGAATAATAATGGTACTATTTTGAATGTTTTGAAGATGAATGTGAAAAAATTACCGTCGAGTTGATTGGTTAACTTTGTGGGTAGGGAAAGTTGTCTCATACAAAACCTTCGCATACTTTTACATTAAAAAACATTGATATAGGGAAGTAGATTTATTTAATTTTGTTGTTATTAGAAAAAAAAAAAAAAAAAATCAATGGTAAATGTTAATAATGAAATATTTGTTGCCTTGTACAAAACATGACAACTGTCTCAATTAATTTGCAAGGAAATAGCGCCAAAAATTAAATACATGCGTTTTAAAAATGTAATTTGTTATCCCAAAACAATCATACAATTCCACGGCCACGTTTCTAGTTTCAAATTAGAAATTGATTAAAGCAAAGTATAATTATTTCAATTAATGACTAAACAACAAGTAGTAGGCATTACTTACAAGGTCAATGCGTTTTGTTTGACAATTGAGGATAAGGCAAAGTACGTACTTAGGTATAATTTGTTTTCAACAGAAAAAACAGAAATTCGAAACAAAAGTATGTAGTCATATAGACGTCACATGGTGGGCATAAAAAGAAAGCGTAGGTGTCACGCGTAATAATCCAACTGTAACACACAACAATCAGTATTTGGCGTTTGTGAATTTGAGTAGGTACCTAGCTTACGACAAAAGTGGGGGGCTTTTAATATTATTATTAATATTTGATTGGGAGGACAAGTACAAGATGAATGTCCACTACATCCACAACTGAATTTGCCGTCACAAACGACACCGCGCCTTTCCTTGTCACCTTTTTAACTTTTTCATAAATTAATTTTGACTCATCACCTCTTCTCTTCTTTCTTCTTTCTTGTGTCGGTTAAGTACTTAGGAAGGTAAAAATCAAACGAGTCCCAAGGTTTTATTTGGCCCGTTACTATTCCGTTTTCTATGTCCATCATTATAACATCAAAATTAAGTATTCGGTTTATGTATAGAAAAAGACATAAGTTGGCGGGTCCCTCCCTCCATTGCAATATTACAACTAGCAATGGCCCTTCTGTGCACTTCAACATCGCGTGGAGCAAGGAATAATATGTTCCATCCAGGGGTTAAATTTGACGGCCGTTTAAACGTTTTTCATGATTTTAGCTGTAAAATATTTGCAAATCTTTTAAATAACCGTCACAAGCAACTTTCATATTTTAAGTATGACCGTCATTTTTGTATAAATATATACATAAAGTATATTAATATATATTAAAAATAATTAAGTATATATAGAATAAATTTGTTTTATTAACACTATAAAAATAGCATTATTTTACATTTTTGAAGGACAATATTTTAAAATGATCATCACCTAAAAATTGTTTGACAGGCATAGGTGGACGTCAAATTTACCCCCCAGTTCCATCATATTTGTAATGTTAATAGTATTTTTAACAATGTTAATCATTTAACATGTTTTATATATAGTACTGAGCTTGCAAACATGAGGTTGTTCTCTTAACGAGACAAATAATATAATAATGTAATGTCATTTTTGTCTTTTTCTTTTTTGATTAGGTAAAAGAGTTAGATTTTGAAAGGATTTCAACAAACCTTGTACAACCAAAAAAATGTAAGACAATAAGAACCTACTTGCCACAAAACATCAAGAAACGGGATCAAAACATGTTGATCTAACTATTTGAACATTTTTTTACCAAAATAACCTCAAAGGCTCAACTCTTCTTTATTTCCTATGCTTAAAGTCTAAACTCAAATGCATTTCCAATTTGAAAAAGAAAAAATGACTTCTACCCTTATTCATATCCCACTTCGATCTATGATTGTTCACATGGGTGATCCTTTTACATCTCCTTCTACTAAACTTGCGATGGTACACACAATTCCCTTACCTCCAAACAAACTTAACATTACACATCAAGTACGATCCTTTTACCCTTATCATTACTTGTAATCATGAACAATTTCATCTTAATTTTATCATTGACATCAACTGAAAAAGCTTGGGTAGAAGTATAATTAGTGAAAGACTCCCTTTCCACCTCAATATTTGCTAACATGTAGACATAAGTATTTCCTTCTCTATAAGTGTGATTAACCTTAACCTCTCCAAAATCCTTGAGAATATTGATGCATTCTTCCATCTTGTTACAGATAGCCCAACTGGATTTATAAATACCTTTGATACGATTGGCAATGTTTAAAGAGACCCCCTCAATAATGATTTTACTAACTTTAGTTCTCTTTGAATATTTTTCTATTTTTAATAAAGTTTCCATTATTACCAATGTGTTTCTACAGTTCTAGGCCAAAGAAAAAAAAGTTCGCTTGGCGGTGGAACATCTGCAAACTTTCATTGAGTAATGGGGCAACACCACCATGTGTCATCAACTAGGAAGGACTTGATCACTCTCAAATTTGTTCTCCCCCTCAAGGTCATGGCCATGTCTTTCTCTTTTGCTTCTCACACAGTAGATGAAGAAGCTACACCCCTTCTCTTGGCCACCTTCTCCCTTTTAAGGGGGTGGTGGAGGAAAGGAATTTAATCAACTTAGTGGTGGTGTAAGTACTAGTGGTGTTGGTGGTGCAAGCGGCAATGGCTGGAACGGTCCTCCCCTTAGTGGCGATTGTGGTGATGGTGGCTCTAGTAATAATGGGTGGGGGACTTCTACGTCGAACATTTTCCCTTTCCTTTCTCTTGTTATCTCCCCCACACATGAAAAGGAAAAAAATAAAGATGGTTGGGAAGAGGTCCTAAACCAAGAGCCTTATGAAGGTAGTGGGTGCGGCGAAAATTCTTCTAGTCCGCCACCACCTTTTTTAGCGGATTCCATGTTTTTCGCACAGGGGATTCACTTTGTAAACTTATGTCCTATCACGTGCATTTGTAGGATTCTAAATAATACCCATATCTCTAAATCTACATCTCAATCTTCTATTATTAATAACCCCACCCAATCATCTTTACAATTATAAAGTACCCGTTATTTTCCCATATATCTAGATTACCCTTTTTCCCTCTAACATAATACCACTTATTATTTCCACCACTTAAGTGTTGGAGTTAATGTCTTACATTTTCACAAAAATTATTTATATTTTATTAAAACCTTGATCAAATTCATATTGGACTCGAAAAGTACACATCTTCATTATATGTAATTTGATATCTCTCTTCCTTTCTTTTCTATAGATAAATTTTCCACACTAATCAAACTTTTTATAATAATACATGAATCATCATATGTGGTTGCATTTTTGTTACTTAAACTTGTAGATCTTCGTGACATCCATTCTCCTTAAAAAGTTGAATTGAATGACAAAAAATATACTTTAGCAATAACACTATGAAGGATGTCTCAGCTATTGAGAGTTATGTAGTGCATTACTTTGGAAAAACACATGAAAATGAAATGAATTTAGGGTTTCTTATACCCCTTTATATGGGGCAATATATTGGGTCCATTTTGAATAATATAAATTAAAACCCTATATGAACTCACGTGATAGGGAATGCTTTGGATTGTGAATCCTTATCGTCACTACTTAATGCATTTCTTTTTATGTTTTTTGTTTACTACCCATTTTTAATTACAAACTCTTTTGATATGTTATATGATTGTTAACAAACTAGTCCACGTGTCGGTTGCTTTCTCGACATGGGCTCAATGTGACTTGGTTTTTTTGTGGTGTACTGCCATACCATCCATATTTTTGGTATGACTAGCTTGGTACATTAATTATATATTAATAGAGATGTTTTTCAATTAAAAAATACATTTTTACTTGGTGACAAATATGTACCTCTTTATTTTTTCTTCCCAATTAATTTGTTTATAGTCATTTGTCAAAAATGTCAAATCTTATATAAATAATTTTATACATGTTTTTTAGGAGTTAAGTGTTACAAAAAATTTAAAAACTATCACATCTAATATCATGGGGGTTTATCTTGGTAAGGTGCTACATAATATGTGTGGTCATGTAGAGGTTGATTTCTATTTTTTCTTTTTGTACTAGTATATCAATATAAATAGGGGTGGTAGTGTAAAAGGGTCTTGCTATCCATTTTTGCACCATTGCAAAAATTGAACAATTTGAGTTGTCGTGGGAAAGGAACAAGGACTGTGGAGGAGTTTGAGCATACCGCAAATGATTTGGAAAATCTGCGGCCAAAGGAGAAATGTTGCCGAAGTCTAACAAGGTCATGAATGTTTTTAGCAAGCCGCGAGTAAAAGTAAAATGTGGATTATTGAGTTGTGGAGATTAATTGCTTCACATTAGCATGCTTTACAAACTTGTTGGAATACACAGTAACTGACGTCGGTCAGCTGACTGACATCGGTCACCTGGGGACCGGTATCGGTCAGGGAAAGGAGGAGTCGACATTGGTTAGGGTAACCGACATTGGTTTTTCTGTGCGTGAATGTTTACATTTAACTCACGGGAATTAGATCTAATATTTGTTGTAAAGTTGATCTAATGGTTGTAAATGCATACCTAAGGTTCCCTAAGTTGGTATATGTATAAAGGCATGAGAATTAGGGTTTAGAAGGCGGTGAATTGCATTTGTTGAATGTAAGTTTCCTTAGAGAGAGAGAAAGAGTAGATGGTGAGGAGAAAGCATTGTACATCCTGTGAGGTGTGGAGGATTATAGATCTTCATTGTATTTCCTATGTAAAGTATTGAATAATAAGATTGGTCATTTCTTGATGGACATAGCCCACACTAGGCGAACCACATTATATTTAGTGTTATCTTTCTCTTGTTTATTTTATCTTTTGGTTAAATTCTATGTTTATTGTTGGTATGCTTTAATTGATTATAGATATGTACAACATTGGTTTATGGTTTAACCCCAACAACTAGTATTATAGCTTTGTTTAGAGGTTTTGTGTGTTGATAGGATTTACTCTCAGAGCATTTTCTAATTGAGTGGGAGCACAACAATGGCATAAGATAAAAAATATAGAGTAGAGAAATTTGACGGTCGTAATTATCAATTATGGAAGATGCAGGTGGATGATTATATGTATTAAAGATATTTATATTTATTGTTGGATGAGAAGGCAAGGCCTGCAAAGATGACTGATGAAGAATGGAAGATTCTTAACAGAAAGGCTTTTGGATCTATAAGATTGAGCCCGACAGCATATGTACCTTCGAATATAACAAAAGCAGCAACCACAATAGATTTAATGAAAGCTTTAGAAAACTTATTGTTGGACCCTAAATATTGGCTAAGTACCAAGAGGCGCACACGCATAGGACTAGTGAAAAGAAGGGCACTCAGGGGAAAGCATGTGGGACAAAGGGGTTTAAGAAGGGTTTAAGTGAAACCAGGGCGTGCGCGAGAGGTAGAAAATGGGTTTAAAGGACTTAGTCATATTTGGCATTCTAGAGGCACTTGAGGAAAAGCTTGAGGACCCAACTAGGCATGTTGAGTGGATAAGGTGCCATCCTGGAACCTTGGAGGTCAAGAAAAGGATATTCCCCGCAGGGAATATTCCCAGAATACATCATTACAGAGAGTGGAGGGTTTGCAAAGGGATAAGCATTCACCTATGGAGAACCACATCGACACTTGGCATGTAATCTATGTTTGCAGAAGGCATGGCGATGGGTGTTGATCTCATATAAAGGAATGCTCGAGCCAGAGACACATATATGGGGAGATATATAGATAGATATACAGAGGAGAAGATATACACAGAGATAGATAGAGAGAGGCATAAATACATAGAGTAATGAAGTGCTGCAATAATGTTAGGGTTTAGAGCACTTAATGCTAGAGGGTTGTAAGGGATACCATAAGCATATGTATGGGTATTAGGATCTATAACAAGGGATAAAATGGGAAAGAGTATGGTTAGGATCTCATATCAGGAAGGTTTGCAGGAGATAAGTCTATCATTTAATATATATGGTCTAAGATGACCCTTTTGACTACAATGTAGCTACCAAAACTCTTTTAAATATATATATATATATATATATATGGGTTCGTTATGTATGTCTTGTTTATGGGTGCAAACCCTTTGGATATTTAGAATGTTATGACTTATCATCACTCGGATTTGGTTTATTATACTTCTTACAATGTTATTTAGCTTCTTTGATGCATTAATACGTAGATTTGTTAATTGCATCTTCTACCTTTTAAAGTAAGTGAATGTACTTTTGTTCCTATAAATAATCATCCATTAATGGCGAAACCTTCTCACGAAGCTCACATAAAATAGGGGATCGACACCTGCGCATGCCTCAGGTGAGCGCCCAATTCCAACTGGGTGATAGGACAACGTGGTTGGGGTTAGAAAAAGGTATTAAGGATAAATAAATGACTACATCTTGGTTACGTTGTTGGGACCTCTTTTCGAAGCTATTGTGAGAATGGTATGTGATGACAGAGTTCTTGACCTTGGACAATGTCAAAGCATGGCTTAAAAGCACGGAGGGTGAGTTTTCTCACAAATTTAGTACCGGACCTGAGTTTGATACACGTAAATGAGTAGAAGAACATCTATATCATGAGTTGTGTGAGACCTTCTTTTGTTGTTTTCTAGTGGAGTTGTACGAATGGCTCTCGGCGTATGCATCTAAATCAAGTTGGTACTATAGACCTTGCATATGGAACCAAGATGAGTATCAGAGACTTTATGATGTTGATCTGACTTGGACATGTGTTTTTTATCATTGGTGGAGTAGAGTGTTGATGAGTTACACCTTGGAGTACGCAATTTCTACATATTATTATCTAGAGATTGTTGAGTTTGAGTTCTTGAGGGAGACAAGAGGATTGTTCTTGTGTGTTATCCCTTTAGCTATAAATATCCTGATCATTACACTTAGTTTGGAAGCATTTCCTATGGCTGGTTAAGCTTCTTCTGAGTGTTGGGTGTGTTATCCCTTTAGCTATAAATATCTTGATCATTATAGCCGCAAGGTCCATCATCGGCTAAAAAGGAGAGGGAAGAGAGACGAATCAAGTATAATGAATCTCATGAAAGGTAATTAGATAGACAACTCGAAGTTATAGGAGTGATGGATTTATGGAGGTAGATGTTACGTTAAGGAATTGAGGTTCACGCGAAGCACATGGAACCTAAGAAATTTGTGCTACCCTATCTTGGCAAGCGCAGGAGAGAGACCCCTTCAGCTTCTGATGAGAGCTCATCACTTGGAGAAAGGAGAGTTATTAACGCGCATCTGAATCCACCTAGTGACCAACCCCTGCGCTTAGTTTTCTAAATCCAAAGATAAGCATTACTAACCCAGCTGGTATTGGTGGAAGCAACCGATCAACACCTATGAGGTATAACTTTTCATTCGGTACGTCTATGGATACATAATCATTTCCTTTGTTTGGAGGTGTATTGTCTTGAGCGACATTTAGGCAAAGTACACGTACACAAAGCTTGGGTATCGTGTCTAGAAGTGGTGCGGGACACACATTTGGTAGCGGTGGAATATCACAAACTATTGGCACATAATTCAACGCGATAGTGAGGACACAAGGCACGACCACTTTAGGACCTTTACCAGCTAAGAGAGGTGGATCTAGTGGGTCAGGTGGAATAAGAACTAGTGGACCTGGTGAACCTTGTGGATCTAAAGGATCTGGTGGGTTAGGAGGGACATGCACTGGTGGATCTAGTGGATTTGGTGGTGGAGGCAACATCGGAGGGAATCCAAGTTCTCGATCATGCGGACAAGGGCCTTAACCACCTCAACAAGTATTTTTTGAAATGTCTTTACATCTACCAGATTACAAAGGTGTTGAGGATGCTATAGAGCATATACACAAATGTGAGTTGTTATGGCGTGCGAAGGGGATCACTACTCCGGAACGGAAGGCAAGTCAGTTTGCAACAACATTGCAAGGGCGTGCGCATAGTTGCTACCACAAATATGACCCCCACCAGATAATGGTAGATTATATTGCGCTGCGTAATGCCTTCTTAGCTAAATTCCATATTCCTGAGTTTGAACAGAAGAGCATTAACGCGATGAAGGAGATTTAACAAGGTATGGTAGAGAGTGTGCAGGAGTATGATGCACATTTTAAGACTCTCTTGTCAAAAATATCTTATGATATTCATCCTTTTTAGCATGCCCAATGGTTTGTTGGAGGGTTGATAATGCCCTTCAGGAGAGCGCTTTCGCATAAGACTTTCATAGACTTGTGCGAGGCCTTGGAGGATGCCCTACACACTGAGACTATAGGAAGCGTGGATACTAGTGTTAGTCCTTTTCTTGAAGCTCAGATCGTTACAATGACAAAGAATTTGGAGAAGTTATCTACAAACTCAGCCCATGAGACTCACAGTGGCCTATGGTGCACAGATTGTGAGGTAGAGGGGCATACAAAGGACAGTTGTCCTCAGAGATCGGTACACACCATGATGGTAGACTATGAGATTTTCCACAGAGATCATGATGCAAGTAGGTGTCTGCTGCTATAGCATGTGATCCGTAAGAATGTGTCTTGTTATTATAAGATTTACACCTCCACTACTTGTGACACCAAGGATTGTAAATTGATTGACCATATACATGATGTCATTGATATTGGTGTGCACTAGACCAGTGTTGCAAATAATTCCAAGGATGATGGTCATCACTATGAAGGACACGCGGATAGAGGAGCTAGTGGAAGAAACTTTCGCGGAGGCTTTAGAGGTCGTGGAAATCGTGGAGGTGGAAGAGGTGAATTCCCTCGGGGAACCTGTTATAACCATGGGTCCACGAAGAATTACAAGTGTGAATGTCCTGACCTACTACAGTGCTCTTGGTGTGGAAAGAAGCACACATATGAGGAGTTCCCGGAGCTATTTGAACACATGAGCCAGCAACAACGGAAAGAAAAGGGTGTTAGGATAGTAAACGTTAAGAAATCAGAATCGTAGTGGATGCCAAGGGTGGCGTGCGAGTCAGAGTTAGAACCTATATTGGTGACGATGCAAGCTTAGGCTACGCGCGCTAGGGAAATACCAAAGTAGAGACCAATGATTACAAGAGAAGAGGTGGTGTATGGGAAGTATCCATACCCTACCCAACAGAATAAATTCTATCAAGAGACCATAGACATAATAAGGAGTCTTCAAAGGGAAATTCAATGTCTAATGGAGCAATCTAGGAAGTTGGAGCAAAATAAGAGCACTGAGGCTCCACAGAAGGATCTAGATGATGTTAAAGAGGTATGTAAGATGTTGAGGCAAGAAAATCTCATCCCCTTACTAGGATATAGATTAAGAGAGAAAATACCAAGCACTTGAGCGGAGCGCGAGAGACGGGTTTTGCATGCTAACCTTATTATAGATTTGCTTTAATACTAAAATTAGATCTAATTCCCGTGAGTTAAATAAAGCACTCACGCACAGGTAACTGATTTCAGTTAGCCCTAACCGAAGATGGTTCCTACTTTCCTAACCAATGTCGGTCATAGGTGACCAATGTCGGTCCCTACATAACTGATGACAGTTACTATGTTTTCCAACAAGTTGATATAACATGCTAAACTGGAGTAATTGAGCTCCACATCTCAACAATATCCCATTTAGAGATAAATTACTACACTATACCTATACAACATCATTCTTGGATCCTTTCCTTAGCTTTGTTTCTTCCTCTTCAACTCTCTAACTTGAAGACCAATAAAAGTGGAGTGTAGCTCCAACTTTTCTCTTGCTAATGGCTTCGTTAGTCTATCCACAGGGGTTTTACTTGTATGAATCTTCTCCAGTTTCATCTTCTCATCCTCCAATACTTTCCGTATGAAGTGATATCTCAACTGAATGTGTTTCGTTATAGAATGAAATGTTGAGTTCTTTGCCAAATTAATTGCACTTTGATTGTCAATGAACAATTTACAATCATCTTGCTCCTTTCCCAACTCTTCCATGAACTTTCTCATCCATATCATCTCTTTGCTAGCCTCTATAGCTGCAACATACTCTACATTTGTAGTAGACAAAATCACAACCTTCTGCAATCTTGATATCCAGGTAAATTTCATCCAACCTACTATGAAAATATATCCAGTAGTGCTACTTCTGCCATCCAGATCTCCAGCCATATCCGAATCAGCATAGCCACATAAAGAAATATTTAAAACTCTATAGCATAACTGCATGCTAGATGTCCCTCTCAAATACCTCAGTTTTTATTGGACTGTTTTCCAATGCTCTTTACCTGGATTGGCCATAAATCTACTCATAACTCCCACTTCATGTGCAATGTCTGGTATGGTACAAACCATAACATACATGAGACTCCCAACTGCTGAAGCACATGATACTCATGTCATGTATTTGACCTCCTCATGTGATAAAGGAAACTAATCTTTGCTCAATTTGAAGTGTCCAACCATAAGTGTACTTATAGGTTTTGAATTCTGCATTTTAAACCTTTCTAACACCTTGTAGATATAATCCTTCTGAGACAAACACAATTTCTTGTTCTTCATGTCTTTGTGTATTTGCATGTCAAGGATTCTTTTTACAGCTCCCAAATCCTTCATAGAAAATGTGTGAGCTAGCTTTCCCTTAAGCTCACCAATGTCTTGCATATTAGATCTTGCAATAAACATATCATCCACATACAGTAATAAAATAATATAGCCACCATTTTCAAGCTTCTTGAAATAAACACAATGGTCAGATTCACATCTCAAGTAACCATGCTCATGCATGAAACTATCAAACCTTATGTATCATTGCCTTGGAACTTGTTGTGAATGTAACCATGTAACCAACTTCACCTAGTTGCCCTGCATAAATAATATTCCTCCCGAGGCTTGGCACATGCCTCACATCTTTCAATACCCATGTATTTCCATTTTACAATTTTAGATGAACTTCCTCTTTACTAGTAATACTGCAAGGTTCATCATCACCCAAATAAACATGCCCAAAATTTCCCTAGACATAATTGCTAAAATAACCCTTATTAGGGGTTGCATGGAAAGAAGCTCCTGAATGTAAAACCCAAGATTCTATTCTATTTTCCAAAGAAAGAATAAGAGCATCTTGCATTACCTCTGCTGCAATATTTACCTCTTTACCTTTGTCTGGGTGTTGGTTCTCTTTATCTTTTGACCAACAATATTTCTTTGCATGTCCTTTCTTTCCACAATTCCAACAGGTAATTCTCTTACCTCTTAATTTAGATCTGCCATTCCTTGAATTTGATTTCGTATTATTCTTACTCTTGGATCTCTCCTTCTACCTACCTATGCTTTTCACATTCAAAGCATTCCCAGATGATGATTCCTCTATACTTTTCCTACGAATTTATTCATTCAAGATTATACTAACCACATCATCAAACTTCAAAATATTATTAACAGATGTTGTATTACTAACAACCATTACTAAGTTATCTCAACTATACAGAAAAGAACATAAGAATAAGATTGCTTTCAATTCATCATCAAATGAAATATCAACTTATTTTAACTAATTTATAATATATCGGAAATCATTCAAATGACTAGATGTAGATCCACCTTCATGCATCTTAGAACTAAATAGTTTCTTCATCAAATAAACTTTATTTGAAACACTAGGTTTTCATATAAATTAGCAAGAGATTTCATTAACTCTATCGTAGATGTCACTTCTATAATATTAGAAGCCACAGATTTTGTTGGGCTCAATCTTATAGATCCCAAATCCTTTCTATTAAGAATCTTCCATTATTCATCAGTCATCTTCATAGGTCTAGAATTTTCATCCAACAGTAAGTACAAATCTATTTGATACAAATAATCCTCAATTTGTATCTTCCATAATTGATAATTTCGGCCGTCAAAATTCTCTACCTTGTATTTGTTTTCTTCTTCCATTGATGTAGCTCCCACTCAATCAGAAAACCCTTTATGAGTAAATCTATCAACAAACAAAACCCTCAAACAAAGCTCTGATACTAGTTGTTGGGATTAGCACACAGGTTGTACAGATAATATATCAGATCTAAGCATACATGCAATAAAAACATATATTCTACCAGAAGAAATATACAAAACAAGATATATAAATCAACGCCAGATTTAACATGGTTCACCCAGTGTGGACTACATCCACCAAGAAACAAGCCAATATATTATCCAAATCTTTCAGAAGCTATACAATGAATATTTACAATCTTCCACACCTCTCATGGTGTACATTACTTTTTTTCTCTCAAGCTTCTCCTTCTTCTCCAAGAATTCTCTCTCACAATTATTTTCACAATAATCACTAACTCTTTCTTCTAACCCTAGCTTTCTAGCTTATAAATACCTTATACAAACTTAGGGAGCTTAGCCATGTAATTACAATCAATAGATCTGCTTTTATACTAAAATTAGATCTAATTCCCGTGAGTTAAATAAAACACTCATGCACAAGTAACCGATGTTGATTATCCCTAACCAATGACGGGTCCTACTTGCCTGATTGATGTCGGTCATATGTGACCAATGTCGGTCCCTACATAACCGATGACAATTATTTTGTTTTCTAACAAGTTGATATAACATGCTAAACTGAAGTAATTGAGATCCACATCTCAACATCTTAGACATATATTTCAAGCCCAAAATAATATTAGTATGGTCCTCATACGGAGGTAGTTATTGAATTGAAGTTACCAGGACCATCAAATATAACAACATGATGTGGCATTAAACTAATGGAGGCTAGGACTTAATAACCACCAACATGGTTTATTAACATAGTTCCATCGTAAAGACAT
Source organism: Taxus chinensis (assembly GCA_019776745.2). Lineage (NCBI taxonomy): Eukaryota > Viridiplantae > Streptophyta > Pinopsida > Cupressales > Taxaceae > Taxus > Taxus chinensis. Next base: position 879,309,010 of record CM034150.1, on the reverse strand, counting down.
CTGCATCATTGGAGAAATTCTTCTAGAATAAGATCATAATTCTTCATCTATATCATTCAATAATATGCCATGAGGTCAATATAAGACCTATCAACTCGACTTCTATAAACCTTATCAAATATAACATATTACAGTTAGACATTATAACATTCATCCATGTTGTGTTATAAAATTGATTGTATTTATTTCAAATGCAATTGAAATAATACCCTGATCATTAATTCCACATGTACATCATGCACTAAAGCACCAGATAACAAATTATCCTTTCGTAATACAAACTGACTTTGTGGGGTGTGACAGAAGCAGAGGCTAGTTAACCCTAGAATTGACCCTCTCATAAGAAAACAACTATCTGAGCTCATTGAGGCCAAGATAATTTTTCCTATTAAGTACTCTACTTGGGTGGCAAAATCTGGTCTCAGTAAGAAAGAAAACAGAGAAATTAGGCTTTGTGCGGATTTTTGGGATTCGAACAAGGCCTCTCTCCAAGATCACTATCATTTACCTTCCATGGAGAAGATTTTACAAATAGTAGTGGGAGCTGGGAGATTTTCAATGCTTGATGGCTATTATGGTGTTAACCAGATTAAGATGAAGGAAGAGGACCAATATAAAACTGCGTTCACCACCAAATGGGGAATGTATGCATACCAAAAAATTCCCTTTGGCCTATCAAACACAGGTGCCACATTCTAAAGAGAAATGGACATCATTTTCAAGGGGTACATCAATCAATTCATCTTGGTTTACTTAGATGACATCATTGTCTTCTCAAAGTAGGGCGAGGATCATATGAAGCACTTGGAGAAAGTGTTTGAGATGTCCACAGACTTTGGCGTGTCTCTCAATCCTAAGAAATTAACTTTTCTGTTCCTAGGGGTAAGATCTTAGAGCATGTTGTCTCAAAGGAAGGCATTACCATTGATCCAAAAAGAATTTCAGCCATTATGGCTCTTTCTTTGTTAGCTCACAAAAAGGCCTTGCAATCATTCCTTGGAAAAATCAACTTTTTTAGGCATTTCATTCCTAACTTCATGGGTTTGGTAAGACCTATTACTCTCATGATCAAGAAGGATTCAAATTTCAAGTGGACCACAAAGGGGAAAAACAACTTTGAGAAGATAAAACAAGAGATTGCTCTAGCTCCTACATTGATCAACCCTGACTATACCAAAGATTTCATTCTATATGCCTATGGGGTTGAATCTAGTATAGCTTTGGTTTTAACACAGAAAAATAATCAAGGAATGGAGTAGCTAGTGGCCTTCTTCAGTCAAACATTGAAGAATTATGAGCTCAATTACAACCACATTGAAAAGTAGGTGTTTGTTATCATGAGAAATCTTAAGAAATTCAAGAGTATGATTGTTGTTAACCACATTAAAATTTTAGTATCACATTCCAGTGTCAAAGACTTCATCATGGGAGCAGATATCAACAAAAAATGAGTTGGATGGGTGACTAAAATTATGGAATATGTTGTAACCATTAAGGCCACAAAATTGGTGAGAGGAAGGGCACTGTGTGAGTAAATGGTTGAAGATGCACAAAATCACCAAGAGATTTCCCTCCTGACTGAAAAGCCTTCATATGGTGATGTTGAATGGAAGAAGGATGAAAGAAATGTATTCAATGATCACAATTGGATTGCGGATATGAATAAGTTCTTGTCTACTAGTGCATACCCTCTTGGTTTTAACAAAGCAAAAGGAATGCATCTCAGGTCGCGGTTTATTTCCGATGCATTGATTGGTGGCGTATTGTTCAAAAAAATATTGATGGAGTGCTGATCAGGTGTATCAAAGGTGAGAAATGTGACAAAGTTCTAACCGAGTTCCATGATGGTTTTTTGAGAGGGAATTTTTCTACTAAAGACACAACTATGAAAATCATAAAATCAGGATACTTCTGGTCCACGTTATTTGCAGATGCTCATAGATGGGTGAGGAAATGTAAGGAGTGTGCTCTATTCACCGGAAAGAAAATATTAGCGCATCTCCCTCTTCATCCAATCTAGGAAGATCAACCATTTTCAAAATGGGGTCTTGACTTCAGTGGTATGATTAATCCACCATCTAGTGTCGACCACAAGTGGGTTTTAACAGAAACAAACTATTTTACAAGGTGGATGGAAGCCACGCCATTGAAGGAAGCTATTGAATTAGTGATCTTGGAATTTCTTGAAGAAATTTTTACAAGGTTTGACGTTCCTCAGACCATCATTTTTTATAAGGAAAAAGATTTCTTGGGATCCAAAATTTCTAATTGGGCTTTGGGACTTGGGATTTATCTTAAGACCTCTTCCAATTATTACCCCCAAGGTAATGGATTAGCGGAGTCTATTAACAAGAACCTAATCAGGATCATGAAGAGGACAATGGACATCAACCAAAGTAAGTGGCACACAAATGTGAGAAATGCTCTTTGGACATATAGGATAACAATAAAGAAAGCTATCGACACTTCTCCCTAAAAACTGGTATATGGTAAAGAGGCAAGATTGTCATTGTCACTTGAGTTTCCTTCACTTGAATTAGCTCAATAGCTAGAATTTGAAGGAGCGGATCAAATGGAGATCAAAATGGAAAAGTTAGTAGAACTTGAAGAGTTAAGGAATGCCGCCATGTTTAGGATGGAACAACATCAAAAGTCAACCCAAATAGCGGTTTGGCAGGAAAGCTAGAGATCAAACATTCAAAGTTTGAGATCTAGTCTTAAAATGGGGCGAGGATTGAGCTAAACCAGGAAGACACTCCAAATTTGATGTTATCTAGAGTGGACCATACATTATTACCGCTTGTAAAGCGGCTAACTCATTTGAGTTATCTGATCTTGATGGGAATGTGTTTCAAATCTCAGTCAATGGGATTTACCTTAAACATTCTCATTAAGTTATTTCATTGCATCTTGTACAGATTAGTTTAGAATTTCAATTCCTCTAAGTGTTTTTAGCACATTGTTTTGTTGGTAGTCTAGGTTTCTTTCCCTAAGTGCTTTGCACATTCTTGTTTCTTGAAGATGTTCTTGTGCATAGTTTTCATCCTAGTTCTAAGGACGCGATAGGAAGGAATTCAAGGTGTTAAGGATCAGTTGTAGCCATCTCAAAAAATTAAATGCAAAGCAACTAAATCAGGTTTGGGAATCCAGTTTCCAGTTACAGATCAATTTCAAATCATCAGGTTGACTCCAATCCCAATGAATGCCACAGGGCACTAATCAACTCATCTAAAAGGTAGATAGCCCCTATGAGTCACCACAGGGGGCAAAGAACAAGGAACAAGGGCTGCAGAGGAGTTTGAGCACACTGTGGATGATTTGGAAAAGCTGCGGCCAAAGGAGAAATGTTGCCAAGTCTAACAAGGCCGTGGATGTTTTTAGCAAGCTGCGGGTAAAATAAAAACACTGATGTTTTTAGCAAACTGTGGATTGAAGGAAAAGGGGTCCATAGATGTTTACTCAAAGCCATGCCACATTAGATCAACCACGGGTCAAGTAAAGAAGATAATAGAGCCGCGGAATGAAGAAGAAAAAGCTGCAGAGGTCAAAACCGCATGAAGCTAAAATAGAAAGTCACGTAACAAAGAAAAGTGGCATCTTTCTGCGAGAAACTAAAATTGAATATAAATTTCAATCCGATGATCTAATCTTGGTAGTTATTACATCATTGGAAAAATCATAGCCTCCTCTATACAGTAAAATCATATTTCCTGAATCAAATGGTGGGTAGTGTGAGTGAAGTAAAGGAAAACCTCCAAAACACGCCAAAAGTGTACTTCCAAGCGATGTAGCCCACCATACTTTAATGCAGTTATTGGGTGCCATCCCTTCTTTAATAAGGAAAATGGTGTGGGAAGGTGGATTTTCAAATGCTGCGCAAACCTTTTCAGAGAATTAATGAAGGTGGTTGGGTTGATGGAAGGAGGAATTCAAGTTTCACTCTCTTTTCTTCTTCTTTCTCTTCCATTTATCTATATATTGTAAAGTGATGCCCCAGTTTTAAGGTTGGATATTTTGGGAATACAAGGGGCATCACGTAAGTGTTGTGCAAGTGTTCTAAAGGGTCGTATGCCTTGGATTTCATTTTTGTAAATGTTCTACATCTTCCTCCTACACTGTAATGATCTGTGCATATATTTAAGCAATAAAATATCTGGTACAGTGGCTTGTTTATGCCTTAGCTGTTGTTTTATTATGTTTCCTTTCCTTTCATTCACTCGTAGGTGTGTTGTTTTAGAATCTGTGTCTATTATGCATCGTGAAAGTGGAATTCTAGACATGGTTTTGAACTGTGGCTTTCATTTATGCCCTCTTCATCATCGTTTTATCCCATTTTCTCTCTTCTTGAAGTATTCACCCCATATTTTGGTGTTATCGCCTTCTCTAGATTAGAATTTATGTTTTAACCATCTCTTTCTCACCTTGGTCCCTTAGAAAGTTAGAGTAGAGCTAGATAATTACATTTCAATTCCTATGAGTAGTTTAGCTTTAGAAATAGGTAGAGGAATCCGACCTTCTCCAAAGGCCTATCTCAGTTTGAGTCCCACAACTTGGAGACAGTCCCATGTTGCATCAAATCCCTCGATTCTTGTGATTTAGGATGTAATGAAATTACTGGATTAATTATGATTATCACCAGCAATAGAACACCAAATAACACAATATTTCAAATAAGTTCTCTTAAATATGAAAGTAGAAGATAGTTTGGCCACTTTGAGGGGGCAACCTCCAAAACATATAATAAGACTCAAATACTCAACATAATGATCATGCACTACCTATAACCCGTATTTCTACTATTCCTGTGATATGGCCCATAAAAAAGGCACGACCAACCAATGATAATAGATCATATACGAAAGATATACATCATGATAAGAAGTTATGATAGCCACAAGTCAGCTATATCCATCCCATGTAAGATATATAATTAAGGGGTGTAACATGCCCCTCCCCTTCAAAGCAAAATTGTTCCTCAATGTTGGGAAGCCCTGGATGTTGATGCATGAATACTTCATCTTCCCATGATGCATCCTCGATATTTCATATTCTTCCACTTGATCAGGTACTTGGTAATGACTCTGGTCCTCAGTCTTTTGGTGTGTGTGTCTAAAGAATGCCTTCAGGTTCTAATATGATCCTTCCTTCCTCGTCAAGTTCTGAAAGCACTGATTAGGTGGAAATGTGTTGTCTAATAACTTCCTTTTAAGTAAGAAACATGGAAGACTGGATGTATTATACTTCCTGGAGGGAGCTCTAGCTTATATTCCACCACTACCAATTTTCTGTAAAACTCGGTAAGGACCATAGTATTTAGGAGAAAGTTTATTATCCTTTTTCTTGTTGTTTTAAGGATAATTGGCTTATATGGCTATAACTCTTACCAAAACAAACTCTCCCTCTTCAAAGTGTCGCTCACTTCTATTTTGATTAGTCTTGTTGCTTCATACAGTTTTGTGCCCATGCCAGTTTTTTCTCTAAGACAAGAGAGTACCTCATGCTAATGTTGAATGTGATCTTCGACTACTCTCACCTTTGTGTGTGACCTTCAAGTTAGATATGAGTGACGGAGGATGGTACCCATTAAGTGCCAGAAATGGAGATATTTAGGAGGAGGTATGAAATGAAGTATTGTACCACCATTCTGCTAGTGGTAACCATTTCACCCAACGTTCTTGTTTATCTGAACTAAAACATCAAAGATATCCCTCTAAACATTTATTTACCACCTCAGTTTGCCCATCTCTTTGGGGATGATAAGAGGAACTATGGGCTAGTTGGGGTACCTAGACAAGAGAGACAAATCAGTCTAAAAGTTACTTGTAAATATTGGATCATGATTACCTTACTATAATTATTTGGCATGCCATGGAGCTTTTGAATTATATCCATAAAAGAGATGGCAACTATACTAGTTGTGAAAGGATGAGCCATGGCACAAAAATGAGCATATTTGGTAAGTCTATCTACCACAACCATGATGAGACTTTTCTCTTCTGATTTAGGTAATCCGTGTGATGAAATCCATTGATACCTCTTCCCATATCTCACTAGGAATAGATAGAAGTTGGAGAAGGACCAGCTATCTTAATGGTCTTGCCCCTATTTTTTTGGCAAACCAAACATTTTGCCACAAATTTTTGAACATCTCCTTTCAACCCCTCCCAAAAGAAATCTCTTCTTAACTCTATGATATGTTTTTAGGACCCCAGCATGGCAACCTATTGGAGAAGAATGTAGATCTGAAAGAACATGGTGTTTCAGTGTAGAGTTCTTTACATAGATATAACGAATCTTTGTACCACAATGGTATCCCCCTTCCATATAAATTGAGCTGATATGGACGGATCTACCTGGAGATTTTGAATGAGAGTATGTGTGGTTACATCTTTCTTCCATTCTTCATGTGCTTGATCTACCTAATCTGCATTTAGTATAGATATGGCACATAACAATGCTTCGGTAGACTCATCCCTCCTAGATCAGAGCATCAGTGACCAAATTTTCCTTTCCTTTATTATAAACAATCTCAAAGTCATATCCCAACATCTTAGTGACCCAATTTTGTTGTTCTTATGAAGATAGATGTTGCTCTAGCAGAAATATTTCAAACTATCATGATCAGTTGTTACCTTAAAATGTCTACCCATCAAGTATGGTCTCCATTGTTTCACTGCATGTAGTATTTCCATCATTTCCTTTTCATAGGTGGGCTTTAACAATTCCTTTCCTTTTAGTTTTCGGATCTCAAAATCAATGGGGTGTCCTTCTTGCATTATTACTACTCTGATTCCATTTCCTGAAGCATCGCACTCAACTACGAAAGTTTTGGAGAAATCTGGGGTTGCCAATACTGGAGTGGTGCACATAACTACCATCAAATTTTCAAATGCCCTAGATGCTTCCCTCATTCCATTGAAAGGAGTCCTTCTTTAATAATTTTGTGAGTGGTTTTGCAATACTGCTATAGTTTTTGAAAAATATGTGATAATACCCTATGAGACCTAAGAAACCTCGTAATTATTTGAGGTTTTTTGGGGTTTTCCATTCCACCATGGCTTGGATCTTGTGAGGGTCTACCTTAACACCTTCATGAGAAAAAATATGGCCCAAGTATTCCACTTCCTGTACCCCAAAATACTACTTCGAAGGCTTGGCATAAAGTTGATGTTGCTCTAAGACCTCTAAGACAATATTGACGTGATGTAAGTGTTTCTCCCACGATTTGTTGTAGATGAGTATATCATCGAAAAATACTAAGACAAACTTTCTTAGGAATGGTCTAAATATTGAATTCATCAAGCTTTGGAATGTGGAGGGAGCATTGGTAAAACCAAATGGCATCACTAGGAATTCATAATGCCTTGATGAGTTCTGAAGGTTGTCTTATGAATATCTTCTTGCTTGACTCTAATTTGGTGATACCCAGAACATAGATCTAGTTTTGTAAAATAAATGGCACCATGCAACTCATCTAATAAATCATCAATGATGGGAATAGGAAACTTATCTTTGATAGTGAACTTGTTAAGCTCTCTATAATCTGGACACATGCGCCATCTTCCATCCTTGCGACGCACCATCACCATGAGAGAAGAATAGGCACTATGACTGTGACGAATAATACCCATTTCCAACATTTCCTCCACCATCTTCTCGATCTCACTCTTTTGCACATATGGATATCTGTAAGGCTTGATGTTGGGGGGTTGGCTTCCTGGAATCAACTGAATAGAATGATCATGCTCTCTTTCAGGTGGCAATCCTCTTGGTTCCTTGAAGACAACTACATGTTGATTAATAACCTTTTGAAGATCAGGATGCAATACCTTCATTTGCGGTTGGACTTCAATAGAGAATAATCGAGCTAAAAAACCTTCATAACCCTTTTTAAGAATCTTCTGCATTTGGTGAGAACTTACCACTAGAGGATCTTTAGCTTGTAGACCTTGAAGTTTAATTTTTTTACCCTCAGAATGAAAGCGCATGAACAATTTCTAGAAATTTATCTCTATGGTGCCCAAAGTAGTGAGCCACTGAACACCTAAGACAATATTAGCGCCTCCCATGGGAATAGTAAACATCGTAGATTCCAATGTGTAATCACCCATCATGATTTTGACTTTATGGAATTTACCTGAACATTGGACTGTGCCACCATTTGCAATCATTACTTAAAATTCAGGTGCTGGGTAGATGAAACAATTTAGTCTTGCTTCCAACTTATGATTGATGAAATTATGTGTGCTCCCTAAATCAATCAAGACTGTTACCTTCTGCTTCTTAATATAACCCACAACTTGAAGGGTTTGTGGAGTACTAATATCTGATAGAGCATGACATGAAATAGTGGGCTGAGGATCTCTAGATTCTTCCTCTAATTTTTCCACTTCCTCTGTTGATGTTGCCTCATATTCTTCCTCATCACCAGATCCTTCAATGTAGATTTTTTTTTTCTCAGAACATTTATGATTTGGTCCATATTTTCTATCACAGTTAAAACATAACCCTTTGGCTCTTTTTTATTCAATTTTTTGAGGTGTCAACCGAATTGGCCGCGGGTAAGAAGGAGACAAGGTCTTACGATATTTTATGCTAGAAAAGGACTGCCTTCTACTGGAAAGAAATTTTTCCTCTACTTGACGTGCCATGGTAATAAAATCAGCAACCTTGAGTGGTTTAAACATGCATACTCTCATGCTCAATGTGGTCCTTAAGACCCCCCAAGAAATAGGTCATTCAAATACTCTTCTGTAATATCCTCCACACGCAAGGACAAAGCTAGGAATTGATGGACATACTCCTTAACTGAACCTAGTTAGGCGTAACTTTGCTAATTGGCTGAAGTAATTCTCAGAAATAGTAGAACTATAGTGTAATTGAAGCTCTTCAATGAAAAATGTCCAGGTGACATTTAGGGCATTCTTCTGCCTTTGAGCACATAATCAATGATACCAAACAAATTGATCAGGTTCTAGGTATAAGGATGCTACAGTTACCTTTTGTCCTCCTGGGATCTGATGAAGACCAAAGAAATTTTCCATTTGGGTAATCCAACTGAGTGGATCCTTTCCATCAAATTTACGCATTTCAACTTTTGGAATCATGCCTCTCCATTGGTGAGAAGATCCACTTGAATGATTAAAGGATCCTCCCTGATTGAAGTGATTTGTATCTGTGTGACCATTTCTAGTGGAACCCATATGACTGGCATTAGAAGTTGCATTTGAAATAATATGCAACAACTCCTGCTGCATTGCATGAAAATCCTTTTGAATCTCACTCCTAAGGCTACCTTTCAGTTGATGAAGCTCAATACTAAGGTCATCCTTACTCACCATATTGTTAACCCTTTCCTGAAGCTGGATGACCACCTCAGATACTCCTGAACTAGTAGACTCTGAAGCAATATCTTCCTTATTTGGGGTCATTCCTGGAGTTGCTTTTCCTTTTCCTTGGCCTTGGGTAGATCTACCAGCCATGACGAAGGGTTTGGGCCTAGGGGTAGACTTAATAGGGCATAATTTTAGGGTTTAGGGTTTCGTAAATTTTTTGGCCCAATATAGGAATTTATAAAAAAGAAACCCTAGCTATTTTTTTGATGGGTTTTCGAAAATATAAGAAATTTTAAAAATTTCCAAAAATTACGCCCTAGGAAGCCAAATTATGAATAAATATAGAACCATAATAACTTTTGAAAAACAAGTCAAAACTAATTGAAATTTGGAGAGAAGCTTACTTGACTTATTTTGCCACATCACAAAAAAAATTGCAGAAAAAATCACTATCAATCTTGAGATATAGCCGAACCTTAAGAATTAGGGTTTGACGTCGTCCTGGCCGAGATCAAGCTCTGATACCACTTGTAATGAAATTACTTGATTAATTATGATTATCACCAGCAATAGAACACCAAATAACACAATATTGCAGATAAGTTCTCTCAATATGAAAGTAGATTAGCTTGGCCACTTCGATGGGGCAACCTCCAAAACAAATAATAAGACTCAAATACTCAACATAATAATCATCCACTACCTTTAACCCCTATTTATACTATTGTTATGATATGGCCATCAACAAGGCTGACCAACCAATGATAATAGATCATATATGAAAGAGATACATCATGATAAAAAGTTATGATAGCCACACGTCGGCTATATCCATCCCATGTAAGATATATAATTAAGGGTGTAACATACGACGGGTGTAAATTTGAGTTCCAACAGGTTTCTAATGGATTACGATTATGCCAGCAAAAAAAAAGTCATGGGTTTCCTAAAGAGATAGTTGTTTCACTGTATGCAATAAAATGGTCTCTAACCAGTTCAATTTATAGTTGTCAGCTTACTCCTGACCTATGCCAAAATGCGCGCTCTGGAACAGGGTGTGGACATCCATAAAAGCATAAAAGATAGAGGAATTTTGTCAAATGTTGTAGTTATAAATGCTCTGGTAGACATGTATGCAAAATGTGGAACATTACACAAGGCACGTGAACTGTTTGAAAAAATGCCTAAAAAAATGTGGTTTCATGGACATTGTTGATTACAAAATATGCACAATGCAATTAGCGGGTGTAGAGAGAAATTCCACATAAACTACCAACCCCGATTATAAGCACCTCCCAAAATCAAATCCATGTGATTAAGATATCAAACACTACATATATTTATTGTATGCACATGAATCCATTCACCCTAGCGATAAAATGAGAACTTGAAACAAAATCATAAGCGCCTGTGTGACCTCTTAATGGTCCCGAGCTGGTCGGTGACTTCAACAACTTCTTGTCTCTTGTCTTTGATCAGATCCAAAGGGAGAGAACCCATTTTCCCACGAGTGAGGCCAATCTGAGCTACAAACGTGCTAGCTCCTACAGAAGCGCTGCCAATTCTCCGCCCACCATGGTAACCTTTGGGCTCTGTTGATGATTCATTTGATCTCCATCTTCTTCTTCATGTAATGCAAATCCATTAGACGACTCTTGTTGGCATGCAAAACTGAAGGTCAGTAGACATATCATAAGTCATAATTTGCAAAGTTGAAGAAAATGGCTTGAGGCAACAAGTTATTTTTCATATTAAAGACATTTACTTAATGATGTAGAAGTAGAGGAAAAAGAATTATTTCTTTGCCACCATAGTAAAAAGTTGGCAACTACATTTGGTTGGTTAAACACACCCCCCTAGAACAACTATTACAGTTGTTAAGAACCTTCAATTATGTGCTCATTGCCACACTGCAACTAAAATTAACTCCAAGATTGTTACAAGAGAAATTGTTATGAGAAATGGGAACCATTTCCTTCATTTTAAAAGGGGAGAATGTTCTTGTGGCTATTATTGGTGATGCTAAATGAAGTAATCTACAAAAATAAGCTTGCCCTATAATAATGTGCCATGTGCTTGATTATTCTCAGTTTCTAGAAAGTATTTTTTGTTTACTTTTAAGTTTGCATTGCTGTAAATTAGGACTCCAACAAACTTAACATTGTTATCCTCTCATGCCTAATGTGCAAGGCAATTGCTAGTTATAATATTGACAAGTCTCAATTATTGTATGTATGAGCATTGAATTATTGTATGTATGAGAAGTGAAGGTGGGAATGTACAAGGACACCTCGTCCAGGGAGGTACCTATCTACGTACAATATAACAAAGGAAAAGACATGCCACATTTGTGAAACACCGTAAGCTGTACGAAGCGGGGTGTGGAGTCAAATCAAGAAATTATGAGGGCGCCAATAATGACAAGTCCGAGGCGACATAATTGGGGGAGGTGTGGGCCCTCTAACCAAAGATAGGTCAGCTCTAACTTGGCGTATGTGCGGCTAAGATATATGCCCCCCGCCTGATAATGACAAAGCGACAATTGGATTAACCCAAAACAAAATGGATATAATATTGCAATGTGTCCGCCAATTATAGTACTGAGCTAGGCTACCCTCCACTAAATCACTCAAAGCTTCCGTGGGTCCCACTTCCCACTCCTTTCTTGCAAGTTGCACTTTGCTGGTCAAGCCTGTGCGGGTCCCACCTGACGATTCGACCAAAGAGGGTAGTTGATCTTGGAGTCGGACGACGGCCCGGGAGACGACGCGTGGCAACTGGCATTACTTACTACGTGAAGGCATATGCTTACCAAAGCGATGACGTGTAGGGGAAAAGCGCACGGCGATGGCGATGCCGGTGGCGGTCAGCTGTTGCCTGTTTTACTTAGGATAGAAGCATCTGTGGCAATGCCGTTAGCCGTTTAGAATACGAGGAACTAGGTAGCTAGGCTAAAATTAAAAAACGATGCTAACATTGGCAGATTATAGGAAAACGATGCTAGGTAACATTGGAGAGTAGTGTAGCTATCGATATAATCGATTGTCATGTCTTCCATTAGGTTAAAAATTCTTTATTATTGTTTCTCAAGGTTGTGGTTAAAGGTTTATTTAGACCTTTATCACTCACAAGATTAGATGAGGCACGTCTACATTAATCAACTTGCAGTTGCTCTACTTTGGGGAGGAGCAAGGATACGTCGTGCACAGGACAATGGGAGGCTTAATTGTATTGTTGTTTCATTGTTGTGGGTATATCTTTGTTAAGAGACACAGGATTAGGCTGTAAAGTGGAAAGTGTGCATGTACATTTGTAGTTAATTTGCCACGTAATTGATTGTAGGAAAGTAATAGACTAAGAGATTTGTGTATTTTGCTCTGCTAAGTATCGGGGTTTTACATTGAGAGTCCGCAGGGGTTTACTGTAACTACGGGGCTTTATAAGAGATTGAATGTATTGTAGCTGGTTATTAGGCTTGGTGGTTTATTTCCAACAATATATAATACCAAAAATGCATGCTACAAAGTACTAGTAGTTGTTATTAGTCTACATCCGTTTGGGTTTACGTAGGAACAATTTTGTAGCATGGGCGTTGTGAATTTGGTTTGTAGTGGTTGGCATATTTTAAGTTACGTTTTGGACATGAGGTAAATTTTGTGAACGTGAAGTAGGTTGGTGGTACGTGCAGTTGCATTTCGTAACCAAATCATGTGGTGGTGCATACAGATGGTTTCAAGTATATTGGAATGTAGAAGAGTTTGTATGTTGATTCAGCGATTAATGAGCTTAGTGCTGTCACGTACTGGTTTTTAATATGTTTGTGGGAAGGTATTGAGATATTATAAAGAAAGGTTTGGTTATGCATGTGTTGGAGCATAAACAACAAATACATACATTGATATAAGTGTGTAATAACCGATTAAGATTGTAATGAGTTTTGTAATTAAATATGCAATAGTTGTATTATGCGTTGTTGTTAGCTTTGTGATAGGATCGTAGGTGTTGTGATGATTGGGAAAATGTTACTGTAGATCGTGGTTGTATTGTAGCATGGAGGAGAGCATTCACTGCCAAATTTGGTCATAGCAAAAAGAGCCAGCTCTTTGGCACTGCTTTCTACAACAAGAGTAGCATAAAGAAGTAAGCTGAATTTCATTACATTTTCTGTACCTCCATTCCCCTTGCCACATAAGTGGCCAAGAATCTACCAGCCAAACTTTTAACAAAGCATCCCAAATCTATAAATATGTTGTAAGTTTTTGTACATTAAGAATAGGGGCGGATTAGCTGCAAACACAACAGAGGCCAATAACAAAACTATTTGATGTGATGTTGTAACCCAAGTGAAGGAAATAAATGCTTTTATACAATATAGGAGTTGAAATGATCTCATGCGTTCTTGCTGTTGCTTTTCAAGATACATTTCACAAAGAGCTTCTCCAGCAACCTTCCATGCAAAAGCACATTCGCCTATATCTTTCATTTCTTGTGCATGTTCGTGCAGGACTTGATAAAGTGCAAACACTTCAAAATAGATATGGTGCCTGGATTTTGAAGTAGTAGTTAGGCTTGTTGAATCTGTTTATAAAACATGAAGAGATGTTAACTTTGGATTTAGGCGTAAACAACTGCATCATAGTATGCCTAGGGAAAAAACCTTTTTTTTGAAGTGAACATATAATAGTTTGGGTCACCTTATATTTTTGTGGTATAACAACGGTAGCATTAGAAGATGTCAAAGAATTTGAAGAGCTAGCAGATTCCACAAGGTCTGGCATATCGTATCTAGACTGTTCGTAACAAATTTTCCATTCAGCCTTGAACTCGGCAACATCAATATTCTCGAACCATGGAATGGTCCATTTTCCTACAAGAGAAGAAGACATAAGTATGGTTCACATGTTCTCAATAAAGAAGCGTTGTGAGAAATCACACATCCGTGAATTACAAGAAATAGTAATTACTATACCATCTAATTAGGACCCAATATTTGAAGTTTTTTGGTCATAACTTTCCCCTAAAATTAAAAAATGATTTAAAGAGAACAAACTTAATTTAAATGAAAATAAAAAACAATAAATGAAGATGCAACAATTTTTTAAGTAGTTTGAATTCATGTAATACTATTTTGTTTTTCAATTTATCTACCTCTTCCTACCCTTTGGGTTGGTATGAGGTATCAGGGTAGGCCTCTATCAACTTTGTAGTCTCCTTACCTCTATCCTCTAATCTTTCTTTTAACCCCAAGTGCGCCGGCCTATCACCCAAGTGTTGAGCGCTCACCTGAGGCGCGCGCAGGTGCCGAGTTCCTCCTTTATGTGAGCTTTGTGAGAATATTCCACCATTAATGGAGGAAAGGTTTGCAGACCAAGAACACATGCATTTAATCTAATACAAAAGGTAGTGGATCTAGTTCTAAGCATAAATGCTCCATGAGATAAACATAAACATCACAACAACATAATGGAAATAGATCTAAACAATAAATATCATGAAAACAAATTAGGGTTTAGTCCATAGATACAAATATATAAAACAAAGCTCCATATATTGATTAAATCTATTCATAGTAGCCATATTACATCAAACAGGGTCATCTCAGACCATATCCATCATGAAATAACATTCCAACCTTATAAAACTACTATGAACAAAGCTCCTAGCTACGTTTTCCCCTTACAATCCTTGTTCATATTTGAGCGCATACATATATTCTCAATAACAACATTCTTGCGGCACCTCGTTGCCTCTAAAGCCTCTCCAACTCTGTTTATTTCGGACCCAAGAAAACCTTTAAATAGAATGTGGATTCACCGCCATAGTTTCACCCATGAGTAGATCGCATGCCAAGTGGAAGGGTGGTCCTCCATGATCGAGTGCTTATGCCAGCTTGTAAAGGCATCCACTAACTGTAATGATCCTCCTAGGAATATTCCCTACGTGGAATATTCTTTTCTTGACCTCCAAGGCTCTAGTCTGGCACCTTATCCATTCATCATGCCTACTCGGGCTCTCATGTGTTTCTCCTATGATATCGCCCTCGAAATGCGGCTAAGTCCCCAAATCCTCTTCTGCTTCCACGCGCCAGCCTCCTCTCTCACACGCATTTCCTTGAGCGCCTTCCGACTTGCTTGCCTTGCGCACATGCATGATTCTTTTGCCTTGGGACTTAGTTAATTCAGGGCCCAATAATACCCCACACTACGCGTGTTATCCATCCCCCAAAACACTCTTCTCTTTCATTAAAGATTAAAGAATAGGAGAAATGAGATAATTTATAGTTGAATAAAGAAATGGAAGAATAAAGGGATCGTGTTATTGTTGAATGAGGAGTGGGATGTCTCTTTTCATGGATGCTTCAATTTTATCCCAAGCATCTACCTCACCCAACACATGTTGAAGTAAATCACCCACCAACACGCTAACCTCGTTAAAACTTAGCTCATCTCCTTTAGCCTTCAGTGTATCTCTGATGTTTTCCATTTGCTTGCTAAGGTTGCCCAACGCGTCCATCATGTGAGTGACTTGGGGGTACAGTTCCTTCAGTTTATTTTTAATCAAAACCCTCAAGGTTTTGATTGCCTTTGATTTCTTCTCGACATATGCAAATATTTTATCTCGCTCTGCCCTATTGCGTGTTATGTCAAAATTACATCACCCCCCCAATTTTCTGTGTGTGTGTGTTGGGAAATTAGTGTAATTCTGCCAACATGGGGACTATCTCTCAAGCTGTGTGACTTGTGAACTTGAGATAACCCTTCGGAGAAGGTCGATTTCCTCTACCTAATCCTAATGCTAAACTACTCCTAGAAAGGGAAATGCAACTATCCTAAGCCTATCACTAACCTAGACTTTCCAAGGGACCAGGGAAGAAAGAGATGCATAAAAGGGAAATCCTAAACTAAGGGGGTGCAGTAACACTAAGAAAAGGGGTGAGATACTCTATTGAGGGAGGATGAAACAGGGAAAAAGGAGTTGAGGGAGGTCAGACAAATGTGACACAGACCAAAATCCTAATCCGCCATCAAAACTCCAAGGAACACAACATCTTAAACCTGCAAGTGAAAGAACATGCACAAAATACAACAATAATAATGGAGAGGCAAGAAAATACAATAAAAATGAGCTAGGGTTGAAGAAACACCACAAAACACAATTTTTATTGCTTCAAAGTATGCACAGACCATTACATTTGATGCACAAAGGCATAATTATCATTGCTAGGCATCAAGAGAAGGCTTCGCAACTCAAATGGAGTTGAGGAAAATTTTGCAAGAGTTTTCCCAGCTCCTGAGAATGTCTCTCTTCCAAAAATGAGGGGGTCAAATACATTATATAACAAATTTTTCTCACCTACCGACAACCCTCACTAATTGCATGTACAGAGGTATGGGAAGCCATACCGGTCCACTTTCTAATGGTAGCTTTTCTGTCAGAAAAGACATGGGCGCCATGCTTCATTAAACTGGTTGTTGAGCTACTTTGTATGATGCCATTAATGCTCTAGTCCATATCTAAAACCCTTTGTTGTCACCAGAAAAAAACCACCAGGGGACATAAGAATGACTAACAGGGAGGGGTTGTCACATTAAAAGGAACAAATGCTGTCACGTGAACAACGAGGGAAGGTTGACGTGTGACAAGAAGAGGATGTTGACATATGACAGAAAGAAGGCAGTTGACGCACATTAAAAAGAAGTGTGAAAATAATACATGATGCGCACGATGAGGGAAAGGCGGATGATTTGCTATTAAGAAGAAATTAGATGTCATGCTCACAACTGACAAAAACGGAAGAGGCGTTGACATGTGACAGGGATGGATGACGAGCGTGCGATCAGGAAGTGGTGTTGACTGCACGACAGGAAGGGATGGATTAGTGCCTGACAGGAAGGGTCATTGACACGCGACAAGGAGGGATAGATGCACGTGTGTCAAGCAAGTTGGCGTTGACATGTGATAGCGAGGGATGGATGACACACATCAAAGCATTGGCGTGTGACAGCTAGTCAATGGTTGATGCGCGACATGAGATGGCTCCAAACCTTTTATCGCGGAGACCTGACCTTGCCAGACAACTCAAATATTCTCAATTCTGACTTTTAAGCCATCTTGAGCTGTCTTTCTCTTCGATATCCCAAGGGTTGAATTTGATTGTCCTCCCGCATGTCCCAAAATTTAAATGGCTAAGTCCATTTATAATGAGTTATCCAAATTGACCAGAGGGGGTGAATTTGGGATAACAATTAGCAACTTCTCAGGGACATCTACCTGCTAGATGTGTGACCAGTTTCCTTAAAGCATCCATTAGGCATGGAGTCAAGCCTAACCTTGAAGAAACTGATCTTTCCATTTGAAAACTTGTCCCCTAGGCTCGTGTGAACTTAACATCTGGGCTGAAACCTCCTTTTCTTGCTCTTAAAGCTGATTTTGAGACTTTGGATAAAACTTGTAAACTGTCCCCAAAACTAAAAATATGATCAAGGCAAAGGTGCGAAGAACTTTGAGCCTACAACTGATTTGTTGGGGCTGAATGTAGATACTGCGAAACTACCCCAAAAAATTTGATTCTTCTCATGAAAACTTCCATTGGCCGAAATGCTGATGATATAAATACCCCCACAACTAATTTTTTGATGCAAGAAGAGACATAGGAGATCAATTGTGACTGATCTAGGGAGACATAAGAGATGAAAACATTGAAAACTGTCCCCCAATCTGATTTAGTTGCTTTGTGTTTGGATTTGATTGGAGATAGCAACTATGTCTTGCAACATTGAATCCCTTATTACAACATTTCCCTCTTGGCAACATGATGAAATATGCAAGAGAAACCACCACACAAAACCATGTACAAAACTAAAAATCATGCATGCTCCAAGTGGAGGCATGTAGAGTGTGTACAAGCACTTCTTTTGCTGAAAGAAAACCTACCTACTCTACTCTAACCAAAGGCAAAGGGAACTCAAACAAATCCTACAACTAGAAAGGAGAAGTAACTTCCCTTTCTCAAAACAGGTAGCCATGTATATGATTTGGCGCTAAACATGGTTGTTATTATGAGTGAAAATCTGACAAGAGGCTGATCCTTTACCCAAATCACCAAAGTACTAACATCAATAAAAAATACCCCCTTAAGCTGATTGTCATTGGACTCCTGGAGGTGTTGATGGTGACCCTTAGTTCTTTGATATCCATCCTCATGTCCTAAAGTGGACATGAACGGTTTTAGCTTCTCCCTCAGCTCTAATGAAGCTAAGTACTTGATTGGGCACAGTCTGATTTGATGGATGTACCCATTACTTTAAATGTTGACACCACAAATGGAGTCACCTTACTGGCCTTCCTGAAAAAAGAGGCTTCCTGCATGCTGATTTTTCCTTTGCATTGCTTCTGCAAGTAGCTTATCCTCTGCCTTGATGACCAGTGTGGAAATGGTGTCACCACTGTTTCCTTCCTCCTCCATGTCCGGTGTGACGCTTGGAAGATATAAATATTCCAATCTTGGCTCTAGATGGATACCATGGGATGCAAGCTGTTGTCCTTGAATGTCTTTCCCCATGACAGTAGACTCTTGATATTGGAGAATGAATGACGAGGTAGTGAAGGTGGTAATCTCTACATGCTCCTCTCCATTGAAGAAGTCCTCCAAATCAAACAGATAGTCTGCCTCCTTGTTGTCCTGCTGTATTGGCTCGACCTCCTCATACAAAACACTCAACATTATTCCCATCATCCTATAACATGGAGTTTGAAAGCTCAAACTCTTCTTTGACATTAGAGCTCGAAGGGGATGAAAAGGGAGGAAGAAATAAAGGTTCTTCTATGGCTTGTTGAGTTGTGGAGCTCAATTAATTCAGTATTAGCATGCAATGTGAAACTTTTTGGAAAATATAGTAACTGATCATCGGTCAGGATGGAACTAGCATCGGTCACCCAGGACTGGCATCAGTCAGACAAGGAGGAACCGACATCGGTTACCTGTGTGATGGATGTTTTAATTAACTCTCAGGAATTAGATCTATTTTTAGTACTAAAGCATATCTATTGATTGTAATTGCATGACTAAGTTCCCTAAGTTTAAAAATGACTATATAGGCATGAAAGCTAGGGTTTAGAAGTAAGGATTAACAAGAATTAAGAAGAACTTGTAAAAGTTAGTGAGAGAGATAATTCTTGGAGATGAAACAAAAATATTGAGTGAAAGAAAGTACTGTACATCTGAGAGGTGTGGAAGATTGTAAATCTTCAATTGTATATCTTGTCAAATCTTTGGATAATAGATTGGATTGTTTCTTGGTGGACGTAGCCCACTTTGGGTGAACCACGTTAAATCTGGTGTTGATTTATGTCTCTTGTTTTATATATTTCTTCTAGTAGAATATCCGCTTTTATTTGGATGTATGCTTAGATCTGATATAATATCTATACAACCGGTGTGCTAACTCCCAACAATTGGTATCAGAGATTTATTTGAGGGTTTTGTGTGTTAACAGATCTACTTACATAGAGGATTTTCTAATTGAATGGGAGCTACAACAATGGCAGAAGAAAAAAAAATACAAGGTAGAGAAGTTTGATGGCCGAAATTATCAATTATGGAAGATGCAGATTGAGGATTATCTGTATCAAATAGATTTATATTTACCGTTAGATGAGAAGTCTAGACCTATAGAAGATGATTGATGAAGAATGGAAGATTCTTGACAGAAAGGATTTGGGATCTATAATATTGAGCCTGACAGCATCCGTGGCTTCCAATATTACAGAAGCAACTTCTACGGTAGAGTTAATGAAATATCTTACTAATTTATATGAAAAACCTAGTGCTTCAAATAAAGTTCTATTTGATGAAGAAACTATTTAGTTCTAAGATGCATGAAGGTGAATCTGCATCTAGTAATTTGAATGATTTCCGATCTATTGTAAATCAGTTAAAATCAGTTGCTATACCATTTGATGATGAAGTAAAAGCACTTTTATTCTTATGTTCTTTGCCTGATTGTTGGGATAACTTGGTAATGGACTGTTAGTAATACATCATCTGCTAATAATATTTTGAAGTTTGATGATGTGGTTAGTATAATCTTGAATGAAGAAATTCGTAGGAAGAGTACAGAGGAATCATCATCTAGGAATGCTTTGAATGTATAAAGAAGGGGAAGGCAGAAGGAGAGATCTAAGAGTAAGAGTAATGGGAAATCAAAGTAAAGGGATAACATATCTAAATCCAGAAGTAAGGGAATTACTTGTTGGAAATGTGGAAAGAAAGGACATGTAAAGAAAGATTGTTGGTCAAAGGACAAAGAGAACCAACACCCAGACAAAGGTAAAGAAGAAAATCTTGCTGCAGTAGAGGTCATGCAAGATTCTCTTATTCTTTATTTAGATAATATAATTGAATAATGAGTTTTAGATTCAAGAGCTTCTTTCCATGCAACCTCTAATAAGGGTTATTTCAGAAATTATGTACAGGGTAATTTTGGGCATGTTTATTTGGGTGATGATGAACCTTGTAGTATTGCTGGTAAAGGGGAAGTTCATCTAAAATTACATAATGAAATACATGTGTATTGAAAGAAAGTGAGGCATGTGCCAAGCCTCAGGAGGAATATTATTTCTGCAGGGAAACTCGGTGAAGCTGGTTGCATGGTTACTTTTATAGGAGACTCTTGGAAAGTCACCAAAGGTGCTCTTGTTGTGGAGAGAGGTAAGAAGGTAGGAACGTTATATTTATATACATGTGTTACTTGTTCCTTTTTTTGCATTATCTAATTCAGATTCAGATGCATGCATGTAATACTTTAGATTCAGATTTAGATTCAGAGGTAATGCAAGATGTTATTATTCTTTCTTTAGATAATAGAATATGAATCATGGGTTTTAGATTCAGGAGCTTCTTTCCATGTAACCCCTAATAAGGGATATTTTAGAAATTATGTCCAGGGTAATTTTGGGCATGTTTATTTGGGTGATGATGAAACTTGCAATATTATTGGTAAAGGGGAAGTTCATCTAAAATTGCAGAATGGAAATACATGGGTATTGAAAGATGTGAGGCATGTGCCAAGGCTCAGGAGGAATTTTATTTCTGCAAGGCAACTTGGTGAAGTTGGTTGCATGGTTACTTTTACAGGAGAATCTTGGAAAGTCACCAAGGGTGCTCTTATTATGGCAAGATGTAAGAAGGTAGGAATGTTATATTTATGTACCTATGTTACTGATTCCTTTTCTGCATTATCTACTTCAGATTCAGATACATGCATGTAATACTTCAGATTCAGATTAAGATTAAGAGGTAATGCAAGATGATCTTATTTTTTCTTTAGATAATAGAATTGAATCATGGGTTTTAGATTCAGGAGCTTCTTTCCATGTAACCCCTAATAAGGGTTATTTCAAAAATTATGTCCAGGGTAATTTTAGGCATGTTTATTTGGGTGATGATGAAACTTGCAGTATTACAAGTAAAAGGGAAGTTCATCTAAAATTTCAAAATAGAAATACATGGGTATTGAAAGATGTGAGGCATGTGCCAAGCCTTAGAAGGAATCTTATTTCTGCAGGGTAACTCAGTGAAGCTAGTTGTATGGTTACTTTTACAGGAGACTCTTGGAAAGTCACCAAGGGTGCTTTTGTTGTGGCAAGAGGTAAGAAGGTAGGAATGTTATATTTATCTACATGTGTTATTGATTCCTTTTCTACATTATCTACTTCAGAGTCAGATGCATACATGTGGCATAATCGGTTGGGCCATATGATTCAAGAAGGAATGCAAATCTTAAAGGCTAAGGGTAAGTTATCAAATTTGAAAGATTTAGATCTTGATTTCTGTGAGCATTGTATCTTTGGAAAGAAAAATAGAGTGATATTTCTCAAAGTTGGGGAAACTAAGAAGGAGAAAAAATTGGATTTTTTACACTCAGATGTGTGAGGACCAGCTCAGGTAGCTTCTCATGGAGGATGTCAGTATTATGTTACTTTCATTGATGATGCTACAAGAAAGGTATGGGTTTATTGTATTAAACATTAATCTGATGTTTTTGAGACTTTTAAAATATGGAAAGCCCTTGTTGAGAATTAATCAAACTCTAAGTTAAAGTGCCTTAGATCTAACAATGGTGGTGAATAATGTGGAAAGGCTTTCAATGATTATTTTTTAGTGAATGGGATACGTAGAGAAATAACGGTTTCAAGAACATCACATAAGATAATGGCATTGCAGAAAGAATGAACATGATAATCATGGAACATGCTAGAAGTATGAGGATACATTCTGGATTGCCCTTGAAATTTTTGGGCAGAAGAAGTTGATACAATGGTTTATTTGATTAACCATGGGCCTTCAAGTTCACTAGATGGAGGAATAATAAAGGAAGCTTGGACCGGAAAAGAGGTATATCTTTCTTTTCTTAAAAATTTTGGTTCAGAAGATTTTGTGCATGTTGATAAGGAAAATAGAAAAATGTTGGATGCAAAATACAAGAGATGCACTTTCATTTGTTATGGATCTGGTGATTTCAGATTCTCGTTTTTGGGATTTAGAGAATTCTAAAATTGTTAGGAGTCGTGATGTTGAATGGAATGAAAAGAGAATGTACAGGGATCAAATTTTGGTACCCAAGGATGAACCGATTTAGAAGTTTATGTATGAAAATAAACTCTTGGATTCAAAAGTAATACCGACAGGGTTACACAGTAACATGGTGTCGGTTTACCCCCTAACCAACATCAGTCAACAGAACCGAGTATCGGTTACATAAGAGCCAATCCGACATCAGTTAGTAGAATTTATGTCGGTTATAAGTGACCAATGTCGGTCACTGTTAGGTTTGGATAGAAATGTCTAGGAGGTCCAGAATGTAGCCTCTGGTACCCCCAAAATTCTATGAAAAGGTCACAAAGGGTAAGTAAACTTCCAGAAAGATTTACACCTTCTCTATTTTATTTATTATTGACTGATAATGGAGAAACTATTTTTTTTTGAAGAAGTAATGTAGGATAAGTCCCACGTCCAGTGGGAGCATGGCATGGATGAGGAGATGGAATCCTTGGAACAGAACCAGACTTGGGATTTGGTTAAGTTGTCAATAGGTAAAAGGACATTGTAGAACAAGTGGGCTTACAAGATCAAGGAAGAAGAGGGTGGAAAGAAAAGGTACAAGGACAAGGTTTGTAGTAAAGGGATTTACACAGAAAGTAGGTATTGACTTTTATGAAATATTTTTTCCTATTGTTAAGATGACTTCTATTCGTACTGTATTGAGTTTAGTTACAGTAGAATATTTTCATTTAGAGAAACTAGATGTGAAGACAGACTTTCTTTCATGCTGATTTGGATGAAGAGATTTATATGGAGTAGCCACTTTGGGTATGAAGTCAAGGGTAAGGAGAAATTAGTGTGTAGGTTCGAAAAAGAGCCTATATGGGCTCACGTAATCTCCAAGGAAATGGTACATGAGGTTTGAGAGTTTTATACAAGATCATGGTTACTTGAGATGTGAATTTTACCATTGTGTTTATTTCAAGAAGCTTGAAAATGGGAGCTATATTATTTTGTTACTATATGTGAATGATATGCGTATTACAAGATCTAGTATGCAGGACATTGGTGAGCTTAAGGGAAAGCTAGCTCACACATTTTCTATGAAGGATTTAGGAGCTGACAAAAATAATCCTTGGCATGCAAATACACAGAGACATGAAGAACAAGAAATTGTATTTGTCTCAGGAAGATTATATCTATAGGGTGTTAGAAAGGTTCAAGATGCAGAATGCAAAACCTGTTAGTACACCTATGGCTGGATACTTCAAATTGAGAAAACATCAGTGCCCATCATCACACAAAGAGGTCAAATACATGACATGAGTACCAGGTGCTTCAAAAGTTGGGAGTCTCATGTATGTTATAGTTTGTACTAGACCATACATTACACAGGAAGTGGGAGTTGTGAGTAGATTTATGGCCAATTCAAGTAAAGAGCATTGGAAAACAGTCCAATGGATACTCAGGTATTTGAAAGGGACATCTAACATGCAGTTATGCTATGAAGTTTTAGATATTTCTTTATGTGGCTATGCTGATTCAGATATGGCTGGAGATCTAGATGGTAGAAGGAGCACTACTAGATATATTTTCACAGTAGGTGGGACAATAGTTAGCTAGATTTTAAGATTATAGAAGGTTGTGGCTTTGTCTACTATAGAGGTAGAGTATGTTGTAGCTACAAAGGCTAGCAAGGAGATGATATGGATGAGTAGATTCATAGAAGAGTTAGGAAAGGAGCAAGGTGATTGTAAACTGTTTAGTGACAGCCAGAGTGCAATTCATTTGGAAAAGAACTCAACATTTCATTCAAGAACGAAACCCATTTGGCTGAGGTATCACTTCATATGACAGGTATTGGAGAATGGACAGTTGAATATAGAAAATATTCATACGAGCAAGAACCTTACAGATATGCTAATGAAGCCATTAGGAAAGGAGAAGTTAGAGCTACACTTCACTTATATTGGTCTTCACGTTTGAGACTTGAAGAGGAAGAAACAAAGCTAATGAATGATCTAAGAATGATGTTGTACATGTATGGTGCGGTAATTAATCTCCAAGTGGGAGATTGTTGAGTTGTGGAGCTTAATTACTTCAGATTAACATGCAATGAGAAACTTGTTGGAAAACACAGTAACTATCATTGGTTAGGAGGGACTGGCATCAGTCACCTAGAACCAACATCAGTCAAGAAAGGAGGAATCGACATTGGTTAGGGTTGAACCGACGTCGGTTACCTTTGTGAGGATGTTTTAATTAACTCTCGGAAATTAGATCTATTTTTAACATTAAAGTATATCTATTGATTGTAATTGCATGGCTAAGTGCCCTAAGTCTATAAACAACTATATAAGCAAGAACGCTAGGGTTTATAAGTAAGTATTAACAAGAATTAAGAAGAAATTTCAAAATTTGGTGAGAGAGATAATTCTTGATGATGAAGTAAAAAGCTTGAGAGAAAGAAAGTACTGTATATATGAGAGGTGTGGAAGATTGTAAATATTCATCCTATATCTTTTCAAAGCTTTGGATAATAGATTGACTTGTTTCTTGGTGGACATAGCCCATACTGGGTGAACCACGTTAAATCTGGTGTTGATTTATGTCTCTTGTTTTGTGTATTTATTCTGGTAGAATATCTGCTTTTATTTACATGTATGGTTAGATTTGATATATTGTTGGTACAACCAGTGTGCTAACTCCAACCTAGCCTGTTTTGTACTTGAAGCCTCTAGAACTGTATGGTTCCCCTATATAGCGGAAATGTGCACCTCTTATTTTAGATTTGGAGCAATTACTTCTTCCCTCACTGGTGGTGCAGCTGGTGACGAGTCAAAAACTTCCAAAAATAGGATTCCCTCATGGACATTAAATTCTGAGGACGTGGATCATCTTCTTCATGTTTCTCTTCTTCTGCTGTAGCATCAGCTTCCACCACTGACACTTCAAACCTAACCTCCTCTAAAGGCTTGACCATCAAGGGGATCTTCTTTATTCCAAACCTGACAGCCCAACTCTTCAGATTTTCTGTCATTTATTCTCTGTTGGGTTTCTCTTTTCTTTGTTGTTCTTCTTGATTGGTCTTTTGGGTTGCTTCCCAACATGGGCTTGGGAATGCACGAGGAGGGGTGGTTACATTTCTTGATGTGGTGGGAGGAAAGGTATTTCATTTTGTTCTTGCGGAGGGGAATTGGGTTTGGAAGGGAGAAGGGAAGAGAATTTAAGATGGGATGGGAGACTAGAAGATGGAAAAAATGATTCCACAATAGAAGCAGTGGATGTGAAGCTTGGAAATTGAAGCTTAGGTTGAGACGGTGTTGCTTGGGGAATGGAGAGAAAATTACTAGATGATGGTGTACAACTTACCCATTGACGAGGTTTCCTTGGCACCAAGTTCATAGGCCTCTATCTCCTCTGTCCACTGTGCAAGCTAGGGTAATATCTCAACCATGAAATCAAAATTTTACTGTGGGCTGAAATGTCTTGGCATAGGGCCGACCCATGGACTAGGTTCCCTATAGCCAATTTTGAACGCTTTCATATGATTTGTGACCCTTATATGCACCATGCCTGGCTCCATTTTTTGAATCTTCTCCTGCAAATCGGCATTCTTCATGTAATTGATGTCACTACATGTATATCCCTTATCTTGACAGGCTCCATAGCCGAATTGATCCTGGTATTGCTCATAGGGGTAGGCACAATGATTAATGATTTTCTTAAAACGTTGATCTAGAGGAGTTGAGAAATACATTGGAGGTGGACTGCACTGATGCTACTGCAAGTGTGAATTCCATGCAGGGAATGAAGTCATGATTGCAAAACTTCATGAAATGGAAGAAAATGAGAGGGATGGAAAGAAAATGGAAATGGATGGAATGGATTAGCTCTATAACTCAAAGAAGGGGTTGTTGATCAAATGGAATCACCAGATGTGTTTGAGCATGTAACTCCAAAGGCTGAAATTTCGATAAGAACATACCAACTTGTTGAAATGAAGTCTATTAGTGATGTTGAACTACACACCTACAAAATATATTCAGACAAATATCTACAGTGGAACACTTGTGAAATATAAAGCTTTCACTTATTTGTCCCATCAGGCGTGCTAGAACTGTTATGTCAAAATTACAACACCCCCCGATTTGCTCTGTGTTTGGAGAAATTGGTGTAATTCTGATAACATGGGGGTTATCCCTCAAGATGTGGGACTTGCAAACTTGAGATAACCCTCCGGAGAATGCCAACTTCCTCTACCTAATCCTAAGGCTAAACTAATCCTAGAAAGGGAAATGCAACTATCCTAACACTAACCTAGAATTTCCAAGGGATAGGGAAGAAAGAGATGCATAAAATGAAATTCCTAAACTAAGGGGGTGATAACACCAAGAAAAGTGGCAAGATACTTTGTTGAGGGAGGATGAAACAAGGAAAAAGGAGTTGAGGGAGGTCAGACAAATGCGACACAAACCTAAATCCTAATATGCCATCAAAACTCCATGGAACACAACATCATAAACCTGAAAGTGAAAGAACATTCACAAAATACAACAATAATAATGGGGAGGCAAGAAAATACAATAAAAATGAGCTAGGGTTGAAGAAACACCACAAAACACAATTTTTATTGCTTCAAAGTATGCACAAACCATTACATTTGATGCACAAAGGCATAATTACATTGCTAGGCATAAGGGAAGGCTCATAGCTCAAATAGAGTTGAGGAATTTTTTGCAAGAGTTTTTCCAGCTCCCAGAATGTCTCTCTTAAAAAATGAGGGGGTCAAATACGTTCCATAGAAAATTTATCTCACCTGCCAATAACCTTCATTAATTGCATGTACAGAGGTATGGGTAGCCATATTGGTCCGCTTTCCAATGGTACTTTTCTGTCAGAAAATACATGGGTGCCGTGCTTCATTAAATAGATTATTGAGTTACTTTTTACAATGCCATTAATGCCTGGTCTATACTTGACATTCCTTGTTGATGTTCGAGAAGAGTAGAAGAAGATTTCCACTAATAGGGAGGGGTTGTCACATAACAAGAAGTGCTATCACGCGACAATGAGGGAAGGTTGATGTGCATCAAGATGAAATGCTAACACGTGACAAGATGAAGGCGGCTGACATGCGTTAAGAAGATAATGGTGACGCGCGACATGAAGACATGATGCTGGCGCGTGATGGGATGAAGGAAAATGAAATGCATTAAGAAGATGGTGGATGACGCACAATAGGAAGGGATGACTGACACAAGTCAAAAAGAGGTGTTGCCGTGTGATAAGGAGGGATGGCTGATGCATGTCAGTAAGAGGTGTTGACATGCAATAGGGAGGGATGAATGACACGTGTTAGCAAGAAGAGTTGACATGTAATAGGGAGGGATGAATGACACGTGTCAGCAAGAGGAGTTGACGGACGATAGGGAGGGATGGATGACACACGTCAGCAATAGGTGTTGACACATGATAAGGGAGGTAGCAGTTGACGCATGGTTGACGTGCGATATGAGATGTCTCCAAACCTTTTCCTCATACCAGAAAACTCATATATTCTCAATTATGACTTGTAAGCTATCATGAGCTATCTTTCCCTTGGATATCATGGGGGTAAATTTGATGGCCTCCTACACGTTCCATAATTTAAATGGCTAAGTCCATTTATAATGAGTTATCGAAATTAACTTGGGGGGGTGAATTTGGGATAACATTACCCTTGTTTTTCTCTTGAAACTCCTTCAGATATGCCTCATGGTTAACAACTAATATGCTTGCTACTCTATCTCTGTCGCCAAAGTTATCATACACAACGTCGGCCATTTTTTGTGACGGTCTTCACTGAGGTAAGGAGCTTAGAGTACCGAGTTATTGTCTCCCCAATATTTGACTTTTATTCTTCCTTCTGGCACACCATCACTTCCTCTACCAACTCCAATGCAAGTGGTTGCTTCTCCATGGTGAGTATGCATGTCAAGTCTTCCAAGCAGTGCATGGTCGACTCATGCTTCTACTCTGGAGGGTCTAGGTCTAGGTGCTTTAAGATAATGGCATTTGAAATAACCTCTACCTTCTTATATACTTTGTGCACCTTCACCTTTTCATCTCTAAGATCACACCTTATCTGTGCATTGATAAATTCCTTTTGTTTTATCTCCTTGTCCCTCTCAATGATCTCCTCATTCTTTTTCCCAGGCTCATCCTCCAAGACTCTTATCATATCATTTCTGCCAAAAATCCTTACTTCCACCTCCACTGATAATTTATTGAGCACGTTGTAAACTTGCTCATCCGACAGCTATTGGGCATTCACAAAATGATTTACTCCCTTGGCATCTAATGTCTTCATCAATGAATCACTAGTAACCTCGAACTTTGGTCTCATCAATGTGGGACTAAAAAACCTAGGATATTATTTTCTTTATGTACGGGTACATACCCTTTTCATCAAAAGAAGACCAAGTGAGGTTTTGGTCTGTAGGATCTCTGCTTTGGAAACACATGTGCAATACCTTGTTTGGATCATTGATGTAAGTCATGGCATGATCCTACGCCGCTACTACACCCTTTCCACCTGTGTGTACTACCTTAGGGAAACTTACTGCCAGGCTAGGATCTCCACCCATGCTTCCATACTCTTTCCCTACACTCACACTCTCCTATGCTTCCTTTAGTACTCCATCAACACTACGCTCCACCTCATGCTCCACCAACTATTGTATAATATCCGCCACCTTCTTTTCTACTGTGTCATCTATTTGTTCTTTGGTCAGGGTCGGGGTCTTCTGAGCATGCATGTATACTTCCTCATTTCCCCTATGTTGTGAGCACCTTCTTCATATTCATTCTACTCTTCATTAGACTCATGTACATCATGAGCAAGGGGAATCTTACCTTCTTCGTGCTCTTCATCCTCCTACTCAGAGTCATCACCCTTCATGCTCTTTGTCTCCTCAGAGTCCAAGATTTGCACCACTTTCTGCTTCTTCTTCACTGGTGACTCCTCTAACACAGGGGACTCTTCTTTTTCTAGTACCTTTTCCTTAACAAGAGACTTCTTCCTCCCTGTGTAGGTACTTGGTCCTATTCTTGACTCCTGCGCTACTGAAGTTTGAATGGTACACCGCGCTCGACGTCTTGCTTGCTGTGGGTCTATAATCTTTCTCTCTTTGTTCCCTTCTTTAAGATAGGGTCCTCTGAGATGGATAAATCATCCTCCAAGTACACATTCTTCTCAAACTTGGGCCTCAGGTGGATATACACCCTTGCCGCTGTTTTACTTGAAATAGGAATTGACACTGGCTTCACCATATGTACTTCATGGGAGACATACTTCTCCACATACATGTGCTTCTTAGGGTAAACTAGACTTTTGCACAATGCACGATAATCCTGATCTACCTAACTTAGATCAAATCTGAAATTATTTTCCTCCTTGAACTTGTTGACCATTGCTTTGAAAGTATTGCGTTGTGAAGGAAAAGGGTAGTTTACACCAAGGGCTTTTTGTTCCATCAGTCAAAGTAAATATGCCTATGCAGAAGTGATGTTAGGGTACAATGAACTCAGCCTGAATCCAACAAGGCTAGCAGTTACTCCGAGGTTCTCCATTCTACCCTGAATGCATTGAGCATTTGCTTATACCACTTCTCCAAGCATGCTTTGTATGGTGCAGTCATCGAGTCACAAGTGTAAGATTCGAACCTCTTTATAGGGGAGGGGTCCTCATCAGGGTATTCCTATACATAGTTGTTCGGCCCATCGCACATTCCAATATCTTGAAAAATATAATGGTAAGGAGAAATTTACCATACACGATCTTATCTCCATCATGTGCCACATCTATAACATCCTCATGCAATGAAGGCCGAGAGGTTGTAGATTTTTCCTTCTGAAATATTCTTGTAAATTTTCAACCATCTCTTGTTCACTTGTATCCAACACTCATGTCAGTTTAGCTTGGTAAGTAGATGAGCATCAATCTTCATAGTTGGGTTAGTAATCTTGCTAATGTGAAAGTAGCATGAACCCTTCTTATACTCGTACTCTGCGGTTGTCTCCTTAACAACATCCTTGTCATCCAAATCATCCTCCATTGATTCTCCTATGTATATAATTCCAATGTAATTTAAAATTAACTGGGCAGTTAGGCCCATTCTTCTTCTTGCAAAGTAGAAATAATCCTCATGTACATGTGACATCAACCACTGGTATAAATTTTTAGGTTTACCAAAGTAGGGAAACTCATAGAGTTGCAGGAGTTCAGCCTTCTCCAACGTAGTTTTCATCGAGTCTTCATAAAAAAGCTTATCATCCTGTGTTCTCTCTCCATTCAAATGAACTAACTCCAACACTATCTTCTTTTCTATTGTTATAATCACTTATGGCCATCTTACACACATGAGAAACCCACTCCATTCCCATAAAAATGCCATCTGGGTACTACATTTCCGTGTACCATTCTTCGTTAAAACTTGTTGATACGATGGGTTTTCCTTTTCTCTTGCCCTTGCCCTTCTTTGGTGAAATATTAGATCCCTTCATTGGTTCCATTTCTTCTCATCTAGTCCTTGTCAACTCTTCCTTCCTTCTGCCCTAACTCTGCATAGTCTTACAACTCTACTTCTCTATGAAAACTCCAAATCTCATGCCCTAGCTTTGAAAACCCTAACTTGGAAAGTATTCTTTCCACAAGATTGCGTAACACCAGTGGGAATCATCCAAACACACTTCTCTGCCCACACTTGTGTACTCCCTTTCCACTCTAGTTCACAAATTAGTTGAATCTTCTGATACACATGCAACTCTCCAAAAAGTTGTCTTCAAAAGGATGCCCTAGTTTGCAAGAGATTTTTAACACAAATGCAAAGTAAAATAATAACTCACCCCAACCTTCTATTTATAGCTTTTTGTTTTTCCCACACAAACTTCGATGCCACCTACCAATGTACAAATAAATTAAAGTAATATTTTTCCAACCACATCCCTCCACGTGTTTTGTCTAGTGCTTTCCCTCCTCGCGCAAACTCACATGAAAATTTCCACAACCTTCTGGTGCACAAGACTTCTTTGATAGTAGACTAATGATGAGGCCATAAATTGGCCATAAATTACCATTATTTTTTTCTTCCAAGTTACCTTTGAAAGTGGATTTAAATGTAATCTAGGAAGTTATAGTTTTCTGAAGATCGAATATAGGATATATATCTTGTTCATTCTTTAGAAATAGTTTGTTATCTATTTTGTTGACTAATCCTATTGATTATTTGGGAAAATATGCAAAGTATTATGTTTGCAGGCCATAAAGGAAAGATAATGATTGTATTGAGAAAATTGTAATTGATCATGGATGGTATATCTAAACTCAAATTTGATTTCATATTCAGATTCCTCTCAAAAAATTATGCAAGTTCAAAAAAAGAATCATCTCAATCTGAGATCGTATGTAAAATTTATAGCTGTTTAAAGTTAGTTCTGGAACTCACAGAGTTAGTGCTAGAACTCACAGTCTAAGTTCCGGAACTCGCAGAGTTAGTTCCGGAACTCACAGGTTTAGTTCTGGAACTAAGATATTTTGACAGTTTTTGAGGAATTGTGAAATATCAAAGAATCCAATGGAAAATATGAGAGAGGTTTTTGTTCATAACAACATGATTAACAAAAACCTCATTCAGATTTGCTACAAGTATTACCAATAAAGAGAGATATAACTTTTAGTGAGCTGCAGTCTGAGGAAAAGTGTATCAGACGAGTGCTAAAAGTTACATAAACAGAAACAGAAAAGTAAAAAGTAAAATATGAGCGAGATTTTTGTTCATAGAAATTTTTTTAACAAAAACCTCATTCAGATTTGCAACAGGTTTTACCAATGAAGATAAATCTAACTTTTAGTGAACTGCAGTCCAAGGAAAAAGCGTATCAGACAAGTGTCAAAAATTCTATAGTCAAAAACAACAAAGTCAAATAAAAAATTTGAGAAAGAAATTTGGTCAAAATCATATTTTGAGGAAAATCCTCCTTCCAATAATGTAGAGGAATAAAATCATTATGATTCTTGTTACCAAAAATCAAGGAGAAGATTTGGGAGAAAATCTTTCTAAAACAGTGAGATAAGACTTTAACTCTAAGAATATATCTCTCTCCATATTTTGTGGAGATGGAGATCTTAGTTGTTAGGATTGGAATAAAGATAAGATCATATTGTATTTCCTAAAATAAGGAGTTGGTTGGATGCATGAATTATAAATGCAACCTTCCACACTGAGATATGTAATGCTTTTCTCAAAAGAAATAAAGATATGTTATTTTTTCTCAAATATTATGTAGTTTTAAGATCTCAGAAGTATGATTTAAATCCTCTTCCAAGGAATGAGCTGGACACTCATTTTAAGGAAGATGGATATGTGTATTTATGTTTATGTTTATTCATTTGTCTTTAATTCATTCTGTTGTATTGTTTTTATCTTTG
This sequence comes from Taxus chinensis, assembly GCA_019776745.2. NCBI lineage: Eukaryota > Viridiplantae > Streptophyta > Pinopsida > Cupressales > Taxaceae > Taxus > Taxus chinensis. The sequence goes on along the minus strand of CM034150.1, from coordinate 879,275,661 downwards.
TATTGTGAAAATTCAATCTGTTGTAAACTTGCAGGTGTTTTGTTCAATTATGTTTATTTCTAATTCAAAAATTTCAATTTATACAAGTGTGTTTAAATTCCTGCAAGTGTGATTTTTTTCATGTAAGTGTGATTTATTTCATGAAAACTTTTTTTCTGCAAGTGTTCCTTTATTTCTACAAGTGTGCCTTTAAATTTATACAAGTGTGATTTATTTTATGCAAGTTTGGTTTGTGTTTAAAGGAGCTGATTTCTAAGATCTTCTTCTCTTAAGTCATACAACCTTCAGACACCAACCTAGGTTGACATTATTAATGGCAAGGATTGATGACCCTCATCAACTAACTTGTGCACATCCCCCATGCCGAAGTATGTCAACCTTTGCATCCTTTACCAAGCTCTTACCTTCGCCTACCTCATGTTGCTTATGTACTTTTTACCCTTGTACGTGGTTTTCTCAAATCCTTTTGACACCAATTTTCTCTCATGATCACCTCTCCTATGCGTAGTTTTTGAACCCATGCGCTTTTTATTTTCTTACTTGGGCCGCCTATGCAAATCACTCCCAACACTTATCCTTTAACACCTTCCACCCCACACTAAATAGATGCGCGGTCCTCTGCACATAAAAACCCTTTTCAAAAATGTAACATGATACCAACATGCAAACGCACCCAAAATGAAAAGACAAAGAAAATTGACGAAAAAGGGAAACACAAAGAAAGGAAACTACATTAATGGGAATCCTAAGCTAGCTGACAATACTACCTTATTTACAAACATAAAGAAGACTTATTTATAGTAGGGCTTCAACCTAATCCCATTGAAATACCATAAAAACCATGTTCTAGTTAGCACTTATAACTGGAAAGCGCCAGAATCAAGTATACAAGATATAACATACGACCCCAACCAATGTACTTTAAGCTTCCCTGGGTGGCACAAAAAATTGGAATCATACAACAGGACCATCTGCCCAACCTCAAAATTCTTGTTCTTGATGTTCCTATCATGTCATGCCGTCTTCCTAATTTTTGTTTGTTTTCTAGATCCATCGTGCTATGGTACACCTTTCATCCAGTTGCATTAAATTGTCAATCCTTTCTTCAAGTGCTTGTTCATTAGTTAAACCTCCTGCGCATGCAATATGCAACGATGGTAACATGGATTCAATAGGTAACACAACCTCCACACCAAACACCAATTGAAAATGTGTGGCCTTGTTCAATATTTTATAAGTAGTTTGATATGACCATAACATGATTTTTTTTTATCATCCTAGTCCTGTCTGCCAACATCAAAAATCTTGGTCAACGTATGACTCAAAATTTTGTTAAAAGCTTCCATTGTCCCATTAGCTTATGGGTGATAAGGGGTAGTCTTGTGATAGGTCATTGTGAATTCTTCTAATAGGATTCTAACTGTCTCATTTAGGAAATGAGTACCCCTATCATTAGTTAAACTCAGTGGGCATCCATACCTACTGATTATATTTTCCCACAAGAATCTAGCTATTGTCGCTACTGTGCAATCCTTCGTAGGCACCACTTCTACCCACTGTGTAAGATAGTCTGTGCATGTAATGATATAGTATGAACATGTCCTTTGTGCAGCTGGAGATATAGGGCCTACGAAGTCAATTTCCCACTTCTCGAATGGATCTACATTGGCGATAGGCCATAATGGCATTTCATCTCTTTTCCTAGGTTTACCAAGGCGCTGGTAATGGTCACAGACCTTGTAGTACTCGATATAGTCCTTGTAAATTGTTTCCCACCAAAGGCCAGCTAAAAGGATATTGCGCGCGGTTGCATTCCCCACATAGTGTCCTCTTGCAATTCCACCATGATCCTCTTCCATGATTGTAGCGTGCCCATGATCTAACACGCACTGACACAAAATCTCATCACAAACTAGCTTGTATAAGTTTCCAGCAATTAACATATAGGGCACAATGCATATGGCTAACTGCTTCCTTTCTAATGCCTTCATCCCTTTTGGCACCCCACCTATTCGTAGGAACAACACAATATCTTCTAAGTCAGAGGGCACACACTACAACCTGAATAACTGTGCATCTAGCATCATATCCTCAATGCTCTATGTGTCCTCACCCGAAGTAATTCTTGATAAATGATCATGTCCCAAATTACTTTCCCCTAGTTTCACCACAACTGTGAACTCAAACTCCTAAAACAATAGGACCCATCGGTATATGCACCCTTGCAAAACATGCTTGTTCACTAAGTATTTTAATTCCATGTGGTCCGTGTAGAAAATAAAAGGATTTCCTAGAAAATATTATTTGAACTTGTGCAGTGTGTAGATCATTGATAATGCCTTGTGCTCTATGGTAGTATAATTCTATTATACTAGATTAAGCTTCCTACTAACAAAGCAAAAGGGATGATAAAAAATACCCTCTCTAGGATGTGCCAATACTGCTCCAATTGCCATCTCGGATGCATCAACACAAACATGAAAAGTTTTATCCCAAGAGGGAAAATGTAAAATGGGTGTGGTGGTAAGCTTTTCCTTTAATGTGTCAAATGCCACCTACTGTGCCTCTCCCTAATAGAACTTACTTTTATGTTTTAATAGCTCTTCTAGGGGCATAGAAATATGGGCATATCCCTTGATGAATTTTCTACAGTACCCTATATGCCCTAGGAACCTGTGCACCACGCTTTGACTGGTGGGCTCCTCTAATCTCACTATAACAACAACTTTTGTGGGGTTTACCAGTAATCCTTCTTTGCAAATAATGTGTCCCAAAAACATGCCAAAAGAAGTGGAATAAACACACTTCTTAACATTCAGGGAGATGCTCAACTGCCTGCATCTCTCAAACATCAACCGTAGATTGTCACAATGGTCTTTTACTAATCTATAAACTATCATGTCAACCAGGTAGACTTGAAGAAACTTGTGAATGAAGTCATAAAATGCCTGAACCACAATGAGTGAAAACAAAATAGGTGTGTTCTTCATTCCAAAAGTTGTTACCATATAGGAAAAACTTTCCCATTCAGTGGTGAAAGTTGTCTTCTCTTGGTCTTCCTTTGCAATTTGAACTTGGTGATATCCCAAAAACCCATCTGTAAACGAATAGATCTTGCACTTGGCTACTCCTTCTAGGATCTCCTCAGTGAATGGGGTTGGGAAAGGATCAATTACACACACTAAATTCAAATCCCTATAGTCAATGAAAATCCTTATTATCCCATCCTTTTTGATACTGATTACCATCAGGCTTACCCATTTAGATTCCTCAATGGCTTCTATGATCCCAGATGTTATTATCTTATCAATATCCTCCTTAACCTTGATGCACAAATTCAGATTCATCCTATAAGGTCTCTTATGAATTAGGCACACACCATCCTTTAAATTGATTTTCATTTCTCATAATGAGAGGTGAAATCCTTTAAGTTCATGGTATTTACGCAGAAATAAATCCTAAAAATCATGCAGAAGCTTAATAATCTTTGAGACCTCTTGGTTCATCCAGTAGTCTCTAATAATAACTTCCTTTGGTTCCCCCTCCGTACCAATGTTAACCTTATTTTTCTTCAATGGCTTGTGGTAAGTGCATGCTTTATCATCAATGCTATTTTAAGACTTCACACGTACCTTCTGTATTGTTAACATCTAAGTTCTCCACCTCTTCATTGTTTATCAAGTAGAACAAATTTACTTTCTCCTTCTCTAGGTAGGTGCGCTCAAGCTACACTTCCTATGGTGCTTCCTCCATGAAGTGTGCCCCTAACTTTGGTTTACCTAACATCTCTAGAATCTTGTCCTCCACCATGGCACTGTATCCCAAGGTAAGGTGCTTTACTACCTACAATGCCTCATTCATTGATGGATTGGTACTATGATATTCAAATGTTTGAAAAAGATCCACTGTCAACTCCTGCCAATTCCCTGTCTGATGCTGCAACTCTGAATGAATATACCATGCACGTACACAACCCTATAAGGTGGAATAGAACTTATGCACCCATAAGGAAGGGGGTGAAGATTCCGCACCTCCCATCCAAGTCTTCTCACACTCCTAAACATGGCATGAAGTGGATCCCTTCCCATCATAGTCAAAAATTTGAGAAGGTGCATTGCTTTGGAGAAATCTAACAAAGAGTGCGATTCTTACTTCACGCCACTCTAGAAGATTATATCGATGTGTCACCCAACAACATGTTACTGTTCTATATAAAGTATAGGTAAAAATATTCCTTCTCTCTACTTGACACTTCCACCAGGTCTCCATCTCATGTAAAAAGACATCAGGGTTGGATTCCCCAGTGTATCGTGGTAACTTCCTTTCTCCCAAGCACCTAACTGAGTGCATTCTGACAACTTGAGTCTTAGTATCCTTCAGATGCCTTCCAACTAACCGTATGTCCCATGTGCCCAATTGTTACAATCAATGCTGGTTGTATCACTTATGGACCATGTATCATCCCATTGAATGACCCCTTCCTTTGATGGCTGAATGAACTCCGAGGGTCTCTGATGGTGCGCACATATGTCTTGTTTAAGTCTTCTTCACCCAATGGCTCCACATATGGTGCAAAATGTCCATCAGTCAGTGGAATGATCACGTGATCTTCTTTATTCTCAAAAAATAATGTAGCCCTTATTGAAATGTAAGTCAACATTGTTTGCATAACACCAAGGGCACTTAAGTAATGCTGGGAAACTATCAGCCTCAACAAGATTTAGGACCTCAAAGTCTTCAGTAAACTTTTCCCCTTGAATAGTAATGGATGCACCTTTCTACACCCCTAAAGGCATGGCCTTTGTCCTGTTAGCCATATACAACACATTCAAATATGGTTACAATGGGGGCCTCCCCATTTGATTCCATGCATCTAGAGTAAGGAAATTTACCTTTGTAGTTGTGTTAATCAATATATTACTCAGGAGCCACCCTTCAATAACTACATTCAGTGTGATCTCCTTGTCATAATCAATGCTGTGAGGAGGTAGGTTAACATGTAAGACTTGTCTCTCGCACCCTCCTCTAACGCGCGGTACCTTCTCCCTCAACCATTCTCCCAACATGGGAATAATGTTCTCCTACTGAAAAATTTGACACACTTCCCTATCCTCATCCATATTCTGCTGATGAACCTCAACACTCTTCTTCTATTTCAACTGGCGTGATTGCTTCTTCAGATAATGGATTTCTCCTTGCAAACTCCTAATCACCTCCATGGTTTCTAGGTACACTTACTTCTAGTGGGTAGGATTAGGGTATTTCCCATGTAACACTTCTTCTCTTGTGATAAGGGGCCTGTACTTTGGTTCCTCTCAGGAACGTGCAGCCCCAGCACGTGTAGTGACTAAAACATGCTTTAGCTCGGGGTTAAGCACTACCCTCAACATCCATTGTGGGTCAGTCCACTTTACAATCACCATCCATGCTCCTTTTTCCTTCTTTTTATTAGTTCTCATGTGGTCATACAACTCTGGGAACTCTTCATACCTGTTCTTCTTTCCACACCATGTGCATTGTAATGATTCTAGGCACTCACACTTGTAATGCTCTATGGATCTACAATTATAACAGGTTCTATGAGGAAATTCACTTCTTTCTTCATGATTTCCATGGCCTCTGAATCCTCCCCAAAAGCCTCTTCTGTGGCCTCCTCCGTCAACACGCCCTTCATAATGATGACCATCATCCTTGGAGCTACTTGCAATACTAGTTTGATGCACACTGAGATTAACGGCATCATGGATTTGGTTTATCAATTTGCAATCCTTAATGTCATGAGTAGTGGAGGTGAAAATATTACAATAACAAGACACATTATTATGGATCGTATGTTGCAACAATGGGCATCTACTTGCATCATGATCTCTGTGATAGATTTCATAATCTACTGATATGGTGCACACTTAATTTCAAGGGAAACTATCCTTCGTGTGCCCCTGTAATTCACAATCTATGCACCAAAGTCCACCACATGTTTCATGAACCAAATTTGCAGACAAATTATCAAGTTTTTAATCCATGGAAGCAATACGTGTGATGCCTGCTTCAACTACCACTTGAGACCAAGAAACAAACTAGGAAAATTATGGAATAATTTTTTTTTCATATAGGAAGAGTCTACAACTAAGTTGCAAGACACTAGTTTGAAACTAAATAGGTTCCAAAACAAATTTTGATTAACCAAACACAATATTTCTATTTTTATCTTATAACAAGTTTACAAGGCTCCAATTTGGAGGTTACAAGTTTTTATTAAGGTTCAGGGAGAAATTTATCACTAGGCCTACTCTCTATCAAGCCCTGAACTTCAACTAGATTTCTCACACACTTAAATTTATAAAAAAATTCCTAAACTAGGCTCATTGGATAGGAAATTTCCTCACCTTTCCAACCATATAAAGAATTCCTCCTAACTCCTTGTAAAACTCAAGTTATGGCTGGGCAGAGTTTTAGGCAAACTTTTTCCCTTGGAGGTCCGCGGGGTTAGGGAGAAAATTGAAATTTTTTTCCCAAATGCCATGTATCACCACGTGATTGGTGTGGGAAAGTGGGTCACGTGGAAAAATTTGAAATTTTTCCCAAAACCAAAGTCTCAATTTTCCAAAGGAAAATTTTCCTCCATGCCTCCGCACTTGCTCAAATGGCCACGTGGCGCTTTGTGATTGGCCGCGGGCCGGCGGAAGAAAAAGTGAAATTTTTCCAAAAGTGTAAAAAATTAAGTTTTCAATTCTAAATCCTCATTCCTTCTTGCCACGTGTCAGCACATGATTGGTGCAGGGCCGAGGGGTTGTGGGGATAAAAGTGAAAATTTTCCAAAGACAAAAAAAATAAATGGTTAAGTTTTTATTAAGGATCCGCACCTCCAAGGTGCCACGTGGCAACTTTTGATAGGATGAGAGGGTGGTGGGGCCACATAACTTTTTGAGAATTTTTTCTAATGTTCAAAATTTAAATTTTTTTAAGGTCGAATTATTTCATTTTTGGTTTGGAATGGTTATTTTGAAGTAAAACTTCAAATGGCCATAACTTTTGATAGGAAGCTCCATTTTAGGAAAACGAGGACTTTCCGGAAAGCTCTCGGAGTCCTCTTTGCACAGAAATCATAAATTTTAGAATTTGGTAATGTTTCAAGGGTCAATTTTAAGAAATAGATCTGCAGGGTTTTAAGTTACAAATTGGCAGTTTTAAACTTGCAAATTTTATAAAAAGTGGACTCTTCCTTCACTCAACATGTCAAATAGACATGGAGGATCAACTTAGGGAAGAATTAGAATGTTTTAAAGGTGTCAATTTGATCAATTTATTGAAGTTGCATTTTTATCCAACAAGGAACAGAAAACGACTTAGGAAGGGGATTGATTCAAAATTGGATTGATTGAATTGTTTTCTCGAATTTTCCTTGTCAAGTTGGGTTCAGAATAGTCTCAGCATGTTAATTCATAGTATTTTTAAATTGATTAGGAAATATAAAAGTGAACTGTTTTTTTTTTTTTAAAATGTACATTACCAGATTTAACTTTAAAACAACAAGTTGTTGCTTTAAATTTGGTTTGTCTCTCTCTTTTTTAAATTCAAACAACAATGATTCCTAAACTTAATCCAATGTAGTTTCTTATCAAACATCCATGTAATTCAAACTAAAAACATCTCTGAGTTTCCAGTTTTGATATACAATTTTGCAAGAAAGAATAACATTTAATTTCATTTCATATCCATCTTCTCAACATTTAAAAAAAAAACAGAGATTCTTATTCTTTTCAAAATGGAAATTTATCCTTTGACAGCAATACAATTTTACAAGAACCAATGCCATACTTCTATTGAAAATCAAATAACATTACAACTGATCTCTTTTCCAATTTGATCTGATTTCAAATTTCAAATACAAGTATGAAATGTTCTTCCCATTTTCTTTTCAAACTAAAAAGAAAGATACAATTCATTTCTACATTTGAATTTCAATGTTAAATATATAATTGTATGACAGTCTTTTCCAATATAGAGAATAAAATGTTTCATCTTTACATTTCAATTAAATTTTAGACTTCCATAGACCATACAATGGGTTCACATTACAAAATTATACAACTCATCCACGCGAAGTGGGAAGGGATTACAAAATTTTTCTCAAAGAGATGACTGTCAAACTGTATTCTTCTTTCTCCAAACAACAGCTTGCTGATTTCTTCATTCTTGCAACTTGAATCACAACAAGGAAGGGGGAAAGGCAACACTCTCCACCCAACCAAGATACCCAATGGGAAAATAGAAGCCATCTTTCCCCATTGGCCCCCGAACCCCAACCATATTGAAATGGAGCATGATAATTCAACTCATGGAAACATGGACTTCTTTCACATGCAAGCAACACTCATGTATCATAAAAATAAAAAAAACAAAAATCAAAACAAGGCAACAATTCTCAACTACATTAGAAAATAGTCATACAATCACAAAGGCTTGAGCAAGTAAGCCAAACAAGAGTAAGAACTATGGAGGTCTCCTTATGCCTCCCATGTTGAAATTGGACATCCACCTACAATAACCACCAAGAACACAACCATCCCATAAACCTTATCCATCCTCAACCCCTCCTTATCCCTCCTCCAAATTTATCCCTTATACCTCCCCCAAAGTAAGAAATGCATGAATATTCTTTTCCTAGGTGGATTCCAACCAACACTCCCTCCTCAAGACAAGTGCCAATGAAAAATCCCTTATCCCTCCTCTAATTAACCTCATAGTCTTCTCTCCACACCATGCCCTAAGCATTCTACCCATCCCTCTAAGAATTGCAAACACAACACATTCAAAAATTCATGCTAAAAGAGGTAAAAACAACAATTTTAAAAGAGTGAGAGCCTACCTCTCCATAATGGAGACTTATTTCCAAAACAACAGTTCTTTGATGCTCAAAACACAGTCCCAAAACAGAAATGTACAAGCATGTGAATCAATCCAAGCTCTTCCACAAAGCAAGCTCTAAAGGAAAGAGAAAAATTTGACCTAGGAGTGAAATCTCCAACCTTCAACAACCTCAAAATGGGGAGGAATTCCAATTTTTAAAGGAGAGGGTGGAAGAGGATGATGTGGATTCCAAGTGGGATGCCACATCATTTTTCTTCCTTCCCCAAGAGTGCAATCCACATCAACAACAAATCACCATTAAGGAAAAAAAGACAAAATCACTTACACACACAATAGCCCATACCCCAAAGGGGAATGCATTTAAAATTTGTAAGACAAGTGCAATCACTTCTTACAATAAATCAAGTCAAAATTCAATAAAATAATTTGATTTTGACTCTAAATTAATAAACATGGTTGGTGGAGGATTTTGAGAGGTGTGGGACAAGTTTAGCCTCCAATTTTGTCCTCCTAGCTCAAATTCGAATTTCAAGAGAGACATGGAGTGTCTGACCTTCCAAAATATTCTTACAACCTCTTACAATATCTTACACAATCTATCACTTCACTTACACAACCCATACTTGGTAACTTACACACTCTTTAAAATGTATTTATTTCTATGACATTTATTTATTACAAACTTTAGACACAACCATATATTTAATTACCATATGGTTATAAAATATATAAATAAATTTCATTTTCAACCAAGACAATAACATTTAATTTCACCTTCCACATCCCATTTAATTTAATTAAATTTTAACTATATGAATCTCACATTATACTATCACTTTTAAATAATTAAAACAAAAGCACATTACAAACAAAATACACACAACAATAATTAAAAAGGGAACACATAATAGAAACACACATATTCCCCTATGGTCACAATAATGGAAATCCCCCCATGGGAAATCTTAACAAAACACAACATACAGCTCAAACACAGTTTCCATGGTGACCTTGTTGATTTCACACTGAATTCCAATATGGTTAGTCTCCAGTCCCCTGACATTGTTGTGATTTTAACCTGCAAAATGCAAAATACCTCCTTTGGCTTTGTGGCCATATCAAAACATCCAAATGATATATAAACATTAGATCCAAATCACAACAATATCAAGATTCAATATTTATCATTAAAATTCAATTTGTAACTATATCATCATCCAATAGATTTCTATACTAGAGATATTCATAATAATCAATGTCACATGTCTAAAATTAACATCAATACCCTGTCCATGTCAACTAGTATATCATCATCCACATAACAATAAAAATGTCTCAATGATCCTCAAGCAAAACATCTGAATCCAGATCAATATTAATCCAGGATCTAACATCTAGCCATCATACTAATCAAAACATAATAATGTCCATAATAATCCCTGATACATCATACTACATCAAAACATAATAATATCCAAAATGTGACCAATAGTGTCAGGATCAGTATCTGAATAGTGTCCAAGGAAAGTGGGCACTACATCTCCCTCCCCTTAGACTCGACTTCCTCCTGGAAGTCACTAGAACAAATGTGGAAATTGTACTCATAAAGTAGTAGCATCCTCCCAAGTGGCTGCAGTCTCATCATATCTGTCCCACTGCACCCGTACTTGATCAATCTCTCTGCCTCGAAGGCCCAGGGTCCTGCGATCTATGATACAGACGGGCTTCACCATCAACTGTCCCTAATCCTACACCTGTAATGATGTCCAATCCAGCACATGAGAAGGATCTGTGATGTATCTCCTAAGAAAAAAAACATGAAACACATCATGCACATGAGACAGGCTGGGTGGCAATGCTAGACGGTAAGCCAACGGGCCGATATGCTCCAGGATCTCGAAAGGTCCAACGAACCGAGGAGCTAACTTAGAACCTTTTCCATAATGGATCAGGCTCTTATGTGGCCTAACATGAAGAAAAACCTTCATGCCCACATCAAAATTACGCTCAGTTCTATGCTGATTAGCGTACTTCTTCTACCTATCCTATGCCTCCTGCAATCTCTACCTGATTAACACTACCTGCTGCTCCATGTCCTGCAAAAGAGCTAGTCTGAGAGATACTCTATCCTCCATCCTATCCCAGCTAAGGGGTGTCCTGCACTCCCTACCATATAAGGCCTGAAAAGGAGCCATGCCTATAGAACTCTGGAAACTATTATTGTAGGCAAACTCCACAAGGTACAGATACTCCTCCCACTTAGATTGCTGATCCATCATGTACATCTTGAGCATATCCTCCAATATTTGATTCACCTTCTCAGTCTTTCCATCTGTCTCAGGGTGATAAGCTGTGCTGAAGTTAATCTTTGTCCCAAGAACATACTACATGGTAGTCCAGAAATGGGAAGTGTATAAAGGATCATGGTCACAAATGATCTTCCGCGGGATCCCGTGTAACCTGACGATCTCATCCAAGTAGACACGTGTCACTACACTAGCTTTATATGTGGTCTTTATTGGAGAAAAGTGAGCTACTTTTGTCAATTTATCAACCGTGACCATGATGGCATCATGGTGATATCTCGACATTGGTAACCTAACAATGAAATCCATGGAAATGGTGTTCCATTTCCACTTCGGTATAACATGAGGATAAAGAAGCCCAGTTGGGTGCTGATGCTCGGCCTTCAGTTTCTGGCACTCTAAGCACCATGACAAAAACTGAGCCACATCCCTATGAAGACCTCTCTAGTGATATAACTGTCTCAAGGTGGCATGCATCTTCTTCACCCCAGGATGGGCTGAATAGGGTGCACGATGTGCCTCTGTCAAGATGTCCTACCTCAAGCCTCCGTCTCTAGGAACATAAATCCGACCGCTGTGCCTAAGAAGACCATCTACCTCTAGTGAGAAACCATCAAATTTCCCCTCAAGGGGTCTCTGGGACTCAATCTCTACTCGGGTTGCAATGTAGAAACTATCAAGAGGAAGCAGTTGAAGGATCCTACTCCGTAAATATGTGCTCACTGAAGTGGCCATGCTCAAATGCCTCCGTCTGTTGAGAGCATCTGAAACCACATTCTCCTTCCCTTTCACATGCTCTATCTCCATGTTGCACTCACAAAGAAACTCCATCCAACGTCTCTGATGAGCGTTTAAATTGGGCTGCGTGAAAAGGTGGCAAAGACTCAAATGATCTGTCCTGAGTGTGAATCTCTGACCAAGAAGAAAGTGTCTTCATCGAACTAAAACATGCACAACTGCCGCAAGCTAAAGATCATGGGTAGGATAATTAAGCTCGTGATCCTTGAGTTTGCGAGAATCAAAAGCTACAACTCTACCCTCCTGCATAAGAACACCTCCAAGGCCTGCCAACAAAGCATCTGTGCATACAAAGAACTTACCATGAGGATCTGACACTGCAAGAATGGGTGCTGTAGTGAGATATCCCTTCAGGGTCCTGAAGGCCTACTCACACCTGTATGACCAAACAAATTTCTTCCCTTTCCACTGAAGGGAAGTGATGGGGTGTGCTATCTGAGAGAAGTCCTGAACAAATCTCCTATAGTAGCCTACTAACCCCATGAAGCTGCACACCTCTGTCACTGTAGTGGGTGCTAGCCAATCCATAATGGCTCTAATCTTGGAAGGATCGACTGCGATACCTTCCCCTGAGATGATATGACCCAAGTACTGTATTTCTGACTGAAAGAAAGCACACTTCTCCAAGTTCTCGTAAAGCTGCTACTCACGAAGACACTGAAGAACCTGACGAAGGTGCTCCTTATGCTCCTCACGCATACATGAGTAAATTAGAATGTCATCAAGAAAGATGAGCACGAAGTGATCTAGAAAGGTCCTGAATACCCCATTCATCAAACTCATGAATACTACGGGGGCATTCGTCAAACCAAAGGGCACCACTGTGAACTCATAGTGCCCATACCTCGTACGAAAAGTAGTCTTATTGATGTCTGCCTTTGTAATCCTCAACTGATGGTACCCAGACTTAAGATCAATCTTAGAGAACATCGTGGCCCCTTTCATTTGATCAAACAAGTCATCAATATGCGACAAGAGATAACGATTCTTGATCGTTACCTTATTTAACTGGCGATAATCTATGCATAACCATAAGGATCCATCCTTCTTCTTAACAAATATAACCGGTGCACCCCAAGGGGATACACTAGGACGGATAAGGCCTTTCTCTAGAAGGCCCTCCAGCTGCAACTTGAGCTCACAAAGATTTGGGGTGGTCATCCGATAAGGAGCTCGTGAGATAGGATTTTCTCCTGGAACTAGATCAATATGGAAATCAATCTCACGTGGGGGTGGCATCCTTGGTAGCTCTCCTGGGAAAACATCTGCATACTCTCTCAAAATGGGATGGTCATCTAGCGATGGCCCACTAGATCCATCCTCTGTCCGGTCACTGACTGTGACTACATACATCTGACAACCCCATCACACACACCGCTTGAGCTGCATAGCAGAGATAGTGTGAATAGAAACAGGTCTCCTAACCCCAGAAATCATCGATTCAACTCCAAGATCATCTACACAAGATATAGTCTTATGATAGCAATCCATCCTGGCCCTGTGTGTAGACAACCAATCCATGCCTAAAATGACTCCATACGATCCCAAAGGAAGTATGTGGAGATCTGAAGTGGTGGTGAAAAGTCCCAAGTTAACAACACACTTCTTTACTAAGGAGTCTACAGAGACCTTAGCTCCTGAAGCCATCTTGACATCCCAATTATGACCTTGTCTAATAGCCACTAACCTGCATCGCTCTACCAAGGATGGTGCAAGAAATGAATCAGAAGAACCATAATCAAACAATATAGAAGTAGGAACACCTCTAATGCTACCTGTAGTCTCAATGACCGTGCTCTGGTGCTTGTCCTGGCGGTTCTCAACCACTGCGTGGATCTTATGACTCCATCCCATGTCTCTGAATGTAGGCTCTGAGATGGGTGCCCCTTATTAGGGTTCTGGGGGCAATCTCTCCAAAAGTGTCCCGCTACTCCACACCCGAAGCAACCACCTAAAGTCCTCCAAACTGCAACACCGCCAGAAGGTGCCCTAGATGTAGGTGCTGTGGACCCTGATGATCCAGCCATAGTCTGCTGTGGCCTGTGTGGTCGAGCTCCTACTGATTGAGCTCTAGCTCCACCCTGTCCTGGTGGGTCCCCTAGGAGGAGGTCCCATACTACAACCTCTCTGTGCATCAGCTCTCTGAGGAGGCCTAAATGGTGGGCGGGACTGCTGCTGTGGTATGAAAGATGACTGCAAAGAATGCTGACCACCACGAGGAAGAGGAGCTGACCCCCTCGATCTACTATCCTGCAACTGCTGAATACGGCTCCTGACCCAGTCTCTAGCTTGCTGGGTTTTACCCCGAGTCTCCTCTGCAATATAGGCCTTCTCAACGGCCTCCGCTAATGTCTGTGGGTAGTGGATCTGAACTGCACCTCTAATGTACTAAAGTAGGTCCAGGAACCTACTCTCATACTCAGCCACCGTAAGGGAAGCCTGTCGAAGGTCGGGGAACTCATCAATCCTCGGCTGTATGAATCTCCGTGGCAAGTATCTACTCCTAAATCTCTCCTCAAAAAACTCCCAAGTGACTGTCTCCGAATCTATATGGAGCTTCTACTCCTTTGTCCTCCACCATACTCTAGCTACATCCTTCAGTAGATGGATCGCAACATGAGCTTTCGTGTTGCTAGAACAAGGACAAAGCTTAAAGCAACCGCTCAAGCTAACCAACCAGGCCTCTGCTTGGAAACCACCTGTGTCACTTGAATAATGTGAGGGCCTAAGCTTTAGGATCTCCCTGATATGATCCGCAGCTGGGGTCTGATGGCCTCTGGGCCTCTCTGCCTGCCTGTCCCCGAGCCTAGGGCTCTGAGACCTCTCTCTCTGTCCTGAAATATGGTCACCATGTCCCCTCAAAGGAGACTCTACTCTACCTGACTCTCCATGAAAATTCTCTCCTCCATCCTCCTCACCATGTGGAGGAGGTGCATATACCTCAATAGAAGTATCTCTTTCCTATCTGCCCGAGTTCCCTCCTACTGATCCTTCACGTAAGGCGGCATTAACATCCTGGAGGGTCTATAAAATCTGTGGTAGGATAGCTGCTAAACCCTGGTCTAGTGGTGGTGGTGGCGGTGGTGGAGGTGGTGGTGGTGGTGACTCTGAGCCTCTGTGAACATTCCTCCTGCTCCGTCTGAGCTCCCTACATAGACTAGAGTGGGAGTTAGTTCATTACCTTGAGTTTTCTTCAGTTTTCTAAGTTTACTAATATGTTCATTTTTTTCAATTTGTTTTGTTTTCTAGATTATCAATTTGCTAGTTTTAGGTTTCAAGTCTCAATGTTTTCGAGTGTGCCCAATGGTCCAAGATTTTGAACCACTACTCTGATACCAAGTGTGATGCCTGCTTCAACTACCACTTGAGACCAAGAAACAAACTAGGAAAATTATGGAATAATTTTTTTTTTCATATAGGAAGAGTCTACAACCAAGTTGCAAGACACTAGTTTGAAACTAAATAGGTTCCAGAACAAATTATGATTAACCAAACAAAATATTTCCATTTTTATCTTATAACAAGTTTACAAGGCTCCAATTTGGAGGTTACAAGTTTTTACCAAGGTTCAGGGAGAAATTTATCGCCAGGCCTACTCTCTATCAAGCCCTGAACTTCAACTAGATTTCTCACACACTTAGAATTATCAAAACTTTCCTAAACTATGCTCATTGGATAAGAAATTTCCTCACCTTTCTAACCATATAAATAAGTCCTCCTAACTCCTTGTAAAACTCAAGTTATGGCCAGGGGGAGTTTTAGGGAAAATTTTTCCCTTGGAGGTCTGCGGGGTTAGGGAGAAAATTGGAAAAATTTTCCCAAATGCCACGTGTCATCACATGATTGGTGCGGGCGAGTGGGTCACGGGGAAAAATTTGAAAATTTTCCCAAAACCAAAGTCTCAATTTTCCAAAGGAAAATTTTCCTGCATGCCTCCACACTTGCTCAAATGGCCACGTGGCACTTTGTGATTGGCCGCGGGCTGGTGGAAGAAAAAGTGAAATTTTTCCAAAAGTGTAAAAATTTAAGTTTTCAATTCTAAATCCTCATTCCTCCTTGCCAAGTGTCAGCACATGATTGGTGCGGGGCTGAGGGGTTGCGGGGATAAAATTGAAAATTTTCCAAAGATAAAAAAATAAATGGTTAAGTTTTTATTAAGGATCCACACCTCCAAGGTGCCACGTGGTGACTTTTGATAGGATGAGAGGGTGGCGGGGCCGCGGAACTTTTTGAGAAATTTTTCTAATGTTCAAAATTTAAATTTTTCTAAGGTCGAATTATTTCATTTTTGGTTTGGAATGGCTATTTTGAAGTAAAATTTCAAATGGCCATAACTTTTGATAGGAAGCTCCATTTTAGGCAAACGAGGACTTTCCGGAAAGCTCTCGGAGTCCTCTTCCATACCCTTATAATCAAGTAGGTGGAGCGACATCTTGTAAAACACCTGATGATGGTGTTGTGGACCTCACCCACTAGATCTAGAACCTTGACCTCCTCCTAAATTTCCTCCACCATTAGTACCACTAGATCCACTAGCTACTATCCCTATATATCCTCCAGATCCTCCTTCTGTCATAGGTAAGGTGCCTGACACAGTTGCACTCTATGTTCCCATCGTCATGCTAAATTGTGAGCCTATAGTCTACGATATCGAACCACTCCCAGATGTGTTTCTAGTGCCACTTTTAGACGTGATACCTAGCCTTTGTGAACCCACACCTTGCCCAAAAAATGTGCCAGATAAAATACCTCTAAACACTTGAAATGTCTGCGCGGCCATAGATGGGTGTAATGTAAAATGATATTTACTTGAAGCTATTTACTCAATAACACCAACTGAACTAGAGTACTTGTCTCAGATACTGGAAAACTAAGTGCCATGGTTTCATCATCAGTTGGGCTAAGATGCGTGCCTACTGATCTCCTTTCTCCATATGCCAATCTCTCACCAGAAATTGAAGGGGTTTCTCTCTAGTGCTTATAAAGATGGGGTAACACAAACTACTTAGGTCCCACACCCTTTGTGATTACCTCAAATCCTTCTCGTAATGTCTGCCTCCATAAGTTTATCACACCAAAAACTTCACATTGTCTCACCAACTCCCTTTCTCGAGATTCATTATACTTGAGCCACCTATCCTCTCTCTCTATCTCCACCACAAGTTTTTCCATCTCCATCACACTAGCTTCCGTGCCCCGCGCTTAATGAGAGTTTGGCCAACCATAGGAAATGCTTCCAAAATCAAAGTAATAATCATGATCTTGATGGCTAACAGAAAAGCATGCAAGAAAAACCCCCTGGGTTCTCGCAAGAACTCAAACTCAACAACCTCTAGACAAGAATAAGTTGAGATTACATACTGTAATGTGTAACTAGTCAACACACCTCTCCACCAATGACCAACAACATGATTCTGGGCCAGATCAACATCCTACAACCGTTGATATTCCTCTTGGGTCCAAACACAAGGTCTATAGTACCAACTTGTCCTTGATGTATATGCTGAGAGCCATTCATACAAATCTACTAGGAAACAACAAAAAAATGTCTCATAGATCTCATGATACAAGTTCTCCTCCACCCATTTATGTGCATCAAACTCAAATCTAGTGTTGAACCTTTGAGAAAAATCATCCCCCATGCTTTTAATTTAGGTCTCAATGCTCTCCAAGGTCAGACGTTCTGTCATCACACATCATTCTCACAACAACTTCAAAAGAGGTCCTGACAATGAAACCAAAATGTAGTCTCCTTACCTCTATCCTTTAATCTATCTTTTAACCCCAAGTGCGTCAACCTATCACCCAAGTGCTGGGTGCTCACCCAAGGTGTGTGAGGGCACCGAGCCCTTCCTACTCATAGAGTTGAAACAACCCAGCCTTCTCCATTTTCACCTTCACTTCATCATCATATATAGGCATTCCATCTAATGTCTTATTCTCTGTAGGGTGAACATTTCTAGTGTCATCTCATTTTTTGTAGTACTCATTCAATGGTTGTAATAACTTATGACCATCTTTCTGACATGAGACACCCATTCCTTACTAAGTAATACATCATTCAGGTACTACATTTACACATACCATCCCTCATTGAAACTGATAGAAATGGCTTGTTTTCCCTTGCCCTTTCCCTTCTTTGGTGAACCATTTGTTACTTTCCTTTGTTTCATCCCTTCTTCAGGTCCTTAAAACTTCTTCCTCTCTCCTAGTTCTGGCTCTTCTCAGCTTCGCATCTCCACTCCTTTGCAAAAATCCCTCCAATTATCGTTCCCTAGTTATGCAACCCTAACCTAGAAAAACCTTTTCCACAAGAAATCCTAACACCCTAGAGATCCTTCCTCACAACCTTCTCCTCTTACACCCATGTACTCCTTTCCACTCTTGTTCTCTGATAAAACTAGCTATGCAAAAAAAAATTCACAATTTTTCTCATACCTTCTTCGCAAGGATGCCCTAGTTCACTAGACCTCTTTGATAACTTAAAATGTAGGGTAAAAAAATACACACCTCCAATCTTCTATTTATAACTTATACTTTTCTCTGTGATAAATTTCATGTCACCTACCAATGTACTTTAATAATAAAGGTGGATTTTTCCAATGCCAACCTTCAATTCTTTTCTTTCATGCTCAATCATATGCTAAATAATTCGGTAAACTTCTGGCACGTAAAAACCCCTTACTAACCACATATGCTTATGCAATCACTTATAGTGTTGAAGGCATTCTTCCTTTGTGTCATAGTCCTAGTTATTCAAATCACCTACCTCATATTGTTCATGTGATTTTCATTCTTGTATGTGGTTTCTATAAAGCCTTTTGACACGATCCTTCCCTTATGTTTATATCTTCTTTGCACGATCTTCCAGTCCACATGTTTTTTATTTTTCAACTTGGGCCATCAACAACCATAACTTCCAAAAAATTTCACATCACTCCACCCCACATAAAAATGGATGTGTGGTCCTCTACATAAAGAAAAAAAATTAAATAATACATGGCTACCAGCGCACAAACTAGCACAAAAAAAACAACAAGAAAGGGATACACAAAAAAAGGAAACTGCATCAAAGAAAATCCTAGGCTAACTGGCAATACTACTTATTTACAAACACAAAGAAGACTTATTTATAATAGGACTTCAACCTACTCCCACTAAAATTTCATGGTTACCATGTTCCATCCAGTGCTTGTAACTGACAAACATCTAAATCAAGTATATAGTATATAATGTACAGCCCGAACCAATGGATTTTGAATATCCCAAGATGGCGTAGAGACTTGGAATCATACAAGAGAACCATCTAATCAACCTCAAACTAATTGTTCTTGATGTGTCTATCATGTCATTCCTTTTTTTGATATTTTTCTATTTGCTGAATCCAACGAGTAATACCCCGCCTCTCATTCAACTGCATCAATTTGTAAATCCTCTCCTTAAGCATGTTTTCATCATCCAACAATCATGTGCACGCTATTCATAGTGATGGTAATATGAATTCAATAGGTAACACATCTTCCATGCCAAACACCAATTGAAAAGGTGTGGCCTTGTTTAGTCTCTTATAAGTAGTCTGATATGACCAAAACACAACAAAAACTTTGTCATCCCAATCCTTTCTTCCCACATCAAAAATATTGGTCAAAATGTGATTCAAAATTTTATCAAATGCCTCAGCAGTTTCATCAACTTATGGGTGATAAGGGGTAGTCTTGTGATGGGCCACCATGAATTCTACCAATAAAATTATAATTGTCTCATTAAAGAAATGAGTACCCCTATCACTTGTTAAGCTTAGCAGGCATCCATACTTGTTGATTATGTTTTCCCACAAGAACCTAGTTGTTGTTACCACTATGCAATCTCTTGTAGGTGTCACTTCTGCCCACCTTGTAAGGTAATCTGTGCATGTAATGATATAGTGTGAATAGGTTACTGGAGAAATAAGGCCTACAAAGTTAATTTCCCATTTCTTGAATGGCTCTGCAATGGAAATCGGTCTTAATGGCATTTCATCTCTTTTCCTTGGTTTACAAAGCCACTGGAAATGGTTAGTGGTAACATGCCTTTCAATACTTGATATAATATTTTTAAACCATTACATGATTGTAGTTTGCTCATGCTCAAGCATGCACCGACAAAAAAAATCATCACGACCTAACTTGTATAAGTCTCTACTAATTAACAAGTAGGGAGCAACACGTATGGCTAACTATTTCATTTCCAAAGTATTCATTCCCTCTGGCGCCACACCCATTTTTAGAAACACGACAATATCTTCCAAGTCAGATGGTGTGTTCTGTAATCAGAACAATTGTGCATCTGACATTGTATCCTTAATTCTCTATGCATCCTCTCCTTAGTCAATATTTGATAAATGGTCAGGCCCCAAATTACTCTTACCCAATTTTACAACAACTATAAACTCAAACTCCTAGAACAATAGGACCCACCTGTATATGTGCCCTTGCAAGATGGGCTTATTCACCAAGTACTTTAATGCCATGTGGTCTGTGTAAAAGATAAAAGGCATCACCAGTAAATATTGGCTAAATTTGTATGGCACATAGATCATAGATAATGCCTCACACTCCATGGTAGTATACTTTTTTCTACTAGGGCTAGCTTCCTACTAGCAAAGTAGAAGGAATGGTCAACAATTCCCTCTCCAAGTTCTGCTACGATTTCTCCAATCACCATCCCTGAAGCATCAATATTTATATGGAATGGCTTATCCCAAGAGGGAAAGCATAATATTGGCACACTGATAAGCCTATTCTTCAATGTGTCAAATTCCATTTATTGTGCCTCTCCCCAATGAAATATACTTTTTTTCTTCAACAATTCCTCTAATGGAACGAAAATCTTAGCGTACCCCTTAATAAATTTTTGGTAATACCCCATATTCCCAAGGAATCCATGCATTGTGCTCTAGCTGGTAGGCTGCCCCAATCCCATAATAATGAAAAATTTAGCAGGATTCACTAGAAAGCCTTCTTTACATATGATATTTCCCAACAAGGTGCCAAATGGAGTAGCGAAAACAAATTCCTTAATGTTGAGGGATATACTCAACTACCGGCTTCTCTCAAAAATCAACCTCAGATTTTCACAATGGTCCCTCACTAATCCATATATTGTCCATTCATCTAGGTAGACTTGTAGAAATTTATGTATGAAGTCCTGAAACACTTTGACCACAATGCGTGAAGACACAACAGGTGCATTCTTTAGTCAAAATGCATGACCATATATGAAAATCTTCCCCATTCAGTGGTGAAGTTTGTCTTTTCTTTGTCCTCCTTTACAATTCTAACTGATGATATCTTGAGAACCCATCTGTGAAAGAATATTTCTCACGCCTGGCTACTCCTTCTAGGATCTCTTCGGTGAAGGGGTTAGAAAAAGATCAATGACACACACCACATTCAAATTCATGTAATAAATGCAAATCCTTATCCTCCCATTCTTCTTAATTTTGATGACCATCAGACTTATCCACTCTAATTCCTCAGTAGCCTTACTAATGCTTGATGTGATCATCTTCTCAATCTTCTCCTTGACTTTGAGTTACAGTTTTGGATTCATTCGATAAGGTATCTTGTGAATTGGGTGCATACCTTCCTTTAACTTGAACTTGATTTCTCCCAAGGAGTGGTGAAATCCTTTAAGTTCATGGTACTCGAGTAGAAACAAGTCCTGAAATTCATGAAACAGATCAATAATCTTTGAAACCTCCCTTTTTGTCAAGTAATCTCCAATAGTATCTTCCTTAGGTTCTGCCTATAAACCAATGTTAACCTTCTTGGTTTTTAAGGGTTCATGGTAGGCACGTGCTTTCTCATTAGCACTATCCACAACCTTGTGCGTACTGATAGTATGGTTAATGTATGATAGAAAAGTGACATGTGAGCATGAGAATCTTCAAGAAGCTCATCTTTATACCCGACCTCCCGAGGTTGTGCCAAGACAGACGGTGAGAATGGAATAGATGTGGATGCATAAAAACTAGTTGGGCAATTGTATATCCTCAACACGCAATAATGGAATCTATGAATCTAAGGCAAAGAAGGCCCTCCTAACCTAAATTGGTGTAATGGATAATTTGGATATAATAGTTGCACAGAGGCTCCAATCAATGTCAAGCTCTGCCGATATCCTATTTATTGGTTGTTGGATACGAGGAAAATTACCTGTAGGTGCTTCATGTATATTTCAAGACAAGGTCATGAGAATGGTGATGAGAGGTGTAGTAGATCCTTTGGAGTTTTATGGACGATTATCTGGTCTAGTCCAGAAATCCCTAGCCTAATTGGCTGCTACGTTTAATACGGAGAATTCTGTAATGATGTCTGGCAGAAGTGGTGAGGATTTGAATATTAGTGTGTGTAAACCAATGTCGATGTCTGATTGATTAGTTGGCCCATTGGGTTGTGGGACCTATGGATCACAACTGTAAGTTCATGGTTATGGTAGACCTCCTATGGTCATATGAGGAGTCAATCTCTTCTCCCAACTATCCAATCATCATAAGTCTTTTCATCTTCTTTGTTTAGAACTAGAAGTTGTATAGTTTTCTCATAATACCTTACGGGTGTTCTGGCAACTTGAATACGTAATCTAGTATCTATGTTGATGAGGAGGTCTCCTAAGTTGGGTTGTGGAACTAAAGGATCACAGCCAAATATTTGTTCTCTTTCGAGTTCTTGTATAGTCATGTGGATATCCTATTAAGGCAGTCTGTAGTTAGGTTGATTTGACCAGAATATGTATGCCTTGTCGTCTTTAATATTCAAATTTCTCAATTGTTCTCTAATTGCTCGTAGGTTTATTGCTGTTTGAAAAATTTGAATCCTAAGGTCTTGATGTATATCAGCTAGTGTTGTGGGGAAATTTGGTTAGGGCACTATCGGTTCAAACATGTATTCTCTGGGCTCTCGAGGTCCCATGATTTTCATACAAATATGATTCAATTTTAAATGACATGAATAAACTAATTATGAAAGATGTATCCACACTATGTATATATTCTTTTATTTTTGTATTTTCAATGAAGTATTTTAATGAAATTAAAAGAGAAGCTATTCGAATATATTCAGAAGATGGACAATTAATATAATAATAGAATCAAAACAAGCAAGGTAGCTTGGTATAGCTATTTGCCTATGCAGTTGTGAGTTTATCCTAAATATTTAAATAACCAAATAGTTTTAATCGAAAAGAATTCTGATCCTACCTCAGAAGTGAAGAATGAATCATATTTTCTCAGAAACTATCATTCCCCACAGCTTCCCTGGTAATATCGAAAGTGAGATTTAACTGTAATGAAATAATTTACTACTCTATTTGATATATTTTAACTACAACTTTGATATCTCAAACCTGGAGTTTACAAAACAGTGGTAAATCCAGTTGTGTGTGAATTTTTCCCCTCAGTGTGATCTCCATGTTTCTTCATGTTCTCGTGAATCTAGAAAAGTGTGTATATGATAGCGTCAGTAGATGAAGATAATCAAACAATGACAGCTTTGGATATAAACTAAATACAATGCATTTAAGAGAGGGATAGTGTAAGTGAACAGAGCTTGACTATGTAATTCCTAGCAGGATTTATTGCGGGAATACAATGCAAATACACCTAGAATTCTAGAAACTACCTCTTGTGACAAACAAAACCTGCAACTCTAAATGGATTCTACTCTAAAAATGAAACTATCTTATGCTAAACTGATTGTATGGGACAACAATGAAGTAAGATGAAAGAAAGAAGATTAAATGATCACTAATACAAAAATGAGAGACTAATAACTCATGCAAAATATGAAACTATTGAAACTTATGCAAGAATTTCAAGAAAACTAAATAATCAAACAGAGAAGGAGAGGGGCCATTTGTTTGAAAACAAGCTAGTTATTTATAGCATTTGGATTTACCAGAGGGTAACTTGGAATTGATCTCTTTTACTATAAACAAAGGGAGAACACTATTTACCAGGAGGCCAAAACATTAATGCAAGCCAAAGTGGTTGAGAAATGTGGGTGAAACTTGATTTTTTACGTTTGACATGATCATCAAAATGTTCTAGAAAATGTGCATAGGACCGCCGCCATATCCTGGGTAGTGGTCACAAGACTTTTGTCCTATCCTGGGCAGCGGTCCCATCACTTAAGACCAAAATGCAAAGAAAAATGGGTAGAGGACAAAATAAAGAACACAAAGCTTGGATAAAGCATTTGGGATGCAAACATACACTTGACGAGATTTTTTGGATTTTGAACACCTTACGAAGAGACCTAAATCATCATTGGGGTTTTTGTAACCTATTTCTAGTAGTACAATACCTACATTTTTGGGTACATACAGTTAACATCTAAGTATTCCACCTTATCACCATCTATCACATAGACCAATTTTCCTATCTCTTTTTCCATGCATAGACGCTGAAGTTATACCTCCTCTAATTATTCCTCATTGAAGCATGCTTCCAATTCAAGTTCACCAAATGACTCTAGTACCCTTTCCTCTACCATGGCACTATCTCCCACAGTTAGGTTTTTAACAACCTATAGCACCTCATTCACCTATGGTTTAGTACTCTGATACTAAAAATCTTGAAGGATATCAGCCATCAACTCCTTCAAATTTCTTGTCTGACGGCACAATTCTAAGTGAATGTACCATGCACACACACAACCTTGTAAAGTGGAGTAAATCTTATGCACCCATAAAGATGGAGGAAATACTTCTGCGCCTTTCATCACTACCTTCTCACATCCCTGGATGTGAAATGAGGTGGTTTCCTTCCCATGATAATCTTGTATAGCAGTAGGTGAATTGCTTTGGAGAAACATAATAGAGAACATGATTCTAACCATACGCCACTAAAGATGGTTATTGTGATGGTTTTCCCATCAACATGTTACAGTCCCAAGAAAATTATAGCTAAGAATACATCTCTTTTCAATATTACATCTCCACTGGGTCTCTATTTCTCCTAGGAAAACTTCAGGGTTGGCACCCCTAGTGTAACTTGGCACCTGTTTTTCTCCTAGGTGCCTAACTAAGCATGCCTTTGTTACTCTCATCATAGATCCTCTTAAATACCTTCTAACCAACTCATACATCATGTGTGCCCAATTTTCACATGCCACACTATTTGTATCATTTATAGATTGAGCATCTTCCCACTGAATAAAGCCTTCTTTTATTGGTTACAAAACCTTAGGGTCCTTGATAGTGCACACATAGATTCTGTCTAAGTATTCTTCTTCCAAGGACTTATTATAGGGCACTGAATTCCCATTCATTAAAGGAATGATAACATGTTCCTCCGTGTTCTCAAAACTTATTTACCCCTTATTGAAACATAATTCAACATTGTTCTTATAACACCGGTGGCACCCAAGTAATGCTGGAAAGTTATCTGCCTTAGCAAGTGCCAAGACTTAGATTTCTCCAGTGAATTTCTCCCATTGGATAGTGGTATCAACATTCTTTAAAAAACCAATGGGAATTGCCTTTTTATTATTATCCATACACAACACATTTGAAGATGTCTATAATGGGGGCGTTCCCATTTGATTCCATGCATCTAGGGTGAGAACATTAACTTTCAGCCCCTGTCAATAAGAATATTACTTAGGAGCCATCCATCAACAACTGCATTCAATGTAATCTCCTTATCATAGTCAAGGTTGTGAGCATGTGGATTAGCATGCAAAACTTACCTCTCACATTCTCCTCTAGTGCTTGGTACTTTATCTCTCAACCATTCTCCTAATATAGGCATGATATTATTTTGGCGCATCATCTTACACACCTCTCTGACATCATCTATATTTGTTTGAGGGATCTTAGTGCCTTTCTTCTGCTCTAACTTCTTGGATTTCTCTTTTAGACACTAAATTTATGCTTGAATACTTCTAACTACTTCCATGGTCTCTTGATAGAATTCCTTCTCATGGGTAGGGTTTGGATACTTACCATGTGCCAATTCTCTTATAATCAACAATTTCTACTTTGGTATCTCCCTGGTGCACGCAGCCTCAATTCTTGTCATCATCAGTAGAGGTTCTAACTCTGACTCACATGTCACCCTTGGAATCCACTATTGATCAACATGCTTTATGCTCACCATCCCAGTGCCCTTACCCTTACTTTGATTTTATCTCATGTGTTCAAACAATTCTAAGCATTCCTCATACTTGTGCTTTTTCCCACACTAAGAGAACTTCAAAAAATTGGGACACTCGTGCTTGTAGTGTTCTATAGATCCACAATTATAGCAGGTTCTAAGAGGGAATTCACTCCTTCCACCCCCATGATTTCAACAGCCTCTAAATCCTCCTCGAAATCCTCTACTTTGACCTCCTCCATCTGCATGCCCTTCATAATGACAACAATCATCCTTAGAGTTTTTTGAACACTAGTTTGACATAGACTAGTATCAATGACATCATGTATTTGGTCAATCAATCTACAATCATTGGTGTCATGAGTACTAGAGGTGAAAATTTTACAATAGCAAGACACATTCTTATGATTCATACACTGCAGTAGCAAACACCTGCTTACATCATGATCTCCATGGAAAATATCAAAATTATACCATCATTGTGCATACTAATCTTTGAGGAAAATTGTCATTCATATGCCATTCTAACTCATAATCTATACACCATAACCTACTGCGAGTTTCAAGAGATGAGTTCGCGGATAAAGTCTCTAGCTAATTTTCCATTACATCAATTTAGGATTCTAGGAATAGACTAACTCCTATATCAATGCTTCCTACTGCCTCATCATGTAAGGCAGCCTCCAAAGCCTCACATGGATCTATGAAAGCACCCTCCTGAATGGTGTGATCAGTCCTTTGATGAACCACTAAGCATGCTGTGAAGGGTGAATTTCATAAGATAACTTAGATAGGAGAGTCTTGAAACTTCAATAATACTCCCACACACTCTTTTTCATTACTTGTTGACTATCATTCAACGTGCTATTTTTATCTTGTTTAAAATCAGGTATGTGGAACTCCCCCAAAAATTCATTACAAAGAATAATTTAATCCACCATTGTCTGGTGTGGCTCATACTTCTTGTACCAGTTATGTGCACATCCTTACAATGCGGTTTCAAACTAACTTGTCTTCCACTCTGCGGTAGTGATTACCTTCATGCACCATAGTAACTCGCACTTGTGTACATGTTCTACAACATCCTCAATGCCCTTGTAATCAGGTAAGTGAAGTGACATCTCATAAAACACCTATTGATGGTGTTGCGGATCATTTTTTGCCAAATCTAGGACCTTGATTCCCTGCAGTGTTACCTCCACCACCAAACCCACTAGATTCTCCTCCTATTGTAAGTAAGGTGCCTAAAGCATCCACATCTTGTGATCCCATCGTTGTGCTAAAGTATGCACCAAAATTTTGTGATACCAAACCCCTCCTAGATGTGTTTCCTGCACTGCTCCAAAATGTGATACTCAAACCTTGTGATCCAACACCTTGGCCAAATTTTGTGCTAGAAAAAATACCCCCAAACACAAGAAATTACTGTGTATCCATAAATGTACCAAATGAAAAATTATACCTCCCAAGTTTCATTTAGCTACCAATACTGATACCAATTGGATTATAAAAACTTATCTCATAAACTGGAAAACTAAGCGCAAGGGTTTGGTTGTAATGTGGGTTAAGATGCATGCATATGACTCTCCTCCTTTCTTTATATAACAACCTCTCTCTAGAAGCCAAACATGTTTCTCTTTTGCACTTTCCAAGATGGGGTAGCTTAGACTTCTCAAGTTCCACATCCTCCGCATGACCCTCAACTCCTTCTCTCAACATCTGCCTCTATAAATCCATCACTCTTGTAGCTTCACAATGTCTTCCCAACTCCCTCTCGTGATCTTCATTATACTTTACCTGCATCTCCTCTCTCTGCATTTCCTCTGCAAGGTTCACTATCCTCTACCACACTAGCTTTCATGTCCTGCACCAAGTAGGATTTAAGCCAGCCATGGGAAAGGCTTCCAAACTCAAAGTAATGACTAGGATCTTGATAGATAATGGAATAACATACAAGAAAATCATCATTGTAACATTTGGTAGCTGTTTTTTAGCTACTTTGAACATCATTGTAACATTTGGATTCTGATCCTTTTCACTTTGGTTCTCTTGCTTATCCTGGCTTTTAGGCCTTCTTTTGTAATCAAGGGTATAGTCCCTTTCAAAAAACTATTTGCCAATAAAAAAAAAAAATGGAATAACATACAAGAAAAATCCTCCATAATCCCTCAAGAACTCAAACTCAACAATATTTGGGAAAGAATACGTAGAAATAACATATTCCAAGGTATAACTAGTCAACACTCTACTCCACTAGTGATCAACAACACATGTCCATGTCAAATCAGCATCATGCAACTGCTGATATTCCTCTTAGGTCTAAATAAGAGGTCTATAGTACCAACTTGACCTTGATGCATATGTTGATAGCCATTTATATAACTCTGATGGGAAACAACATACAAAGGTATCATATAACTCATGATATATGTGATTCTCCAAACATTTACACGCATCAAACTTAGGTCCAGTGTTAAATCTTTGAGAAAACTCATCCTCCATATTTTTTAGCCATGCTTCGACACTATCCAAGGACAAGCGATCTGTCATTACACATTTCTCTCACAATAGATTTAAAACAAGTCCCATAAACAAAACCAAGATGTAGTCATTATTTTACCCTCAATACCCCTTTCTAACCCCAAAAACGCCAACCTATCACCCAATATGAGTTGGGCACTCACCCGAGGTGCACGTGGGCACCGAACCCCTCCTTTATGTGAGCCTTGTAAGAGAGTTCTTCCATTACTAGAGGATTATTTGTAGAAACTGAAGTACATGCATCTACTTAAAAGGTGGAAGATATAACTAACAGATCTACACATCAATGCATCACAAAAGGTAAATAAACATTATATGAAGCACAAGTAACTAGATTTGAGTCATGACAAGTGAAATAACATGAAGGTTTACACACATAAACAATATGTACAAAACATATCCATGTATATTAATTTAAAAGAGTTTTTAGTAGCCACACTACATAAAAGGGTCATCTCAAACTATATACATCAAATGTTAGAGGTCCAACCCCTGTAAACTCATCTAACTAGAGATCCTAACTATGTTTTTCCCATTATAAACCTTGTTATAGACCCTAGTACCCATACATATGCTTAATGATATCTCTCACAACCCTCTAGCACTAATAACTCTAAACCCTAGCATAATGAGCTCCAAACCCTTAGCATTTCCTAACATTTCTATAGCACTACGTTACCCTCATTCTCTTAGCACTCCCTTACCTCATAACACCTTAGCAATACCTTCTCCCCCTCCTTTTGTTTATGTCCTATCACTTATTTAAATAGGATTAGCATCCACGTCCATGACTTCTCTCATCCACATATTGTGTGTCAAGTGTCAATTTGGTCCTCGATTGGCGAATGCTTATCCTCTTTACAAAACATCAATGCAACACATTTGGTTACTCAAAATATAAAATCAACTAGTTTCACCTGTACTGGTGTTTCAAGTTCATGAGAAGGATTCAAACATGATCTAGAGCAAGAGAATAGGTATCTTTGAATACTTACAGTTATCACCAAGCAGAGGAAGTAGAGTAAGAAGAGTAAAAAGGTCTCCATATCCACCAAATAGAACCTTATTAACACCTCTACCAGGTCGACCCTTCCTTCAATCAACAAGGATTCTCAAGCCAATCATAATGACACATCTATAACAACCTCCACCGTATCCAACAAATCCATATGTCAATTTCATAGGTGGCAGTCCACTTGCCCTCGATGCACATAATCTTAATCTAGTGGTAGCATTGAAGATCATTCCTTACTTCACTATGGAGAATCATACAACCTCTATTGATCATATTCAAGGCATTTCAAATGTCTGCGCCATTCACAAGATCAATGAGATTGATGGTACAATTAGGATCCTTACTTCTTCTCTCAAAGGTAAGGCATTGCAATGGTTTAGGAACTTAAAATTAGGGTTGATTAAACATTGGTACGCATTTTGTTTATCCCTGTGCAACTAGTTTAGAGAGAAGGAAGATAATCTATATTTTTTGGAAAAATTAACCATGATCAAGAAGGCCCCAAATGAGTAGATGGTTGAATTCAACTTTAGGTTCCAGCAGACTTGGGAATGGATCTTGATTTCCATGAGGCTAGTAGCGAAAGGTGTATTCCTCTACTGTTTGAGGGATCTGAATTCTGACATATTTATGGTGATAAAATTGATTGGGGGGATGATACTGCCAGGGGCATATGATATAGCTATTAGAGTGGAGAATTAATTAATTCAATTAGGGAAGCTAGCGCCTAGGACACCTATGCCTCTATATCTAGAATTTGGGACCTTCTCTACCAGTCAAGCACCTAAAATAGCCATCATTCTAGCCCCTAGAAATAAGATAAATAGTGATTCCTCCACTTCTTCTAGTACTTCCAAATAACTCCAAGAAGTCATGAAGCAACTGTAAAATTTGGGGAATGAGTTGGTAAGAATAAAAAGGAAGCAAGATCAGAGCTCCATACCTTACCAACCCCAAGCTCAAATGAATAGGCCCCCATAAATCCTAATTGATCTCCCACTTAGGTAACAAAGAAAAATCTAAACCAAGGGCATTCTCAAACTCCCAGGCCATTTCAAACTTATAATCCAAATGTAGTTTCAATGTCAAGGGTCATGGTTTTGGCTTAGAAAAACATTACAAAATAGTATAAATGGTGTTACCCCTATAATCTAACTCATAATCAATCAACGTACTTCAACGGTGCTCTGAATCAAGCCTTGATGGTGCAAACCGTTGGGGTGGTCCAAGAGCCAAGTGAGGAATAAAATCAACAAGTAGCTCAACAAGAGACTCCTCCAACTAAAACCACATTGGTAAATTGGTAGACGGAGTACTTTTACAGAGTGAATAAATATTCTTTATATGGTGTGGCTTCCAATATACAGTCTAAGAAAAGGAACATAGAGAATGGGAAATCATCTAGTCCAGTTATTCCTCAGCCAACTCTTACTCAAGAAGGAGTTAACAGGCCAACTGCAGCTCCTAATGCACAAAGCCATCCCAAGGTAGCTTATGTTGTATCCCCCAATGTGTAGAATAAACCCTTGATACCAGTTGTGGAAGCTCATGGACCAACACAGGTACCAAAAAAGTTCATGTTGAGCAAGGGGAAGCAAAAGGAAAACCTACCTCCATTCAATATCATCAATCAGATCAAGAAGGCTAATGTCAAAATTTCCATGTGGGAGCCTTTAGAGATTCTAGGGAAGTGAGATTTATTACAAGCTACAGAGGAAAATTGATCCCCTTCTAATGAGCCAACCAAAAATCAAGAGAGGGTTCTTACTAATACTATCCAAACGGAGAAGGTCATTCAAGTAAGAATGTAAATCCTTTATTGTTCTATGTCTCGTTGATCATTGGAGATAAGTTAGTGCAAAATTTCATGATCGACTCAACGACGCACATCTTAGTGATGTCAAATAAAATCATAGATAAATTAGGGTTAAAATATAAATTGGTATTGAGGGGGGTGGTACAATTGGATGGGATAGCAGTAGGCATAGTTGGAGTGATCAAAGAACTAATCCTTACATTCCATGCTTTCCTAAATGTCACAGTTCTATAGGACGTATTGGTGATTGATTTTCCACCACTATTTTTCTTATGCCTTTCAAGGCATTTTATAGCCAAGATTGGTGGGTATCTATCATCTTATTGATCCCACATGTTATTTAGGACAAGGTATGGAGCTAAGCTTACAATCAAGTTAGAGCCAATTTCCAATTTTCACATTGATCCTTATGTGCCCAAGCCCATCAATGCAAATTGTACTATATTCAATCAAGAAGAATGTTTGGAGGCTCAAGAGGAAAACAAAAAGGTTGGAATCATTCTGGACCTAACGCTTGATGATTGGGCTCATGGGAGACATGTTTTCGATCCACACAAGGAAATGGAAGAAGTTGAGTTGGGAGTTTATTGTCTACATGAGGAGAACCTTCCCACCCCCAACCTCACAAAGAAAGAAAATGAGGATGTTAATGAAGTGTAGCATCTGTTCTTTGATAGTTCAAGGAGTAAGCATTGTGTTGGAGGAGGTAAAATGCTTTTTTCACCATAATGTATGAAGTAATACTCAACTTTCCATTTTTTAGTTTTCTTGTTCAAATAATATAACTGAGTATGAACCTTTGATACATGGATTGTAGTGGACAAGAAAAAGGGGCATAAAAAACTTGCAATTTTTTGGGGATAGTGAGAATATTGTCAACCAGGTTAAAGGACAACATTCTGTTAAGAATGATTTTATTAAAGACTATAAGCATTGGGTATGGGACCTCATGGAATATTTTGATTCATTCAACATTCAAGACATACCAAGGAAAAGCAATGAGGTTGTGAATAGGCTCACAACAATTAGAGCAACATTTGATGCAGTAGATAGTATCAAGATAGATAAAGGACAACCAAATATTCATGTGATTGTAAGGCCAGTTATACCAGATATCAACACAAACTGGAAGGCATTTAAGAATGATCAACATATCATTAATTTTCTACAAGAGGAGGTTGATTTCTCAGCTAAAAACTAGGAGAAATTGGAGCAGCAGTATAGGGATCAAGTTGTGTAGCTACGGAAAAAAAAATTCCAAAGGGGTTGGTGACTCTATATTCAATTTTCAACCCAAAATACCAATTATGAAAGGGGAAGGAAAACATTCAAGTAAAAAATGAGGATTCTGATCCCATTTTGGTTGGAGAAGGTAAGACACTCTAAATAGAAAAGATGAGAAATGAACAGGAAAAGTACAACTTTATGCAGCTTTACCAAAAATTCATGGACATTTTCACATAAAGCTATGGAGATTTGAATGGTTTTAACCCAAAATTGGCACAACACACCATTGATTTGAATCTGGAGGCTAAGCCTGTCAAGAAAACAAAAAGGTTGGTCAACCCTCATATAGAACCTCTCATGAAGGAGTTAAATAAGCTCCTTGACGCGAGTACCATTTTCCTGATCAAGCACTCAAGTTGGGTAGAAAATATGGTTCTTGTTTGGAAAATAAATGGGGAAATCAGATTGTGCATGGATTTTTGAGATTTAAACAGGGCCTCCCTCAAGGATCACTATTTTCTACCCTCTATGGAGTAGATTTTGTAGGTGGTGGTTGGTTCAAAAAAATTACCCTTCTTGGACAGATATTCAGGATATAATTAGATTATGGTGAAAGAGGAGGATCAATTAAAAACATCCTTCACCAATAAATGAGGAACCTATACCTACAGGAAGATGTCATTTGGGATATCAAATGTTGGAGAAACATTTCAACAAGTAATGGATATGGCATTTATGGGGATGTTAAATAAAATAGTACTTTTCTATCTTGACGACATCACTTTATAAAAATGCAAAAATTCACCTCTTTCATCTTAGAAAGGTCTTCTAAATGTGTAGGAGGTTTGGAGTGTCCTTTAATCACAAAAAATGCATATTTATTACACATGATGGTATACTTTTAGGCCATATCATGTGGAAGGGAGGATTGATAATTTATATGGAGAGGTATAAGCCATCCATGCTCTACCATTGCATGGTCATAAGAAGGATCTCCAAAGCTTCTTGGGGAGTATAAAATTTGTTCGTGGGTTTGTACCATATTTTCCCACTCTTGTGAAGCCTTTAATGATGATGTTGAAGAAGAATTTTGCTTTCAAATGGACAGCAAAGGGAAAAGAGAGTTTCGGAGCTATCAAGTAGGAAATATCTCAAGTCCAACTCTCATTAATCTGAACTTATCCAAAGACTTATTTCTCTACGCCTTTAGTGGTTCAGACACCATTTCTGCAATCTTGGTGTAGCAGAATAAGGAATGATTGGAATAGCCTATTGAATTCATCACCCAAGGCCTTGTGGACTATGAGGTAAGATATTCATTCATTGAGAAACATGTCCTTGCTGTGATTATAATTTTGAATAAGTTCAGAAATTTAGTGTCAAATAATAGGATTCATCTTCTAGTCACACTTGTTGGTATAAAGGATTTTCTTTTAAACATGGACCTCAATGAAAAAAGGGTTGGCTGGGTAACCAAGGTCATGGAGTATGAAATTGATATTAGGGTGACCAATCTGGTCAAGGGTAAGGGATTATGTGATCAATTAGCCTTGGGAAAACATGCTG
This sequence comes from Taxus chinensis, assembly GCA_019776745.2. Taxonomy (NCBI): domain Eukaryota; kingdom Viridiplantae; phylum Streptophyta; class Pinopsida; order Cupressales; family Taxaceae; genus Taxus; species Taxus chinensis. The sequence goes on along the minus strand of CM034150.1, from coordinate 879,241,384 downwards.
AGTCGGGTGGTAGAGAAGAATTTTTTTTGGTATTATAAGATAGTCAAGAGCTGGCAGCAGATAATGTGCCTACACCATGTTGGACCCAGGATATATTCCATTTCCTTCAAATAGGTTAAATTCCTCAAGTGTTGAGAAAGGAAAAAAGGAGGTATTTCAGGATCCATTATATCCCCTTTTCATTAGTTGATGGTATATTGTTCAAGAAATATGTAAATGGTTTCCTCTTAGGGTTCCTCAAGGTAGATCAGATAGAGAAGGTGCTACATGAATTTCATGACTGAGAAATAGGTGGTCATTTTTCCCCAAGGGTGATAGCTCTTAGAATTGTGAAGGCAAGATATTATTGGCCTAACCTTTTTCATCATTGTTATGCATGGATTAGGAAGTGTAAAAAGTGTGCCTTCTTCATGGGAAAAGAGAGGTTAGTAGCCTTTCTACTCCAACCCATTTTTGTAAATGAACAATTCATGCAATGGGGGATGGATTTCATTGGGGTGATTGATCCAAATTCTAGCTTAGGACACAAGTGGATCCTTACAGCCAAAAATTATTTCACCAAGTGGACTGAGGCACTAGGACTTAAGGAATCAAATGAGTCTATCATACTAGATTTTTATGAGGGGATAGTGACAAGGTTCAGAGTACCAGCCACCATTTTATCAAATAATGCTTTGGCATTCCTACATAACAAGATCACAAAGTGGAAAGTCAAAAATGGGATATACCTGAGCACCTTTTCAAATTACTACCCACCGGGTAATGGGCAGGCTGAGTCCACCAACAAAAATCTTTTGAAAATTATAAGGAGAACTCTAGATAAGAACCAGAGAAATTGGCACACCAAGTTGAAATCTTGTGGGCTTATAGGATTACTCCCAAGAATTCAATAGGGAACTATCCTTAAATATTGGTCTATGGAAGGGAAGAAAGGCTTCCTATATTCCTCAAATTACCCATAGTGGAGCTCATGAAGAAACTACAGCTATCCAATTTTGAACCCATAGAAGCTAGATATGGAGAGCTCATGGAATTGGAGGAGCTGAGGAACCAATTCATGCACATCATGGAGAAGGATCAAGCATTGATCAAGAGATGCTTTGACAAGAAGGAAAAGGCTAGAAACCTCCAAGAGGGAGACTTGGTCCTAAAATGGGATGCAAACAGGGAAAAAATGGGAAGGCACTCTAAGTTTGATGTAATATAGAGTGGCATTTACATGGTTTTAGGTTGCAAATAAAATAATGCTTTCTAGCTATCTAGGATGGACAAATAAGAACTACAAATTCTAGTCAATGAAATATATCTTAAACATTATTATTAATTGAAATACCCTTCTTATTCATATTAGTTTAGAATTTATATTCCTCCATGTTCTTGTAGCACATTGCTTTGTTTAGTTTAGGATTTCTTTATAATAAGTGTTGGTGCACTCTACATATTCCACTTGGGATGTGTATAATTTTTTTGCTCATGTACTTTCCATTTTTAGGCAGGGTCTTGTGATAATATTAATTAGTCTCCATCCCAAGGTTTTGAGAAATGAAAGACCCCAACAGTGTTTCAAAATTTTGAGGGGTGAATTTTTAGTTGTTAGATTAGTTTAAGACTTTAGAATGACTCCATGCCCAATGGACACAAGGTCATTGGTATTTCAGATCTAGCAGGAAGATCACCCCACAAGTTGCCAATTGTTATCTATTTTTGCACCCATGAAAAATGGACAACTTATCAGGTCTAAATGTTGGTGGTTTATGGGTGTAATACTTTGAAATTTGAAACGGTAACTCACAGAGATCTGGCAAGCCGTAGTGAAGGTACAAACCAAAAAGGGGTAAAAATGATGGTAAAATGTTGTCAGTAGCATCACAGGTGCTACCGGTTGGTAGCATTTTATGTGCTACTTTCCGGTAGAAGGAATGGATGCTACCAGCTGGTAGCACTTTTTCATGTTGTCATCTAGTAATAAAATCAGTGGGTCACAGACAGGTAAACAATGCAGAAGAACTGGTAGCATGTATAGATGTTATTGTCCGGTAGTGGAAAATAGCATTCCTAGAAGAGGTCAAAGAAGTTACCAGTTAGTTGCACAAAGGAGGTGATGGAGCCGTTGATCAACAGTAGGGTCATTGGTAGTATTTATATAGATTCTTTTGGCTGATAGTAGGATTTAACCTGTCGGCCAAGAGTGAGAAAATAATTTTACCATCCAATCACATTTATACTACTGGATGACACCAGAGATGTTATATTATCATTCAGGAGTAGAAAATACATACAATCAGCCGAGTGCAGGAATAAACTAGGCATTAATGGAAGAGTTAAAAGGTTTTTCAACTACCAAATTAATGAGGTATGGAACCCATGATTTTCGTGCAAGAAAAGTACCAAATTCTTATGGCCTCCCATACATGTTTAATGAAATATGTCAGCTGGTGAGGAAATTTCAAGGCTCTTATTCTATATATTGTAAAATTCACCTCATTTTGAGGGGATTCATTCTGTTTTACAAAGTAACTGTCAAAATTGTTCCAGAGATATTATGAGTTAACGACCTTGAATTTGGGCTTATTGTAAAGGTTTTTTTCTTTTTCCTTTATTGTGATGGATTGTGCATATTTTCGAGCATTAAAATTATTGTTTTGTGAATTTTCTTTCCCTAATTCGGGTTATATTGCATCTTTTTCCTTTCATTATGTTACAGGTATATTGTGCATGTTATATCTCTTTATAGGACCTTTAATTTGTTGTTCTTTATGAATATAGGGAACTGAATATTGTTTTACTCCCTATTTTTCACTCACTCAGAGTGTCTCACTCCCTTTCTTGGTGCTTTACCTTCTCTTAGAGTAGATTTTATTTTAAGCATTCTTTTATCCATGTCTCCTTGGAAACCATTAGGGTAGGATTAGTTTTTTTTACCATTCTCTGCACTTTGGAGAAGTTGGCACTAGGTTAGGAGAATAAATCAACTTTCTCTAGAGAATTATCCTACTTGCAACTTTCCACATTGCAAGATAATCCCATGTTATGCAAGTTATATTGATTATCTCACACACAAGTCATAATTAGTCAGGGGAACTATAATTTTGCATTAACAATTCCCTTTAAAATTTCCAATACATGGGATTTGTAAAAAAATATTCACTCACAGATTATCGAATACAGTCATACATGGCTCGAAGTAGATATATAGTTTCTTCTTGAAGAAAATTTCAATACTAAAGAGATGGAATACAAAAATAATGCTTAGAGTCAAATATTGTACTTTGTTAGGGATGATCACGTAATTCAAGTTCTTCTAAGTTGGGTACATAATTTAATGTTGTACTTGGATCAACCATACCAAATCACTACATAATTCATGGCTAGGGTTATGGGATTAAGGGGAAAAGGGTAATTTGGGATCATGAAAAAGAATACTACGATGAAATATACCATACGAGTGATGGGGGTCACAAAGACAAAGAGAGGAGTACACATCATAGATATAACAAACCATACACTCAAGTATGTTGTCAAAGCTATATGCTTGAAAAATTATCATAGAAATCAGGAAGATAGTGCTCATGGGATTAGTACATAAATTTTCCTAGATATGGTGAATTCTCATTTAAAGTATAATTTATTGGAACTATTAGCCTTATAATTCCATACAAATAATAGAAAAATAAAGTAAGGAAAATACACTTTCTACTATGGGTCGGTCTTATTATGTTTGGCTATGTATTTTAAGAAAACCAACCCCACAAATCAGAAGTGGTTGAATGGTGGACCGACACACCTACGGTCGAGAATATTTGGGAACATATGAATACACTAGATGGAGTTACCCAAATAAATTCTTTGCTAGGGTGGACAAATAAAATTAGATAAATAGTTGCAAATAGGGTCTGTGTGTCTAAATAGATTGTGACATGATATGAGAAAGATGTAACTCTTATTACAGACATTGATTATACCTTCCTTTAACCTCTAATCCTATGAATCTCACATATTCCTCCTTTTCCATATGAGATTTCAAATGAATTAGTGGATAATTCAGTTGAGGAAATCAAGAGTCTCCCTATGGACCATACAAAGCCAACACCGCCAAATTTTGAAAATATCATTGAAGAAACCTGGGAAGAGTACAGAAATAAATACTTAACACAATATGGAAAAGAAGAACCTAGTAAAGAAAGAAAAAAACATATAAGATAAGGCCACACAAAGGCCGTAGTGCCTTATAACTTGCTACAAAATGCCATAAAGCATTGTCAACAAAAGAGAAATTAGAAGAAGTCACGGTGAATGTAAAATAAGAATCGTCACAAGATATAGAAAAAATTTCTGATTCTGAAGAATAAAATTAACCTAGAAGTGGAGAAGAATAAAATCAAGTAAGAAGATGTGAAGGAATATAAGCAATAAATTCTACAGCCACATACTTTGGAGGATAAAAAATGAAGAAATGAAATGCAATACACAGTCAATAAGTTGGAGACAGAACTAAATAACACCGCAACATATTGTACATATACCATAGGGTGCCCTAGTGAGACCCAAAAAGAAAATGCAGAGCTTAATAAGCTAGAAAAAATAATATATGTCGCATCTAAAAAATATGATATTAACAAAGACAAATATAGAGCTCATAGAAGCAAGCTTGCCAAAATCACAAACAAATATCAACCCCATTAAATAACACAGATAGATAAAATCATAGAGATGCAAGAATGTAATTGCATGAAAGACATAGAAATCATTACAATGCAAAAAAATTTCAAAATTTCTCAACAAATACTGGGTCAAATTCACACAAAAAAACCACCATCTAATATTCTTCCTTTAATCCAAGAAAATTCATAGGTCCAAGAATGGGTGAAACAAATTGACATCTATTTAGAGTTATGATAAATCTTTGAGAATAATATTACCTCACAGATCACAAAGTACATCCCCCAAGCCCCACCATAAAAATGAATAAAATGCATGGCATCCCATAATTCCCATCGAGCGAGTCATGCAAAGGAACTCTTCCTTATGCCAGATGTCTACGTTTCTGGTAGTTGATGTATTTGGCCTCTCAAGGTGGCATCTCGTAATTCCATTCATATGAGTTGAATGAGCGAATACTTCCTTATGCCAGTCGTCTAAGTTTTAGTGAGGTGGTGTCCATTTTTGGCTGAAAGAAAAACTTTTCTCAAATTTTGGAAGACAAGGTTCTTCATCATTTTCTTGTCTTGAGGACGAGACAAGGTTCTTCATCTAATTTTGAGTAAACTGTGGACATTATGAGTAATCCATCGAGGTTTATAAGAAGTCGTGAAAGACTAGAAAAATATGTGGGTGCAAGAATAGAACCACCGAAGACTAAGGAAAGTCTTGATAAAAGGAGGAAAGTTGAGGTAAATGGGATAAAGTTATGATACACTGAAGAAATCCATAGAAGCCAACACAAATCCATAGAATAAAGAAAAGTAAAAATAGAATGAAATAGAAGCTGACAGAGGCGTGATCAAAAGGAGTGACTCTTGGGATATTTTGTATGAAGTGTATTTATTATAATTGATTTTTTTCTTGTAAGTACCATATTAAAAACAAAACAATCACCTAAAAAACAAAAATAAATATAGATTGCTTGATTTCAAACAACAAGAAAACTACAACAGAAAGAGTTTTATTATATTTATTAATTAAGAAAAATTGGAATGTGTACAACGACTTGTAGGGTCCTAGGAAATGGTTGTCTATGGATAGTTTCAGGCAATGTTTAAGGCTGAATTCCTTTATATACCCAAGGGTACATGAGGCTCAAATATATGCAAGTACCAGTAGGGGGCCTACCCCCTCACTTCATGGTCCCACAGTGATAAGGGAGTTGGGTGCTTAGCCAATATACCAATAACAAATTGTCTATACTCAGTCAGAACACCAAGTTGGTCTCCCTATTCGGTGTTGACATCCCAATAATTATCACCTAGGTAGGATTTTGTTATGCAAATTTTATGTTTGATGTGGTTTGGCTGTGTGTGAGGGAAGATGATGTGAATGTAATAAATTAATCCTTCTAATTAATCTATGTGATTAATTAGAATGAAAGGTTCATTTTAAATCCAAAAGAATGATTAAATTTGATGAGAGAAGACAACAAAATTGCAATACGGAAAAAAAACAAAGGGAAAGGACTCACCTCAAAAAATATTCCTTTTTTATGTTTCAAAATTTTCAATTTTTTAGCAAAGAAAAAGAAGTAAGTAAAAGCCTCCAAAGTAGGAACTTGCAAAAAAGGTGTTTGTAGAAAATAGAAAACACCACAATAAATTATGTTATAGGCTAACTGAATGAGTAATCAGAAGTAGTCACAAGGATCATTGATGATTGATATAATCACTAGCAATTCACAAAATCATTGGAGATTTGACTAGATCACTAGTGATTATAGAGTAAAAGTCCTAAAATATATGGAAAACTGATTTAAATGAAATGAAAACACAAATGAAGAAAGGACTAAAGGTCCCACTAAGAATGCCAGAATGTTGAAAGATGTTTTTACCTTTATATTCAAATTCATGCAGTGAAATAATAAAAACAAAACTGACCTCAGAAGACGTGGGGTTTAACGATACCCATATACATGGATTCATAAGCTAATGTTCAATTGAAGTTTTCACGTCTGTATGAATATACGATTCCTCCTATTCTGTAAAGTAACATGCACTTAAAGAAAATAAAAAGAAAGGATTAGATAAATGGATAGGTGATCTTCTTGGAAATGGATGATTTTTGGAATCCAAAAGGACTTCCTTGGAGGATGTTAGCTCACTTTAAGACAATTAAGTAGATTGACAAATCAATGATATGGATGGAGATAAAAGATATCCAATCAACATAGATATATAGATAGAAGATGAGAGGCTCTAATCCATATGAATGGGAAAGTCCTCAGAAGCTTCAATAGTGGCCCAAGAGAGGGTAGACGTAATCTGGACATTTTCAAACTAGTCATACTAGTAATTCTCAGTTTCTTGTTCAAGTTCATGAAGGAATTCAAATTGATCCTCAATGTCTTGAACAGTATTAGAAAATTGAATTGCGCAAAGTGTGAGCTCATGCAAGATGTTGTATTGTTCTCAAAAGAATGGATGTCGAACTATCAGAAGGGTGTAAATGTTGTTAATTGGATGTGAGAGGCCAGGTACTTCCATCTAACAGAGATCCATTCTTGGAAACAATAATTTTAAATGTAGAGGATTTGATAGAGTTGAAAAATAGATAATAAAATTGATTAAATGAAAAGTTTTGATAGGAATCTCCAGTGATTAACGGAATAGTTGGAAATTTTTAAAGAATTTTAATAGTTTAATAAAAATGAATGTTTGATGATACAGAGTTATGTTTTAGAGTGAATTAAAGACTAAATATGACTAAAAGAAGACAAGAAAGATGCAAGGAGTACCTCAAAAATAATTTTAAGCTAAAAGATGCCTCAAACCTTGCTTGGAGAAGATTGAAATTGACTAGATGATGTTGTGATGCAGTCTATAACCTGAGTGCTGAAAAATGGTCTCTAGAGATTTCGTAAAGGCTTGATGATAATACTTGATAATGTCTGACGATATCTCTGATATCATAGTGTTCAAAAATAGGATGCAATTTTCTATTGATCGTGACAGAAAACTGGGCCAAACATTGAAAATTGAATACCCTAGAAGAAAGGCTAAAAATTGATATTTATCATCACTAGGAATTCAATAGAATCACCAGTGATTCGATTTTTTAAGGATTTTTAGTGGTAAAGCGGTTAAAACCACTTCTAAACAAGGTTGTTTGGTTTTTGGAGTTTAGGTAAATGTTCAAGGGATGTTGTTATTCGAGTTAGATGGGTTGGGTGGTTATGGGATAGTCATTTTTTAATTTAATTTATTTGTCTTTTGGTTTTCAAGTGGTTTTAGGTGGTCAAGTGTAGATTTAAAAAATTTAGGGATAGATTCTAAAGTTGTGGATAATATTTATGCTAGGTAAATATGATGGAAGATATTTAGAAGTAGGATAGGGAATATATGCATGAGATATTGATTTGTAATAATGAATATAATGTAGGTGATGAAGGAGAATGAGGAGTGCAAATTTTGAGTTTCTACACCTCTGACAAAATTCACTAAAACAAAGAACAAGTTTTCTAGAAACTAGAAGAAAATAGAAACTAAAGTAAATATCCATAAAGATCAAATTTCATCTCTCAAATTTGGATTTTGAAAACACCTAATCTCTCCCAATGCTTCCAATAACAAGAAAAGGTCAACCAAAGAATGAAATCTAAACCAAATTGCATAATGTATTAAATTTTTTAAAAACATGCTTGTCTATACATAGTATTAGTGGTATTTAAATGATAAAAAGGAAGGAAGTAGAATATATTTGGGAGATATGGTATTAATAAATTTGTAAAAAGAAAGGTTTCCTAAGGGAACATACAATAAGCTTAAATGGAAGATAAATTGTACCATGCAAGTTGTTGATGAAATTTTAGAGAAAACTTATGATATCAAGTTGCCTAAAGGCATTGATATATCAAGCATTTCAACAAGGAATATTTATGTCCATAATATGAAGTACATTGAAGTGTTGAAGGATAAAATTTAGAATATTATGAGGTGGATTGGAGAGAGTATGTTGTCATTGACTCTACAAATATGATGATTTCATAACTTTTAAATTTTTTATCTAATTTGCTTGCTCCTCTTGTTTTCCTTTTCATTGTATGTGTTAAAAATGAATGAAAACATCCAAAAGTTAGTCATTTCTAAGTTTTTTTGGGCCCCAATTGGATGAATTAGACATTTCTTGAACTAATGGAACTATTCCTAACTTCCTTGCATTCGTTGCTTCCTTACTTTCACCAACTCACCACATTTCACTTCACCAATCGGTCAGATCAAAATTTTTGGGAATTATAATAACCTTAGGTCATATGCCTTCAGACCTTCAGTTCTTTACATCACCACTTTATCCAACTCCCACATACCTTGATCTCTTAACTAAGATAATGTGGGCATTTTAGGAACTTGTGGAACATGTTCCTCCAGACCCTTTGTTCCCTGCATCTCTAACTTATCCACTTTTATGTCAAAGGGATTCTGTTGTGTATGTTCCATCTATTACTTCTGGGACTATAATTTCTACTTTAAAAGGAATTGATATTATTTTTGTGGTTTAAATGTGTTCCCCAGGGCCTTTAAAGACTCGATTCACTAATTTACATGTTTAATTGGGGAGTGGACAGTTTAAACTCATAGTCTATATAAATTTGCTACACTTAATGTCATTTTTATATTTGTAAAGGACTTTTCCACTGTTGTGTTGAGCTTTATCCCTTATCTCGTGTGCAAAAGTGATGTTTTAGCTCATAACTTTCTCATTTATCACCCAAATTCTAAATAGTCATATTGCATTTGGACCGTTAGGTTGTTGCTATCATTTTCATCCAAAAGGTGGGTGGTTTTACCCCTGTTTTATCCATTTTGATATTCATTTAAGTTCTTGATCCCTTTCCCTCATATCCTCTTCAAAAATCACTTTAATCTCACTAATTTTCCCTGAGTCCTACAAAACTTGTCACCATGAAGTTCCAATATGATGGATATGATCATATCTCATCCCTGGAAACCTCTTTCCTTGAGAGAGGTGGTAGTGATGTCAAACACATGAATCTGGAGGATTTTTTAGACAAGGATTAAATATAACAAGCTAACCCTATTGTCCTGATGTATCAAGAATAGTGGGTTAGCTCATGTAGCTTGTTTCCACACTTGAATTCAATGTATTGATATAGTCCTGACATGTGCCTCAAGTTTTGTTCCACAAAGTAAGGAAAGAAAATATCCTTAGGGGAATTTTATTGCTCAATTATATGCTCATCACATCAATCTAGCTCTAGGTATTCCCACCTTTGATGATTCCTAAGTTCTATCCCAGGAAGAGGCTCAAATATTATATTAGCTCACTCTTGTAAAATACCATATAATGATTGTTGAATCTTGGCCCAGGGTTAAGAGGAAATTTCCATCCAAAATACCCAAGACCATCTATAAAATTGACTTCTTGGAGTAGTTATTTAATATGATAACATTCCTTGCAAGGGTAATGGGTTTTCTCTCAACTCAAGAGTTTCATAACTAGATGAGTGTCTATATACACATAATTTTTCAAGGTACACAACACCTAAACTGGGGAGAAATCATTTATGAAAATCTAGCTCTGCAAACTCACCCAAATTCATCAAAAAAATACATTCTATATGACCTCCTACCTAATGTATACTATATTAAGGTATTGAATATGGATTGGCTTATCTAGCCAAGATAGTAGGAAAAATCTCGCCATATGTTATTTCTATACACAACTTACCTATCAAAAAAACAAGATTCATCATAGGAGATTCAATGATGCCTTTACAATGCTTTTGGTGAGGTTTTTTGAGGGAAATGCAACAAGAAAGGTATCTCAGGAGGCTAGGAAATTGGTTTCCACCTATGGCAGTTTATTCATATAATTCAGGAATTTTTCCTATATTCAAACAGTTGGGTTCAATGGAGCACCATATAAGCTTCCAATATATTGTAGTGATAAGAAAATTTTTGTTGGGCTTTGCATCTAGTTGGATCTCCTTTATAGGACTTGTAGAGATAAGAAAATATTTGGTATACACTCTCTCATAACTCTAAGAAATTATACATGTAGATCATCCATGGATGCACAAAATCTTGAAAGGACCATTTCTACATTCAACTTTCACCCATATCAGAAAAGGGATTCTTTTGATAGTAATAATTTCATTGGAAAAAATCTTAGGATGACATACTACCATTTTCCTGCATTTGAGGATTATTGGGAGGATTGTGTTGATGATTACGATGTTAAAAGAAGAACCTATGGTAGGTTATCATTACAAAAAATAAAACATTTCAAGCTATATGTAGTCCTTGAAGGAATGGTTGATGATGCTTCAGAACCTTTCACTATATAATATATAGATTCCATTTATTATATTCCTCTTCCCACCATTGAATGATCATATAAATAGAAGGATAATTCTGATGATATGAACACCCTTGTTCTCCTAAAGTCAAGGCATTGGCTGAATCAGAAAATCAATGAATTCAAGGAGTCTCAAAAGATGGATTCTTCTCATGAAGTATATTATTCACAAAAGGATACCCCTACTCAGTAAACTCCTTATTCCTCTCCTCTTGAGTCTGGAACTAAAGTTTATATCAAGAAATATAAATCCAAAGAGGTGGAAAATAAATTTGAAACATCTGGATAAGGAGCTAAGTAAAATAAAATTAGGATTTGGTAAGTGAAGAAGCTCCTAATTTAGAACAACATCGTTATGAAGAAGACGAAGATGAGAAAAAAAATTGAAGGGGAGGAATATGAAAGTGAGGAAGGCAATGAAGATGAAGATTTTTTTGAGGTATTTACACTTGATCTAGGGAAGGAAAGTGTTTCAAGGACAAAAATAAATGTAATAATAGCTTCCTCATCTTCCATTGTAGCTTACAATGTTGAGGTTTTGGCCAAAAATAAATGTAATAATACCTTCCTCCTCTTCCATTGTAACTAACATTTCCTCCTCTATAAACATCTTATAGAGATTCATTCACCTAGTTTCAACCTATGTTGGGTAGTAGAAAGAGGAATGCTAACTCCTAAAATGAGGTTCCGAAGTTTGATGTAGTGTCTTACCTCCTTGTTACTTCCCATCCTCCTCCAAATAAATCCAAGACCACTTCTCATCTTGTTTCAGATTCTACATGACAACAATTCTTAGAAAGTTCTATACTAAAAGATGACAAGAATGAAAAAGGTGTATCCTTTTTAGATCGTGAGCTAACAAGAATCTCATTAGGAGAATCAACTCCAGAAGGTGAAGTACATAATCTTAGATAATTTATCTCTAATATTATTGAGAGAGTTGAAAAATGGAACCAAACCTAAGAGATGATAGAGGAGCGGGTACATGTACTTGTAAAATTTATGAATTATTTCCTCTTAGCTGATAAGACTCCCCTAGATCCAACTCCTCTATCTAGACTTTCACCCATTGTTGGAATTGATTTGAAAGCAATAACAAAAATTTATATCCATGTTACTTTTTCCAAAGCATCATAATCTTGGGCTGAGGGCATTCTTTTTTTTGGATTGTAGTTTATTGATGAGGCTTGCAAAATATATCATAATATAATCTCATCTCGGGATTAAATCAATTCAAGGATCGATAGCAGTGACAAGGAATTGAATATTTGGGATGATTTCATTCAAGATATTTGAATAATGAATCTCATAGATGAGAAAACCCTAATTTTATAAAATATTTTTGATGTTTATAAAACTAATTTATATAAAACTTTCACTTTTAACGTGGAATGGAGGATCAAAGTCCTTAAAGAAGCAACAACTGAATTACGAAGTGTAGTTCAAAAAAGAGAGTACTTAAAAGATGAAATCTTTACAGACTTGAAAGTTCTTCATTGCTAATTATTTAAATAGAATTCATTGGAAAGAAACCATGTTGATCAGATCAATGAAGCATTCAATTCACTCATCAAAGAGAACTTATGCAAAGAGGAATTGGTCAATAAGGAAAGAATGGAATAATTATCATAGCTCAATAATTTTATCGTAGAGGTAGCTAAGGGACTTGTACAATATGGTGGAGTAGAAAAATAAATGGAGTCATCTCTTGAAAGTTGCTTAACCAATCTTTCCAACACCATTGTGCCAAGAGATATAGAGATATCAAGTGTTGTGACCAAGTTTTGAATGCATGTTCTAAATCTCAAAGTGCTTACATCAAATTTTCCTTATTTTCCTTCTTATTATGGGTCTTAATGTAGCTAGTTATTATATTTTGTAATTGGATTTATTATATAAAATGGAAAAATTATAATATAAAGTTATTTTGTGTAAAATAATTAATTAAGTGTTTTAAGAATTAACTAAGAAATCTAGTTAGTGTGGGTAGTTATCATCACCCCTTTGCCTATATAGGCCTCATTATTTTTGTAAAAGGGGTTAGATATTGGTGCACATTTTATGTAAAAAATATATATTTTGGAAATACAAAAGAAGAACCATCTTTCTCTCTATTCTTGTTCTTCCAATCTTCTTTTCTTAATTTAGTTAGTATATTGTTGTCTTTATCTAGAATTTGAAGCTTTGTATTCTCTTTCGTGGAGTAATATCTTATGAAATTTTATTCAATGTGCATCTTATGTGTTGTGAAATTTCCATTTATGAAAGCATGCACATTCTTTAATTTCATTTACTTGCAAGAATATGATAAGAAATGTAGTCTTATTATCTGAAAGTGTTGTTATTTCTCCTTATTTATTCATCTTTCTAGAAATATTCTAAAACAGAGAAGAACCTATATATCCTTGATGGATAAATTAGTTGAAACCATGTTTCTCTAATTAATTTGTCTTGCTATAGCCTCACTAATGTATTTCTTTTGTTTTCCTAGTTCTTTATATTCCTTTTGTATTGAGAATCATGGGGCCATTCATATTCACCAATATCCTCATTTCAAATTAATTAGTCATTACATTTGTAAATAACTTAGAGACTCAATTTTTTAGTGTAAAAAGGGAACCTCCCCATTAAAGAGGAGGGACGGTGATCCCCTACACTATTGTTTATTTCTCCAATGACAAGTTTTCCAACCAATAGGTTTTTGGAGCCCACCGTGGGGCCCATATCATGATACCCACATAATATTTTCACCACTATTCGAGTATCGAATGTTTTAGAGGTTTTTCTACACTGATTAAATAAAGGTATACCCAGAGTCTAAGATCTCAAGGTATTGAGGACCCTACTTTTGAGTTTCAACAACAACATTCTTGTAAGTCATCTCTGGAAAACAGGGTAAAGGAAAGAGGTCTCTAATCACACATCTAACACATAAAATACTTGATTCATCTTCACAAATTAGTACTATTCATGCTTTAACTTTGGCTAGTGTTACCCTTCCTTTGCAAATTATTTTATCTAGAATGGTTGCACATGTATCTTTGGGATAGAATATTGGGCCCTTGGCACTTTCCCAACCTCTCCATGATCTTCCCAAGGGAATTCTAAAGAAATTTCCAAAATTTAGAGGATATGTCAAGGTTCACCTAGATGAGCATCTCACAAGATTCTATGTTTCTTGTGGAATCCTCGGAGTCACATATGAGGATGTTTAAGTTAGGTTGTTTATTAAAATCTTAGAAGAAAATGTTGTTAAATGGTTTTATCCTGTTCTGACTAGCAGTATCACTAGCTAGGATACAATGAAAACAAAATTTGAGGCTAGGTTTAAACTAGAATAGGATACACATCTACTTTTGATGAATCTCTCTTAGATAAAGGAGCATTATAAACAAATGAGGGAGTTCATAGCAAAATTTAATAGACTGGCTCATAAAATTCTATCTGTTTCCCAGTCTACTGATGAGGATTTGAAATGTTTTGTGAAGAGTATGGTTAGCAAATTTGAATGAAGATAAAAAAAAATTGAGAAAAGTTTCACATTGATAAGAGTATGGTTAGCAAATTTGATTGAAGATAAAAAAAATTACATAATTTTTTAGGATTACTTGATCGTGTCTGGTAAGTTGAAGAAATAAACTACCAAGTCTAAAGCTTATACTTATAGTCCAACCAATTCATATCAGTTAGTAAAAAATTTAGCTAATGATTTGATTGTGATTAAGAAGCATCTTTCCCAAAATATCCCTTACAAATATATTCTTAGGAATAATTTCCATCCAAGGAATCATTTTCCCGCTACTCAACCCAAGATTTCCGCTAAATTTCCTCTTGTGAAGGTTTTGATAAATACAACTTGTGAAGTACAAGAAGCAGAGGAGGACATCATCATAGAATAAGTTGAAGAAGAATTTGAAGAAATCAATGAAGAGGTTGAAGATATTAGATCACATATGTTGTGTATGTGTTTGAAGAATATGGTAATGAAGAAATTACCAAGATGATTAACAATTCTTATGTAATCATGAAAAGAGAACAAATAATTAATAAGAATGATGTTATTCAACTTGAAAATAAGTAGAAAGATAATGAAACCCCTGTTATTATTCCAATTTTTTCAAAGAGAGGATTGCATGTTCTTTCTATAACTAAGAAGGTAAGTACTATTACACCTTCAAATGCCCTTTCATCTTCAACATCTGTACCTAAATCAAATACAACTCCTAAATTTGGTAAGCTTGAAACTCTCACTATTTATAGTCAAGAAACACCTTCATCTTCAGGATCTTTTGTTATAATATATCATATAAAGAAAACAAACATTTAGATCTCTGAAGCTCAATATTACAAAACTCACCTAAAGGATTTTTCCTAGGTTGTTAAGTTTTTAAATTCCAAACCTACTCAAGCTACCCCTTCTTCCAAAGGACTCTTGCCTACTCCCAATTCTCCCTCTCTACAATATTTTATGGCCTCCACTCCCTCTACGTATGAAAATATTTAACCATTTTACGTGAATTTTCTAATAGCTAGGCATAATTTAAGGAATTGTGTCATTTATTCTGGAGCATCAGATAATGTAATGCCAGCATAAGTAGCCCATGCATAATGCATTAGCATAGCTTGAACATTTGGTTTGTGCTAATCTATGGATGTAGACACCTAAAATTGGTTACTCAATTTAATGTCCCCTGTGTTCACTTACCTATTCTATTCTTGGGTAACTCGGTGCACTTTTGTATCACTACTTCTCTCGTAGGGTATTAATTAAATATATAATTAATATGCCTATCCTAAGTTTGCTCCACCCCATTATATTTCACCCATGGATAATTAAACATTAACCCTGTAATTATATCTTTTACATTTATTCCAACTACTTATTCACCCCATATCACTTCCCAACCTCCCGTGCCATTATTATCCATCCATCCCACCTATTTATCCTCTCCTAGAACCGTGCAATGGTATTTTTTCCATATTTGAGTGGGAAGGATAATATTCTTATTCTCACAACTCATCCCTTTTTTCCACTTTGGGAGTCTATTCCCTGATTGGTACCAACCGTTCCTCGATCGATGCTAATTTTTCAGAACGGCACCTATTTTACCTCGGTCGGCGCCAACTATAAATACATGACCTAAACTCAATTTTGGTTAGACAGTAGAGACTTGAGAAATAGTGAAAAACTTGAGTGAGCATTAAATTATCAATTGAGAGAGAAATAATTTGGTCCAGATCAATCCCTGAGAGGTGCACTATTATTCTACCCGCATAACATCGATATCACTTAGGTTCTTCAACCTCTTGGTGACTCCATTTCTCCATCTAGCCAAAGTGGAACTTTGTCCATATACGTATAGCTTTTGCTAGTCTCCACAATCTGATCATCATTAATCACTAATCAAGTTGTCTGTGATTTCTTCCCAGTTGACACCGATTAAGCATCAATCAATGCTGATTTGTTTAAATTAGAAATGTTCCAAACCATTGACACCAACCAGTTTGCAGAAAGGTACAGAATCTAGATGACACAATTTCATCTTTGTTTTTATAGTTTCCTATTTTCTTTTAGTTTATGTTGTTGTTTTTACATTCTGTCTACAACTTAAAATAAGAAAATCTAAACATTTGCTTACATATTTTATCATGTACACCTTTATTCTTAATTGAAAATGTGGATTGACATCCACCGAAGAAGCTAATCGCTTCCCGGACCCATTTTCTGGGCAGTTCACCTTATATCTTCTAATGTCATCTTTTTCTATCAAGTATTCGTGCATCGTAGGTTTCTTGGATCTACTCCGCATGATTTCTCGTGTGTTCCCATCTTAATTCCATCAGGCTTTCTTTCCATCTACGTCTTCGAATCTTGTCCAATTCATCAAGTATCAACTTTATTTGAGTTTTTTAGGGTTTTTGTGTTTAGTTTGGTGCATTAACTTGGATAGGTAATAAGAATGGAAATTTTTTATCTACATTTTGGCATGCCCAGTGGGACTCCACCAAAGTCACTTATTGGTAAGTTCATCTCTTTTCTAGTTTTGAGCTTTATTCTTTTTCTTCACTGATTTTCATCAGTTGTTCTTAAGTGTTTCCTTTCATCGTGTTGGTCTTGCTTCTTTCATTTATAAATTTTTAAAGTTAGGTCCCTTCTTTTTTACAAATCTCAATTCTAATTTCTATTTCTAAAATTTGTAAATCCTTCATTTGATTTCAAAGTTGCATTTTTGATTCATCTCTTTGTGCAAAATTATCATTTCCTTGAAAGTTTTCTAGTTTCTTAAAATAGAAATTTCCTTTCCACTAGTGTCTTATTGGATTTGTTTTGTGTGTTCTGCTTAACCCTGTTTTACGGAGTGGTTTGCTTGTTCATGGGATTGTTTGAGGGGAAGAGATCAACAATGTGCTTTTTGAAGTCCAAACACCTTGGAGAGATAAATATACAGGTATTACTCTTTTGCGGTGTTTTCTCCTTTTTAAGAACTTAAAAAGAATGTGTTTGTTTGTTTCTATCACACTCAAACACTTCGCTTTTGGTCCTTAAAATGAATTAATCACATTGGGAAATAATTTTTTTGACTTGTCTTCATTGAAATCAAACACTTTGGTTTTAGTGCTTAAAAAGAACATTTTCTTGTTTCATCTTTGCCGTATGTTCTTCACCTAGTTCTCTAAATAGGTTGGAAAATTAATCAAAATCAGTTGTGACACTATTTGATTTTTTATTTTTCACCCTTACACACAAAGCCAAAATCACTAGGTATAAAGCATTTAAACAAAAAAAATCCTTCCCTGGCCTCGCCTACTTGGAAGTGACATCCAAGAGGAAGAGCCTACATGGTACTCGGGTCATGCTATAAATTCACGAAAGTTATGGTATATATTGGAAAAGCACCCGAATCCCTTATCGTAGCTATGTGTGAAGTGTGGGGGTAGACCCCTATATCAAGCATGTATTAGTCTTTTACTGAAGTGCCATCGGGACTCCTCACCAAAACATTCCCCAAACCATCCTTAGTTTGGCCAATTGAGTAGTCCTTGTTCTAAAAATCCTTCCCTAACATTTTCTTTCTTAAAAAGCATGAAAATTTAAAAGAGATAATCACCTATGTTGCTTGAATTGTTTGTGCATTAATTAGGTTAATCTCTTTCTGTGTTTGTGCTTGTTTATGACGGTCATCACCCAGTCACAATCTAGAAAAATGGCTCAATTGGCCTCTTCCTCATCTGAGACCCCCGCTATTTTGGATTTTTCAGCACCCCTCGAGTCTTCTTCGGAACCAATGTTAGTTGGTTCCCCATATTGGTCGTATAATCCTTTCTATCATCTTAAAGCGATCCCATCATGACTAGCTTCCCCCAGTCCTTTAGAGGTGTCATCTACTTCTGATATAGAGTATGTTCCTCATGGAGATCTTGAATTTCAGGCACTCCTTAACCACAACCTGGTAGCCCTTATGGATTACTTAGTGCATAAGTCTACTCGAATATCTAATCAGAGACTACCATTCCAGAAGGTTTTATATTATTCTCATGATCCATCCCAAGCTCTCATAGAACAGTTAGCATGCTTCTTCTCACCTCATACTATGAAAGAAGGTAGCACATCTATGCCTCCTTTTTCTCTTCCACCAACTATGTCGACTGGTTCTCAAATGACGCTGCCTATCCCCAGTGCAGCAGCTTCCTCGGCTACCCCACAGCCTACTTTTGAGATGCCTTATTCTTCAGCTATGATGAGTACGTTCACACTCCCACAAATTTCTATCAATTATTCTATGCTGTCTATTACATCTCAGGGTCAGTATCTCCCTTTGAGCTAACCCCCTCCTACGATTCAATCAGTTCCTCTTTCTTGTCTGCTAGCTGATCTTTTTTCTAATGCTTCAGTGATAATGAATTTTACCCATCCCTTAGCATCAGCACCCTTAATAACTAATCTGACAGTCAAAATCCTCATTCAGAGTTTGTTTCCCACCATATCAAATCAAATCAACACCTACATCCCTCAATCCATTCTCATTCAGTCGAAAAGTGTAGGAACCCACCAATCACAGGCTCCATCTTTCATTCAACAACCTTTCTCTCAACCACTTTTCATCTCATAGCCTGTTTATACTCAAGCTCCTTCATACCAAATACCTCACTAGGCATCACCTAGAAAGCGTGGTT
Source organism: Taxus chinensis (assembly GCA_019776745.2). Classification (NCBI taxonomy): domain Eukaryota; kingdom Viridiplantae; phylum Streptophyta; class Pinopsida; order Cupressales; family Taxaceae; genus Taxus; species Taxus chinensis. The sequence goes on along the minus strand of CM034150.1, from coordinate 879,222,187 downwards.
ATTCCTCTTATCATCCTATTAATCAGTAGATGAATCCCCTATTAATGCGTCAGCAAAAAATACCATTCACTTCTCATATGGGACATATCAACATGCCCCCTCCTCAATCTGATGTCATCCAACTTCTTTTCAAGAAAATCACAGACCTAAAAGCCTCCACCAAAGGGGCTCACCCTTCATACTCTTTTGAAGAAGTATGTAATGAACTGATTCATCCATTAGTGGCTTTTAAGCCTTATCGTCCCCAATGGAAACTTCCTAAGTTCTAAAAATTTCATAGTCGGGAGGATCCTCAACAACACATGTGATCATTTAAGCATGCTTGCTACCTTATAGTCTAGGACCAGAATCTTATGCTCTGTACCTTTCCTATGTCTTTAGCAGGGCCCGTTTTAGATTGGTATAATAACATACCCCAACATTCTCTATTTTCTTTCTCTCAATTAGATCAGATGTTTGTTGAAAAATTCTCAATAAACATCGCACATATGATCTTGATCACAGATCTTTATAACATTCATCAATTCAATGATGAGTCTATTGCAAACTTTTTCACTCGTTAGAGAGGAATAATAAATCAATTGTCTTTCTCCTTCCCTCAATCTCAGCAAATCGAGTTGTTTACTCAATCTTATGCCAATAATATTTCTTCCACTTTAAGGATTCAAACCTTTTATACATTTGAAGAAGCCTTTATAATGGCATGCAAACTTGAGTCTCACGCCATCAAACAAGGAAAGTTAAAATTTTTCTCTAATTCTAAACTAGATTTTTCTTAGTTTACAAAATCAAACCCTTCTTCTTATAACAAAGAGAAGAATCAGGGGTCCACAAATGCCATCGTATTAAAAGAATCACAATCTGATAACACTTCTAATCAAACACCTCGGAGAGACTCTTCATCTTCTCAAAAAGGACCTCCGTCATTTCGGTCTTTTACTTCGTTGGGGAAATCATATGCTTCTATCTTAGAAAAAATGTTGGAAGTTCACATGATCGAACTTCTTCCTATTAGAAATTTCAATGAGAACTAGGAACGACCATTCTGGTATCATTAAAATGACTTCTGTTATTATCATAAAAGTAAAGGCCATGACATTGAATGATGTTAGACCTTCAAAAATATCATCCAAAAATTCATTGATAAAGGCGAGCTCATTCTAGATAACCCAAATGCCCCCCCAAATCAGGGGCTTGACATTTTTAAACAACTATTTCCAAATCATTCCCTAAATAATGACGCTCTGGGGTCTCAAAAACCAAACATGCATACTATCAGTTCCATTTCTACTGACAGTTCGTCTTCTAATTCTGAGTCATCTACAAACATGATGAATGAATCGAAACTTGCTTCCACTCCTTCAAATTCTAAGATTCCACCATCCTCAGATGGTCCATCTTCAAGTATTCCTTTTTTTTAGAAACAGATTCATCTTCCTCTTCCTCTCTATCTGATATTCCACTTATACCTGAGATAGTGTTATCTTCATTTGTCTCATCATCAGATATTCTTTTGGTGCTTGAGTCATTTACATCCCTTCAAATTTCCACTACAGATACTTCTACTTCTGTCATTCCCATTTTTTCCACGACCATGCCTTTGGTCAATGTACCCATAGTTGTACCAACTTCTATGCCTTCAGAAGCCTTTTTGATCTTGACTCTTCTTGTTTCTTTTCCTATAGTAATCGCACCCACAATTACTGCATCTAAAGTACCCTCCTCACAAGAGGTTGCTTCTTCATTACCTACCTCTTCCACCATCGGTGCTTCTTTGCTTATTAAAGAAACATCTAAAGAGATAGCATCGACACCCACACTTTTGACTCCTGGACTCAGACATAAACAATTGGAGTTTAATCCTAAAGTCACATCATCAGTATCATCTCCTTTACTTCCTCTGAAACGGTTAGAATCACCTTATGCGGTCAAAGTTATTGCCATTCCTGAAAAGGGAAAAACAATATTTTGGATCATCAAAAATCCCTCTCTACTTCTCATAAAAGATTGGATTTATCCACTAAAAATGCGTCTTCTTCTATAACACCATCTTCACTGGCGCCTCATAAAATGGATTTACCTACTAGAAAGGCGTCACCTCTGTTATCAAAACCATCATCTTCTTCACAAAAAACCATGGCACCCTTTGTGCCTCCTATCAAATCTATTTTGGGAGCTCCTCCCCCATCTAAATCAATCTTATCTAAATCATCATCTGTTTTGGTCAAGCATCCTTCTTCATCTCCAAAGACTAAAACACTTGTCATGTCTTTGTCATCTTCAAAATCCATCTTAGGAGCTCCTCCTCCGCTAAAATAAATCTTGCCTCACTTGTTTTCATCTCAAGCACCTAAGGTTGCTTCTCCCAGTATTCAGAAGAGAAAAATAGTCCCTAAAAAGACTATCAAACTAGATATGCAGGCTCTTTTACCTCTGCAGTCTACTAAGATTAAAGAGGTGTCAGTTTCACCTCTGTCCACATCTTTGTCTACCAGATTTTATACTAAAATCCTTCACAAAATTATCCAATATTCATCTTTATCACTTCCTCTAATCAATCCCTATAATCCCAAAGGTTTAAAACCTACATGGTTTAACTCTGATGTGATTTGTGCTTACCATCGCACTCCAGGTCATGACACCAAGGCATGTAAAGCCATTCAATATGTTGTTAACAACCTCTTGGAAGAAAATGATCTCCTGTTGGAGGAGGAGGAACAAGTGTCTCCTATCATCCTAACTATGTCTGAGCCTAAATGGTCTATTCAGGTCCCCAATTCTATTGATATCACTCTAGATGATCTTCCACCCTCTCAAATCAACGCAATTTGTATCACCACTAGAACACAATGGTATGATAATCAGTCGTCTTCTATAGCTCCTCGACCATGAGTCATTATTTCTACTACCCCTGAAGGAGTTCCTCCTTCCTCATCAACCCCGAGACCTTGGGTCTCTATTCATGCTTCACCTCGGGCTCAGATTCTCATGTCAGTTGAGGAGAGTGTTATGAAACAACTCACCCATGCTCTAGTCAAAATGTCTCTTTTGACCTCATTCAGTCATCTCCCCAGCATTGCCAAGATCTGATTGATAATCTGTGCCACATCGCGGTGAATTCAGATGAGCCCCAGCCTTTTGAGATGTTTGTTAGGTTAAATAGATTGTCAACCACCATCTCCTTTAAGGATTCTGAAATTCCTCCCCTTTCTCCTAAGGATTTAGAGGCTCCTCTCTTTATCACAGTTCAAATCAATAACACTACATTAAAACACACTATGATCGACAGTGGTGCTACACTCAATGTCATTTCCTCCCACACATTTGAGGAAATTAATTTACCAAACAACATAGTGTCACCACCACCTTTCACCCTTCGATCATTTAACGATCAACTAGTGGTTACCTTAGGAACTGTAGTCCTACGCATTCGGGTAGGCAAGAAACTTCTTCATGAGATTTTTTACATTGTCAAAGGAAAATTCCACTACAATATGATCCTCAAACACTCTTGGATCCATACAATGCACTGCATCCCATCAACCCTCCATCGATGCATAAAATATCAATATGATGGCAAAATCTATACTCATCCAGGAGACCCTTTTCCATCCGCACAATGTGACATGACCACAAAGTCTATCCCTCAAAAGGAGAAGGCTGATTATCCTTACAAGGCATCTTCATCCTCTTTAATACCTGTAACAAAACTACTAGATATATAAAATCTGGAAGATACATTGCAGCGTTTTTCTCTAGGAGAACTTCCTCTTCTCTCTTTTGACACCCCATCTCAAACCTAATGAGTATAGGAGGCTAGACAAACAACCTGAATATCAACTAGGTCTTGGCCACATCATCACCATTGGTCTACCCAATCAATAGACTGAATTAATCTACGGTGGTCTTGATACACCTCACTATCGTCTAGATTCTCCTCCTAGGGCCAAACCCTATTCGACAGGGTTTGATTATCTACAAAATCCTACATTCGCAAAAACTTATCTATATCGATGCGTGTGGAAGGGATTTGGCCTAGGAAAGTAGGAACAAGGTGTGCATGACCTCGCATCCATTCCAACTCTTAAACCACATCAAAAATTTGGTTTAGGGTTCAAACCTCTCTCGTAAAGCCACCACCACCATTCTCACTGAGCCTCTTTCCATTGAGGAGCCATCTCCTCCCATCAGGTATGAAGCATCGGTTGATGTGGATGAAACCATTTCCATACCCCCTAACTTATTTTTTTAGTCAATTCCATTTCCTTAGGTCTGCTGACCTATAAGACTAATGGAAAATCCACTTCCATACCATTGGTCTTCCCCAAAATAGTTTAGAGATGACTCTCCTACTATCAATAATATCCATTGTTTGGATGATGATTATGTCCTTACTTATCTAGGGGAAGAGGATTCTTATCTTCCTAAAAACCATTCCTTTTGAGTCATCTACACTTCTTAATGAAGCCACTGTCAACCTTAATATAGGGACTTTTGAATACCCTCGCATCATTAAGGTCAGCCAATCTCTTAACTCACAAGAGTTAGGAGACTTTGCCACTTTTATTTCCAATCATCGCTAATTGTTTTCTTGGTCATATGAAGATATGTCAAGCCTCGATCCTAACATCATGGTCCATAATATCGTTACTCTTCGAGACATCAAACCAGTTTAAACAAAAACTGCTTAAGATGCATCGTCGTGTAGCTCTCCTCATTAAAGAAGAGTTACAATGCTTGCTTTCTGCCAACTTCATCCAACCCATTGACTATCCACAATGGGTTTCAAATGTAGTAACAGTAACCAAAGCTACTGGAAAAATTTAAATTTGCACCAAATTTCGGGATCTTAATTTCTCTTGCCTGAAAGATGGTTTCCCTCTACCTAATATCGACCAACTCATGGATTTAACTGCAAGTCATGAGATGATTTCTCTTATGGATGGTTTCTCTAGGTATAATCAAATTCTCATCTCACCAGAGGATCAACACAAGACTTCCTTCATAACTCCTTAGGGGAATTTTATTTATCACCTCATTCCCTTCGGTCTTAAGAATGCTGGGGTGACTTATCAAAGCGCAATGACCTACATCTTCCATGACCTCTTACACAAAACTGTATAAGATTAAGTCAACAACATCCTCGGTAAATACAAACACTGTCAGGATCATCTTCTTATCCTTGTGCCTCTCTTTGAGAGACTCATTCAATTTTGTCTTCACCTAAATCCATCTAAATGCGTGTTTGGAATTCTCACTAGTAAAATTTTAGGCTTTATCATTTCTATCAGTGGTATTGAGGTCGATCCCACAAAAATAAAGGCTATCATCGAGATGCCTCCTCCTTCCAACTTAAAGTAACTATGTGGTCTTCAAGGATGCCTTCAACTAGTGTGTCGTTTTATCTCACATCTTTCAGACCATTGTCAACCTTTTCATCATCTCCTCCGTAAAAATGTTCATTTTGAATGGGATGAGTGTTGCCAAAAAGTAGTCGATGATCTCAAAGATTATCTTCTTTCTCCACCTGTGCTCACACCTCCACGTGAGGGGGAGCCATTCTATCTTTATATTTCTATGATTGACCTATGCTCTGGGGGCCATGATCTCACATCGAGATGCTAATGGTAAGGAACAGGTTATCTATTATATCAGTCACACTCTTCATGAGTATGAAACTCACTATTCCAAAGCTGAAAAGTTGTGTTGTGCTCTCTTCTTCACGACTTCTAAACTTCTTGATTACCTCCTTAATCATAGAAATCACATTGTTACGAGTGTTAATCCACTCAAGATAATGCATGCGAAACCCTATCACAATGATCGTATCACTGGTTGGCTCATGCTCATGACAGAGTTTGACCTCAAGTTCATCTCGCAGAAATCTATCAAGGGTCAGGTTATCACTGATCAATTAGTTGATGCCCATATTCTAGACACTCAAGTCCCCCTCACTCAATTACCAGAGGAGTACATCCAAAAAATTGATTTCGGTCTATCTCCTTTTAAAGTACAACTCTTCTTTGATGGGTCCAAGAGTCAACAAGGGGGAGGCGCAGGTTTCGTCATGATTCCTCCTTGGGGTGCACCTATCCCTATCACACACAAGCTTAACTTTGAATGTACCAATAATATGGCTGAATATGAAGCCCTTGTTTTAGGTATATCAAAATTCCATTAATCTCGGTGATCACCATATCAACATCTTTGGTGACTCTAAGCTCATTGTTAATTGAGTCACTGGTGTCTATCAGTGTAAAAATGATACCCTTAAAAAATATTGCGATATCATTCTCTTTTAGATTTAATCTTTCGATAAATTTACTATCTAAGCTATTCCTCACAATACAAAATGATTTACAAATACAATGGCTTCTTTAGCCTCACTTATTCCTCCATTCACTGAAGACTCGCGACTTTATGTGGTTGTTCAGTGTCTAGACCAACCATCTCATCTCAGGTAGTTGACTTCAATCAATGCCATCATGACTGACACTCAAGATGAGAGGTATCAACACATTTTTGATTACCTATCCTACTCAATACTTCCTCTAGATTTGACTTCCAATGGCAGAATATATTTTATCCAACGTGTAAACCGCTATGCTATTCTGTGCGGAATCCTTTATAAACATGGTTTTGAGGGTATTTTGCTTCGGTGCCCTCAAAACCCTTGAATCATCTAAAGCCATTCAGGAGGTCCATGATGGTATCTTTGGTAGACACTTTGGTGGTTTGGCCATGGCTAAGCGCCATCATATGTTTAGGTTATTATTGGCCTTCTCTTAATCAAGACTACTGCAAATATGTCAAGAAATGTGTCAAGTGTCAACAATACGCTAATCTTACACATATCCCTAGTCAGGTTTTGCAACCTGCAGCAGATTTGTGGCCTTTTTTCACAATGGGGGCTTGATCTCATTGGTCTCATCAATCTATGCTCTTCGCAGCGACATCACTCTATCATTACTACCATAGAATACTTCACTAAATGGGTGGAGGATATTCCTTTTTCATCAACCAAAGCTAAACCTATTGTTGATTTTTTTCTATCAACACATCATTTGTTGCTTTGGTGTTCCTCACAAACTCATCACAGACAATGGAAAGTCTTTCAAAAAACAAATATTTGTAGAAAATCTGTGACACCTTCAATATTAAACTCAAATTTTCTTCTCCATACTATCCACAAGCTAATGGCCAAGTTGAGGCTTCTAATAAAACTTTGCGTAATATCCTCAGAAAGGTAACTAGTTGAGCTGGTAGGTATTGGCATTTACACATCCCTTTCACTCTCTGGGCTTATCAGACTAGCATTCATACCCCTACTCGTGCTACTCCCTTCTCTCTTGTCTATGGGTCTAAGGTTGTCCTTCCTTTAGAAGTCCAGATTCCCTCTCTTCGTGTCTCTCTCAGAGAGTTTGTCTCTGATGAATACTATCGTCAAAACCGTTTAGCACAACTTGATTTGTTAGATGAATGTCGTCTCAATGCTCTTGAACATCACGAAGTCTATCTTGAGCATGTCAAGTGTGCTTATAACTAGTATTTGCAGCAGCGTGACTTCCAAGTTGGTGATCTTGTTCTTAAAGAAAACCAAAATTTCACTACTCTGGAATGGAGTCAACGTGGTAAGTTTTGCTCCTAACTGGATGGGACCATACGTTGTCACTCATAAGTACAAGTCTGGGGGCTTATCACTTGTCTTCTATGGATGGTATACCTGAAAATGGAACCTCTTAATGCTTTGCATCTAAGGCCCTTCTAATGTTAAAATCTATCTTACATGATCTTAGTCGTGAAATAGGTCTTTCATCCATCCGCAAACCAGTCATTGCATTTCGTAGTGATTTGGAACTATGTGGTTCTCCACATTATTTCTTTTTATACCTTAAATATGAGTACTGAGGCTCTGCTCATGGAATTTTTCTTATGGATTTGTTCCTTCTCATGGTAGGAATACCTTAATCACTACTTCATCTACCCTAGGTGTCCATCTTGATCAAATCCACTTGGGGCATGAGTACGTGCTTATATACGTTTTCTCTCCCTCTATCTGATCTATCTGGTCTAAACTCAGCTTCTTCCAAAGCTCAAAGAGAGAGAGAGAGAGAGAGAGAGAGAGAGAGAGAGAGAGAGAGAGAGAGAGAGAGAGAGAGAGAGAAGATGTTATCCTAGTCCCAAAAGATAGACTGGTCCCTCAAAGGACAACTATCCATGCCTTATCAAATAAAATAAACAATGTAAACCATTCCTCGAAGGATGGCTACCATCAAAATCAAAATACAAACTGCTCCCTTGAAGGATGGTTGTTTATTTTATGGAATTTTGAACTTTTGCAGTCTCAAACTTCTTCTCTCGACCAGTTTTTTTCACTTTTTAGCATGTTTGAAAGACTTCCCGTATCCATCAGTCTTTCCATATCTAGCAAACTACCCGTATTGATCAGTTTTGTAAAAATCATGAAGTTATGATATGAGACCTTTTCGATCATTTAGAGACCCTGTTTTTCCCCATATGAGGACATATTTAATCCTTCATGTGTTCTGACAACATGCATACTTATCTCTCATCCTTATCTACCTCCTCTATCTGTTCGCAACTAACTAGTGTCAGGTTTATTTTATCCGTGTCTATGGCCTTATATGTGCATCATTTTTTGATGTACCATCAAGGTCTCTATTTATGGTCAGTTAGGGATTTAACTTATGATTTTTTTTCCTATCTAGGTGCAGTGATTTTTATTTCTAAGGGGTAAGATCATTGCATCACTTTCTTTTCATAAAATCAAATTGACATTACTCAGCTCCATTTGTTATTTATCCAGTTAAATTGACATTTAAAATGTTAATTTAATCAATCAAATCTATCATCTATCTATGCTCATCTTATCTAATTCATCTAAAATCATCAAAGCAACACATGTTATGTGGATCCATCTATCCATCTATCTATAACATGTTAATTTAGTCAATTATTCATCCATGACAAATCAAAATTAAATCACATCTATCTATCTGTATCTATCAAAGTTAAAAGCATGAGCCCAATCACATAACACAAAGATGCATATATATATATATATTCTGTATCTATCAAAGTTAAAAGCATGATTCTAATCACATAACACAGAGATGCATATATATATATATATATATATATATATATATTTTGAATGGCTTCAAATAGAGGCTACATCAGTATATCTCTACAAATCACATCTCTATATAGTAAAATAAGATAAAAGGAACACGTTGTCTCCTCCTCCCTCCTTAGGCACAGGATCTCTCTCCTAACCAGCACCTACAAAACTGGAAGTGCCCACAGTCATGACCCTACAACCTCCTTGGTCTCCCCCTGGTGCTCACACCCCTCCAATGCACCACCAGTAGTGGTTTTTGCTGTCCTTCTCCTCACTCTATAATGATGCACATCTGGGGCATGTTGTGTCAAGGTATCCTCATAATATCTCACCTAGACAAGGAGAGCTTGATAGGTAATCAGATTCACCATGTCGGGTGCTCTCAATGGCGTTACTGCTGGTGGTCCTCCTGATATGGAAAAACTGTGGCCCCGAATCTGATGTGGTGCCTATATCACCATATTTGGCCTTGAGGGCCTCTCTGTGTCTATGATATCTATCAATCTACTAGATAGCATTATCCCTCTACTCCCTTAAATTCCTAATCTCCTCAAGAGCAGTCTAGTGTGTTTGTACCAAGGTGGCTTACTCTCCCTATAGTCTCTCTAGCTCTGCCATTGTATCCTCCTCATCTAACTCCGCAGACACTATGAGATGCCATGGTAGCTCCTCCTGATACCACGCCTCATAACCCTCATCCAATCTTACATCATCATCATCATCTGTGGGAGGTAGGGCCTCCTTGAGTGGATCTACTGGGACTAGTATCGTTATATTTATCTCTCTGTTATCCCGTCTGTATGGAACATATATAATTGGAATAATCTGTATCAATCCAAACTATCTCATCACCCATAAAAACAAGACCCACTCTAAAATATCTGGCCCGCGGCCCCTGACCACTCTGCTGTGTCTCAGCTCCACTAAGTGGGCATCCTATCCAGCCCATGTAGGATAGACCCTATATGGCCCTCCATATAACCTGTGATGGTGTCAGAGTCTTGAATCTTTGGGAATACCACTCTGACGATCTCTTTGTATCTCCAAGGGCCATGTCTGCTCACCATCGTTGAAACCCATAATCAAGGGCTCCTTCTGCTCCTCACATCCATGGAAGTTCGGATGGTCTAATCATTGATATGTGCTCATAAGCCCAATAATGGAGCCCAAAACTGTCGTCAATCTCGGTCCATCTACTTGTGGAATACATCCACAACTCATGATATATCTATGTTAAAAGTGAGTCATGGAATGTGAATACTTGCATGAACTCCAGGATATCACAGACCTAGTCAAGTAGGAGCAATGGGAATCATCCACCTCTAGAATCTGGTAGTGCATAATATGAGATAGCCATCTAGATCAATGTTATCAATTTACTCTTGGGGTCAATCCTTCTGATACTGTGAGGTTATCCTCATAGCCCCAGAACTATGTCTAAATCATCTGCCTTATCCCCATATAACCGCACTAGGGCCCTCCTCTGCTGCTCCCATGGAGTAATCTCTACTGTGATCAACAACCTAAGGATCCTATAGATGTCCTCATGGGTGATAGTCATCTCACCCATCCGAAACCAAAAAAGTGCATGTCTAGCTATCCCACCCGCTGCATCAATGCTCGCATCAGCTCCATGTCTCGGGGTACCCGTCGATAATAATAGAAACTCCCTAGTCTGGCTAACTCCAGATGGCAACAATCAGCATCTGTCACATCTGATAGTATAGTCTCTAGTAGCTCGAGAATAGCATCCCTACATTGTGTAGGACCTCTCGTGCCTGTATCACATCAAACATCGTCATAAGTTTCATAGTTATCAAAATCAACATCATTAAAATTTCATCAAATTTTTTCTCAAAGCCTCCAAATGCTTCATCTTTCCCATCAGTGCTGACTCATTTGAGTGGCACCACACACTTTACGACCGATGTTGATTGTATTCCAATCACCCGCCGATCGCATAATTTTCGGTGCCAATTTTGTCAATTGACGCTGACTAGAAGGCAGAGTGCCAAAAACACCCTCTTGCCTCTTACTACAAAATTACACAAATGTACAAAGCTAAGGAAGGACCACTTACCCCTGGCTGCATCCTCTTCCTCTTTTGACCACTCCTAGAAGCTTCTATGTTGCTCAAATTCAACTATTGACTTTTTCTAAATCAATCGTCACAATGTAAATGTGTTATCCTGTAAAATTGGCAAGGGCAATTTTACTGATAACCATACCAAAATTTTGTTCCGATCCCTCATCAGGGATCCCTTACATTCGGAACGTTCCAAATCCCTTCCCGGGAAATCTTAGTTTTCCAAACTTAGCCGTTTTTGGTCTTTTTGACCGGGCGCATATAATCACTATGCAACATCAACTTTTGATGCGCCCCCTTTAAACCCTTTGGCGCATGCTTTCTTGTGTTAGTAGGCATTTTTGTGCACCTCTCTATGTTGGGTCTTTCCTGCGTGCGCCAAGGCGCGTGCGCCTTCCTGTCAACATTACTTTTGTTGCGCCTCTTTTTGGTGCGCCAAAGGTGCACATATTCCTCTGTCAACACCACTTTCGGTGCGCAAAGGCACACATATCTTCGTGTTGACAAGCATTTTGGTGCGCCAAAGGGCGCATGTTTTTTTGTGTCGACAGCTCTTTTGGTGCGCCACTTGAAAAGGTTGGTGGCGCATTTATTGCTACCTCACCTATATATAGGCGCGTCTGCGCTGTCATTGTCACCAGAGCAAATCATGTGACTATTTTCATTATTTTCTCTGAGCCTGTCAGCGCACCTGCCCCGTCACTTTCGATTGCTTTGTGGACCCCTTTCATGCATTTCTTCGTTATAAAAAGCCGGGTAAGAGGTCCTCCTTCTTTTGTGCTTCATGTTTGTGGTTTTTGGCTGTTTGTGGATATGATTTGGATTAAAAAGGAATGAAATCATGAATTTGCTTCCCCCCTGCTATTTTTCCACATTTCCTCCTCCTCTTTCCAGATCTGCTGGTAGAGGAAGCTCTGTTATGAGATGATAGCTTGAAACCCCTTTGTTTAAGCCATTTCAATCACCCAAATGAAACTTACAAAGAGAGCTTAACCATATAATAACCCCTCTGAAGAATCAAAGTTTTAAAGGAAACTGTATTTTCCTTTGGCGCGTTGGCATACCATGCAACATCAAGGACAGTTGCACCCTTGGCGCATCTGTCACCCCTATTACACAAAGATAGGCCACGCCAATGGTGCACGCATTTCCTGCCTGCTACATCATAAAAAGATGCGCCCTCATGGCGCACTTCCCTCACTTGCTGCAAGCACTTTCCGTGCGCCCTCTTGGCGCATCAGACTTGAGTGTAACATCATAAATTCCTGCGCCCCTTAGGCGCACCCAGACATCCATGTAGTAGTATTTTTCTATGCGCCAAGTGCAAAGCTATAAACGGCGTAGGCGCGTCCCTCATCGCAACAACATTGTGTCATGCAGACCTTCCATGCGCCACGCCAAGTTCCCCTTCGAGCGCATGAACATATGATGTTACATGCATTATTCCTGCACCCTTTGGCGCACCCTGTACCCATGTAACATGAAAATAATCTGCGCCCTTTATAAAATAAACACATGGCGCAGGCGCACTTGTGCTTACAGCAAAAAAGGATGCACCCTGCAGTGTCTATGCGCCATGCGCCCTTTGGCGCTGATTTAACCCTTGCAACACCCTTTTCCTGTGCGCCTTGTCTATTTAGCTCTGCAATCTGCAATATCCATGCGCCATGTGCCCTGAGGCCTTTAAATTGCTAACTCTTTCTTCTGTCAGCATTTCAATGGAAAATCAAGCAGCTGACATGGCTTTCTCCAATTGGGTTTCACTTCTTATTCTTGCAGATCAACAGCTAAGTTCAGAAGAACATATGTCAACATCAAGCAAGAGACCTACCAAATCCAAAGGCAAGGCCAAGCTCACAGAAGAAGAAATGAAGTATAAGTATCAGAGGGTCAGAATGCCCGACTCCCAGGCCGAGTGTGACCTGGACATCAGAGACTCAGAGTTGGGTCATATTGATATGGAGGAATTCTGGGTCAGGACTCAGAAGGTCACAAGAATTCCATGGATGGACAAGCTGATAGGCAGTGCCCTGCACTTTGCTGGGGGAATCCCAGTCAGCGCCGTTAACAATGAATTCATGATGGTGGTTGCCCGGTGCTACAATAAAGACACAAGATGTGTCGTAAATGAGAAGGGTGAGGTCATAATTAACCTCACTGCCCACCACTTTGAGATAATACTCGACATTCCTCATCACTGGCACTTTGTGGCCATCAGCCGAGAGGATTGTATCAAAGCCTGGGACGACAATGAAGATCAGTGCATGCAACTGATGAATGAAGTATATCTGAAGAACAAGAAAGTAGTGACCCGTTGGCCACAAATCATTCACCGCAGTGATTTTTCAGAGGAGCTCAGTGACACCATCACGTTCCTGAGTAGGGTCTTTGGGCTTCTTGATGCCCACTATTTCCACAAATGGATGCTACTGGTATTTAGAAACAATGAACAAAAATGTGCCCGATCAACGCTTCGAATGGGTAGAAATTATAAGCAGCATGATATCAGAGCAGCTGCAACAATTCCCCACAACAGGGAGGTTCTACATGAATTCCTATGTTGTTTATGCTGCAGCTTCTGAAAGGGACTATCCAGCTCTGATGCGGAGTGGGGTTTGGCCCCAAGTTAGAATCTATGAATACTATCCAGAGCTGAAGCTGGAGAATAGCATCCCTCAATTTACAAAGATCAATGATGCATTTTTCTATTTCATCATCTTCCTGTTGAGGCCGAATATGACTTACGGTCGCACGACCAAGAGCATCGTGGCAGCCACTGAAAAATGGGGGGCCCTGTTCACCCAATTCCCCACATTCACTTATCTGAGAGCGGCTAACTTCTTGGGAGAGCCAACTAGACTGCCAAGATATGTTGGGCCCAAGTTGATTCTGCTAGAGCTGTCAAGACAGCTAATCACTTATCATGAAAAGTGCCTAAAAAGAAAGAAGGGTGGAACTCCTTTCCCCCTCACAGTGGGTAGATATACATGTCTTACTCACCACAAGGAAAAGGACATGTTTGCAGAGCTGGAGCTACTGAACCTGAAACATGACTTCCTCGACAAGGCCTACCTTCGACCCAAGAAATTATCTGCCAAGGGCTAAGCTCGATCTGATCCATGTCCCTCAGATTGAGGATATCTACATTGACCTATATCATGAGGTGGAGCTCAGGAGGAAAGACCATTCTCGTTTGGCCTTGGCAGAAATCATCCAATATGGGGTAGCCATCATCCCCAAAGGCTACCAAACTACCGAAGAGGAAGTGGATCAAGTATATCTTGACACAGGTGGGGATGATTGGCCTTTTGTGGCAGTTGATAGGACTAAAGCACCTCAGACAATTGAGGAGAGGGTCAAAGAAACTCTGCGCAGAACAGAGCATTGGTGCCGAATGAACAGACTCATCTACCTCAGGGTTGATTTCACAACCTCTCCATTGGGTAACGCACCTTCTCGATCTAAACAACAGCCTAAAGGCAAGGGTAAAGGTAAGGAGGGTGAGTCCAGCACTACTCAAGAGGAAGCTCCTGCAAGTCCTCCTTCCACTGCACCCGAACAAGTTGTAACTCTGGCTTCTCCAGAGAAAGAAGCGGAAGAAGATGTTCCAATAGGCCCGTCCACTCAGGATGTCGCCACTGCTGCAACAACCGAGGTCCCTTCTATCCCTTCTTCTTCTCCTCCTTCCCCTCCTCGAGTGACTCAAGCGACCATTCCTTTGGTCGTGTCCTCTCCCCCTTCTTCTACCATTCCTCCCGCTTCTTCGTCCATCTTCTCTTCTCTCGCGAACCTGTCCCCCTCCATTTCTTCTCTCATCTCTGAGCTCCCTTCCCTTCCTATGTCTTCCTCTCCTGTAGTATCTCTTCCTCCCGTGAGCACTTCTTCGGCCTCCCTCTCGATGCCACCTTCCAAGTGTCTCCACGTTTTTCCCTTCTACTACTGCAGCTACCCCCTTCTCTGTTTCTGGCCCTTCTCCCATAAGTCCAGCCTGGATCTCCCAGCACTTAAGTCAGCAGAAAAGGAAAGTTCCCATCGCTCCGATGGACTTTTCTGTAATCCCGTCCAAAGGGGAAAAGAAGCAGAAGCCCATCACATGCTTCTCTCAGAGTGCTTTGGGAGAGAGGGTAATGGAGATCGCATACCCCAATCCCCTCAAGGATAAAAAGGATCTGTCTCCGACAGATTATACAGTGACCCAAGTCACAATGGGGACGTCTTCTGAAAGCCTTCAGGGAGAGGCCCTATCTGCAGTTGACACCCTCTGCAAGAAGCTTCAAGAAACAAAAGAAGAGAAAAGGCTATTGAAAGAGCAAAATAAACATCTGCTCCAAGCCTTATAGAAGATGGGCAGTGCACCTCCCACAACTGCCGCCGAGACTCCTGAGCCTCTGAGCCAGGATAAAATTAATGAATATGCAAAAATCGGCGAGCAGGGCATGGCAGTTTCAGCTTGGAGGAGCCAAATCCTCAAGGATAGTGAACGAGTAATCGCCAAGTTCTCTGATTTATATCTGAACATCAACAAGGTGAATAAAGAGCTCCAAGCGTTAGCAGGACCCATATCAGAAGAGCTGGACCATGCTAGGCTGCAGCATGAGACCTTTCAACAAATGTTTGACTGTTCAGTCAAAGATCTGGTCAAGTTCGGCATCTTCGGTCATCCCAGGGCCCTCAATAAAGTCATTTCAACCCTGGACTACCGGGTGGATCAACTGGAATTTGTCCTTGAAAAGATCGATAAGGTAAAGGAAGAAGCCCTAGACGCGATGCACCAAATGGAACAAATCATTCTCAACATGTCACCAGGGTTGCTTACTCCTTCCTTCGCCTTAAGAAAAGTTGATGAAACCATCCAGATCTTCAAGGAGATCGTTTCACAAGGGCTGGGGCCAGAGGTCACTTTTGACGCGGAGTCCATCAATAACCTGCTGGCCTGTCGGGACTTCATCGGGTTCCTCATAGAAGCAGAGAAAGAATATTCCAAACTCCCAGAGAAGCTCATAGACGAGCGGGAGACTTGCGAGGCGATCAGTGAGTGACACAAGGATCCTTCCCAGGATCAACTAGGGCCCATGATCAGCAAGTTCATGGAATACCGCACTCAATTCCACATCTCGTCACCTGAGCAGCAGCAAAAGCAGGCTACCCCCTTTCGGCCGCAGGATGACGATGATGAATAGCTTCTCTTTCTTCTTCTTCTCTCTCTTCTTCGACTTTCTTTTTGTGAATATCTGGAGTATGTTGGCACAAATGATGACATCATCCATGTTGCACCATGGGATGATGTCATCCATCAAGTTGTCAAAAGTCAACATGACTTTGAGATATTTTGTATATCCTTGTAGATATTTTGTAAATATCTTTGTAAATAGGTGGTTGGCTCCTTTTTGCCTTCTTTTCTCTCCTTCTTCTATAAATACCCCAATACTTGTTGTATTGGGCATGAGTGAATATCTTTTAGATGAAAAATAGAAGTGAGGAGAAAAGACTTTGAGCTTTTTGTAACAGAAAGAATTATTAATACAATATTTAGTCTTTGTGCTGAATACGTGTGTTATTTGCATTGGATCTTTCTTACGTTAGATCTGTGTGCTTGTTCTGTTGGATCTACTTCTGTTTTATTGTCATTTATTCATCAGTATTGCTTTGCTCGTTTATGCAAGTAGGTTTGGCTCTGTTTACTACCAATCCCAAAACATAAACCCTCTGACCTTTCTGCTTTGGAATTCATTTCTTTTCTTTCTTCGGATCTGATCTTTCTCCATCCTCTCTTTCATTCCTTTCTTTTCACAGTCGGAAACATCCTACTGGGATGAGATCCCAAACCCCCGAAGGTAGAATATTGTGAGACTTGCACAGATTCCTGCTGGTAGAATAGCAATAAACCAGTTTCACTTTGCTGACTCAAAGAGGGGCTATGCCCTGCACACTGTTGGCTCGTCTATCCATAGATCTGCCCAAGCGACAGATTTTCGGACCAACAGTTTTTGGCGACTCCGCTGGGGAACGAACAGATCTATCAGATCTATGATAGTGGTAGGATAGAAAATCTAAAAAAATCAGAAAAATCACTATCTGTTTGCAAACTTTAACTTTTTGTCAAAAATCCAAAATTTTGCAAAAGTGAACCCGAATTGAAAATTTTCTTCTGAGATCCATAGATCTGGCCTAGCTGAAGATCTTTAGTTCGCTGAGTTTTTATAAAAAACTGTATTTTGTCCGTAGATCTGAGTTTTTGACTGGTTACCAAAAATTTCAAACTCTTTGAAAAAGTCAAATTTAGATCTGAAAATCAGCTTGCTAATCTTCACTGTCATTTTATCCTCACTGTTATTTGTCATTAACCGCAATCGGTTTTTAGAAGAGGATAGTTTTTAAATATTTAGAAAAGTACATGCTGCTGGTTTTTGTCAGAAAAGCTAGAAAATCAGCAAGTACAACCAAAAAGAAATTTTAAATCTGCTTCACAACATCACAGATCTGAAAGGTACGCTGGCAGGTGAGCCATTTACGCGTAGCAGGAGAGCTTGTGGAGAAGTCGATCCTACTTTCGATCTGCTTCAGAGGCACAATTTCAGTGTAACACTGGTGCGCTTTTCAACACTAAGTTCAGCTGATCGGTTAGCCAGAAGCGCCTCACCTCCGCGGAAGAACCGGTTTTCACAAGGAGCCTCCACATCCCTTTGTAGTGCCTTGCTGCTCAGTGGAACTGTGCTTCCAGCCCGTGTTCTTTTTCCAGCTGTCCAGATGGCGGTGCCATGGGGAAATGCTATGGGTCCTCTCGCATTACCACATCCTGTTCACGCGCTTCCTCACAGAAACTGAAAGAATTTTCCCAAATTCGATGGGAGCGGAAACCAAAGCATGGATTCACACATATCTGCATTCATCATGTCATGCAGTATTCTGGATGTAACTCACGAAGATGTGTCGGTTCACCTTTTTCTGGAAACTCTACAAGGACCTGCAGCTGAATGGTTTCAGCATTTGCCGGCCGGATCTATTACCAGTTGGGCCACCTTGCGGGATGCTTTTGAAGATAGGTACAAGCCTTCAGAAGATGCATTTGCATTATTATCACAGATCACTCACCTGAAGAAGGAGGCCAATGAGACCATGTGTGATTTTATCGCCAGGTTCAATGCATTAATCAACCGTGTCCCTGTTGCCATGCTTCCAACACCGGAAAATCAGAAGTGTTTCTTCGTGAACGCTATGAGCTCGAAAGTTAGTTTCTTGCTCCTTCAAGAGTGAGTGGCTACCTTGATTCTCACCCAGGCCGCTGCCATTCGAATAGAAGATAATTTGATAATATCTGGCGAATTAAAAAAGGAATCATCCAAGCCTAAATCTTCAGACCCTTCGCCCAATACTTCGTCTGATCCGGCATTTCAAAAGATGGCGAACGACTTACTTGCATTAAAGAAGTAGTTAGCCCAAGCTTCTCCCAGTTCCTCATACCAGGATATTCCACGGAGGAACTTCATTTCCAACAATGTTCCACAAAGGCCGCACTTACCCGCAACTGCTCCGCGGTTGGCGCTTGAGGCTCCTCCGGTCAACGCTCTAGCCGAAATCAAAGAAGAGGAACAAGATTATGAAGAACCTTCATCTCAGGGTGAAGATGATCAAGACGTCGGTGAGCCGACTGGTGACTCTACTATTGGGTATATGGAATTTGATGAGGAAGAATCTGATGAAGAAGAGGGTACCCAGGGCTATGCAAGCGGACAATCATATGCTGTTTTTACCCACTCACAAGGAAAAGAAGCAGAGGTCGCTGCCCATGTGCAGAAGGAGAAGGCCGTGTCAAACGCGCCTCCAACCATTGCTAAAAGAGGTAATCCTCTTCCTACTCAACTCCCTGTTAAGTCTTTTACAAGGAAATCTTTTCCCCCCATCTCTCCTCCAAATCAGCCCTCTCATATTCCTATCAAGACCAGTAATCCTACTCCACCATCGCGAAGTGAGGGACTCATTCCTTCACCAACGCAACCCTTGGCCACATTTGATATCATAGATCATGCTAAAAAAACCAAGATCCAAATGTCTGAAGCCGAGTACCTTCAGTCAAATCCCAAACAACTTGTAAGATTGACCAAGTATATTCAAAGTCAAGCTGTCATATCTAATCAGGTTTCCCCAAAAGGAATCCTTTCCACTCCTCCTGAATCTTGCATAAATGTTGCCTCAACATCTGCATCAGGCAAGATAGAGCCCTTCTATCTCTCCCTCCTAATCAATGGCCACAAGCTAAGTAATTACATAATTGATTCGGGAGCTTCTGATAACGTCATGCTGGTGAAAGTCACCCATGCTTTGGGCCTCACCCTTACCAAGCCTTTTGGTAGATGTTATTCCTTGGAAACCAAGCAGGTGCCGTTGATTGGTCAAATCAAAGACGCACAGTTCACATTTGCAGCGTTCCCGGAAAAGAGAGTAAAGATGACCGTCCTCGTTGCCGACATTCCGGTAGCCTACGGAATTTTGCTGGGAAGAAGTTTTTGCAGCGAAGTTGGTGGGGAAATTCATATGGACTGGTCTAAAGCTAGAATCCCCGTCAAAGGTGTAATGCAGACTTTGGAGCCAGAATCACAAAAGAAATACTTGGTTACTAACTTTGAGGACCCCAAAGCTCAAATTCTTTTTGAATCATCAGGGATGGGGAACTATTTCTTGTCTACCGAGTCTGAAAAAATGGTTGTTCTCGCTCAAAAATAAGATCTTAATAAGATCTAGACTTTGCAGTTCGATGGCAGCTACGCAACCAGTGGGTGTGGCACCGGAGCCATGATAATATCTCCCGAAGGGGAGATTATTCCTCTCTCTTTCAAGTTGCAGTTTTTTAATACAAATAACACTGCTGAGTATGAATCTTTGTTACTCGGCATGCAGGCAGCAAGAGAGAGAGGGATCAAAAATCTGAAAGTACAAGGTGATGCAGAGCTAGTCGTGAATCAAGTTAAAAGAATATATCAAGTGAAGAATGAGAGGCTCAGGCACTACCGTAATGCAGTGTGGGACAACATTGAAGAGTTTGATGCTTTTTCAATAGAATCCATTCCAAGAGCTCAAAATGACATGGCTGATTCATTGGCCGTTTCAGCGTCCCTCATACTCCCTCACCCGGGTTTGAAAACAAACAAATACACCATTGAGGTGGTTTTCCGCCCAAGCGTGCCAGACAATTCTCAGCATTGGCAAGTGTTTCAACGATGACAATCAACTCATTGCCTTTCTAGAGAAGGCAGAAAATTTTAAGGAATTGCACTTTGAAGGATCTACTTCCACTTGTCGTGAATCAGTCACCGATCAAGATGATGAATCCGAAGGGAACGATGACATATGTCAGCTCAAAGGAAATAAAATTCCAAAGGGCCTGGTTTCTCTAGAACGGTTGTTCGACAGGCATGATCATTTTGTGAAAAAGAAGAGGCGAGATGATCCTGACTCATCCCTAGAAACTGAACCGGTCAATTTAGGTTCGGTAGAACACCCGCAGTTTGTGAACATTGGAAAATGTTGCACGCCTGAAGAGAAGCGGAAGTTTTTCAAATTGCTGAATAAATACATGGATGTATTGGCATGGTCCTATGCTGATCTAAAGTCTTTTAAGCCAAAGGATGTCCAGCATGACATCCCGTTGAAAGAAGATCTTAAAGCCTTTTGCCAGAAGCTGAGGCATTATAATCCTAAGATCTTAGGTACTATCCAGGCTAAAATTCAGAAAATGCTAGATGCGAGAATCATTTTTCCTATTCATCACAGTACTTGGGTAGCAAATATTGTGCCAGTGTGCAAGAAGAACGATGAAATACGCATATGCGTAGATTTTCGAAATATGAACCAGGCTTCCTTGAAAGACAACTACCCACTTCCTATAATGGATCAAGTTCTGTAAGAAGTAATGGGATCATAAATGTTGTCCATGCTTGATGGTTTTTCAGGCTACAATCAGATTGAAGTCTCACCTGAAGATCAATTTAAAACATCATTCACTACTCCCTAGGGTACGTTTGCCTATAGCAGGATGCCTTTCGGCCTAACCAATGCTGACACCACTTTTCAGCGGGCCATGGACCTGGCATTCAAAGGTATGATGGGGAAGGTCATTGTGGTTTATCTAGATGACTTAACTGTGTACTCTAAACAACGAAATGATCATTGTGATCATTTGGAGCAAGTATTGTCCAGATGCCGAGAGCATGGGATTTCCCTAAACCCGAAAAATTCTATTTTTGGAGTCACAGAAGGAAAGTTGCTAGGGCATGTTGTTAGCAAAGAAGGGATGAAGATAGATACAGAACGAGTTAAGGATATTCAGAGCCTTACTCTACCTACAAACAAGACTGGCGTTCATTCTTTCTTCGGAAAGGTAAACATTCTTAGGCCATTTCGTTCCCGACTTTGCTGAGAAGACTCGTCACATATTGAACATGATGAAGGGGTCACCAACTTTCCAATGGAGCGAGGAAGGGAAAAGGCTTCTGTTGCTCACGCACCAGTTCTGGTATGTCCTGATTTCTCTAAAGATTTTATCATGTATAGTTATGCATCTGAGCATACTGTGTCTGCAATCTTGATGCAAAAGAATTCAGAGGATGTTGAATCTCCGATTGCGTTCATGAGTTCTCCTCTCAAGCCTCACGAAATGAAAATGTCTCAATTGGAAAAGCATGCCTTCGCCGTTGTTAAAGTAGTCAAAAATTTCAGGTATTACATTTTAAATTCCCATACAGTGGTGCTGGTCCCTAGCACGGTAGTCAAATCAATTCTAATTCAACAGGAGTTAGGAAGCTTGCGAGGGAATTGGATTGCAAAGGTTCAGGAGTACGACCTGGATATAAAACCAACCAAGTTGGTAAGAGGCAAGGGCCTATGTCAGCTTATGGCTGAAAACAAAGTTTCAGAAAGCCCTGAGGAAAATGATGATTGTACCAATGAAGTGCAAAGCCAACTGGAGAAAGCCCATTCTCTCCCTCTGGTCCTATTTGTCGCAACCAGCGATGAGTGGTATTCTGATATTGCTTTCTTCCTTACCTACGGAGAATGTCCAGCTCCCCTAACTGTAAAGGAGAAGTGCACTATAAAGCTCAGAGTAGCCAAATATGTCATCTGGGATAATGGCTTATACAAACGCGGGATAGATGGTGTCTTCTTGCGATGTGTCGACAAGCCACAACAGGTGAAGTTACTTGAAAGTTTTCATAATTCAGCCTGTGGAGGCCATTTTTCCTCTTCCATGACAGCACACAAGATCATTTGAGCCAGGTACTATTGGCCGATGCTTTTTCAAGATACAGCTACCTGGGTAGCGAAGTGTGAACTTTGCCAGCAGTTCGTCGGCAAGCCCAAGATGGTCGCTTTTACCCTCAGGCCGGTCATTGTCAACAAACCATTCAGGCAGTGGGGGATTGATTTTATTGGTGCACTCAATCCCCAATCAAGTGCCAGACATAATTATGTCCTATCAGCAACAGATTACTTCACCAAGTGGGTGGAAGCCATACCTGTCAAACATGCTACTTCTGAGGTTGTTTGCAGTTTTATCAAAGAAAATATCATTGTCAGGTTTGGCACCCCCTACAAGATTGTTGCTGATAATGCTTCTAACTTCTCCTCACGGGAAGTTATTAGTTTTTGCTATGAATACGGGATAACTTCGGCTCACGCCTCAGATTATTACCCTCAAGGAAATGGTGAGGCAAAATCCAGTAACAAGAACTTGGTGACCATCATACGAAAACTGGTGGATGAGAATCAACGAATGTGGCACAAGTCCTTATATGATGCTTTGTGGGCAGATCACATTACTCCCAAGAGGTCTCTCGGTATGTCACCCTTTCAAGTGTTATATGGCACTGATGCCGAGCTTCCCATTTCTGTTGAACTTCCCGCTCTGCGCTTGGCACGAGCTATTGAAGATGAAACTTTCCAAAATTCTCTTGAAAAGAGGATCATGTATCTGACAGAACTCGAAGAAAAGAGAGTAAGAGTGGTTGATAGGATCACCGAACATCAGAGTCAAGTCAAGAGACTGTTCGATAAAAAAGCTAAGCAAAGAAATTTCCAGGTGGGGGACCTTGTCCTTCTGTGGGACAAGCGAAGAGAGCCAAAAGGCATGCACGGAAAGTTTGATTCCCTATGGAGAGGACCTTTCAAGATCAAGCAGCTCAACGGAGAGAATAGTTTCTATCTCTCGTATCTGGATGCAACCAAACTCCCCGCTTTCCTATAACGGGCAACATCTGAAGATCTTCAGAAAGTAGAGCTTGCTCTCTTCTTTGTACAGTTTGCTTTAGTTGTGTGTTTGTTTTTGTCATGTGTTTGCTTTCTGTTTGTTGTGTGTTCCCTTTTGTTTTCCCTCCGGTCACCCTTGTTTTTGACTCTGTTACCCAATGGATAGGCACATGAGACTTGGGATTCTCTACCCCCGAGTTTACTCAGGGATAGTCCCCAGAAAGAGCCAGCTGTTATCCTGTAAAATTGGCAAGGGAAATTTTACTGATAACCATACCAAAATTTTGTTCCGATCCCTCATCAGGGATCCCTTGCGTTCGGAACGTTGCAAAATCCCTTCCCGGGAAATTTTAGTTTTCCGAACTTAGTCATTTTTGGTCTTTTTGGCCAGGCGCATATAATCACTATGCAACATCAACTTTTGATGCGCCCCCTTTAAACCCTTTGGTGCATGCTTTCTTGTGTTAGCAGGTGTTTTTCTGTGCCTCTCTATGTTGGGTCTTTCCTGCGTGTGCCAAGGCGCGTGCGCCTTCCTGTCAACATTATCATTTGTTGCGCCTCTT
Source organism: Taxus chinensis (assembly GCA_019776745.2). Lineage (NCBI taxonomy): Eukaryota > Viridiplantae > Streptophyta > Pinopsida > Cupressales > Taxaceae > Taxus > Taxus chinensis. The sequence goes on along the minus strand of CM034150.1, from coordinate 879,198,156 downwards.
TTTGGTGTGCCAAAGGCGCACATATTCCTCTGTCAACACCACTTTCAGTGCGCAAAGGCGCACATATCTTCGTGTTGACAAGCATTTTGGTGCGCCAAAGGGCGCATTGTTTTTCGTGTCGACAGCACTTTTGGTGCGCCACTTGAAAAGGTTGGTGGCGCATTTATTGCTACCTCGCCTATATATAGGCGCGTCTGCGCTGTCATTGTCACCAGAGCAATCACGTGACTATTTTCATTATTTTCTCTGAGCCTGTCAGCGCACCTGCCCCATCACTTTCGATTGCTTTGTGGACCCCTTTCGTGCATTTCTTCGTTATAAAAAACCGGGTAAGAGGTCCTCCTTCTTTTGTGCTTCATGTTTGTGGTTTTTGGCTGTTTGTGGATATAATTTGGATTAAAAGGAATGAAATCATGAATTTGTTTCCCCCTGCTGTTTTTCCACATTTCCTCCTCCTCTTTCCAGATCTGCTGGTAGAGGAAGCTCTGTTCTAAGATAATAGCTTGAAACCCCTTTGTTTAAGCCATTTCAATCACCCAAATGAAACTTGCAAAGAGAGCTTAACCATATATAAACCCCTCTGAAGAATCAAAGTTTTAAACTGTATTTTCCTTTGGCGCATTGGCATACCATGCAACATCAAGGATAGTTACACCCTTGGCCCATCTGTCGCCCCTGTTACACAAGGATAGACCACGCCAATGGCGCGCATTTCCTGCTTGCTACATCATAAAAAGATGCACCCTCGTGGCACACTTCCCTCACTTGCTGACAAGCACTTTCCATGTGCCCTCTTGGCACATCAAACTTGAGTGTAACATCATAAATTCCTATGCGCCCTTAGGCGCACCCAGCATCCATGTAGCAGTCTTTTTCTCTGCGCCAAGTGCAAAGCTATAAACGGTGCAGGCACGTCCCTCATCGCAACAACATCATGTTGTCATGCAGACCTTCCATGCACCGCGCCAAGTTCCCCTTCGGCACATGAACATATGATGTCACACGCATTAATTCCTGTGCCCTTTGGCGCACCCTGTACCCATGTAACATGAAAATAATCTGTGCCCTTTATAAAATAAACACATGGCGCAGGCGCACTTGTGCTTACAGCAACAGAAAATGCACTCTGCAGTGTCTATGCGCCATGAGCCCTTTGGCACTGATTTAACCCTTGCAACACCCTTTTCCTATGCGCCTTGTCTATTTAGCTCTGTAATCTGCAATATCCATGCGCCATGCACCCTGAGGCCTCAAAATTGCTAACTCTTTCTTCTGTCAGCATTTCAATGGAAAATCAAACAACTGACATGGACTTTCTTCAATTGGGTTTCACTTCTTATTCTTGCAGATCAGCAGCTAAGTTCAGAAGAACATATGTCAACATCAAGCAAGAGACCTACCAAATCCAAAGGCAAGGCCAAGCTCACAGAAGAAGAAATGAAGTATAAGTATCAGAGGGTCAGGAATGCCCGACTCCCAGGCCGAGTGTGACCTGGACATCAAAGACTCAGAGTTGGGTCATATTGATATGGGGGAATTCTGGGTCAGGACTCAGAAGGTCACAAGAAGTCCATGGATGGACAAGCTGATAGGCAGTGCCCTGCACTTTGCTGGGGGAATCCCAGTCAGCGCCGTTAACAATGAATTCATGATGGTGGTTGCCCAGTGCTACAATAAAGACATAAGATGTGTCATAAATGAGAAGGGCGAGGTCATAATTAACCTCACTACCCACCACTTTGAGATAATACTCGGCATTCCTCATCACCGAAACTTTGTGGCCATCAGCCGAGAGGATTATATCAAAGCCTGGGACGATAATGAAGATCAGTGCATGCAACTGATGAATGAAGTCTATCTGAAGAACAAGAAAGTAGTGACCCGTTGGCCACAAATCATTCACCGTAGTGATTTTTTGGAGGAGCTCAGTGACACCATCACATTCCTGATTAGGGTGTTTGGGCTTCCTGATGCCCACTATTTCCACAAATGGATGTTGCGGTATTTAGAAACAATGAACAAAAATATGTCCGATCAACGCTTTGAATGGGCAGAAATTATAAGCAGCACGATATCAGAGCAGCTGCAACAATTCCCCACAACGGGGAGGTTCTACATGAATTCCTATGTTGTTTATGCTGCAGCTTCTGAAAGGGACTATCCAGCTCTGATGTGGAGTGGGGTTTGTCCCCAAGTTAGAATCTATGAATACTATCCAGAGCTGAAGCTGGAGAATAGCATCCCTCAATTTACAAAGATCAATGATGCATTTTTCTATTTCATCATCTGCCTGTTGAGGCCGAATATGACTTATGGTCACACAACCAAGAGCATCATGGTAGCCACTAAGAAATGGGGGGCCCTGTTCACCCAATTCTCCACATTCACTTATCTGAGAGCAGCTAACTTCTTGGGAGAGCCAACTAGACTGCCAAGATATGCTGGACCCAAGTTGATTCTGCTAGAGCTATCAAGACAGCTAATTACTTATTATGAAAAGTGCCTAAAAAGAAAGAAGGGTGGAACTCCTTTCCCCCTCATAGTGGGTAGATATACATGTCTTACTCACCACAAGGCAAAGGACATGTTTGCAGAGCTGGAGCTACTAAATCTGAAACATGACTTCTCGGCAAGGCCTACCTTCAACCTGAGAAATTTTCTGCCAAGGGCTAAGCTCGATCTGATCCACGTCCCTCAGATCGAGGATATCTACATTGACCTATATCATGAGGTGGAGCTCAGGAGGAAAGACCATTCTCATTTGGCCTTGGCAAAAATCATCCAATATGGGGTAGCCATCATCCCCAAAGGCTACCAAACTACCGAAGAGGAAGTGGATCAAGTATATCTTGACACAGGTGGGGATGATTGGCCTTTTACGGCAGTTGATAGGACTAAAGAACCTCAGACAATTGAGGAGAGGGTTAAAGAAACTCTGTGCAGAACAGAGCATTGGTGCTGAATGAACAGACTCATCTACCTCGGGGTTGATTTCACAACCTCTCCATTGGGTAACGCACCTTCTTGATCTAAACAGTAGCCTAAAGGTAAAGGTAAAGGTAAGGAGGGTGAGTCCAGCACTACTCAAGAGGAAGCTCCTGCAAGTCCTCCTTCCACTGCATCTACGATTCTTCTACCATTCCTCCCGCTTCTTCTTCCATCTTCTCTTCTCTCACGGACCTATCCCCCTCCATTTCTTCTCTCATCTCTGAGCTCCCTTCCCTTCCTATGTCTTCCTCTTCTGCAGTATCTCTTCCTCCCGTGAGCACTTCCTCAGCTTCCCTCTCGATGCCGCCTCTAAGTGTTTCCACGTTTTGTCCCTTCTAATACTGTAGCTGCCCCCTTCTCTGTTTCTGGCCCTTCTCCCATAAGTCCAGTCCTGGATCTCCCAGCACTTTAAGTCAGCAGAAAAGGAAAATTCCCTTCGCACCGATGGACTTCTCCGTGATCCCATCAAAAGGGGCAAAGAAGCAGAAACCCGTCACACGCTTCTCTCAGAGTGCTTCGGGAGAAAGGGTAATGGAGATCGCATACCCCAATCCTCTGAAGGGATAGAAAAGGATCTGTCTCCGACAGATTATACAGTGACCCAAGTCACAATGGGGACGTCTTCTGAAAGCCTTCAGGGAGAGGCCCTATCTGTAGTTGATGCCCTCTGCAAGAAGCTTCAAGGAAACAAAAGAAGAGAAAAGGTTATTAAAAGAGCAAAATAAACATCTGCTCTAAGCCTTACAGAAGATGGGCAGTGCACCTCCCACAACTGCCACCGTCAAGACTCCTGAGCCTCTGAGCCTAGGATAAAATTAATGAATATGCAAAAATCGGCGAGCAGGGCATGGCAGTTTCAGCTTGGAGGAGCCAAATCCTCAAAGACATTGAAAGAGTGATCGCTAAGTTCGCTGATTTATATCTGAACATCAACAAGGCGAATAAGGAGCTCCAAGCATTAGCAGGACCCATATCAGAAGAGCTGGACCATGCTAGGTTGCAGCATGAGACCTTTCAACAAATGTTCGACTGTTCAGTCGAAGATTTGGTCAAGTTCGGTGTTTTCGGTCATCCCAGGGCCCTCAATAAAGTCATTTCCACTCTGGATTACCGTGTGGATCAACTAGAATTCATCCTTGAAAAGATCGATAAGGTAAAGGAAGAAGCCCTGGACGCGATGCACCAAATGGAACAAATTGTTCTCAACATGTCACCAGGGTTGCTTACTCCTTCCTTCGCCTTAAGGAAAGGTAATGAAACCATCTGGATCTTTAAGGAGATCGTTTCACAAGGGCTGGGGCCAGAGGTCACTTTTGACCGCAGAGTCCATCAATAACCTGCTGGCCTGTCAGGACTTCATTGGGTTCCTCATAGAAGCAGAGAAAGAATATTCCAAACTCCCAGAGAAGCTCGTAGACGAGCAGGAGACTTGCGAGGCAATCAGTGAGCGACACAAGGATCCTTCCCAGGATCAACTAGGGCCCATGATTAGCAAGTTCATGGAATACAGTGCACTCAATTTCACATCTCGTCACCTGAGTAGCATAGCAGAAGCAGGCTACCCCCTTTCGGCCGCAGGACGATGACGATGAATAACTTCTCTTTCTTCTTCTTCTCTCTCTTCGGCGTTCTTTCCTTTTTGTAAATATCTGAGAGTATTTGTTGGCACAAATGATGACATCATCCATGTTGCACCATGGGATGATGTCATCCATCAAGTTGTTAAAAGTCAACGATGACTTTGAGATATTTTGTAGATATCTTTGTAAATAGGTGGTTGGCTCCTTTGTGCCTTTTTCTTTTTCTCTCCTTCTTCTATAAATACCCCAATACTTGTTGTATTGGGTATGAGTGAATATATTTCAGATGAAAAATAGAAGTGAGGAGAAAAGACTTTGAGCTTTTTGTAACAGAAAGAATTATTAATACAATATTTAGACTTTGTGCTGAATACGTGTGTTATTTGCATTGGATCTTTCTTACGTTAGATCTGTGTGCTTGTTCTGTTGGATCTACTTCTGTTTTATTGTCATTTATTCATCAGTATTGCTTTGCTCGTTTATGTAAGTAGTTTTGGCTCTGTTTACTACCAATCCCAAAACATAAACCCTCTGACCTTTCTACTTTGGAATTCTTTTCTTTTCTTTCTTCGGATCTGATCTTTCTTCATCCTCTCTTTCATTCCTTTCTTTTCCGCAGTCGGAAACACCCTACTGGGATGAGATCCCAAACCCCCGAAGGCAGAATATTGTGAGACTTGCACAGATTCCTGCTGGTAGAATAGCAATAAACCAGTTTCGCTTTGCTGACTCAAAGAGGGGCTATGCCCTGCACACTGTTGGCTCGTCTATCCATAGATCTGCCCAAGCAACAGATTTTCGGACCAACAAAATGAATCTTTACCGTTCACCAGTTATTCGGGTCGGCATTGATTCTTTGGGTTGACGTCGATTAGGTATGATTCAACGTTGATTGGCTCCCATCAAGGCCGATCGGTAGATCTTGATATATTTTCTCATCTGATCACACCAGGACGCGCTTCGTTCTCATCTGATTATCCTATCTTGCACATGTGTCACTCATAACACATTGTTGCCGTCATTATGTCTTTATTTCAGGTACTTGTACCCTGTCACCTTGCATAGCCCCACGTGTGTGTCACTCATAGCATGGATTTGCTTTTCCTTCCCCACTTGGGGCATCTCATCATTATATCTTTTGCATGTGCCACCCTATCACACTTGTTCTGCCTAGTCTAGCAGCATTTTTATCACAAATTCCACTATAGTGGCCATGTTTTGATTTTCGTTGTGGCTCTCATCTCAAGGCCATCACTTCATCCTTCTTATCTAAGCGTTGATTCTTGGCTTGCTTATTTGATTTTTTTTATAACCTTATTTTTTCCTTTAGGCGCATCTATTCGGTGTTATCACCCATTATGCGTTTTTTCCCTATACATGGGTAGCTCACATTTTTTTTGCAACCTAAAGATAGCGGGTCTATAGGCACTAATGTCATCTCGTTTGAAGGCCATATAGTTTTCCCTACCAATGTGTCACTCTTTGGTTGTTACTATTTTGCAGTCACCTTTAACTCACAAGTCTGTAGCCACTAACATCGTCTCATATGAAGACCGTCTAGCCTACCCTACCAATGTGAGTTCCTTAGGTTGCTACCTTTTTATTTTTACATGCGTCATTAATGATCAAATCTACTCTAGACATCTAGTTGGGGCATCCTCTCTTCTATTATTTTTCATCTACCTTTTTCAAACTCAGGATCGGTTAGCTTTTTTGGGACACCCCATCCCTAGTTTGAGGGGGAGCACATTGTCAATATTCTTTCTTTTTCTTCAAACTCCTTGTTTTTGTCTTGTAGCATTACTTATCGCAAGTTACTAAAAAAAAAGGGGCAAATGTAGACACATAAAATTGGTTACTCAATTTAATGTCCCCTATGTTCGCTTACCTATTCTATTCTCGAGTAACCCTGTGCACTTTTGTATCACTACTTCTCTCTTAGTGTATTAATTAAATATCTAATTAATATGCATATCCTAGGTTTACTCCACCCCATTATATTTCACCCAACCACAGGGATTCCATTATATCTAATTAATATCTAATTAATCAACATGTTCACTCAACCATAGGGATTCCCTTATGCCCCTGCAAATACATATGCTACGCCATATCAATAACCCATTCCACCTCCACCCCCTCAACAAACACCATCAATGGTCGAAACTTATGCAATAGGAACTTATTCGGAATATTTGAAAGAACCTTTGGACTTCACTATACAAAGCATCATGCTTCCAACACCTCTCCTCGATCTACCCAAGTACAAAGGAGAGGGAGACCCAAATGCACATATTAAGGCCTATTCCACAGCCATTCGAGAACTGCTCCCTTGGGATGGAGTTGTTGCTAAAATATTCCCCAAAAAATTAGAGGGTATCACCCTCAATTGGTATTACAGAATACTTGAAGCCTCAATACATTCATTTAAACAACTCATTTCAGAGTTCATTAAAGCATTCGACATAAACAAATTGTTGAGAATAGGAATCAGGGAATTCTTGCATATCAAACAAGAACACAATGAATCTGTTGCTCATTTCATCCAAAGATGACATACAGTCCTCTATTCTTCAACAAGTTCTCTAAACATGGATCATATGGAACTATGCGATTTATTCCTTCATTCTCTTAGTAGAGAGATAAAGGAAGAAGTCCAGAAGTTCCCACTAAGAACTTATGATGAAGTGCTCAAGAGCACTCTCCGAATAGATCAAGCTGTGATAGATAGCAATTGCAAGACATATGGAACAAATGGGAGGTTAATCATCCCAAATCAAAACACTACGACTTATCCTACTACCACAAACGCCAATCAAGGGCCTAAAATCCTTAACAAAAACTGTGGGGTGATAAAAAATCGAGTGATTGACCAAGCTAAGAAAACAAACATTGTAAATGTTCCACCATCGGCTAACAATCAACAAAACAACAAATTTACCCCAACAATCAACGTGGTGGATTTTAATCATCCACAACAACAACAACAACAATGACAACAAATCCAGATACCGCGTCTAAGTCAGAACTCAACTGGATATCAAAACCAAAGGCAACAAACACAAAACTTTAATCCTAATAGTCAACGGTTCAATTAGAATTTTGGACCACAACACGTGCCAAACCAACAACCTAGGAGTTATAATCCGAACTCGTATTGTGGTTTCCACAAAATTCAAGGCCATGACACTAGGACTTGTCGCGATTACAATAAGTTCATGAAACATTTTCTAGCAGAACAAAGACAACTCTTCATAAATATGTTCTTAATAGATTCTGTGATACCTATGTAAAATCTTTAATGATCCACTCCCAAATCACAATAATAAATTAAATCTAAATGGGACAAATAAATGTGTAATGACATGAAATAATGATCATGAAGCCTCAACTTCACTAAATCCACCTGTCGCACCACAATTAGGGAATCAACCATGAACCAAGATAGTTGATCTAGTGGAGTTAGATACTGAGCTACACATAAAAGCCATAACAAGAGCACAAGAATATTCTTCTAAACCAAATAGAATCTATGCACTAGAGCCAGATAACACTCAAAAAAAGTTGGTAAAACCCGTGGGTGCTTATGATTTAATTAATGACTTAACAAAGTCCTTCTCTCACATCTACTTTTTGTACTTATTGAAAAACTCTCCTGCCCATAGGGCTGCTCATTTAGAAGCACTAGGTCTGGGTCATTTAATTAACATCACTCCACCTCTCGAAACACAAGTAAACCATATAGACTTCGATATCCACCCTCTAGGGCAGCTAGATAGGGATACCAAGTTTATATTCGACATAAACAAAATGTAAACAGATGCTAAAATTAGACATAGAGGTGATCTAGCCTTGCATTTACGGGTGTGGGTTTACAATAATTATGTTAAATGCGTAATGGTTGACGATGGGGAAGTTGTTAACATTGTCCCCTTCTCTTTCCTTCAAAAGCTAGGATATGGAGAGACAAACTGTTCCATAACAATACATACGCTAAGAGGTTATGATAGCCTTAAGGCTACTTCAATTGGGATTATAATACTACCAGTCACCTTAGGACCCAAGACAATGTTCACCAAGTTTTATATCATAGATCAAGAAACCAACTATAATATGATCCTCGGTCGACCATGGATACATTGCATGAAAGCAATCCCTTCTATGTTATTCTAGGAAATAAGATTGTTATACCTAGGAAAGATATTCATAGCAAAAGGTGACCCAAAACCATTCGACATACACCTAGTATATTTGAAGAAAAGACCAGGTGTTCACTCTGAGTTTGAACTCCAAACAAACCAAATTAACAAACCAATCGACTCAAAATTGGGAGAAAAATTAATACCTACAACATAACTATAAATTACAAACCTAGTCAAGGGCATCCCAGCCCTCAAGGATGAAGCTAACGTTGTAGAAACAGTGTCATTAGGAACTACTACAAAAATTGTCAAGTTAGTAGAACAAGATCTACCAATTTTCCTACCATTTGATTCCACAGGTATGGGATGTACCCTAGGAATTGGTTCTCTTCTAGTAGAGGAACTTTGCATGGTAGAAGTAACCAAAAAAGAAGAAACAGATGCAAAGAATGTCCAAGCATCCATTTTTCCTAGTAAGTATTGGACTCTCCACTTTGATGGAGCTAGATGCCACGATGGAGCTAGGGTAGGTGTGATCTTCACTTCCCCTGAGGGAAAGATCCTACCTTTTTCTTTTAAGTTAAACTTTGAATGCACAAACAATAGCATTGAGTAAAAAGCCCTCCTCCTTGGCCTCATCATAGCCAAAAAGATTGGTGTTAATGACATCATAGTGTTGGGAGACTCGCAATTAGTTGCAAACCAAGTCTCTTAAGTCTATGAGAGTAGAGCTGAGCACTTATAGCTCTATAAAACAACGGTATTAGATCTAAGCAAAGGATTCAACTTAATATCCATTGAGGCAATCCCATGAGAATATAACCTTCTCATAGATTCAATGGAAACCTCAACTTCGCATTTTACTCCAAGTAATGAGCTAGAAGATACAAGTTTCAAAGTATCACTTCGTACTTGTTATCCTGTAAAATTGACGAGGGCAATTTTATAGGTAACCATACCAAATTTTTTTCCTGGTCCCTCGTCAGGGACCCCTCTACGTTTGGAATGTTACAAAATCCCTTTCCAGGAAATCTAGTTCTTTGAACTTAGCCATTTTGGTCCCTTTTGGCTGGGCGCACCTTTTATCTGTGTTACATAGAATAAATTTGTGCCCCCTTCATTTCCTTTGGTGTACAGATTGACGTGTTGACACATCAATTGTTACACCTTCCTGTGATGCACCTTTCTTGCATGCACCTAGGTGCTTCTTCCTTCATGTTAACAACTAAATTGTTGCACCGTATTTTGGTGCGCCAAAGGGCGCAAGGAATGAGGTGTTGACAGTCGTAAACTTGCGCCAAAGGCACAAGTATTTTCGTGTTGACACGCATTTTGGTGCACCAAAGGGTGCATAGTTTTACGTGTTGACACATGTTTCGGTGTGCCTCTTGAAAAAGTGGTTGGTGCATTTATTGCACCTTTGCCTATATATATGCGCATCCACCCTGTCACTTTCACGAATTAGAAAACACATGATAACTTTATTCCTCTGCACCTGTCAGCATGCCCGTCGTCCTCATGTCACGTTTGTGGACCCCGCTTCATCTCTCATATTCTATATATTCTGGGTAGGTGGTTATTACTCCTCTTGTGTTTTGTTTTGGTTGTTTGTGTGGTAGGATAGAATGAATATCTAAATCCATTAGACCCTCCTACCATTCTTACAACCTTTCCCCCCAAACCGTTTTCATCCTCTTTCTAGATCTGCTGGTTAGGAGGGCTCTGCCTCAAAAACTCAACCTGATCTCTTTGTTGTACCCCCCCTTCACCATCTAAAATCCCTGAAAAAGAGGCCTGAGAGATCACAAACCTGTCTGGAAAGAAAGAAAACCTTAATGATTAGCTTAAAAATATGTTTTTTCTTGGCGCAATCGCCACTCTTGCTGCATAAAATACAGTCATGCCAACAAGGTGCATTTTTCCTGCTTGCAACACGCTTAATCCCTGTGCCATATGAAAACCATGTAAATCCTAAAATTGGTGTGGGTGCATACCCTATTACAGTAACACAGTGTCATGTAAGATTTCCCCATGCCGTGCCAAATTCCCCTTTTGCACATGGAAAGATAGTGCAACATGCATTTATCCTGCGCCATTTGGTGCATCAACATCCCCTATTGCATGCAAATTGCTTGCGCCACAGCTGCACCCTAAACCCATGCAACACCAACATCCCTTCCGCCAAGTATAAAGCTGCATAACGGTGCAGGCACATCCCCGCTTATAATAACATTGTGTCATATGCAAAATCCATGCATGCTGCACCCTTTGGCACTGATTTGTTCCTTGTAACACTCTGATTCAGTGTGTTATTCTATTTACTCTGTAGCCTGTAGTGTTCCCTGCGCCCTACGCCCTGAGGCCTTAAAAGTGCTAACTCTTCATTCTATTATGTAATGCTTTAATGGAAGATCTGATAGCTAATATGGCTCTTTGGTGTTGGACTTCTCTTCTTCTTCTTGCAGATAAGCAACTGAACTCAGATCCATATATGTCTACATCAAGCAAAAAACCAACCAAGTCAAAGGGTAAGGCTAAGCTTACGGAAGAAGAAATGAATTACAAGTACCAGAGGGTTAAAATGCCCGAGTCCCAGGTAGAATGTGAACTAGATATAAGAGACTCTGAGCTCGGTCACATTGATATGGAAGATTTCTGGGCTAGAACCAACAGAGTCACATGGAGTCCCTGGATGGACAAACTAGTAGGTAGTGGCCTACATTTTGCTGGGGGGATCCCCGTCAGTGCAGTAAACAATGAATTCATGATGGTAGTGGCCCGCTGTTACATCAAAGACACAAGGTGTGTCCAAAATAAAAAGGGTGAAGTCGTGATCAACCTCGCTGCCCAACATTTTGAAATCATGTTAGGCATTCCTCACCAATGACACTTTGTGGCTGTAAGCTAAGAGGATTACATCAAGGCTTGGGAGGACAATGAAGATGAGTGCATGCAATTGATGAATGAGGTGTACCTAAAGAACAAGAAGGTGATAACCAGATGGCCATAGGTTATTCACCGTAGCAACTTTTTCGAGGAACTGAGTGATACTATCATGTTCCTAAGTAGAGTATTTGGGCTCTCTGACGCCCATTACTTTCATAAATGGATGCTCAAGTACCTGGAGACCATGAACAAGAACGTACTTGATCAAAGGTTTGAGTGGGCAGAGATAATAAGCAACACCATATCTGAACAACTCTAACAACTCACCACAACGGGGAGGTTCTGCATGAACTCCTACGTAGTCTATGCCCAGCCTCGGAACAGGATTATCCAGCATTGAGCCGATGCAGGGTTTGGCCCCAGGTAAAAATATATGAATACTACCCAAAGCTGAGACTGGAGAATAACATCCCACATTTTATGAAGATAACCGATGCTTTCTTCTATGGCATCGTTTGCCTTTTGAGGCCAAACATGACTCGTAGTCGAATGACCAAGAGCATTGTCACAGCAACAGAGAAGTGGGGGGCCTTATTTACACAATTTCCCACCTTCACCTATCTCAGGGCAGCTAACTTCCTGGGTGACCCCACAAAATTTCTGAGATATGCCGGCCCCAAGTTGATCCTGTTGGAGCTATCCAGATAGCTCGTGACATAGCATTAAAAGTGCCTGAAGAGAAAGAAGGGTGGAACTCCTTTCCCCCTTACAGTGGGCAGATACACATGCATCTCTCACCACAAAGCCCGGGAAATGGTTGCCGAACTAGAACTACTTAATCTGAAGCACAACTTCCTGGCTAGGCCCACTTTTGATCCAAGGAATTTCCTTCCCAAATAAAAACTCGATCCAATCCATATTCCATAGATCGAGGAAATCTATATCGACCTGTACCATGAGGTCAAACTCAAAAGGAAGGACCACTCCCACTTGGCCTTGGCAGAAATTATTCAATACGACGTGGCCATCGTTCTAAAGGGTTACCAAACTGCCGATCAAGAAGTTGACCAGGTATATCTAGATATAGATGGAGACAACTGGCCATTTTCTGCGATAGAAAAAACAAAAGCATCCCAGACCATTGAAGAAAGGGTTAAAGAGACATTGAAGAGGACAGAGCACTGGTGCAGGATGAATAGCATCATCTACCTCGGGGTAGATTTCAATACATCCCCATTGGGCAACGTACCTGTCAGGCCAAAGCATCTACCAAAGGTCAAAGGCAAGGATAAGGAGGATGAATCAAGCTCTGCTCAAGAAGGAGCTCCTGAAAGTCCTCCTTCCGCTACATAAGAACAGGTTGTAAGCATGGTATCTCAAGAGAAAGAAGCAGTAGAAGATGTTTCGACAGGAACACCCACTCAAGGTGTCTCCACTATTACAACTGTTGAGGTCCCTTCTATCCTTCTCCCTCTCCTCCTTCTCCTCCTTGCGTGACCCAAGCGACCATTCCTTTGGTCATGTCCTCTCCCCCATCTTCTACTGTTCCCCCTTCCTCGTCATCCATCTTCTCTTCTCTCACAGAGCTGTCCCCCACCATTTCTTCTCTCGTCTCTCATCTCCCTTCCTTTCCCACGTCTTCCTCCCCTGTAGTGTCCCTTCCCCCTGTGAGAACTTTCTTAGCCTCCCTCTTGATGCCACCACCAAGTGTCTCTACCCATTTCCCCTCGTCCACTGCAGTTGCTCCCTCTTCTACCTTTTGTCCCATTCCCTTAAGTCCAGTGTGGATCTCCCAGCATCTGAGCCAATAAAAGAGGAAATTCCCTATCACACCGATGGACTTCTTCATCATTCCAACAAAGGGGGCTAAGAAGCAAAAGTCCATAACCCGCTTCTGTCATAGTGCATCAGGGGAAAGAGTGATGGAGATTGCATACCCCAATCCTTCAAAGGGTAAAAAAGATCTGTCTCCGGTAGATTATAAAGTGACCCATGTCATAATGGGAACATCTTCAAAAATTCTTCAAGGAGAGGCTCTATCTGCAGTGGATGCCCTTTGTAAGAAACTTCAAGAAGCAAAGGAGGAGAAAATGTTGCTAAAGGAACAAAACAAAAATCTTCTCCACGCCCTGCAGAAAATGGGCAATGGACCTCCTACAACTGCCACGGAAACTCTTGAGGTCCTAAGTTAGGACAAGATAAACAAATAAGCGAAAATTGGCTAACAAGGTATAGCAGTTTCTACCTGGAGAGATCAAATCCTCAAAGACAGCAAGGAGGTAATAGTCAAGTTCACCGAGTTGTGTCAGAACATCAACTAGGTGAACAAAGATCTCCAGGAGATTGCAGGACCTATCTCGAAGTAGTTGGACCATGCAAGGCTGCAACATGAAACATTCCAGAAAATGCTCGACTGCTCAGTCGACGATCTAGTAAAACTTGGTGTCTTCAGTCACCCCAGGGTACCTAACAAGATCATTGCTGTGTTGGATTACCGGGTTGACCAGATGGAGTTCATCCTGGAAAAGATCAATAAATTCAATGAGGAAGACCTGGATGCAATGCATCAAATGGAACAAATCATTCTGAGGATGTCTCCAGGATTGCTTACTCCTTATTTGACCTTAATGAAGGTAGAAGAAACTATCTGGATCTTCAAAGAGATCCTCTTGCAAGGGTTAGGGCCAGAAGCCACTTTCGATTTTGAATGCATCAACAACCTTCTTGCTTTCCGTGATTTTGTGGGGTTCCTGATGGAGGTAGGAAATGAATATTTCAAACTCCCTAAGAAACTCAGAGATGAGCAGGAGACCTGTGAGGTCATCGGTGATCATACGAAGGGTCCTGCTCAGGATCAACTTCAGCCCATGATCTGTAAATTCATGGGATATCGGACTGAGTTCCACATCACCTCTCCCGAACAATAGCAGAAGCAAGATACCCCCTTCTAGCTGCGAGACGATGATGAATAGCTCTCTTCCTCTTGGCTTCTCTTTTTGTAAATATCTAATAGTATGTTGGTACAAATGATGACCTCATCCATGTTGCACCATGGGATGTTGTCATCCACCAAGTTGTCCAAAGTCAACATTGACTTTTAGATATTTTGTACATATTTTATAAATTAGTTGTTGGTTCCCTTTTTACCTTCTTTCTTCTCCTTCTTCTATATATACTTGGATACTTGTTGTATTCAAGGGATGGATACCTTTTAGATGAAGAATAAAAGTAAGAAGAAAAGACTTTGAGCTTTTTGTAACAGAAGAAGATATTAATGCAAATATTAAGACTTTGTGCTAAATAAGTGTGTTAAGAGCATTTAATCTTTCTTATGTTAGATTTGTGCATTTATTCTGTTGGATCTACTTCTACCCTTTTTTTCATTTATTCATCAATATTGCTTTGTTCTTCTATGCCAGTAAGTTCGGTTTTGTCTACTACCAGCCTAAAACATAGACCCTCTGACCTTTCTACTTTGGAATTCATTTCTTTTCTCTCTTCAGATCTTTCCTATCTCCCCATCTTGTTTCTTTCCCTTCTTTTAAAGTTGGAAGTACCTCTACTGGGATGAGATCTTAACCCTCGAAGGCAGAATATTGTGAGAATTGCATAGATTCCTGCTAGTAGAATAGCAATAAACCAGTTTTGCTTTGCTGACTCAAAGAGGGGCTATGCCCTGCACACTGTTGGCTCGTCTATCCATAGATCTATCCACCTGACAAATTTTCAGACAAAAAGTTTTTAGCAACTCCGCTGGGGATAGAATAGATCCACAAGATCTAGGGTTGTGATATGTTAAAAAACCAATAAAAATCAGAAAAATCACTACCTGTTTGCAAAGTTTAAACTTTTGTTCAAAATCCAAAATTTTTGCAAAAGTGATCCAAACTGAATTTTTTTTTTCAGGAATCTATAGATCAGGACAAGTTACAGATCTTTAGTTCACTGAGTTTTTACAAAAAACCCATATTTTTCCATGGATCTAAAATTTTGACAGTTTTACAAAAATTTCAAACCCTTACAAAAGGTCAAATCTAAGATCCAAAAATCAGCTTACTAAGTTGACCATCATTTTATCCTCATTAATATTTGTCATTAAAACCACAATCATTTTTCAAAAGAGGGATAAAATTAAATATTTAGAAAAGTACATGCTACTGATTTTTGTCAGAAAAATCAGAAAATCAGCAAGTACAACCAAAAAGAGTTTTTAAATCTGCTCCAAAATATTGCAGATCTGGAAGGTACACTGGCAGGTGAACCATTTACTTGTAGTAGAAGATAGCATGGAGTAATCGATCCTAATTTTGATCTACTTCAAAGGCACAACTTCAGTGTTACACCGGCACGCTTCCCATCGCTAAGTTCAGCTGACCGGTCATCCATAAGTGTCTCACCTCCATGAAGGAAACATTTCTCACAAGTAACATCTTCGTCTCTTTGTAGTGCCTTGCTGCTTAGTGGAACTGTGCTTACAGCTCACATCCTTTTTCCAGCCATTCAAATGGCAGTGCCATGGGGAAATGCTATGGGCCACTCACTTCGCCACATCCTATTCATGCGCTCTCTCATGGAAACTGAAAGAATTTTCCTAAATTTGATTGTAGCGGGAACCAAAGTATAGATTCACACATATCTACATTCATCATGTCATACAGTATCCTAGATGTGACCCATGAAGATGTGTCAGTTCACCTCTTTCTAGAGACCTTGCAAGGACCTGCAGCTAAATGGTGTCAGTATTTGCCTGCCGGATCTATTACCAGTTGGGCCACCTTGTGAACTGCATTCAAAGAAAGGTATAAGCCTTCAGAGGACGCGTTCACGTTACTATCCAAGATCACTCACCTGAAGAAGGAGGTCAATGAAACCATGCGTGATTTCATCGCCTGTTTCAATTCACTAATCAACCAAGTTCCACCTACCATGCTTCCGACACCAGAGAATCAGAAGTGTTTTTTTCGTCAACACCATGAGCTAAAAAGTAATTTTTTTACTCTTGCAAGAACAAGTCGCTACTTTGGTTCTTGCCCAAGCTGCTGCCATATGGATTGAAGATAACTTGCTAATATTTGGCGAATTAAAAAGAGAACCGTCCAAGCTTAAAGCTTCGATCCCTTCTCCCGCCACTTCATTTGATCCGGCATTTCAAAAAATGGTAAATGATTTGCTTGCTTCAAAGAAGTAGCTAGCTCAAGCTTCTCCTAGCGCTTCATACTGGGATATTCCACAGAGGAAATTTACTTCTAACAACGTCTCACAAAGGCCCCGCCTACCCGTAGCTACTCCACGGTTGGCACTGGAGGCCCCTTGGATCAATACTTTAGCCCAAATCGAAGAAGAGAAGAAACATTATGAAGAACCTTCATCGCCAGGTGAAGATGATCAAGATGTCGGTGAACCAACTGGCGACTCTACTATCGGGTATATGGAATTTGATGAGGAAGAATTTGACAAGGAAGAGGGTACTCAAGGATATGCAAGTGGGAAGTCATATGTTGTTTTTACCCGCTTGTAAGGAAAAGAAGCAGAAGTGGCTGCCAATATGCAGAAAGTGAATGCCGTGTCACACACACCTCCAACCATCACTAAATGAGGTAGTCCCCTTCCTGCTCAACCTGTTATTAAGTATTTTTCAAAAATATCTTTTTCCCTATCTCCCCTCTGAATCATTCCTCTCATGTTCCTATCAAGACCGGTAAACCTACCCTACCATCACGAAATGAGGGACTCATTCCTTCATCAATGCAACCCTTGGCCGCATTTGACATAATCAATCACACTAAAAAGACCAAAATTCAGATGTCTGAAGCTGAATATCTTCAGTCAAATCTTGAGTAGCTTGTAAGGTTGACCAAATACATCCAAAGCCAAGCTGTCATAACTACTCAGGTTTCCCCAAAAGGAATCCTTTCTACTCCTTTTGCATCTCACATAAACGTTGCCTCGACATCTGAGTTAGGCAAGATAGATCCTTTCTATCTCTCCCTCCTAATCAATGGCCACAAACTAAGAAACTGCATAATTGATTCTGGGGCTTCCGATAAGATCATGCCAGCAAAAGTGTACCATGCCTTGGGCCTCACCCTTAGCAATCCTTTTGGCAGATGTTATTCCTTGGAAACAAAGTAGGTTTCATTGATCGGTCAAATCAAAGACGCGTGGTTCGCATTTGCGGCGTTCCTAGAAAAAAGAGTAAAGATGACTTCCTTTGTTGCCGATATTCCAGCGGCATACGGAATTCTATTAGGAAGGAGTTTTTATAGTGTGGTTGGTGGAGAGATTCATATGGACTGGTCTAAGGCAAGGATTCCCGTCAAAGGTATAATGCAAACGTTGGAGAAAAAATCAAAAAAGAAGTACTTGGTTACTAACTCCGATGACCCCAAAGCCCAAATTCTCTTTGAATCATCAGGGATGGGAAACTATTTCTTGTCTACTAAGTCTGACAAAATGGATGTCCCCATGCAAGCAGAAGATCTTAAAAAGATCTGGACTTTGCAGTTTGATGGCAGCTACGTGACTAGTGGGTGCAACACTGGAGCTGTGCTGATATCTCCCGAGGAGGAGATTATCCTTCTCTCTTTCAAGTTGTAGTTTTTCAACATGAATAATACGGCTGAGTATGAATATTTGCTACTCGGTATACAAGCCACAAAGGAAAGAGGAATCAAGAATCTAAAAGTACAGGGTGATGTAGAGCT
This sequence comes from Taxus chinensis, assembly GCA_019776745.2. NCBI lineage: Eukaryota > Viridiplantae > Streptophyta > Pinopsida > Cupressales > Taxaceae > Taxus > Taxus chinensis. Next base: position 879,179,856 of record CM034150.1, on the reverse strand, counting down.
GGTTGTAAATCAAGTTAAAAGGATATACCAAGTAAAGAATGAAAGGCTCAGACATTACCGCAATGCGGTATGAGATAACATCGAGGAGTTTGATGCCTTTTCAATAAAAGCCATCCTAAGAGCTCATAATGACATGGCCGACTCATTAGCCGTCTCAGCATCCCTCATGCTCCCTCACCCAGGTTTGAAAACAAACACATACACCATTGAGGTGGTTTTCTACCCAAGCGTGCTGGAAAATTCTCAGCACTGACAGGTATTCAACGATGACAATCATATTATTGTCTTTCTAGAAAAGGCAGAGAATTTTAAAGAGCTTCATTTTGAAGGATCCACTTCCGCATGTCGTGAGGCTGTTAATGATCAGAACGGGGAATCCAAAGGAAGCAATGGCATATGTCAGCTCAAAGGAAATAAAATTCTGAAAGGCCTAGTTTCTCTAGAGTGTTTGTTCGATAGGTATAATCGTTTTGTCAAGAAGAAAAGGTGAGACAATCCTAACTCCTCCCTAGAAACTGAACCGGTCAATCTAGGTTCGGTAGAACATCCACAGTTTGTAAACATTGGAAAATGTTGCACACCTGAAGAGAAGTCAAAATTCATCAAGTTGCTGAAGAAATACATGGATATATTGGTGTGGTCCTATGCCAATCTAAATTATTTCAAGCTAAAGGATGTCCAACATGACATCCTGTTGAAAGAGGATTTCAAACCCTTTTGCCAAAAGCAGAGACACTACAATCCTAAGATCTCAGGTACTATCCAGGCTGAAATTCAGAAAATGTTGGATGCACGGATCATCTTTCCTATCCATCACAGTACCTGGGTGGCAAAAATTATGCCAGTACGTAAGAAGAATGGTGAGATACGCATATGCGTAGATTTTCGTAGCTTAAATCAAGCCTCCTTGAAGGACAACTACCCTCTTCCCATAATGGATCAAGTTTTGTAAGTAGTGACTGGATCAGAAATGCTATCCATGCTTGATGGTTTTTTAGGCTACAATCAGATCGAAGTCTCACCCGAAGACCAATTCAAAACAGCATTCACTACCCCTTGGGGTACATTCACTTATAACAGGATGCCTTTTGGTCTGACCAATGCCAGTGCCACTTTTCAGTGGGCCATGGACTTTGCATTCAAAGGAATGATGGGAAAAGTCATCATAGTCTACTTAGATGACTTAATTGTGTTCTCTAAACAGCGGAATGATCATTTCGATCATTTGGAGCAGGTATTGATTAGATGCCGGGAACATGGAATCTCCCTAAATCTGAAAAAGTCTTTTTTCAGAGTCACAGAGGGAAAGTTACTGGGACACATTGTAAGAAAGGAAGGAATGAATATAGATGCCGAAAGGGTTAAGGCTATTCAGAGCCTTACTTTACCCACAAGAAAAACCAGTGTTCATTCTTTCTTTGGAAAAGTGAATTTTCTCAGGTGCTTTATTCCCGACTTTGCAGAAAAGACTCACCACATATCAAACATGATGAAAGTATCACCAAATTTCCGGTGAAGTGAAGAAGGAAAGAAGTCATTCAAAGATATAAAATCCTCCGTTGCTCATGTACCAGTCCTGGTATGTCCTGATTTCTCCAAAGATTTTATCATGTATAGCTATGCATCCGAACATACTGTGTTGGCTATCTTAATGCAAAATAATTCTGAAGATGTTGAATCCCCGATTGCGTTCATGAGCTCTCCTCTCAAGCCTCATGAATCAAAGATGTCTCAGTTGGAAAAGCATGCCTTTTCCATGGTCAAAGCAGTCAATAACTTCAGGTATTACATTCTAAATTCTCATACAATGGTACTGGTCCCTGACACGGCAGTCAAGTCCATCCTAACTCAACAAGAGTTAGGGAGTTTGTGAGGAAATTAGATTACAAAAGTCCAGGAATACGATCTAGACATAAAACCCACCAAGCTGGTAAGGGGAAAGGGCCTATGTCAGCTTATGGCTGAAAACCAGGATCTAGAAGACCCTGACAAAAAGGATAATTGCGCCAAGAGAGCACAAAGCCAACCAGAGAAAGCCGATTCTTTACCCATGGTTCTATTTATCACCACTAGCGACGAATGGTATTTTGATATCGCTTTCTTTCTCACTTATGGTGAGTTTCCATCCAATCTAAATTCAAATGAGAAACATGCCATAAAGCTTAGAGAGGCCAGATATGTCATCTGGGATGACAGTTTAGACAAACGTGAAATAGATGGCATCTTCTTGCGATGTGTCGACAAGCCACAGTGGATAAAGCTACTGGATATATTTCATGATTCAGCTTGTGGTGGTCACTTTTCCTCTTCCGTGACAACACACAAGATCATCTGGGCCAGGTACTATTAGCTAACGTTGTTCCAGGATACAGCCACATAGGTAACAAAGTGTGAGCTCTGCCAACAATTTGTCGGCAAGCCAAAACTGGCTGCTTTTCCCCCTCAGGATGGTCATTATTGATGAACCATTCAGATAGTGGGGAATCAACTTTATCAGAGCACTCCATCCCCAATTGAGTGCCAGACATAGTTATGTCCTGACAGTAAGAAATTAATTCACCAAATGGGTAGAGGCCATACCTGTCAAACATGCCACTTCCGAGGTTGTTTGCAGTATCATTAAAGAGAATATCATTGTCAGGTTTGGGATTCCAAACAAGATTGTTGCTGATAACGATTCCAATTTCTCCTCATGAGAAGTTGGTTTTTTCTATGAACATGGGATAACCTTGGCCCACGCCTCGGATTACTACCCCCAGGGAAATGGTAAGGCAAAATCCAGTAATAAAAACTTAGTGATCATCATATGGAAGCTAGTTGATGAGAGTCAATAGACATGGCACAAGTCATTATACGATGCTTTGTGGGCAGACTGCATTACTCCCAAGAGGTCTCTCGGTATGTCACCTTTTCAAGTGTTATATGGGACCGACACCGAGCTTCCCATTTCTATAGAACTCCCTACTCTACGCTTGGCACGAGCAATCAAAGATGAGACTTTCCAAAATTCCCTTGAAAGGAGGATCATGTATCTATCAGAGATTGAAGAGAAAAGAATAAGAGTGGTTGATAGGATCACCGAACATCAAAATCAAGTTAAGAGATTTTTCGATAAAAGGGCTAAGCAAAGAGATTTCCAAGTGGGAGATCTCGTCCTTTTTTGGGACAAACGAAGGGAGCCAAAGGGCATGCACAGGAAATTTGATTCTCTATGGAGAGGGCCTTTCAAGATTAAACAGCTCAATGGATAAAATAGCTTCTATCTCTCGTATCTAGACAGAATTGATCTCCCACTTCCCTATAGTAGGCAGCACCTCAAAATATTCAGGAAGTAGAGCTTGCTCTCTTCTTTGTACAGTTTACTTTTGTTGTGTGTTTTCTTTCGTCATGTGTTTGCTTTCATCCTCACCCTCGTTTTTGACCTTGTTACCCAATGGATAGGCACATGTTGATCTGAGGTTCTCCACCCTTGAGTTTCACTCAAAGATAGTCCCCAAAAAGAGCCAGTTGTTATCCTGTAAAATTCATGAGGGCAATTTTATAGGTAACCATACCAAATTTTTGTCCTGGTCACTCGTCAGGGACCCCTCTGTGTTCAGAATGTTACAAAATCCCTTTTCTAGGAAATCTATTTCTCCGAACTTAGCCATTTTGGTCCCTTTTGGCTGGGCACACCTTTTATCTATGTTACACATAATAAATTTACACCCCCTTCATTTCCTTTATCGCAATATATTGACGTGTCGACACTTCAATTTTTGTGCCTTCCCGTGATGCACCTTTCTTGCGTGCACCAAGGTGCATGCACCTTCATGTTAACAACTAAATTGTTACGTCATATTTTGGTGCGCCAAAGGGTGCAAGGAATGAGGTGTTGACAGTCGTAAACTTATGCCAAAGGTGCCAGTATTTTCGTGTTGACACACATTTTGGTGCACCAAAGGGTGCACAATTTTATGTGTCAACACATGTTTCAGTGCACCTCTTGAAAAAGTGGTTGGAGCATTTATTATACCTTTTCCTATATATAGGTGTATCCACCCTATCAATTTCACAAATCAGAAAACACGTGATAACTTTATTCCTCTGCACCTGTTAGCACACCCTTCATCCTCATGTCGTGTTCGTGGACCCCGATTTGTCTCTTATATTCTATATATTCTGGGTAGGTGGTTATTACTCCTCTTGTGTTTTGTTTTGGTTGTTTGTGTGGTAGGATAGAATGAATATGCAAATCCATTAGACCCTCCTACCATTCTTGCAACCTTTGGCCCCTAAACCATTTTCATCCTCTTTCCAGATCTACTGGTCAGGAGGGCTCTGCCTCAAAAAATCAACCTGGATCTCTTTGTTGTACCTCCCCTTCACAATCTAAAATCCCTGAAAAAGAGGCATGAGAGATCACAAACCTGTCGGGAAAGAAAGAAAACCTTAATGGATTAGCTTAAAACTGTGTTTTTCCTTGGTGCAATTGTCACTCCTGCTGTATAAAATACAGTCATGCTAAGAAGGCACATTTTTCTCACTTGCAACATGCTTAATCCCCGCACCATATGAAAACCAAGTAAATACTAAAATTGGTGCGGGCGCATACCCTATTACAGCAACACAGTGTCATGTAAGCTTTCCCCGTGCCACGCTAAATTCCCCTTTAGCACACGGAAAGATAGTGCAACACGCATTTATCCTACGCCAATTTGGTGCATCAACATCCCTTGTTACATGCAAATTGCTTGCGCCATAGGCACACCCTGAACCCATGCAACACCAACATCCCTTGTGCTAAGTATAAAGTTACATAATGGCGTAGGCACATCCCCACTTACAATAACATGGTGTCATATGCAAAATCCGTGGTGCCCTGCACCCTTTGGCACTGATTTGTTCCTTGTAACACTCTGATTCAATGTGCCATTCTATTTAATCTGCAGCCTGCACTGTTCCCATGCCCTGCGCCCTGAGGCCTTAAAAGTGCTAACTCTTCATTCTATTTTGTAGTGCTTTATTGGAAGATCTGATAGCTAATATGGCTCTTTGGAGTTGGACTTCTCTTCTTCTTCTTACAGATCAGAAACTGAACTCAGATCCATATATTTCTACATCAAGCAAAAAGCCAACCAAGTCAAAGGGTAAGGCTAAGCTTACGGAAGAAGAAATGAAGTACAAGTACCAAAGGGTTAGAATGCCTGAGTCTTAGGTAGAATGTGACCTAGATATAAGAGACTCTGAGCTCAGTCACATCGATATGGAATATTTCTAGGAAAGAACCAGTAGAGTCATAGGGAGTCCCTGGATGGACAAACTAGTATGTAGTGGCCTGCATTTTGCTGGGGGGATCCCTGTTAGTGTAGTAAACAATGAATTCATGATGGTAGTGGCCTGTTAGTACAACAAAGACACAAGATGTGTCCAAAATGAAAAAGGTGAAGTTGTGATCAACCTCACTGCCCGACATTTCTAAATCATGTTAGGTATTCCTCACCACTGACACTTTGTGGCTGTAATCCAAGAGGATTGCATCAAGGCTTGGGAGTAAAATGAAGACTAGTGCATGCAACTGATGAATGAGGTGTACCTAAAGAACAAGAAGGTGATAACCAGATGGCCACAGGTTATTCACCGTAGTGACTTCTCTGAGGAATTGAGTGATACTATCACGTTCCTAAGTAGAGTATTTGGGCTCTCTGATGCCCATTACTTTCATAAATGGATGCTCAAGTACATGGAGACCATGAACAAGAACGTACCTGATCAAGACTTCGAGTGGGCGGAGATAATAAGCAGCACCATATCTAAACAACTCTAACAACTCACCACAACGGGGAGGTTCTGCATGAACTCCTACGTAGTCTATGCTGCAGCCTTGGAATGGGATTATCCAGCATTGAGCCGATGCAGGGTTTGGCCCCAGGTAAAAATATATGAATACTACCCAAAGCTGAGACTGGAGAATTGCATCCCGCAGTTTATGAAGATCAACGATGCTTTCTCCTATGGCATCGTCTACCTTTTGAGGCCCAAACATGACTCACGATCGAATGACCAAGAGCATTTTCAAGGCAATAGAGAAGTGGGGGGCCTTATTTACACAATTTCCCACCTTCACCTATCTCAGGGTAGCTAACTTCTTGGGTGAGCCCACCAAATTACCGAGATATGCCAGGCCCCAAGCTGATCCTGTTAGAGCTATCCAGACAACTCGTAACATACCACAAAAAGTTCCTGAAGAGAAAGAAGGGTGGAACTCCTTTCGCCCTTACAGTGGGCAGATACACATGCATCTCTCACCACAAATCCTGGTAAATGGTTGCTGAACTAGAATTACTTAATCTGAAGCACAACTTCCTAGCTAGGCCCACTTTTGATCTAAGGAATTACCTTCCCAAAGCAAAACTCAATCCAATCCATATTCCACAGATCGAGGACATCTATATCAAACTATACCATGAGGTCAAACTTAGAAGGAAGGACAACTCCCACTTGGCCTTGGCAGAAATTATTCAATACGACATGGCCATCGTTCCAAAGGGTTACCAAACTGCCGATCAAGAAGTTGACCAGGTATATCTAGATACAGATGGGGGAAAACTAGTTATTTTCTACGATAGATAGAACAAAAGCACCCCAGACCATTGAAGAAAGGGTCAAAGAGACATTGCAGAGGATAGAGCACTGGTGCAGGATGAATAGCCTCATCTACCTCGGGGTAGATTTCACTACATCCCCATTGGGAAACACACCTGTCAGGCTAAATCATCTTACAAAGTTCAAAGGCAAGGATAAGGAGGATGAATCAAGCTTTGCTAGAGAAGGAGCTCCTGAAATTCCTCCTTCTGCTGCACAAGAACAGGTTTTAAGCCTAGTATCTCAAGAGAAAGAAGTAAGCGAAAGGTGTTTCGACAGGCACACCCACTCAAGGTGTCTCCACTATTATAACTGATGAGGTCCCTTCTATCCCTTCTCCCTCTCCTCCTTCTCCTCCTCACGTGACCCAAGCAACCATTCCTTTGGTCGTGTCCTATCCCCCATCTTCTATTGTTCCCCCCTTCCTCGTCATCCATCTTCTCTTCTCTCACGGAGCTTTCCCCCCACCATTTCTTCTCTCATCTCTCAGCTCCCTTCCTTTTCCACATATTCCTCCCCTGTTGTGTCCCTTCCCCCTATGAGCACTTTCTCGGCCTCCCTCTTGATTCCGCCACCAAGTGTCTCTACCCATTTTCCCTCGTCCACTGCAGCTGCTCCCTCTTCTACCTTTGATCCCATTCCCTTAAGTCCAGCATGGATGTCCCAGTATCTGAGCCAGCAAAAGAGGAAATTCACTATCACACTAATGGACTTCTCTGTCATCCCAGAAAAGGGGGCTAAGAAGAAAAATCCCATAACCCACTTCTCGCAGAGTGCATCAGGGGAAAGAGTGATGGAGATTACATACCCCGATCCTTCAAAGGGTAAAAAATATCTGTCTCCAAAATATTATACAATGACCCATGTCACAATGGGAACATCTTCAGAAAGTCTTCAAGGAGAGGCTCTATCTGTAGTGGATGCCCTTTGTAGGAAACTTCAAGAAGCAAAGGAGGAGAAAAGGTTACTAAAGGAACAAAAAAAAAATCTTCTCCATGCCCTGCAGAAAATGGGAAATGCACCTCCTACAACTGCCACAGAAACTCTTGAGGTCCTAAGTCAGGACAATATAAACAAATACAACAAAAATTGGTGAACAAGGTATGGCAGTTTCTGCCTGGAGAGATTAAATCCTCAAAGATAGCGAGGAGGTAATATTCAAGTTCACTGAGTTGTATTAGAACATCAACCAGGTGAACAAAGATCTCCTGGTGATTGCAAGACCTATCTTTGAGGAGTTGGACCATGCAAAGGCTTGCAACACGAAACATTCCAGAAAATGCTCGACTTCTTAGTTGACGATCTAGTAAAATATGGCATCTTCAGTCACCCCAGGGTACCCAGCAAGATCCTTGCTGGGTTGGATTACTGGGTTGACCAGATGGAGTTCATCTTGGAAAAGATCGATAAATTCAAGGAGGAAAGCCCTGGATGTAATGCATCAAATAGGAACAAATCATTCTGAGGATGTCTCTGGGATTTCTTACTCCTTTCACCTTGAGGAAGGAAGACGAAACTATCTAGATCTTTAAAGAGATCCTCTCGCAAGGTTTAGGGCTAGAAGCCACTTTCGATACCGAATGCATCAACAACCTTCTAGCTTTCCATGATTTTTTGGGGTTCCTGATGGAGGTAGGAAATGAATATTTCAAACTCCCTAAGAAACTCAGAGATGAGCAGGAGGACCTGTGAGGTCATCGGTGATCATACGAAGGGTCCTGCTCAGGATCAACTTCAGCCCATGATCTGTAAATTCATGGAATATCAGACTCAGTTCCCATCACCCCTCTTGAACAACAGCAGAAGCAAGATACCCCCTTCCAGCCATGAGACGACAATGAATAGCTCTCTTCCTCTTGGATTCTCTTTTTGTAAATATCTAATAGTATGTTGGTACAAACGATGACCTCATCCATGTTGCACCATGGGATGTTGTCATCCACCAAGTTGTCCAAAGTTAACACTAACTTTAGATATTTTCTAGATATTTTGTAAATTAGTTGTCAGCTCCCTTTTTGCCTTCTTTTCTTCTCCTTCTTCTATATATACTTGGATACTTGTTGTATTCAAGGGATGGATACCTTTTCGATGAAGAATAGAAGTAAGAAGAAAAGACTTTGAGATTTTTGTAACAGAAGAAGATATTAATGCAAATATTAAGACTTTGTGCTAAATAAGTGTGTTATGATCATTTAATCTTTCTTATGTCAGATTTGTGCATTTATTCTGTTGGATCTACTTCTACCCTTTTGTCATTTGTTCATTAATATTGCTTTGTTTGTCTATGCAAGTAAGTTCGGCTCTGTCTACTACCAGCCTAAAACATAGACCCTCTGACCTTTCTACTTTGAAATTCATTTCTTTTCTCTCTTTAGATCTTTCCTATCTCCCAACCTCATTTCTTTCCCTACTTTTATAGTTGGAATTACCTCTACTGGGATGAGATCCCAACCCTCAAAGGTAGAATATTGTGAGACTTACACAGATTCCTGCTAGTAAAATAACAATAAACTAGTTTCACTTTGCTGACTCAAAGAGGGGCTACGCCCTGCACACTGTTGGCTCATCTATCTATAGATCTGTCCACCTGATAGATTTTCAGACCAACAGTACTGAACCATTAGTGAAGAAAATATCAACAAACCCTCTTTTAACACACACAGATGAGAATGAATCCTCTATCTTACATCATGTTAACAGTGATAAACTCACTCTCGAATATCTAAACACCTATGCAGAGCTACACCTTACGCATCCTATGGTTGATCTTTCCCTCATGCCACACTCCTCTTCCTACTTTAGAAATCCCATGGTAGATTCTCCTCCATAGAGGGATCTCGATGTCTACGAGATAGAAAATGGAGAAATCCTGGAACTACCTCCAGCCCCACCTAAATTTGAAGAAGGTAACACTTCTTTGATAGAAGAAACCATTGACATAAACATTGGAACGGAGGAAGAACCAAGAATTTTGAAGTTAGGATCCTTGCTAACTCTGGAATAAATATAAATACACACTCAAATTCTCAAATAATATCAAAAGGCTTTCACATTTAATTATAAAGAAATGACAAGAGTTGCACCGCACATCACAGTACATAATCTTGTCACCAAACTAGATGCAAAGCCAATTAATCAAAAATCAAGACCAATGAAACCAAAAGTAGCTCTCACGGTAAAGGAAGAAGTGATGAAGCTTCACCAAGTAGGATTCATCAAACTAGATGATTATTCACAATGGTTATCTAATATCGTCTCCGTTCTAAAAAAGAATGCGAAGATACACATTTGCATAGATTTTTAGGATATTAACAAAGCTTTTCCCAAGGATGATTTCCCATTACCATCCATTGACGTCATCATTGACGCAACAACTGGATTTGAAATTTTGTCTCTCATGGATGGGTTCTCGGGATATAATCAAATCAAAATATTCAAACAAGACCAAGCCAAAACCCCATTTATAACTCCCTGGGGAACTTATTATTACGTTGTCATGCCATTTGGTCTTAAGAACAGCGGTGCTACGTATCAGTGAGAAATGACTTATATATTCCATGATCTTATCCATAAAATTATGGAATCATATGTGGATGACTTGTTGGCCAAGGCCAAGAAGCATTGTGATCACCCAGAAGTACTCCACATAATCCTCTCATGAATAGTTGAGTATGGTGTCACATTAAACCCAGAGAAGTGTGTTTTTGGTGTAACAGGAGGCAACCTTCTAGGATACATTATATCTTCACAAGGAATTGATGTTGATTTGGCCAAAATATGGGATGTTCTAGAAATGATTCCACCTTTGGATGAGTCTGCAATCAGGTCATTTCTCAGGAAACTTAGTGCAATCTAAAGGTTCATCCCAAATTTAAGCTTTGCCATTCATCCAATCAATAATTTACTCAAGAAATATTATAGTAACAATTGGATTGAAGATTGCAATGAGGCCTTCGAAGTAGTTAAGCGCTTCTTTTTTTCACCACCCATGATAATTCCTCATAAACTAGACTGCCCTTTAATCCTATACTCATGAGTCACTCATGTCTCACTGCCCTGCATGCTGGCTCAAGAAAACGATGATAAATGAGAACGCATGATCTATTTCATTAGCCAAACATTGGTCGATTATGAAACATGTTATACACAGAAAGAAAGAGAATGCCTTGCCATAGTCTTCTCCACAAAATGTTTAAGACATTACATGTTAAATCAAGAAACCAGGGTCATTATGAAGATAGATCATTTACGGACATTCCTCATGCAAGGGTCCTTGTCTAAGAAGGTTGGACGTTTCATAACCCTAATGGGAGTATTTGAGTTAACATTTGTAAACCAAAAATCTGTTAAAGGACAAATCATTTCAGACTGGTTGGTTGACAATCTAGTAAATGGAGGAGAGCTAGTAGATCTAGACTTTCTCGATGAATGTATATACTTTTTCAAAACCAGACCCCCTATCTCTACATGTCCTTGGTATACTAATATTATCAATTTTATCATGGACCATACATATCCAGAAGGTGTCGCGCCATAACAAATAAGGCGGTTATGTATTATCATAGCTAAATATGTTGTTTTAGACCAAGTACTCTATCATAGAGCCTTCGACGATATGCTTCTAAGATGTGTCAACATAGAAGAATCCAAGAGGATTCTTCATGAATCCCATAGTGGGATATGTGGGGGCCACTTCGGTGGTCACGCCACCATTCAAAAAATACATCGGATGGGATATTTTTGGCCCACTCTCAAGCATGATGCAATGGAATTTGTACGTAAGTGCCACAAATGCCAAGAGTTCTCTCATGAGATTCACATGCCAGCACAATCCCTACAACCAATAGTGACTCTGTGGACCTTCTCCACGTGTGGTTTAGATTTGATAGGAAAATTCTCTCCATCATCAACTGATGGCCATAATTTTATAATCACAGCCATAGAATATTTTACCAAATGGGTGGAGGCCATGCCTCTCACCACTGTACCTGGTTCGGTGATTTCCAAACTCATTCTAAACCAAATTATCTGCAGGTATGGTGTCTCAAAAGTCATTATCTCAGATAATGGCACATCCTTTAAGAATGATGAGGTTCATGAGCTATGTAGCAAGTTCAAAATAAACCATCACATGGCCTCTCTTTACTACCCTTAAGCCAATGGGCAGGCTTAAGCAACAAACAAAACGTTGAAAGCTATTCTCCTCAAAACAGTCAAAGAGAACAAATGAGATTGACATTTAAAACTATATCCAGCCTTGTGGGCCCACTAGACCTCAATAAGAACACCAACAAAAGTAACTCCTTTCTCATTGGTATTTGGGGCAGAAGCAGTTCTCCTGTTTGAGGTTGAAATACCCAGTCTCCGCATCTCGCTACAAGGGATTATGGATGAAGAAGCTTATAGGGAGGCACACCTCTCTCAACTAGAAAGTATAGATGAGGCCAAGTTAAATGCCAAACAGTGGCATAGATTCTATGCTGATCGAATGTGCTGGTAGTATAACAAAAAGGTTTATGAGTGAGAAATATATAGAGGATATCTAGTTCTAAGACTAGACAGTCGGATCGATAAGAAAACCGGGGAAGGAAGAAAGTTCCGGCCCAAATGGTTAGGCCCATATCGAGTCATGAAATACTATGGTAATGGTGCGTATCTCTTGTGCACACTAGAGGGTGAGGAATTCAATGAATCAGTCAATTCCTTGCATCTTAAATGGTTTTATGCATGAAGGATCGACACTATTTATATAATTATATCTATATTGCATATTCATTTAGATAGGTTCATTTTCTTCACTCGTTTCGTAAAATTTGATGATCAAGGGACTTATTCTTAAGCAATTCATTACAAACTTCTGATAGTATTGGTAGGAGCATTCAAATCATACTTCTTCATTTTCATAACATCATCAACTATTTCAGAATCATTTCATCAATTAAAGCAAGATATGATAAAGTGCTAATGGTAGCCATACCAAGGCCTGCATGCTTGTTCTCACTTTTGGTTTCTTCCTAGGGTAGGTGTCTTTCCTATGGTCTATTCTAGAAGCTTCATGGTGTCACATCTATCCTGCGTATATACCTCTTTGGAAATAAGAACATACTGATATTTTTCTCAAGTAAGTAAGTCAAATATAGATCAAATAGAAAATTTTACTTTTACACATTTCCTTGCCCTACCAACCTTCAGTATTGAGCTTGTGTCTCTTACTAGTGACGTAGGGTTGGGAAAGGATGGGAATGCCTTTACTCACCTATGCCTTGTCCATGGTGATAAGCCCATGTTTCCTACTAGTAGCATGGGCCAAGGTGTTGGGGGTCCACTTGATAGTAAACATTGAAAGTCATAAGAAAATAATTCAAAAAAACCTTTGAAGTTTTGAGTCAAAACAAATGAATCAGATGTCCACAATTCCAAGAGAGTTCAAAACCCTGAAAACTAGATTTTTTCAACCAAGTGGCTATCTACGGATCTAGGTCTAGATAAACTGTAAAGCAAGTTGCATTCTAAACTATGGAGTCACTTGAGTAAGATAGGTTTTTAGTGTCTTAATTTGGTGCCACCACCTCTTTTTCTATCTCCTGTCATTACCATTTCAACACACCTCATAGCTTGTGCCCTTTCTAGCTCTCGGTGGTGAGCCCTCGCATCTTACTAGTTGCGTGGAGTTAGGAGTGGGGCAAGTTCATCTGCTCATCATACAATCTCATCAACACATTTTGTCAAAACAATATGAAGTACTAGAAAATTTCTCATAGAAACTATAGTTCAAGATCACATAGTGTCCACATCATCATACATCAACATCACAAAATACAAAAAGAAAATATTTGTGATATTTTTCCTCCATTGCATACATTCTGAAAAGTATATAAAAACAAAATTTTTACAAACATCTAGTATACATGTGAAAGTGAATCACAAAACTCTAGGTATAAAGAGATCTAGATCCAAAAAGATGTGTTTGTGTGTGTGTGTGTGTTTGTGTGTTTGTGTAATCAGGTTTCATGTATAATTCCATCATGCACTAGGCATGGTCAAAACGCTCAATGAGCTCGAAAAATATAAAATGATCGTATAAATAACCTAACGAAGGTCACTACAAAAAGAGCCAAGTGGCCTCTCAATCCCTATGGAATCCCTCAGAAGGCACACGATCACAACTAGGACTCTAGCTACGTCAGCGCTCTAAGTGCACTCAGGGCTCATGATCTTGAACAATAGTTGTAGCCTCACTATGAGAGTGGCTCCTCCTCATCAAGTGCTCTGCAGCCCTATACCCGGCTACCTCGACATGAAGGGAAGTCACCATCTTGGTCACATGCCAGATGGGGGCAAAAACATCGGTATGTCTACCGGCTGCTGAAGGCTACCCTGCATCTTTGGATAGCTCAGAATGAGTCTTCTCCATGGGGAGCATCAAGGTATCAATACATACCCGGTGAATCAAGTCTCGCCACTCATCAGCGGTCTCTGTAAGCAAAGGAGAAAAATAAATTATAAAATGATCAAAAGGTGAAACCAAGGATGAACAAAAAGAGAGATAGTAACTAAGGCAATCCTAGCTAAAAACAAATATCAAAAGAAGAGTGACAAATTACTTGGATCTCTGGGCCTCTAAAAAGGATCTCTGGGATCCGCACCTACCACGGACACTACCGTTGACTGGTGTCCCCATCCTACGTCTGGGACAACATGACATCCTACTACGGATTCATCTTCTCCACCTAGGTCCTGAGAAAGTAACTCCTTTGAGACTAGAGTCACCCTCTCCATGCTCTAATCCACCCTCTCAGCCTGTAAGATCTCCTGAGTTTCATGCCACTCGGGATCACTATCCTCTTCCCCACCTGACTCACTAACCTCCATGTCCTCGGTCTCCTCCTCTATATCTCCCCCTGTGAACTCATCAGACTTGGAGTCTATATCAATGGGGTCATCGCTGTTGTGGGCAGGGCCGGTGATAATCCGAAGTAACGGTGCCTGAGGAGCACCGGCTCTCCCTCAAGCGCGTACCACCCTCCTAGCTGCAATAGGGATTCCAGGAGTAATAACAGTCCAACCCTGGCCCCAAGATCGTCCCCCTCTATGCCTATCCCATAAGGGGTGATGCGCTCATAGACCCAGCTCATAACTAGGGTCGGATGACTCAGTGACTGTCCCTGTAATCGAACCACCCTATATAAGTTATGATAGGTGGTACCAAGTATATCGGCTCACCAGGCATAAATCTGACCATGTGCCTCAATTTGTGTGATGAAGGGAGCCCAGCAGTAGATTAAAGTATCCCCTACCTTGTCCCCAATCAATCTCAAAGCAAGGATGCCCATAATGGCCTGACGGATCAGAGGGATGGGAAAACCAAGAATAGAATGAACCTTCACCCTCTTCTTTGAACCAGTGGAGACAACTGCATCTCCCATATAGGTGGCCCATTGAGTAACCTAAGCTCTAGATACTACTGTATCAAATGGAAGTCTCCTCCCAATAATCGGGACTCCCAAAATGTGGTAGACATCCTCTAGGGTGATAGTCCACTCACCCCCTAACACCTAGAAATTAGATGGTATTCCGATCTACATCCCAATAAGAAAATAAGTCACATAGTATGTGACTGGAAGGTGCAATGTGGGGTACCTGTGTGATCCTTAATATACCTGCCCTCTGAAGAGTATCCTACTCAGCCTAAGAGAGAGCATCTAACACTACTAGAAGCCAATCACTCTCCCTCTCTTAGCTCCATCTAATGTACTCTTCTTTCTTCTAAAAAACACACAAAAACATGCAAAAAGAAGCAAGTTAGCATCAAGATTGCATTAGAAAAATCATTAAAGCAAGTAGGAATGCTAAAAATGCAAAAATGAATTTAAACTAGTGTTGTTTTAGCATTCTGGAGAGAACCATCGCCTTGAGCAGGGTGACGGTTCCATAACCTCCACCTTGGAAGGCAACAGTCCTATAACCACCACCCTGCTTAGGGTGGAGGTCTTGTCCCGTGATTAAAAACGGGTCACATGCCCTAAAAATGCTTTAAAATGCTAAAAATCGACCATTTTAGCTAAAACAAAATCCTACCCATTAGACGCCCCCCTAAGAGACACATTTAAAACTGACATTTCTAAAAATGACCCCCTCAAGACAAATATTTTGACATTTTAACATTTTTGGGTGCAAAAATGTTAAAACAATAAGAACTAACCTGAGATCTCGCAGGTCGATGTTCCACTCGTGGAGGCATGATCGCTATCCTACTACGAATGTTTCGACTATACTCTCATCGAAAACCGTCACCATGGGTCCCAGAGCTCAAAAACTATCAAATCAACACGTGCAACTGAATAGGAAAATAAGCTTGTTTTATATATGTATATATATATATATATATATATATATATATATATGGTGTTTCGACTCATTTTGAATGCCCCTTTCGCAAGTTTAGAGCACCGACGGAGGTAAGTTCTTATCCCCGCGCAAATGGTAAGTCCTCATATCATACTAATTTAGTATTTATTTTCAATTTTTTTTATCTATCTGCACTTGAGTCCTCTTTCCATTTTGTAGGCAGCGGGAATGTAGATGGAGACATTTCGGCACACGGGCGTGTCAGGTATAATTTATGTGCTTCCCATTTTGGGACCGCCATACTCAGACCCACCATTTTACACCTCTTCATGGCTAAAATGCTTCTCCGAGTGGGCAATATGTTTGTACCCAAAATTGAAGGGTACTGTACTGCTAGAATGATGTTACACATGTCCCAATGATGATATAGGTCATTGTACGTACCCAAAATTGAAGGGTACTGTACCACAAGAACAATGTTACACATGCCCCAATGATGATATAGGTCACCTCGCAAGGTGTTTGAATCCACAAAAGCTTGGAAAGTACATGTTAGCATCCCAAACACTTTGTCCATGTTCCTTGTGATTTGTTTTATTCCTCTACCCTTCATTTCTTAGTGTTTTGACCTTTAGTGAAGAAACCGCCACCCTGCTCAGGGTAGCAGTCCTTCACACATTTTCTAGCACATTCTTTCGATCACAACTGGCGTAATTTTCAACTTTCACTAGCTTTTCTTCAACACCTTAGCTTGTGTTAATGTTTTATGTCCCTTGGAATAGTATTTCTCCATTATTTAATGGTAAAAGAGTTCTGATTGGAGTCACCTTTGGGTGAATGTGAAATCTATAAATAGCTAGCTTGTTTTCAAGCAAATGGCCCCTCAAAACTGCGTCTCAACTTATCATTTTCATTGTTTAGTCTATCAATTTCTTGTTTAGAGATAATTTTGTTTCATGTTTGCATCCATGTTAGTTTTTCCTTTGCTTTCAGAAACCATTCAATCTTCTTGCTTCAGCCTTCTTCATTCTTGTTCATAGTTGTTCATACAAATTAGTTTAGAGCAGAGTAGTGTCAATTATAGATTGCATCCATTAGAGTTGCAGGTTGTGTTATTCATAGAAGGTGGATTCTAGAATCTCTTGGTACTCATGTGTTGTATTCCTGCAATAAATACCGCTAGGAATTGCATATGCCAAGCTCTATCCCTTGCGTTGTCCCTCTCTTAATCACATTTTATTTGGTCTATATCCAAACTGCCATTGTTTGAATACCTATTTATGTTGATGCTAGCATATACATGCTCTTCTGGATTCACGTGAACATGAAGGAACAAGGAGATCATTCTGAGGGGACAAAATCATACACTACTAGATTTTCCACTATTTCAGCAAATTCCAGGTTTTATCTGTCAAAGTTCTAGTTAAAAAAAATATCAAATAGAGTAGTGAATTATTTCATTTAAGTTAAATTTCACTTTCGATATTTCCAGGGAAGTTTTGGGCATTGATATTTTCTGAGAAACTATGATTCATTCCTCACTTCAGAGGTAGGATCGACAGTATTTCAATTAAGTTAATCAGCTATCTAGTTATTTAGGATAAACTCAAAACTACACAGGTAAGTAGCTACACCGGGCCACCTTGTTTGTTTTAAATTTTGTTATTAGATTAGTTGTCATTTTATGAATATATTAGATTATTTTTTCTTAAGATTCCATTTAAAATTATATTAAAAAAAATACAAAAATAGAGGAATATATATATGTTTTAGATATATCTTGCATAATTAGTTTATCTTGTATGACAATCACGGAAACTAGGGAGCCCAGGGAAGTCATTTTTGAGCCAATCGTGCCACAACCCAATATTGTTGCATAAATAACTGATATAGACAAAAATCTCCAAATTTAGGTCTTCCGAACAACAACAATCCTATAAGAAATTAGCTCACAATTAAGGGGATTAAACATAGAAGACGACAGAGCACACATGTTCTAGTCAAATCAGCCAAATTATAGACTACCTTGATAGGTATCTGTATGACTGTAGAAGGATCTGAAAGAGAGGAAACATTTGGTTGTGATCCACTAGTCCCACAGCCAGACGCAGGAGACCTCCTCTTTGATATAGACACTAGCTTACGTATCCAAGTTGCCAGAACACCTATTAGATACTCCGAGAAAATCGTGCAACTTCTAATTCTAAACGTAGAGGCCAAAAAGGCATATGATTACTGGATACTCAGAATTAGGGATTTATTCTTCACATGACCATAGGAGGTCCATAACAACCATGAACTTATGGTTGTGATCCAAATGTCCCACAACCCAATGGGCCTACAAATCAGTCCAACGTTGACGCTAGTTTGCAAACATTAGTGTTTAGATCCTATCCACTCCCACCAGATATTATCACACAACTATCATTATTAAATGTAACAGTTAATCAAGCTCAATATTTCTTGACTAGACCATAAAATCATCCATAAAATACCAAATGATCCACTACACATTTCTCCATCCATTTTCATTACCTTTTCGGTAGACATATACGAAGCACCCACAGGTTATCTTCCACGTATCCCACAACCCATAGATCAGATCATGGCAGAGCTTGATTTTGATTGGATCCTTCGAGTAGCTATCCTTTCCAAATGATCTATCACACCAATTCAGGTTAGGAGGGCCTTTTTTGCCTTAGATTCATAGATCCCCTTATTGCGTGTTGAAGACATAATATTACCTAACTAGCTTATCTGTACCCCACGTGTATTCCATCCCCACCAGTTGTCTCGGCACGACCTCTTGAGGTCATGTGCGAGAAAGAGTTACTTATAGATTCCCATGCTCGCATGTCACTTTTCCATCATACAAAATTGGTGAACCCAACATGAACAAAAAATTGTTTCATCTTACCTACCCCATTAGCCTTCACATCAGCTTCACCCCCAAGATTGGTGAACCTAATATTGATGGAAAAATTTGTTCACTTTCACACTCTTCTTTCAGTTTTATCCATCTTCACTTCTTCCCATTATTCTACGGGTATTCATATACCCCCCGAATATTTCAGGATTCGATGTGTATGGTAGACCTCTCCTAGGTCTTGAAGCATACTACAATCAACTGAATAGACAACCATCACCCTCACTCTCAGCATGGGGTGACAACTATTCAACTAACCGGTTTTCAACAAAAACTCCACCTCAAAGGACTAGATATAGTTCTTCTTTCCAAATAGAGGAGTTGGATCAGCTCACTCAAATGCAACAACTAGAGCCTTCAAGCTCAAACAACATGACGCTCACTGGAGAATCTGGTTCATCTCCTCAGGTATTACTTAGACCGTAAATTAGTAGATAATCAAATCCATATCTATTTTTAGATGATGAATACTTAGCACATTATGCTAGCAGTGAACAATGCTCTCAAATTATGTACTCACCTATAGGAGGTTTGTAAATACAACCTGAGGTCTCATTCCAATAAAACACCCCCATTCCTCCACCTATAGAAAATGCCCTCGGTGATACTTGGCAGGGCAATGATCAGTTCATAGAAGGGTACCATATGCCTATACAACCTCAAGGTATATAACAAACACCACTAAGGAAAAATACCGTATCTTCACCAAATGAGGTCATCTCAGCCTTAGTCGAAAAGGTTAGAGGGTTGGAACTTTCTCAGGTAAATAAAAATTCACAATTCATGTAGGCAGGAAATTCCAATCCTCCACATTATCCTAGCCAAGTAGACCTCCTCAGAGGAACAGGCACATTGGGAATGCCTCCTCAGTATTCACAATAAATGCCAACTAGAACCGTATTTTCTAATGTTGTTCTAGTGGAAAATATGATACCTCCCGGCTTAGTACAGCACAACCCATTCCTGAGCAATGCTCCTATATACTTAAACATGTATTCCAAGTCACCCCAGGGAGATATGTTCTCTTCTCCCGGAATTTTCGCTCAACCACAGGGATTTCCTTACACCCCTATAAATACACATGCTACGCCACATCAACAACCCATTCCACCTCCACCCCCTCAACAAGCACCATCAATGGTCAAAACCTATGCGATAGGAACTTATTCAAAATATTTGAAAGAACCTTTGGAATTCACTATAAAAAACATCATGCTTCCAACACCTCTCCCCGATCTACCCAAGTACAAAGGAGAGGGAGACCAAAATGCACATATTAAGGCCTATGCCACATCCATTCGAGAACTGCTCCATTGGGATGGAGTTGTTGCTAAAATATTCCCCAAAACTTTAGAGGGTATCGTCCTCAATTAGTATTACAAAATACCTGAAGCCTCAATACATTCATTTAAACAACTCATTTAAAATTTCATCAAGGCTTTTGACATGAACAAATTTTCGAGAATAGGAATCAAGGAATTATTGCATATTAAACAAGAGCACAATGAATTTGTTGCTCATTTCATTCAAAGATGGTGTATAGACCTCTATTCTTCAGCAAGCACTCCAAACATGGATAAGATGGAACTATGTGACTTATTCCTTCATTCTCTTAGTAGAGAGATAAAGGAAGAAGTCCAGAAGTTCCCACTAATAACTTATGATGAAGTTCTTGAGATTGCTCTCCGAATAGATCAAGCTGTGATAGATAGTGGTCGCAAGACATATGGAACAAATGGGAGGTTAATCATCCCCAACCAAAACAATATGAATTATCCTACTACCACAAATGCCAATCAAAGGCCTAAAATCCTTAACAAAAACCATAGGGTGACAACAGATGGAGTGACTGACCAAGCTAAGAAAGAAAATGTTGTAAATGTTCCACCATCGGTTAACAATCAACGAAACAACAACTTTTCTCCAACAATCAACACGGTGGATCTTAATCGTCCACAACAACAACAACAACAATGACAACAAATCCAAACACTGGGTCCAAGTCAAAACTTGACTGGATATCAAAACCAAAGGCAAAAAATGCAAAACTTTAATCCTAATAGTCAACAGTTCAATTAGAATTTTGGACCACAACACGTGCCAAACCAACAACCTAGGAGTTATAATTCCAACTCGTATTATGGTTTCCAAAAAATTCGAGGGCCATGACACTAGGACTTGTCACGATTACAATAAGTTCATGCAACATTTTTTAGAAGAAGAAATACAACTCTCATAGATATGTTCTTAAAAGATTTTGTGATACCTATGCCAAATACCTTCAGCAGGGGCATTCTCCCCTCAAAACGCACCTCTTAAGATCTTCAATGATCCACTTCCAAATCACAATAAAAATAATAAATTAAATCCAAACGGGATGAAAAAAGGTGTAATGACTGGAAATAATGATCACGAAGCCTCAACATCACTAAATCCACATGTTGCACCACAATTAGGAAATCAGCCGTGAGCCAAGATAGTTGGTCTAGTGGAGTAGATATTGAGCTGCACGTAAGAAGCCATAATAAGAACACGAGAATATTCTTCTCAACCCAAATCCAATCTATCCACTAGAACCAAATAACATTCAAGAAGAGAAACATTGGTAAAACCCCTGGGTGCTTATGATTTAATTAATGACTTAACAAAACCTTCTCTCACATCTCCTTTTTGGATTTTTTTGAAAACCCTCCTACCCATAGGGCTGCTCTTTTAGAATCACTGGGTCTAGGTAATTTAATTAACATCACTCCACCTCCTGAAACAAAAGTAAATCATATAGACTTCGATATCCACCCTCCAGGGCAACTAGATATTGATACCGAGTTTATATTTGACATAAACAAAATGCCAACAGATGCTGAAATTACGCGTAGAGGTGATCCATCCTTCCATTTACAGGTGTGGGTTACAATAATTAAGTTAAACACACAATAATGGGGTGATGGGGTGGTATTAACATTGTCCCCTTCTCTTCCCTTCAAAAGCTAGGATATGGAGAAAAAAACTGTTCCACAACAAGAAATACGCTAAGAGGTTATGATAGCCTTAAAGCTACTTCAATTGGGACTATAATATTACCAGTCACCTAGGCCCCAAGACAATCCTCACTGAGTTTTTTATATCATAGATCAGAAAACCAACTATAATATGATCCTCGATAGACCGTGGATACATCACATGAAAGAAATCCCTTCTACATTATTCCAAGAAATAAGATTCTTACACCGAGGAAAGATATTCATAGCAAAAGGTGACCCAAAACCATTCAACATACACCTATCAGACCTGAAGAAAATACCAGGTGTTCACTCTGAGTTTGAACTCCCAACAAACCAACTTAACAAACCAATTGATTCGAAACCAGAAGAAAAATTAATACCTAAAACAGAACTAGAAATTACGAACCTAGTCAAGAGCATCACAGCCCTCAAGGATGAAGCTAACATTGTGGAAACAGTGTCATTAGGAACTACTGCAAAAATTGTCGAATTACTAGAACAAGATCTACCAATTTTCCTACCATTTGACTCCATAGGTATGAGATGCACCCTAGGAGTTGGTTCTCTTCTAGTAGAGGAACTTTGCATGGTAGAAGTAACCGAAATAGAAGAAACATACGCAAATAATGTCCCAGCATCCATTTTTCCTAGTAAATATTGGACTCTCCATTTTGATGGAGCTAGGTGTCACTATGGAGTCGGGGCAGGCATAATCTTTACTTCTCCTGAGGGAAAGATCCTACCTTTTGCTTTTAAGTTGAACTTTGAATGTACAAACAACGGCATTGAGTATGAAGCCCTCCTCCTTGGCCTTATCATAGCCAAAAGGATTAGTGTTAATAACATCAGAGTGTTAGGAGATTCACAGTTACTTGCAAACCAGGTCTCTAAAGTATATGAAACTAGAGTTGAGCACTTACAGCTCTATAAAATAGCGGTATTAGATCTAAGTAAAAGATTTGACTTCATATCCATTAAGGTAACCCCACGATAATAGAACCTCCTCGCAGATTTAATAGCAACCTCAGATTCACGTTTTTACCCCAAGTAATGGAGTTGGAAGATACAAGTTTCAAAGTATCACTTCATGTTGAACCATTGGAGAATAAATGTCAACAAACTCTCTACTAACACATACAGCTGAGAATGAATCTCCTATCTTACATCATGTTGATAGTGATAAAGTGACTCTCGAATATCTAAACACCTATGTGGAGCTGACACTTTTCTCATAGTATAGTTGATCTTTCCTTAATACCACATTCCTCTTCCTATTTTGGAAATCCCACGATAGAGTCTCCTCCACAGAAAAGATCTCGATATCTATGAGATAGAAAATGGAGAAAGTCTGGAATTACCTCCAGCCCCACCTGAGTTTGAAGAAGGTAACCACTCCTTTGATAGAGAAACCATTGATATAAACATTAGAATGAAGGAGAGAACCAAGAATTTTGAAGTTGGGATCCTCGTTAACTCTGGAAGAAATAGAAATACACACCCAAATCCTCAAAGAACATCCAAAGGCTTTTGCATTTAACTATAAAGAAATGACAGGTATCACACCATAGGTTGCGGTACATAATCTTGTCACTAAAAAAGATACAAAGCCAATTAATAGCAGTCAAGACCAATGAAGCCGAAAGTGGCTCTCATGGTAAAAGAGGAAGTAATAAACTTCTCTAAGTAGGATTCATCAAACTATTTGATATTCACAATGGGTGTCTAATATCATCCCGTTCTAAAAATAATGGGAAGATAGGAATCTACATAGATTTTCAAGATATTAACCAAAGCTCTCTCCCAAGGATGATTTCCCATTCCCATCCATTGACGTCATCATTGATTGCAACAACTAGATTTAAGATTTTTTCTCTCATGGATGGTTTCTTGGGATATAATCAAAATCAAATTATCTAAACAAGATCAGCCAAACAACATTTATAACTCCCTGCGGAACTTATTGTTATGTTGTTCATGTCGGTTGGTCTTAAGAATGCCGATGCTACGTATCAGCTGGGCAATGACTTATATATTCCATGATCTATCCATAAAATTGTAGAATCATATGTGGAGACTGGTGGCCAAGGCCAAGAAGCATTGTGACAACAGAAGTACTCACATAATCCTCTCAGAATATGAGATATGGGGTCACATAAACCCAGAGAAAGAAGTGTGTTTTTGGTGTATTGTAACAGGAGGCAACCTTCTAGGATACATTATATCTTCCCAAGGAATTGATGTTGATTGGCCAAAATATGGATGTTCTAGAAATGATTCCACCTTGGATTGAGGTCTGCCAATCAGGTCATTTCTCAGGAAAACTTAGTGCAATCTAAAGGTCATCCCAAATTTAAGTTTGCCATTTCATCAATCAATAATGTACTCAAGAAATAGTGATAGTAACAAGTGATTGAAAGATGCAATGAGCCTTTCGAAGTAGTTAAGCGGCTTCTTTTTTCACCACCCATGATTAATTCTCATAAACTAGATGCCCTTATAATCCTATACTAATGAGTCACTCATGTTCACGGGCAACTGCATGCTGGCTCAAGAAACGATGATTAAATGAGAACGCATGATCGATTTCATTAAGCCCCAACATGGTCGATTATGAAACATGTTATACACAGAAGAAAGAGAATGCCTTGCCATAGTCTTCTCACAAAAATGTTTAAGACATTACATGTTAAATCAAGAAACAAGGGTCATTATGAAGATAGATCATTTAGGACATCCTCATGCAAGAGTCCTTGTCTAGAAGGTTGGACGTTTAAAACCCTAATGGGAGTATTTGAGGTTAAACATTTGTAAACCAAAATATGTGTAAAGGACAAATCATTTCAGAAGGTGGTGACATCTAGTAAAGGAGGAGAGCTAGAGATCTAGACTTTCTCGATGAATGTATAGACTTTTCAAAAACCAGACCCCCTATCTCTAAATGTCCTTGGTATACAATATTATCATTGTTATCATGACCCATACATATCCAGAAGGTGTCGCGCCATAACCAAATAAGGCGGTTGGGTTATGATTATATAGCCCTAAAGATGTTGTTTTAGACCAAGTACTCTCTATAGAGCCTTCGACCGATATGCTTCATAAGATCTGTGTACCATAGAAGAAATCCAAGAGGATTCTTATGATCCCATAGTGGGATATGTGGGGGCCACTTCGGTGTCCCGCCACCATTCAAAAAAATACATGCGGATGGGCTTATTTTTGGACCCACTCTCAAGCATGATGCAATGGAATTGTCGTAAGGCCACAAATGCCAAGGAGTTCTCTCATGAGATTCACCATGCCAGACAATCCCCTACAACCAATAGTGACTCTGGGACCTTACCAAGTGGGTTTAGATTTGATTAGGAGAGAAAATTCTCTCCATAATCAACTTGATGGCCATTCATTTTAATCACAGCCCTCAGAATATTTACCAAGGGGTGGAGGCCATGCCTTCTCACCATTGTACCTGGTTCGGTGATTTCCAAAACTCATTTCTTAAACCAAATTATCGGCAGGTTTATATGGTGTCTCAAAAAAGTTCCTTATATCAGATAAGGCACATCCTTTAGAATGATGAGGTTCATGAGCTATGTAGCGAATGTTCAAAATAAACCCCCATCACATGGCCCTCTCTTTATACCCTTAAGCCATGGGCGGATAAGCAACAAACAAAACGTTGAAAGCTATTCTCCTCAAACAGTCAAAGAGAACAAATGAGATTGACATTTAAACTATATTCCAGGCCTGTGGGCCCCCACTAGACATCAATAAGAACACCACAACAAATAATCCTTATCATTGTATTTGGGGGCAGAAGCAGTTCTCCTGTTTGAGGTTGAAATACCCAGTCTCCGCATCTCGCTACAAGGGATTATGGATGAAGAAGCTTATAGGGAGGCACACCTCTCTCAACTAGAAAGTATAGATGAGGCCAAGTTAAATGCCAAACAGTGGCATAGATTCTATGCTGATCGAATGTGCTGGTAGTATAACAAAAAGGTTTATGAGTGAAGAAATATATAGAGGATATCTAGTTCTAAGACTAGACAGTCGGGATCGATAAGAAAACCGGGGGGAAAGGAAGAAGAAAGTTCACGGCCCAAATGGTTAGGCCCATATCGAGTCATGAAATACTATGGTAATGGTGCGTATCTCTTGTGCACACTAGAGGGTGAGGGAATTCAATGAATCAGTCAATTCCTTGCATCTTAAATGGTTTTATGCATGACGGATCGACACTATTTATATAATTATATTCTATATTGCATATTCATTTAGATAGGTTCATTTCTTCACTCGTTTCGTAAAATTTGATGATCAAGGGACTTATTCTTAAGCAATTCATTACAAAACTTCTGATAGTATTGGTAGGGAGCATTCAAATCATACTTCTTCATTTTCATAACATCATCAACTATTTCAGAATCATTTCATCAATTAAAGCAAGATATGATAAAGTGCTAATGGTAGCCATACCAAGGCCTGCATGCTTGTTCTCACTTTTGGTTTCTTCCTAGGGTAGGTGTCTTTCCTATGGTCTATTCTAGAAGCTTCATGGTGTCACATCTATACGCGTATATGTACCTTTGAAATAAGAACATACTGATATTTTCTCAAGTAAGTAAGCCAAAATCAGATCCAATAGAAAATTTTACTTTTACACATTTCCTTGCCCTTACCAACCTTCAGTATTGAGCTTGTTGCTCTTACTAGTGACGCGGGTGGGAAAGGATGGAATGCTTTACTCACCATATGGCCTTGTGCCATGGTTGATAAGCCCATGTTTCCTATAGTAGCATGGGCCAAGGTGTTGGGGGGTCCAATTGCTAGTAACATTGAAAGTCATAAGGAAAATAATCAAAAAACCTTTGAAGTTTGGGTCAAAACAAATGAATCAGTGTCCACATTCAAGAAGAGTTCAAAACCCTGAAACTAGAATTTTTTCAACCAAGTGGCTATCTAAGGAATCTAGGTTAGATAAACTAGTTAAAGCAAGTTGCATCTAAACTATGGAGTCATTGAGTAAGATCGGTTTTTTAGTGTCTTAATTTGGTTGCCACCACCTCTTTTTCTATCTCCTGATCAATTACCATTTCAACACACAACCTCATAGCTTGTGCCCTTTCTAGCTCTCGGTGGTGAGCCCTCGCATCTTACTAGTTGCGTGGAGTTAGGAGTGGGGCAAGTTCATCTGCTCAATCATACAATCTCATCAACACTTTTGTCAAAACAATATGAAGTACTAGAAAATTTCTTCTCTAGAAACTATAGTTCAAGATCACATAGTGTCCACATCATCATACATCAACATCACAAAATACAAAAAGAAATATTTGTGATATTTTTCCTCCATTGCATACATTCTGAAAAGTATATAAAAACAAAATTTTTTACAAACATCTAGTATACATGTGAAAGTGAAATCACAAAACTCTAGGTATAAAGAGATCTAGATCCAAAAAAGATGTGTTTGTGTGTGTGTGTGTGTTGTGTGTTTGTGTAATCAGGTTTCATGTATAATTCCATCATGCACTAGCATGGTCAAAACGCTCAATGAGCTCGAAAAATATAAAATGATCGTATAAATAACCTAACGAGGTCACTACAAAAAGAGCCAAGTGGCTCCTCTCAATCCCTATGGAATCCCTCAGAAGGCACCACGATCACAACTAGGACTCTAGCTACGTCAGCGATCTAAGTGCACTCAGGGCTCATGATCTTGAACAATAGTTGTAGCCTCACTATGAGTGAGAGTGGCTCCTCCTCATCAAGTGCTCTGCAGCCCTATACACCGGCTACCTCGACATGAAGGGAAGTCACCATCTTGGTCACATGCCAGATGGGGGCAAAAACATCGGTATGTCTACCGGCTGCTGAAGGCTACCCTGCATCTTTGGATAGCTCAGAATGAGTCTTCTCCATGGGGAGCCATCAAGGGTATCAATACATACCCGGTGGGAATCAAGTCTCGCCACTCATCAGCGGTCTCTGTAAGCAAAGGAGAAAATAAATTATAAAATGATCAAAAGGTGAAACCAGGATGAACAAAAGAGAGATAGTAACTAAGGCAATCCTAGCTAAAAACAAATATCAAAAGAAGAGTGACAAATTACTTGGATCTCTGGGCCTCTAAAAAGGATTCTCTGGGATCCGCACCTACCACGGACACTACCGTTGACTGGTGTCCCCATCCTACGTTCTGGGACAACATGACATCTACTACGGATTCATCTTCTCCACCTAGGTCCTGAGAAAGTAACTCCTTTGAGACTAGAGTCACCCTCTCCATGCTCTAATCCACCCTCTCAGCCTGTAAGATCTCCTGAGTTTCATGCCCACTCGGGATCACTATCCTCTTCCCCCACCTGACTCACTAACCTCCATGTCCTCGGTCTCTCCTCTATATCTCCACCCTGTGAACTCCATCCGACTTGGAGTCTATATCAATGGGGTCATCGCTGTGTGGGCAGGGCCGGTGATGAATCCGACAGTAACGGTTGCCTGAGGAGCACCGGCTCTCCCTCAAGCGCGTACCACCCCTCCTAGCTGCAATAGGGATCCAGGAGTAATAACAGTCCAACCCTGGCCCCAAGATCGTCCCACCTATGCCTATCCCATAGGGGTGATGCGCTCATAGACCAAGCTCATAACTAGGGTCGGATGACTCAGTGACTGTCCTGTAATCGAACCACCCTATATAGTTTATGATAGGTGGTACCAAGTATATCGGTCTCACCAGGCATAAATCTGACCATGTGCCCTCAATTGTGTGATGAAGGGAGCCCAGCAGTAGATTAAAGTATCCCCTACCTTGTCCCCAATCAATCTCAAAGCAAGGATGCCCATAATGGCCTGACGGATCAGAGGGATGGGAAAACCAAGAATAGAATGAACCTTTCACCCTCTTCTTTGAACCAGTGGAGACAACTGCATCTCCCATATAGGTGGCCCATTGAGTAACCTAAGCTCTAGATACTACTGTATCAAATGGAAGTCTCCTCCCAATAATCGGGACTCCCAAAATGTGGTAGACATCCTCTAGGGTGATAGTCCACTCACCCCCTAACACCTAGAAATTAGATGGTATTCCGATCTACATCCCAATAAGAAAATAAGTCACATAGTATGTGACTGGAAGGTGCAATGTGGGGGTACCTGTGTGATCCTTAATATACCTGCCCTCTGAAGAGTATCCTACTCAGCCTAAGAGAGAGCATCTAACACTACTAGAAGCCAATCACTCCCCTCTCTTAGCTCCATCTAATGTACTCTTCTTTCTTCTAAAAAACACACAAAAACATGCAAAAAGAAGCAAGTTAGCATCAAGATTGCATTAGAAAAATCATTAAAGCAAGTAGGAATGCTAAAAATGCAAAAATGAATTTAAACTAGTGTTGTTTTAGCATTCTGGAGAGAACCATCGCCTTGAGCAGGGTGACGGTTCCATAACCTCCACCTTGGAAGGCAACAGTCCTATAACCACCACCCTGCTTAGGTGGAGGTCTTGTCCCGTGATTAAAAACGGGTCACATGCCCTAAAAATGCTTTAAAATGCTAAAAATCGACCATTTTAGCTAAAACAAATCCTACCCATTAGACGCCCCCCTAAGAGACACATTTAAAACTGACATTTTCTAAAATGACCCCTCAAGACAAATATTTTGACATTTAACATTTGGGGTGCAAAAATGTTAAAACAATAAGAACTAACCTGAGATCTCGCAGGTCGATGTTCCACTCGTGGAGGCATGATCGCTATCCTACTACGAATGTTTCGACTATACTCTCATCGAAAAACCGTCACCATGGGTCCCAGAGCTCAAAAACTATCAAATCAACACGTGCAACTGAATAGGAAAATAAGCTTGTTTTATATATGTATATATATATATATTATATATATATATATATATGGTGTTTCGACTCATTTTGAATGCCCCTTTCGCAAGTTTAGAGCACCGACGGAGGTAAGTCTTATCCCCGCGCAAATGGTAAGTCCTCATATCATACTAATTTAGTATTTATTTTCAATTTTTTTATCTATCTGCACTTGAGTCCTCTTTCCATTTTGTAGGCAGCGGGAATGTAGATGGAGACATTCGGCACACGGGCGTGTCAGGTATAATTTATGTGCTTCCCATTTTGGGACCGCCATACTCAGACCCACCATTTTACACCTCTTCATGGCTAAAATGCTTCTCCGAGTGGGCAATATGTTTGTACCCAAATTGAAGGGTACTGTACTGCTAGAATGATGTTACACATGTCCCAATGATGATATAGGTCATTGTACGTACCCAAAATTGAAGGGTACTGTACCCACAAGAACAATGTTACCACATGCCCCCAATGATGATATAGGTCACCTCGGCAAGGTGTTTGAATCCACAAAAGCTTGGAAAGTACATGTTAGCATCCCAAACACTTTGTCCATGTTCCTTGTGATTTGTTTTATCCTCTACCCTTCATTTCTAGTGTTTTGACCTTTAGTGAAGAAACCGCCACCCCTGCTCAGGGTAGCAGTCCTTCACACATTTTCTAGCACATTCTTTCGATCACAACTGGCGTAATTTTCAACTTCACTAGCTTTTCTTCACACCTTAGCTTGTGTTAATGTTTTATGTCCCTTTGGAATAGTATTCTCCATTATTTAATGGTAAAAGAGTTCTGATTGGAGTCACCTTTGGGTGAATGTGAAATCTATAAATAGCTAGCTTGTTTTCAAGCAAAATGGCCCCCTCAAAACTGCGTCTCAACTTATCATTTTCATTTTTAGTCTATCAATTTCTTGTTTAGAGATAATTTGTTCATGTTTGCATCCATGTTAGTTTTTCCTTTGCTTTCAGAAACCATTCAATCTTCTTTGCTTCAGCCTTCTTCATTCTTGTTCATAGTTGTTCATACAAATTAGTTTAGAGCAGAGTAGTGTCAATTATAGATTGCATCCATTAGAGTTTGCAGGTTGTGTTATTCATAGAAGGTGGATTCTAGAATCTCTTGGTACTCATGTGTTGTATTCCTGCAATAAATACCGCTAGGAATTGCATATGCCAAGCTCTATCCCTTGCGTTGTCCCTCTCTTAATCACATTTTATTTGGTCTATATCCAAACTGCCATTGTTTGAATACTATTTATGTGGATGCTAGCATATACATGCTCTTCTGGATTCACGTGAACATGAAGGAACAAGGAGATCATTCTGAGGGGACAAAATCATACACTACTAGACTTTTCCACTATTTCAGCAAATTCCAGGTTTTATCTGTCAAGTTCTAGTTAAAAAAAATATCAAATAGAAGTAGTGAATTATTTCATTTAAGTTAAATTTCACTTTCGGATATTTCCAGGGAAGTTTGGGCATTGATATTTTTCTGAGAAACTATGATTCATTCCTCACTTCAGAGGTAGGATCGACAGTAGTTCAATTAAGTTAATCAGCTATCTAGTTATTTAGGATAAACTCAAAACTACACAGGTAAGTAGCTACACCGGGCCACCTTGTTTGTTTTAAATTTTGTTATTAGATTAGTTTGTCATTTTATGAATATATTAGATTATTTTTTCTTAAGATTCCATTTAAAATTATATTAAAAAAAATACAAAATAGAGGAATATATATATGTTTTAGATATATCTTGCATAATTAGTTTATCTTGTATGACAATCAACGGAAACTAGGGAGCCCAGGGAAGTCATTTTTGAGCCAATCGTGCCACAACCCAATATGTTGCATAAATAACTGATATAGACAAAAATCTCCAAATTTAGGTCTTCCGAACAACAACAATCCTATAAGAAATTAGCTCACAATTAAGGGGATTTAAAACATAGAAGACGGACAGAGCACACATGTTCAGTCAAATCGAGCCAAAATATAGACTCCCTTGATAGGTATCTGTATGACTGTAGAAGATCTGAAAAGAGAGGAAACATTTTGCGTTGTGATCCACTCGTCCCCCAGCAGACGAAGAGACCTCCTCATTGAATTTTTGTTTTTTTTATTTTAAGGGGGGGGGGGGGGGACACTGAGCTTAGTATCCAAGTTGCCAGCACACCTATAGATACTCGAGAAAATCGTGCAAACTATAATTCTAAACGTATGAGGCCAAAAAGGCATATGATTACTGGATACTTCAGAATTGGATTTATCTTACATTTTGACCATAGGAGGTTCCAAACAACCCTGAAACTTATGGTTGTGATCCAAAGGTCCCCACAACCCAATGGGCTAAAAATCAGTCCAACGTTTGACGATTAGTTGACAAACATTGTGTTAGATCCTATCCACTCCCACCAGATATTATCAAAACTATCATTATTAAATGTAACAGTTAATCAAGCTCAATATTTCTGACTAGACCATAAAATCATCCATAAAATACCAAATGATCCACTACACATTTCTCCATCCATTTTCATTACCTTTTTCGGTAGAACATATACGAAGCACCCAGGTTATCTTCCACGTATCCCACAACCACTAGATCAGATCATGGCAGAGCTTGATTTTGATTGGGATCCTTCGAGTAGCTATCCTTTCCAAATGATCTATCACACCAATTAAGGTTAGGAGGGCCTTTTTTGCCTTAGATTATAGATCCCCTTATTGCGTGTTGAAGACATAATATTACCTAACTAGCTTATCTGTACCCCACGTGTATTCCATCCCCACCAGTTGTTATCGGCACGACCCTCTTGAGGTCATGTGCGAGGAAAGAGTTACTTATAGATTCCCATGCTCGCATGTCACTTTTCCATCATACAAAATTGGTGAAACCAACATGACAAAAATTGTTTCACTCTTACCTACCCATTAGCCTTCACATCAGCTTCACCCCCAAGATTGGTGAACCTAATATTGATGGAAAAATTTTGTTCACTTTCACACTCTTCTTTCAGTTTTATCCATCTTCACTTCTTCCATTATTCTACGGGGTATTCATATACCCCCGAATATTTCAGGATTCGATGTGTATGGTAGACCTCTCCTAGGTCTTGAAGCATTACTACAATCAACTGAATAGACAACCATCACCCTCAACTCTCAGCATGGGGTGACAACTATTTCAACTAACCGGTTTTCAACAAAAACTCCACCTCAAAGGACTAGATATAGTTCTTCTTTCCAAATAGAGGAGTTGGATCAGCTCACTCAAATGCAACAACTAGAGCCTTCAAGCTCAAACAACATGACGCTCACTGGAGAATCTGGTTCATCTCCTCAGGTATTACTTAGACCGTAAATTAGTAGATAATCAAATCCATATCTATTTTTAGATGATGAATACTTAGCCACATTATGCTAGCAGTGAACAATGCTCTCAAATTATGTACTCACCTATAGGAGGTTTGTAAATACAACCTGAGGTCTCTTCCAATAAAACACCCCCATTCCTCCACCTATAGAAAATGCCCTCGGTGATACTTGGCAGGGCATGATCAGTTCATAGAAGGGTACCATATGCCTATACAACCTCAAGGTATATAACAAACACCACTAAGGAAAAATACCGTATCTTCACCAAATGAGGTCATCTCAGCCTTAGTCGAAAAGGTTAGAGGGTTGGAACTTTCTCAGGTAAATAAAAATTCACAATTCTGTAGGCAGGAAATCCAATCCTCCACATTAATCCTAGCCAAGTAGACCTCCTCAGAGGAACAGGCACATTGGGAATGCCTCCTCAGTATTCACAATAAATGCCAACTAGAACCGTATTTTCTAATGTTGTTCTAGTGGAAAATATGATACCTCCCGGCTTAGTACAGCACAACCCATTCCTGAGCAATGCTCCTATATACTTAAACATGTATTCCAAGTCACCCCAGGGAGATATGTTCTCTTTCTCCCGGAATTTTCGCTCAACCACAGGGATTTCCTTACACCCCTATAAATACACATGCTACGCCACATCAACAACCCATTCCACCTCCACCCACTCAACAAGCACCATCAATGGTCAAAACCTATGCGATAGGAACTTATTCAAAATATTTGAAAGAACCTTTGGAATTCACTATAAAAAAACATCATGCTTCCACACCTTCTCCCCGATCTAACCCAAGTACAAGGAGAGGGAGACCAAAATGCCACATATTAAGGCCTATGCCACATCCATTCGAGAACTGCTCCATTGGGATGGAGTTGTTGCTAAAATATTCCCAAAACTTTAGAGGGTATCGTCCTCAAGTAGTATTACAAATACCTGAAGCCTCAATACATTCATTTAAACAACTCATTTAAAATTTCATCAAGGCTTTTGACATGAACAAATTTTCGGAGAATAGGAATCAAGGAATTATTGCATATTTAAACAAGAGCACAATGAATTTGTTGCTCATTTCATTCAAAGATGGTGTATAGACCTCTATTTCTTCAGCAAGCACTCCAAACATGGATAAGATGGAACTATGTGACTTATTCCTTCATTCTCTTAGTAGAGAGATAAAGGAAGAAGTCCAGAAGTTCCCACTAATAACTTATGATGAAGTTCTTGAGATTGCTCTCCGAATAGATCAAGCTTGTGATAGATAGTGGTCGCAAGACATAATGGAACAAATGGGAGGTTAATCATCCCCAACCAAAACAATATGGATTATCCTACTACCACAAATGCCAATCAAAGGCCTAAATCCTTAACAAAAACCATAGGGTGACAACAGATGGAGTGACTGACCAAGCTAAGAAAAGAAATGTTGTACATTGTTCCACCATCGTGTTAACAATCAACGAAACAACAACTTTTCTCCAACAATCAACACGGTGGATCTTAATCGTCCACAACAACAACAACAACAATGACAACAAATCCAAACACTGGGTCCAAGTCAAAACTTGACTGGATATCAAAACCAAAGGCAAAAAATGCAAAACTTTAATCCTAATAGTCAACAGTTCAATTAGAATTTTGGACCACAACACGTGCCAAACCAACAACCTAGGAGTATAATTCCAACTCGTATTATGGTTTCCAAAAAATTCGAGGCCATGACACTAGGACTTGTCACGATTACAATAAGTTCATGCAACATTTTTTAGAAGAAGAAATACAACTCTTCATAGATATGTTCTTAAAAGATTTTGTGATACCTATGCCAAATACCTTCACAGGGGCATTCTCCCCTCAAAACGCACCTCTTAAGATCTTCAATGATCCACTTCCAAATCACAATAAAAATAATAAATTAAATCCAAACGGGATGAAAAAAAGGTGTAATGACTGGAAATAATGAATCACGAAGCCTCAACATCACTAAATCCACATGTTGCCACCACAATTAGGAAATCAGCCGTGAGCCAGATAGTTGGTCTAGTGGAGTTAGATATTGAGCTGCACGTAGAAGCCATAATAAGAACACGAGAATATTCTTCTCAACCAAATCCAATCTATCCACTAGAACCAAATAACATTCAAGAAACATTGGTAAAACCCCTGGGTGCTTATGATTTAATTAATGACTTAACAAAAACCTTCTCTCACATCTCCTTTTTGGATTTTTTGAAAAACCCTCCTACCCATAGGGCTGCTCTTTTAGAATCACTGGTCTAGGTAATTTAATTAACATCACTCCACCTCCTGAAACAAAAGTAAATCATATAGACTTCGATATCCACCCTCCAGGGCAACTAGATATTGATACCCGAGTTTATATTGACATAAACAAAATGCCAACAGATGCTGAAATTACGCGTAGAGGTGATCCATCCTTCCATTTACAGGTGTGGGTTTACAATAATTAAGTTAAACACACAATAATGGGTGATGGGGTGGTATTTAACATTGTCCCCTTCTCTTCCCTTCAAAAGCTAGGATATGGAGAAAAAAACTGTTCCACAACAAGAAATACGCTAAGAGGTTATGATAGCCTTAAAGCTACTTCAATTGGGACTATAATATTACCAGTCACCTTAGGCCCCAAGACAATCCTCACTGAGTTTTATATCATAGATCAGAAAACCAACTATAATATGATCCTCGATAGACCGTGGATAC
The DNA here is from genome assembly GCA_019776745.2 of Taxus chinensis. Lineage (NCBI taxonomy): Eukaryota > Viridiplantae > Streptophyta > Pinopsida > Cupressales > Taxaceae > Taxus > Taxus chinensis. Next base: position 879,143,961 of record CM034150.1, on the reverse strand, counting down.
ATCACATGAAAGAAATCCCTTCTACATTATTCCAAGAAATAAGATTCTTACACCGAGGAAAGATATTCATAGCAAAAGGTGACCCAAAACCATTCAACATACACCTATCAGACCTGAAGAAAATACCAGGTGTTCACTCTGAGTTTGAACTCCCAACAAACCAACTTAACAAACCAATTGATTCGAAACCAGAAGAAAATTAATACCTAAAACAGAACTAGAATTACGAACCTAGTCAAGAGCATCACAGCCCTCAAGGATGAAGCTAACATTGTGGAAACAGTGTCATTAGGAACTACTGCAAAATTGTCGAATTACTAGAACAAGATCTACCAATTTTCCTACCATTTGACTCCATAGGTATGAGATGCACCCTAGGAGTTGGTTCTCTTCTAGTAGAGGAACTTTGCATGGTAGAAGTAACCGAAATAGAAGAAACATACGCAAATAATGTCCCAGCATCCATTTTTCCTAGTAAATATTGGACTCTCCATTTTGATGGAGCTAGGTGTCACTAATGGAGTCGGGGCAAGGCATAATCTTTACTTCTCCTGAGGGAAAGATCCTACCTTTTGCTTTAAGTTGAACTTTGAATGTACAAACAACGCATTGAGTATGAAGCCCTCCTCCTTGGCCTTATCATAGGCCAAAAGGATTAGTGTTAATAACATCAGAGTGTTAGGAGATTCACAGTTACTTGCAAACCAGGTCTCTAAAGTATATGAAACTAGAGTTGAGCACTTACAGCTCTATAAAATAGCGGTATTAGATCTAAGTAAAAGATTTGACTTCATATCCATTAAGGTAACCCCACGATAATAGAACCTCCTCGCAGATTTAATAGCAACCTCAGATTCACGTTTTACCCCAAGTAATGAGTTGGAAGATACAAGTTTCAAAGTATCACTTCATGTTGAACCATTGGAGAATAAAATGTCAACAAACTCTCTACTAACACATACAGCTGAGAATGAATCTCCTATCTTACATCATGTTGATAGTGATAAAGTGACTCTCGAATATCTAAACACCTATGTGGAGCTACACTTTTCTCATAGTATAGTTGATCTTTCCTTAATACCACATTCCTCTTCCTATTTTGGAAATCCCACGATAGAGTCTCCTCCACAGAAAGATCTCGATATCTATGAGATAGAAAATGGAGAAAGTCTGGAATTACCTCCAGCCCCACCTGAGTTTGAAGAAGGTAACACTCCTTTGATAGAAGAAACCATTGATATAAACATTAGAATGAAGGAAGAACCAAGAATTTTGAAGTTGGGATCCTCGTTAACTCTGGAAGAAATAGAAATACACACCCAAATCCTCAAAGAACATCCAAAGGCTTTTGCATTTAACTATAAAGAAATGACAGGTATCACACCATAGGTTGCGGTACATAATCTTGTCACTAAAAAAGATACAAAGCCAATTAAATAGCAGTCAAGACCAATGAAGCCGAAAGTGGCTCTCATGGTAAAAGAGGAAGTAATAAAACTTCTCTAAGTAGGATTCATCAAACTATTTGATTATTCACAATGGGTGTCTAATATCATCCCCGTTCTAAAAAATAATGGGAAGATAGGAATCTACATAGATTTTCAAGATATTAACAAAGCTTCTCCCAAGGATGATTTCCCATTCCCATCCATTGACGTCATCATTGATGCAACAACTAGATTTAAGATTTTTTCTCTCATGGATGGTTTCTTGGGATATAATCAAATCAAATTATCTAAACAAGATCAAGCCAAAACAACATTTATAACTCCCTGCGGAACTTATTGTTATGTTGTCATGTCGTTTGGTCTTAAGAATGCCGATGCTACGTATCAGCGGGCAATGACTTATATATTCCATGATCTTATCCATAAAATTGTAGAATCATATGTGGATGACTTGTTTTCCAAGGCCAAGAAATGTTGTGATCATCTAGAGGTGCTCTGTATCATCCTCTAATGACTAATTGAGTATGGTGTCACATTAAACCCAGAAAAGTGCATTTTCGGTGTAACAGAAGGCAAACTTCTAGGATACATTATATATTCATGAGGGATTGATGTTGATCTAGCCAAAGTACAGGTTGTTCTCGAAATGATCCCACCTTTGAACGAGTCTGGAATTAGGTCATTTCTTGGGAAACTCAGTGTAATCCGAAGGTTTATCCCAGATTTAAGCTTTTCCATTCATCCAATCAATAATCTAATCAAGAAAGATTATAGCGTCGATTGGACTAAAGATTGCAACAAGGCCTTAAAGAAGTTAAGTGCTTCTTATTGTCACCAAGCTATGTTAATGCCTCCCAAACTAGACCACCCTTTGATTATTACTCTCGAGTTACTCATGTCTTGTTGGTCGACAGGTTGGCTCAAGAAGACAATTGATAAAATGATAAGCATTATCATTTCATTAGCCCAAATTGCTCGATTATGAAACGGGTTACACATAGGCAGAGAGAGAATCCTGGCCATAATTTTAAAAAAAAAGTTGTAAGAGATTATAGTTAAAACCAGGACACAAGGGTGATTGTAATAACCATTACGAACATTTCTCACCCAAGGACTTTATCATCTAAAATCTGTCATTTCATAACCTAATGGGAGAATTCGGAGTTACCATTCGTAAAACAAAAACTATTAAAAGAACAAATCATGCAGATGGTTAGCTGACAATCCACTAGATGGGTGTGAGCTAGTAGATCTACGAATTTTCTAATATGAATGTGTATACTTTGTGTGAAACCAGACTCCATTTCTCATGTCCCTGGTAACTGAATCATAATTTTAATGGACCATAACATACCCGAAAGGAAAAGTGCCACATTCAATAACAAAGAAGTGGTTACACATTATTGCTGCTAATTGCTTGTTTTTAGACCAAGTGCTCTAGGCAGAGACTTTGACGACTTGCTTTTAAAGTGCGACACAGAAGAATCAATGAATACTATTCATGGAATCCCATATTGGATAGTGGGGGGCCCTTAAGTGTCACGCACCAATCGCCAAATTACATCGAATAGGATATTTTTGGCCCACTCAGAATGAGTAGTCTGGGAATTCATACGTAAGTGCACCACAAAGTCAAGAATTCTCTCACGAGATCACATACAACACAATCCCTGCAAACCAATAGCAACTCCATGGCCCCTTATCCATGTGAAGGCCTGGACTCTTGATAGGGGAATTTCTCCCTCATCAACTGATGGCCAAATTTTACAATCACAGCAACCTTATATTTCCCCCCAAATGGGTAGAGGCACAGGCCTCCACCCCACCCCGTACCAGGTTGGTGATCACCAAATTCATTGAACCAAATTATATAGGTATGGTTGTCCAAAAGTCATTATCTCCGAAATGGCATTGTCCTAAAATGATGAGATTGAGAGCTATGTAGAAGTTAAAAATAACCATCACCATGGCCTATCTTTACTACCATCACGCCAATGGATAGGCTGAAGCGACAAACAAAACGTTGAGCTATTCTCCTAAAATGTTAAAGAAACAAACAGATGCCATGTAACACTTATGTACGCATTGTGGGCCGCTGAACCTCAATTAAGAACCACTACAGGAGCAACGCCTTTCTCACTGGTATTTTAGGGTAGAATCAGTCTCGCGCTTTGAGGTTGAAATACCCAGATCTCTGCATCTCACACAAGGGATTCTGGAGAGGAAGCTTATAGAGAGGACGTCCTCCCATTAGAAAGCCTAAACCGGGACCAGGTTAAACACTGAACAATGACATAGAGTCTATGCTGACCGGATGTGCGGCAGGATAACAAAAAAGGTCATGAGGCAAATAAATGAAGGAGATCTAGTTCTAAGACTGACAGCAAGATCGATAGAAAATCGGTGATGTGAAGAAGAATTTCAGAATTACCCAATGGTTGGGGCCCATATCGATCATGAAGGATACGGAATGGTGGGTATCTCTTGTGAACCACTAGAGGGTGAGGAATTTTGGTTTGTGTGATGAAAACGATCAACCTTGCACTTAAATGATTTCAATGGAAGCGTCAAACAACTTTGTATAAATTATTATCGACATTAACATATTCATTTACTCTAGGTTCATTTTGTTCACTCACTTGGTAAAACTGGGTTGTCAAGGGAATTATTCTTTAAGCAATTCATTACAACTTCGGATGGTATTTGTTTATAGGAGCAATTCAATCATACTCTCATTGTCCATAAACGTCGTCAATGACTTCATAAATCATTCATCAATAAATCTAGATATGACAAGTAATTTTAATGGTTAGCCATACCAGGTCTGCCTGCTGGTTTCACTTTTGGTTTCTCCTAGGATAGGTGTCTTGCCTATGGTTGTTCTTCAGAATCTCATTTTTGGTTTTTTGGGTTAACATTAGCCCGTATATATATATATCTCTTTGGAATAAGAACATACTAAATTCTAGAAATTCTTTGCAAACTTAAAGTCAAGATCACAAAGCTCAATGTGTCATCATACACAAACATCATGAAATAAAACAGAAAACATTTGTGAATTTGTTCTCCTTGCATACATTTCTGAAAAGCATATTACAAACAAATTTTATCAAATCTACTTTTTTTAGACTGTGAAAAATTATAACCTAAACAGAACTATAAATTACGAACTAGTCCAAAGCATCCATCCCTCAAGATGAAGCACACTTGTGGAACCCCACCCCCACAGGTCATTAGAACTACTGCAAAAATGTCGAATTACGAGAACAAGATCTAACCAATTTTCCCCTCCATTTGACTTCCTAGTTTTAGATAGCACCCTAGGAGTTGGTTCTCTTCGGTAGAGGAACTTTGCCCCTGGGGTTTTTAAAAGAAGTAACCGAATAGAGAAACAGACGGCAAATATGTCCCCCATCCATTTTTCCTTTAACTATTGGCTCTCCCTTTTGATGATGCTCGGTGTCACGATGGGAGTCGGGGCAGGTCATATCGTTCTTCTCCTGAGGGAAAGATCGCCGTTTGCTTTGTAAGTGAACTTTGAATGTACAAACAACTTCATTGATTTGAAAGCCCCTCTCCTTGGCTCGTCATAGCCAAAGGATCGTTGTTCATAACATCAGAGTGTTTAAGGAGATCACAGTTTACTTGCAAACCAGGTCTCTAATATATGAAACGAATTGCGCACTTACAGCTCTATAAAAGAGCGGTATTAGATCTAAGTAAAAAGATTTGACTTCATCTCCTTAAGGTAACCCACGCTAATAGAACCTTCCTCCTCGCAGATTTAATACAACCCTCAGATCACGTGTTAACCCAAGTAATGAGTTGGAGATACAAGTTTTCAAAGTATCACTTCATGTTGAACCATTGGAGAATAAAATGTCAACAAACTCTCTACTAACACATACAGCTGAGAATGAATCTCCTATCTTACATCATGTTGATAGTGATAAAGTGACTCTCGAATATCTAAACACCTATGTGGAGCTACACTTTTCTCATAGTATAGTTGATCTTTCCTTAATACCACATTCCTCTTCCTATTTTGGAAATCCCACGATAGAGTCTCCTCCACAGAAAGATCTCGATATCTATGAGATAGAAAATGGAGAAAGTCTGGAATTACCCTCCAGCCCCACCTGAGTTTGAAGAAGGTAACACTCCTTTGATAGAAGAAACCATTGATATAAACATTAGAATGAAGGAAGAACCAAGAATTTTGAAGTTGGGATCCTCGTTAACTCTGGAAGAAATAGAAATACACACCCAAATCCTCAAAGAACATCCAAAGGCTTTTGCATTTAACTATAAAGAAATGACAGGTATCACACCATAGGTTGCGGTACATAATCTTGTCACTAAAAAAGATACAAAGCCAATTAAATAGCAGTCAAGACCAATGAAGCCGAAAGTGGCTCTCATGGTAAAAGAGGAAGTAATAAAACTTCTCTAAGTAGGATTCATCAAACTATTTGATTATTCACAATGGGTGTCTAATATCATCCCCGTTCTAAAAAATAATGGGAAGATAGGAATCTACATAGATTTTCAAGATATTAACAAAGCTTCTCCCAAGGATGATTTCCCATTCCCATACATTGACGTCATCATTGATGCAACAACTAGATTTAAGATTTTTTCTCTCATGGATGGTTTCTTGGGATATAATCAAATCAAATTATCTAAACAAGATCAAGCCAAAACAACATTTATAACTCCCTGCGGAACTTATTGTTATGTTGTCATGTCGTTTGGTCTTAAGAATGCCGATGCTACGTATCAGCGGGCAATGACTTATATATTCCATGATCTTATCCATAAAAATTGTAGAATCATATGTGGATGACTTGTTTTCCAAGGCCAAGAAATGTTGTGATCATCTAGAGGTGCTCTGTATCATCCTCTAATGACTAATTGAGTATGGTGTCACATTAAACCCAGAAAAGTGCATTTTCGGTGTAACAGAAGGCAAACTTCTAGGATACATTATATATTCATGAGGGATTGATGTTGATCTAGCCAAAGTACAGGTTGTTCTCGAAATGATCCCACCTTTGAACGAGTCTGGAATTAGGTCATTTCTTGGGAAACTCAGTGCAATCCGAAGGTTTATCCCAGATTTAAGCTTTTCCATTCATCCAATCAATAATCTAATCAAGAAAGATTATAGCGTCGATTGGACTAAAGATTGCAACAAGGCCTTTAAAGAAGTTAAGTGCTTCTTATTGTCACCAGCTATGTTAATGCCTCCCAAACTAGACCACCCTTTGATTATATACTCTCGAGTTACTCATGTCTTGTTGGCCTGCATGTTGGCTCAAGAAGACAATGATAAATGATAACGCATTATCTATTTCATTAACCCAACATTGCTCGATTATGAAACATGTTACACATAGGCAGAGAGAGAATGCCTTGCCATAATTTTTACAAAAAAAAAGTTTAAGAGATTATATGTTAAACCAGGACACAAGGGTGATTGTAATACAACCATTTACGAACATTTCTCACACAAGGATCTTTATCTAAAAAATCTTGTCATTTCATAACCCTAATGGGAGAATTTGAGTTACCATTCGTAAAACAAAAATCTATTAAAGGACAAATCATTGCAGACTGGTTAGCTGACAATCCACTAGATGGAGGTGAGCTAGTAGATCTAGAATTTCCTGATGAATGTGTATACTTTGTTGAAACCAGACCTCCCATTTCTACATGTCCCTGGTATACTGATATCATCAATTTTATCATGGACCATACATACCCAAAAAGTGCCACATCATAACAAAGAAGGTGGTTACACATTATTGCTGCTAAATATGTTGTTTTAGACCAAGTGCTCTATGGCAGAGCCTTTGACGACATGCTTTTAAGATGTGTCGACACAGAAGAATCCAAGAAGATTATTCATGAATCCCATATTGGGATATGTGGGGGCCACTTCAGTGGTCACGCCACCACTCGCAAAATACATCGAATAGGCTATTTTTGGCCCACTCTCAAGCATGATGTAGTGGAATTCATACGTAAGTGCCACAAATGTCAAGAATTCTCTCACGAGATTCACATACCAACACAATCCCCTGCAACCAATAGCAACTCCATGGCCCTTCTCCATGTGAGGCCTGGACTTGATAGGGAAATTCTCTCCCTCATCAACCGATGGCCATAATTTTACAATCACAGCCACCTTATATTTCACCAAATGGGTAGAGAACATGCCTCTCACCACCGTACCAGGTTTGGTGATCACCAAATTCATTTTGAACCAAATTATCTATAGGTATTGGTGTCCCACAAGTCATTATCTCCGATAATGGCATGTCCTTTAAAAATGATGAGATTCGTGAGCTATGTAGCAAGTTAAAAATAAACCATCACATGGCCTCTCTTTACTACCATCAAGCCAATGGATAGGCTGAAGCGACAAACAAAACGTTGAAAGCTATTCTCCTAAAAATGGTAAAAGAAAACAAACAAGATTTGCCATGTAAACTTATGTCCGGCCTTGTGGGCCCGCTGAACCTCAATAAGAACACCTACAGGAGCAACTCCTTTCTCACTGGTATTTAGGGTAGAATCAGTTCTCTCGCTTGAGGTTGAAATACCCAGTCTCTGCATCTCACTACAAGGGATTCCCGGATGAGGAAGCTTATAGAGAGGCACGTCCTCTCCCAATTAGAAAGCCTAAACGAGGCCAGGTTAAACACTAAACAATGACATAGAGTCTATGCTGACCGGATGTGCCGGGCAGTATAACAAAAAGGTCTATGAGTGAGAAATATATGAAGGAGATCTAGTTCTAAGACTAGACAGCCAGATCGATAAGAAAATCGGTGAAGGAAGAAATTTCCGACCCAACTGGTTGGGCCCATATCGATTCATGAAGGACTACAGAAATGGTGGGTATCTCTTGTGCACACTAGAGGGTGAGGAATTTGGTGAAACTATCAATTCCTTGCACCTTAAATGATTTTACACATGAAGCGGTCAACACTATTTGTATAATTATATCGACATTACATATTCATTTACTTAGGTTCATTTTGTTCACTCACTTTGTAAAACTGGGTGATCAAGGGAATTATTCTTAAGCAATTCATTACAAACTTCGGATGGTATTGATAGGAGCATTCAAATCATACTTCTTCATTTTTCATAACGTCGTCAAATGATTCAAAATCATTTCATCAATTAAAGCTAGATATGACAAAGTTTTAATGGTAGCCATACCAAGGTCTGCATGCTTGTTCTCACTTTTGGTTTCTTCCTAGGATAGGTGTCTTGCCTATGGTCTGTTCTAGAATCTTCATGGTGTCACATCTATCCCGTATATATATATATATATATATATATATCTCTTTGGAAATAAGAACATACTAAAGTTCTAGAAAATTTCTTATGAAAACTAAAGTTCAAGATCACAAAGCTCATCTGTGTCATCGTACATCAACATCATGAAATAAAACAGAAAACATTTGTGATATTTGTTCTCCATTGCATACATTCTGAAAAGCATATAAAAACAAAATTTTATAAACATCTAATATACATGTGAAAATGAATCACAAAAACTCTAGGTATAAAGAGATCTAGATCCAAAAAGAGATGAATATATATATATATATATATATATATATATATAATCAGGTTTCATGTACAATTCCATCATGCACTAGGCATGGTCAAAACTCTCAATGAACCCAAAAAATACAAAATGATCGTATAAAAAATCTAGCAAGAGTCATTACAAAAAGAGCCAAGTGGCCTCTCAACCCCTATGAGATCCCCTAGAAGGCACATGACCACGTCTAGGACTCTGACTATGCCGGTTCTCTGAGTGTACTGAGGGCTCATGGTCCCAATCAATAGTTGTAGCCTCACTATGAGAGTGGCTCCTCATCAAGTGCTCTACAGTCCTTTACTCAGATAACTCAGTACAGAGGGAAGTCACCATCTTGGCCACATGCCAAACAGGGGCAAAGACATCGCTATGCCTACCAGCTGCTGAAGGCTCCCCTGCATCCACAGATAGCTCGGCACAAGTCTTCTCCATAGGGAGCATCAGGGTATCAGTACATACCTAGTGAATCAAATCTAACCACTCATCAATAGTCGCTGCAAGAAAAGGAGAAAACAAGTTAGAAAATAATCAAAAGATGAAACCAAGGATGAACAAAAGGAGAGATAGTAACTAAGGCAATCCTAGCTAAAAAAATATTAAAAGAAGAGTGACAACTCACTTAGATCTCCAAGCCTCCAAGAGGGATCACTAGGATCAGCACCTGCCACAGATGTTGCCACTGATTGATGTCCTCCTCCTATGTATGGAGAAACATAGCATCCTACCACGGATTCCTCCTCTCCACCTAGGTCCTAAGAAGGAAACTCCTCTGAGACTAGAGTCACCCTCTCCGTGCTCTACTTTTCCCTCTCGGCCTGTAAAATCTCTTGAGTGTCATGCCACTCAGGATCGCTATCCTATCCCCCACCCGACTCGCTGACCTCCATGTCATCAGTATCCTCTTCTGTCTCACCCCCTGTGGACTCCTCAGACTCAGAGTCTATATCAATAGGGTCATCACTACTATGGGCAGGACCAGTGGCAATCCAAAGTAGGGGTGCCTAAGGAGCACCAACTCTCGCTTGGGCACATACCACCCTCTAGGCTGAAATAGGGATGCCAGGGAGTAACAACAGTCTAACCCCGGCCTCGGGATCCGACACCTCTATGCCTCTCCCATAAGGGATGATACACTCATAGACCCATCTTATAACCAAGTTCGGGTGGCTCGAAGACTGTCCCTATAAGCGAACCACCTTGTACGAGTCGTGATAGGTGGTCCCAAGTATATCAGCTCCCCAGGCATAAACTCGACCATGTGCCTCAATTTGTGTAATGATGGGGGCTTAGCAGTAAAGCAATGTATCCCCTCCGTTGTCTCCGATCAATCTCAAAGCAAGGATGCCCATAATATCCTAATGGATCAAAGGGGATGGGCAAGCTAGGAATAGAACGGACCTTCACCCCCCTTCTTTGAACCAGTGGAGACAATTACGTCTCCCATATAAGTGGCCCACTGAGTCACCTGAGCTCTGGATATTGCTGTATCAAATGAAATTCTCCTCCCAATAATCAGGATTCCCAAAATGTAGTAGACATCCTCTAAGGTGATAGTCCACTCACCCCTGACACATGGAAATCGGAAAATGTTTTGATCTGCATCTCATTAAGAAAATAAGTCACATAGTATGTGACTAGCAGGTGTAACATGGGTGACCCATCTGATCCTCAATATGCCTACCCTCTGGAGGGTATCCTGGTCATCCCGAGAGAGTGCATCTAGCACTACTAGAAGCCAATCACTCTCTCTCTCTCTCTCTCAGCTCCATTTGATGTACTCTTCCTTCTTCTGCAAAACACACAAAAAGGAGAAAGTTATTATCAAGATTACATTAGAAAAATCATTAAATCAAGTAAGAATGAAAGACATGCAAAAATAAACTCAAATTAATGTTGTTTTAACATTCTAAAGAGAATCACCGCCCTAAGAAGGGTGGTGGTTCCGTAACCACCGCCTTAAAGGGTAGTGGTCCTATAACCACCACCCTGCTCAGGGCAGTGGTCCTGTCTCGTGTTTAAAAATGGGTCACGTGCCCTAAAATGCTCGAAAATGCAAAAAAAAACAACCATTTCAATTAAAACAAAAGTCTACACATTAGGTTGCCCCCCCCTAATAGATACATTTAAAACTGACATTTCTAAAAATAACCCCCCCAAGAAAAAGTTTTCATCATTTTTACATATTGGGTGCAAAAATGTTAAATCAAGAATAACTAACCTAAGATCTCATGAGTCAAGGATCTACTCGCGAAGGCATGATCGCTATCTCGATACAAACATTTTGACTATACTCTCTTTGAAAACCGTCACCGTGGGTCCCAGAGCTCAAAAAACTATCAAATCAACACGTGTAAATGAATAGGAAAATGGTCCCATTTTATATATATAGTGTTTTGAAACATTCTGGAGTGCCCCTTTCGCAGGTTTAGAGTGCCAAAATAGGTAAGTTCTCATCCCCTGCGCTAATGGTAAGTCCTTATTTCATACTTATTTAGTTTTAAATTTTCAATTTATTTTATCTATCTGTACTGGAGTCTTCTTTCCATTTTTCAGGTAGTAGGAACTTGGATGGTGACATTTTGACACAAAGGTATGTCAGGCATAATTTCTAGCTTCCTGTTTTGGGAATACCATACTCAGACCCACCATTTTATGCCTCTTCATGGCTGAAATGCTTCTCCGAGGGGGCAATATGTACGTACCCAAAATTGAAGGGTACTGTACCACCAGAACAATTTTACACATGCCCCAATGATGATACAGGTCACCTTACAAGGTGTTCGAATCTAGAAAAGCTTGCAAAGTACATGTTAGCATCAAAAATGCTTTTTCCATGTTCCTCGTGTTTTGTTTTATTCCTCTGCCCTTCATTTCTTAGTGTTTTGACCTTTAGTGATGAAACCACTTCCCTAGCAGGGCAATGATCCTGTAACTGCCACCCTGATCAGGGTGGCGGTCCTGTATCTGCTACCCTACTCATGGTGGTAGTCCTTCATTGCATTTTCTAGGACGTTCTTTCAATCACAACTAGCATAATTTTCAACTTTCACCAGCTTTTCTCCACCACCTTAGCTTGTATTAATATTTTATGTCCCTTGGAATGGTGTTTCTCCATTGTTTAATGGTAAAAGAGTTCTGATTGGAGTCACCTTTAGGTGAATGTGAAATCTATAAATAGCCGGCTTGTTTTCAAGCAAATGGCCCCCCAAAACTGCATCTCAACTTCTCATTTTCATTGTTTAGCCTAACAATTTCTTGTTTAGAGCTCTTTTTTTTTCATGTTTGCATCCATGCTAGTTTTTTTTTGCTTTTAGAAGCCATTCAATCTTCTTGCTTCAGTCTTGTTCATAGTTGTTCATACAAAATTATTTTAGAGTAGAGTAGTGTTAGTTATAGAATGCATCCATTAGAGTTGCAAGTTGTGTTCTTCACAGAAAGTGGATTTTTGAATCTCTCGGCACTCTTGTGTTGTATTCCTGCGATAAATCCTGTTAGGAATTACATATGCCAAGCTCTGTCCCTTGCACTGTCTGTCTCCTACTCACATTTTATTCGGTCTATATCCAAACTTCCATTGTTCAAATACCTATTTTTGTTGATGCTAGCATATACACGCTCTTCTAGATTCACGTGAACACAAAGGAATGAGGAGATCATTCTAAGGGGACAAAGTCATACACTACTAGATTCGCCAATGTTCTATAAATTCTAGGTTGTATCTGTCAAAAGTTCTAGTTAAAATATATCAAATAGAGTAGTGAAATATTTCATTTCAATTAAATTCATTTTTGATATTGCCAGGGAAGCTGTGGGGATTGATAGTTTCTGAGAAGCTATGATTCATTCCTCACTTCTGAGGTAGGATCGAGAATCTTGCAATTAAGTTAATCAGCTATCTAGTTATTTAGGATAAACTCACAACTGCACAGGCAAGTAACTACCCCTGGCTACCTTGTTTGTTTTAAATTTTGTTATTAGATTAGTTGTCATTTTTATGAATATATTAGATTAGTTGTTCTTTCGATTCCATTTAAAATTCTATTGAAAAAAATACAAAAACAGAGGAATATATATATGTTGTAGATATATCTTGGCATAATTAGTTTATCTTGTATGAAAATCACGAGACCTAGGGAGCCTAGAGAATAAATTTTCAAGCCAATCGTGCCATAACCAAATCTTTTTGCAGCAAGTAAACTGATATAGACAAAAATCTCATTATTCAGGTCTTCTAAACAACAACAGACCTACAAGAAATTAGCTCACAGTTAAGGGGATTAAACATAGAAGACGACAGAGTGCACACGTTCTGTTCAAGTCAGCCAAATTATAGACTACCTTGATAGGTATCTATATGACTGTAGAAGGACCTGAAAGAGAGAAAACATTCGGTTGTGATCCACTAGTCCCACAGCCAGACGTAGGAGACCTCCTCTTTGATATAGACAGTAGATTACGTATCCAAGTTGCCAGAACACCTATTAGATACTTTGAGACATTTGTGCAACTTCTAGTTCTAAACGTAGAGGCTGAAAAGGCATATGATTACTAGATACTCGGAATTAGGGATTGATTCTTCACATGACCATAGGAGGTCCACAACAACCACAAACTTATGGTTATGATCCAAAGGTTTCACAACCCAACGGGCCTACAAATCAGTCCAACATTGACGTTGGTTTGTGAACATTAGTGTTTAGATCCTCTCCACTCCCACCAGACATTATCACACAACTATCATTATTAAACGTAATAGCTAATCAAGCTAAATATTTCTGGACTAGACCAGAGAATCGTTCATAAAACACCAAAATATCCACTACACATTTAGCCATCCATTTTCATGACCTTGTCTGGAGACATATACAAAGCACCCACAGGTTATCTTCCATGTATCCCACAACCCATAGATCAGATCATGGCAAAGATTGATATTGATTGGAGCCTTCGAGTAGCTATCCTCGTTGAATGATCTATCACATTGGTTCAGGTTAGGAGGGCCTTCTTTGCCTTAGATTCACAGATCCCCTTATTGCGTGTTCAAGACATAAGATTACCTAACTAGCTTATATATAACCCCGCGTGTATTCCATGCCCACCGGCTATCTCGGAACAACCTCAGGAGGTCAGATGCGAGGAAGAGTTAATTGTAGACTCCCAGGCTTACATGTCACTTTTCCATCATATAGTTACCTCGCAAGGTGTTCGGATCCAGAGAAGCTCGCGAGGTATATGTTAGCATCACAAATGCTTTATCCAAGTTCCTCGTGCCTTATTTTATCCCTCGTCCCCTTTTTTAATAGTGTTTTGACCTTTAGTGATGAAACCACCACCCTGACAGGGTGACGGTCCTATAATCACTGACCTGATCAGGGTGGAAGTCTTGTAACCACCATCCTACTCAGGGCGGCGGTCCTTCACGCATTTTCCAGCACGTTCTTTTGATCATGACTTGCGTAATTTTTCAACTTTTAGAAGCTTTTCTCAACCTCCTTGGCTAGTATTAATTTTTTTATGTCCCCTGGAATAGTGTTTCTTCATTGTTTAATGGTAAAAGAGTTCTAATAGGAATTACCTTTGGGGTGAATGTGAAATCTATAAGTATCCAGCTTGTTTTCAAGCAAATTGCCCCTTAACTTCTCATTTCCATTTTTTAGTCTGTCAATTTCTTGTTTAGAGCTCATTTTTTTTTTCATTTTGCATCCATGCTAGTTTTTCTTTACTGTTGGAAGCCATTCGATATTCTTTCTCCAGTCTTGTTCATTGTTGTTCATACAAATTATTTTAGAGCAGAGTAGTGTCATTTGTAGATTGAATCCATTAGAGTTACAGGTTATGTTCTTCACAGAAGGTAGATTCTAGAATCTCTCGGTACACTTGTGTTGTATTCCCGCAATAAATCCTGCTAGGAATTACATATGCCAAGCTTTGTCACTTGCGCTATCCCTCTCCTACTCGCATTGTATTCGGTCTATTTCTAAATATATCATTGTTCAAAATACCTTCTTCTATTGATGCTAGCATATACATGCTCTTCTGGACTCACATGAACACGAAGGAATGAGGAGATCATTCTGAGGGGACAAAATCATACACTACTAGATTTGCCACTGTTCTGCGAATTCCAGGTTTTATCTGTAAAATTTCTAGTTAAAACAAAAATATCAAATAGAGTAGTGAATTATTTCATTTCAGTTAAATTTCACTTTCGATATTGTCAGATAAGCTGTGGGGATTGATATTTTCTGAGAAACTATGATTCATTCCTCACTTCTGAGGTAGGATCGAGAGTCTTTTAATTAAGTTAATCAGCTATCTAGTTATTTAGGATAAACTCATAACTGCACAGGCAAGTAGCTACACCAGGCTACCTTGCTTGTTTTAATTTTGTTATTAGTTTAGTTTTCATTTTATGATTATATTAGATTAGTTTCTCCTTCAATTCTTTTAAAATTATATCAAAAATACAAAAATAGAGGAATATATATAGGTTGTAGATATATCTTGCATAATTAAATTTATTTTGTTTTAGTTACGTTTATATTGATCTTACATGACAATCAAGGGACCTAGGGAGCCCAGGGGAATATGTTTTTGAGCCAATCGTGCCCAAACCAAATCTCTTTGCAGCATTAACTGACATAGATCAAAATATTAGAATTCAGGTCTTCTGAGCAACAACAAACCTACAAGAAATCAACGCACAGCTAAGAGTATTAAACATAGAAGACGAAAAAGCACACACGTTCTGGTCAAATCAGCCAAATTATAGACTGCCTTGATAGAGATCCATATGATTGTAGAAGGACTTGAAAGAGAGAAAACATTCGGTTGTGATCCACTAGTCACACATCAAGACGTATAAGACATCCTCATTGATATAGACACTAGCTTATGTATCCAAGTTGCCAGAACACCTGTTAGATACTCTGAGAAAATCATACAACTCCTAGTTCTAAACATAGAGGCTGAAAAGGCATACGACTACTAGATACTCAGACTAAGGGGTTGACTCTTCATATGACCATGGGAGGTCCACAACAACCACGAACTTATGGTTGTGATCCACAGGTCCCACAACACCCAATGGGCCTACAAGTCAAACCAACGTTGGTGCTGGTTTGCGAACATTAGTATTTAGGTCCTCTCAACTCCCACCAGACATCATCACACAACTATCATTATTAAATGTAGCATCTAATCAAGCTAAATATTTCTTGACTAGACCAGAGAATCATCCATAAAACACCAAAAGATCCACGACACATTTTGGCCATTCCATTTTTATGACCTGTTGGGAGATATATACGAAGCACCCCACAGGTTATCTTCCACGTATCCCACAACCCATAGATTAGATCACGGTAGAGCTTGATATTGATTGGAGTCTTTGAGCAGCTATCCTCTCCAAATGATCTATCACACCAGTTCAGGTTTAGGAGGGCCTTCTCTGCCATAGATTAACAAATCACATTATTATGTGTTGAAGACATAAGATTACCTAACTAGCTTATCTGCATCCTGCGTGTATTCCATCCCCACCGGCTATCTCGGAAAAACCTCGGGAGTTTGGGTGTGAGGAAGAGTTACTTGTAGATTCTTATGCTCACATGTCACTTTTCCATCGTATAATACCCTTGAGTTTTATGGAAGTTTATTTACAGCTGGTTTTGGAGCAAGAATGGTTCTTGTGTCAGCCATAGGATAAATTCACCCATTCTCCTACAAGTTACAATTTTCTAATTCCAATATTATTATTGAGTATTAGCCCCTTCTTCTTGGTATAGGAGCAGTGAAAGAGATGGAAACCAATAATTTCATACACAATGGGATGTAGAACTTGTAGTAAAGCATGCCCAGGGACCATTCCAAGTAAAAAAATATATGTTGAAGCATTATCAAAATAAGGTGTGGGATTCCACTAAACTTATTGATGTTTTATATCGATTTATGCAATGACAAGGAATAACAATTATCAAAAAGATTCCCTGGAAGTTTTAGGTTGTTTGTTAATTCCTCATCCGAACTTCACACAAGATAATTTAACAATTGAGATATTCTTTAGACCTAGTTTCCTAGACAATGTCGAAAATTAGTAGGTGTTCAATGATGACAAACATCTCATTTCATTTCTCGAAGTAAAGGAAAATTTTAATTAGCTGTAATTTGAAGGTAGTGAAGATGGTTATCGACAATAAATATCATACACAACTGAGGAATTTATTGAATTAGAATCCAATCGGGATGGGTGTATCAAATTAAAGGGTGATAAAAATCCTAAGGGTCTTGTTAGGCTAGAAGATATGTTTTATAACCATGATCACTATATCAAGAGTAGGATGTCACAGAGCACAGATTGGTTATCTGAGTATAATAGGTAAACTTGGGAAATGAAGAGGAACCTAAGTTTGTTAATATATGGAAGTTTATTTTGTTGAATAAAGGAATAAGGTAGTTTAGATGTTGAAAAAATACATTGATGTGTTTATATATACATATGAAGATTTGAAGGATTTTAAGACAAGAGAAATGCCACAGTATATTCCCTTGAAGCCATGTATTTAGCCTTTTAGGTAGAAATGAAGACAATATAATCCTAAGACTACAACAACAATCTATCAATAAATTTATAAATTAGTGAGTACAAATATTATTTTTTCCCATTCATCATTCATCTTGGATTGCTAATATTGTTACATTATGGAAGAAGAATGGGGGAAATAATAATTTTTGTAGACTTCTATAATCTAAATCAATATTCTCTAAAGGATAATTATCCTCTTCCCATGATGGATCAAATCTTACAAGATGCCACTGGTTAAGATATTTTATCAATGCTTGATGGATTTTTTGGGCTTAACCAAATTGAAATAGATGTTAAAGATCAGCACAACACTTCCTTCACAACTCCATGGGTCACATTTTCTTATTAGAGGATTCCTTTCAGTTTAATTAATGCAAGTACAAACTTCCAAAGAGTTATGGATTTATCCTTTGAAGATATTAAAAAATAAATGCATTGTTGTTTACTTAGATGACCTTACCATCTTCTTTAAGAATAAGCAAGATCATTTTGAACATATTAAACTTGTTCTACAACAATGTTAAGACAACGTCATTTCACTCAATCCCAAGAAGTATGTTTTTAGATTAATAGAGGAAAATTTACTTAGATATATTGTCTCAAGGGATGGAATCAAGATAGATCCAGAATGAGTGCAAGTTATTCAAAATATTTCTATTCCAATGAGTAAGAAAGTTCATTCTTTCTTTGGAAAAAATTAATTTCCTTAGAAGGTTCATTCAAGATTTTTCCCAATTGACTTAAAGTATAACATGATGAAAGAGAAGAAACATTTTCACTGGAGCTCAATAGGAAAGAAATATTTTAAGGAGATAAATAAGGTCATTGCAACGACCCCTATTCTAGTTTTCCCTGATTTTGACAAAGATTTCATCATTCATTGTTATGCCTCAAAACACACATTATCTACCATCTTAGTTTAGAAGAACTTCAAAGGTTGTGAAGTGCTAATTAATTTTATGATTCATGTCCTTAACTCTCATGAATCGAAATATTCTCAGCTTAATAAGCATAATCTTTTTGTAGTTTAGGATCTGAAATAATTTAGGTTTTATATTCTTAATTTCCATTCCAATGTTTTTGTTATTGATACATCTGTGAATTCTATCCTAACTCAACAAGAGTTTGATTCTAAGAGGGTTAAATGGATCACTAGGATTCAAGAGTATTATCTAGATATCAAGACAACTAAACCCATCCGAGGATGGAGTTTGTGTCAGCTGATTGTAGAAATTTCAAAAGAAATGTCGAGTAATAATGAATTTGTTGAAATGCCTATTATTTTATTCTTAAGTTCCACAGATGAATATTATTCCAAAATTTTCCACTTTCTCACATATAGGGAATGCCCCACATATATCAATGTCAAGGATAAAATATCCATTAAAATCTAAGCTACAAAATATGTTCTTTGGGAAATCTCTCTTTTCAAGAAAGGCATTGATGGTCGTTTCGTAAGATGTGTGCATAAGGAAAAACAGAAGAGGTTATTAAGATTTTATCACAATTGAGCTTGTAGAGGATACTTATCTTTTTCTATGATAGGTCAAAAAATTCAACATGGAAGTTATTATTAACCAACCTTGTTTAGGGATGCATCTAAATGGGTCTCAAAGTGTGAATATTTTCAAAAAAAAATTGGATGACCTAAGTTGGCCACTCTTCCCTTGAAGCCCATTGTGATTGAAGATTCTATCTAGCAATGGGGACTAGACTTCATTATAACCATCAATCCAAACTTTAGTGTAGGGAAAATTCATGTTATAACTACAACAAGCTATTTCAAAAAGTGGGTGGAGGCCATCCCGATCAAGAATAATACTTCTAAAGTTGTTTGTAATTTAATCAAGAAACCAATTTTGGTTTGATTCAAAGTTCCCAACAAGATTGTAACAGATAATGCTCATAAAATTTCCTCTTATGAACTCAGATTTCTATTCAACTAACAAGAATTTGGTAACTATAGTCAAGAAATGGGTTGATGAATCATAATAGAAATGACATAAGAAAATATATGATTCCCTTTGGTATGATCGAATAACACCTAAGATGGATATTGGAATGTCACCATTTCAGCTGGTCTATGGAATGAATTCTCAGCTATCAGTCACCCTTGAGTTACCAACCTTACACTTGGATAAGTCCATTGAAAATGAATAGTTTAAGTATGCATTGGAAAATAGGATTATGTACTTGCACATGTTATAAGATGGAAGGAATCATGTGGTTGATCACATGTCAGCTCATCAATAGAAGGTCAAGTAGCTTTTTGACAAGATGACCAAGTCTTGTGATTTCCAAGTTGGATATATTGTTCTTCTCTAGGACAAAAAGAGTGAACTATTGATGGCGAATCACAGCACCCATAAATGTCTACAACTTGATGGATTGAGACTCTCAGTGCAATTGCATAACATGGAGCTTTTCCCAAGTGTGGGACCTCGCGAAATCAGAAAATCTCTCCAGATGAAGGCCGGTTCCTATTCCTCTATTCAGATGCACACATAAAAATGCAAAGGGTTTAATCAAAAACCTAAACTAACTTGCCAAGGAGACAGGGTAAGAAGATGCATAAAATAAAACCTAAACTACAAAGGTGATGCACCGATGAATGAAGAACACCTGTCTTGCCAATAAACACAAACCATTAAAATGCAATGCAAGATTATGCACAGATAACCAGATTTGCAGTGAAAAATCAAGAGGATGAAAATGAACACAGAGAGGGTTGAGAATCATCCACAGACATGCATTATTTTCTCAAAATATTGACACAATACACTATAAAATGCCAAGAGGTAAAGTTACATTACAGTTTTAGATGGGAGGTTTGAACTCCACAAATTCACCTGCCAAAGAGAAAAAGGGAGGGGTAAAACAAGAATGTCCAACCTTTAGAAAGAAGCCCCTCCTTACAATAAATATGAAGAATGAGAGAGGGAAGAGAGAGGAAATCCCAATCTACCCCAACCACCTCCAGGTTGCATTTAATTCATCTCATTATGGTGATAGGTGAGAACACTAGCAAACCCAAAAAGTGGCGAAATGTATTTTGCATTTTTTAAGAACTTGTTCTCACCCAATTAAATATATCTAGTCGTAGTTGGATAGAGGACCTTGTAAGCTTTCCGAAAATTCCAACCTTGCATTAATCTAAGCTCCCTATGAAAATTTGTGGCCATCTGAATATCTGGATCAGGGTCTGCTTCCTGTCACCGCTCATAATGTTGCGCCTCCTGAAGGTGCGCCATAGGTGCATCCATTCTTATGTCGACATACTCTTACATGCACCATAGGAGCTAAGAATTTTCTATCAACACCCCTTTACCTGTGCCTTCGACATGAATTTTTCCTTATCGACACTCTCTTACTTGCTCCATAGGTGCATCCATTTTCGTGTCGACATCTCCTACTGTACACCTCTTACTTGCCCCTTGGGCACAAATTTTCACATGTCGACATCTTCTTACCTGTGCCATAGGTGCATCCATTTTCGTGTCGACATCTCCTACTATGTGCCCTTTACCTGCGCCTTGGGCGTGAATTTTCCCTTGTCGACACTCTCTTACCTGCGTCATAGGCGCATCCATTTTCGTGTCGACATCTCCTGCTGTGCGCCTCTTACCTGCACCTTGGGCGTGAATTTTCACATGTCGACATCTTCTTACCTGTGCCATAGGCACATCCATTTTCGTGTTGACATCTCCTGCTATGCGTCCTTTACCTGCGCCTTGGGTGTGAATTTTCCCTTGTCAAAATTCTATGTTGTGCACCCTTTTCCTGCACCTTGGGCGTGAATTTTCCCTTATCAAAATTTTCTATTTTTCTATATCGACCCAAGGGGGAAAATATATACAACATGAACCTATTGGGATCCATGGTATTCAACACTTTTCTGGTGAAAATTCTTATTATTTAGCCTGTGTGGATGTGACTTCTTTCCCATTTCCATATAGTGGGTAGTATCTCAACTTATTCAAGTTTTGAGTGGGTGTCGGTCCCTTGTACATAGTTTCTTTTATATACTATTTTTGTTTTTGGTTTTGTCTGTGTGTGTGTCTATTTTCCATTCTCGTTGTTTTTGTTATATTTTTTGTATCTATATGACTCTATTTCCCAATGGATAAGGCACTAGTCTTATAAACCATGAGATTTTAGATTTCTTTTATTTTCCTTGTTTGCACTTTTTTTTAGATCATGTCAAGCCCTAGAAAGAGCTATCTATTGTCATGGACCCTTAAAATGTGAAATTTTCAAAAATTTTAAAATTTTAGCTAAGTTTCCTTCTCTTCTTGGCTTCCTTTTTCTTATATGTGTCAAAAATTAAGGGAAAATTCTGATTTTGAGTTTTTTTTCCCCAATCAGATGAATCAGACACTATTTGAACTGGAGGAACTGTTCCCAACTTCCTTGTTTTTATCGCTCCACCACTTTTTTCGACTTACTCCATTTCACTTCACCAATAGCTTGGATCGACATTTTTGGAAATTATAAGAACCTTGGACCGTGTTCCTTTTGGCCTTTGGTATTCCACATAACTAGTTTACCCAACTCCCACACACCCTGATCACTCAAATTAGATAATGCAGGAACTTTAGGAACTCATGAAACAAGTTCCTCTAGACCCTCCATTCCCTGAATATCTGAGTTATCTACTTTTACATCTAAGGGATTGTGTGATGTATGTTCTATCCATTCCTTTTGGGCCCGACATTACAAAATTAAATTGAATTGGGGTTAGTTTTGTGGTTTAAATGTATTCCTTAGGACCTTTCAACACCTGATTCACAAATTTGCATGTTTAAATGGGGAGTGGATAATTTAAACTCAAAGCCTATATAAATTCACTACACTGACTAATTTTTATATTTTAAAATGAATTGACCATTATTATATCGAGCTTCATCCCTTTTCATGTATACAAAAGTGACATTTTTTCTCATAAATTTCTCATTTCTCACCCAAATTCAAATATTCAAATTGTGTTGGTACTATTAGGTTGTCGTCGTCATTTGTATTCAAAAGGTGTGTGGCTTTACCATTGTTTTATCCAATTTGATATTTTTTAGTTCTTGATCACTTCCCCTCATATCCTCTTCAAAACTCACTGTAAACTCATTAATTTTCCCTGAGTCTTACCAAACTTGTCACCATGAAGTTCATGTAGACACCCTAAATTACACACTTGTTTCCATCTTATCCTAGTACACACTCGATTATTATTCCCTCTTATAGTTGATTAATTAAATTGATTATTCATACACATTTTACCCCTTTGTATTAATTAAATTCATCCTTAGCACCCCTATTATAGACAAAAAATCACGTACTTTGGGTAATTATCTAGTCTTGATTACATATTATTATTCGTATGATTCTTAAGTAAGAAAAGTACTAATCAACCATGTCTTTGATAATATTTGCTTTCTTTTTATTGCCAATTTTGGTCTTGGATATCTTCTTTCTCAGTCTAACCTCTGACCTTTTAGTTTCTCTGAGTCTAGACACCAATGCCCAACCAAGATGCCAGCACCAGGCACCCCCATCCCCTCTAGGCGCCCTTGACCTCTTTTTACTTGAATCACATATTTTGGGTCCTTTCTAGCCATTTGAGCATCTTATCATTTTGGTAGTCATACTTTTTGGGGTAAATTACAAAATTCAAACAAGGTAATAATATAAATATAAAGTTATGTGATCATAATAAAGGACCAAGTGCTAAGCATTAGATATAACCACCTAAAGTTACATCCAAAGGATATTCAAGAGCATTCAAGCATCCATTTAAGGGTAATAGATTGCATTATTCTACATAAACTTCATAGGAGGGGAAGTTCATTCTATTCCATGCACATATTTACTACATTTTTTTACATCTAGCTATTTGCTCGCTATCAAGTGCGACATGCACAAGAGCCACCTAAGGAAATATTCCACACACACACCTAGAATTGCATTGGGTTTGTACTATAGTGTATCACTTAGTTTTAAGTTCACATGTTTGATAGATAAGGACAATTTGACCCCTCATTTACATTCTTTTCTTTTTAGGATTTGATGCACTCTTGAGGGTTTTGTGGGTCAATATTTCATTACAGGTTATCAACGACATTGGTGATCATAGTGAAACATACTAGAGAACAAAGATGAAGGATAAAAAATTCTCACGGCCCTGTAAAGGAGGTTTCCTAATGGCTTGAGTAATCACAGGTGCCTAGAAAAGGTCTAGGGAACCCACAAGCACCTCTGCCCCTTTCTAGGCACCCCAACCTAGGAAGATTGTCATTTTGCACATTTTGTTGATTCTTTGTGTGACACTTATACCTATCTATTCACCAAGTCAGCACTTTGGCAAATATCATGATTAATTATAAAACTAAGTCACTCTATCTCTTATTTACAACTAGGGTTTTATATTTTCTATTCTAATTTACTTCGGTAAATTTTGTATTTCATTTCTCATTCATTTATTTATATCTTGAAATTAGTGTTAAGAATATATTCATTCCAATATTTCCTTAATCATTTTGTGAACTCAAACTCAATCTGAACATTCTTAGGGTCCTCATCCTTCTATTGTGTTCATCTTTCTTGGATTTTCTCATCATGAGTATCTCTATTAGTGACTTATTTCTCATTAATCTTGAATTAAGAGGTAAAATCTGAACTCTGTTATCTACTACTTGCATTTATGCTAATATTCGTCTTGATTTAGTATATAAAACATTCATAGATGCATTTTATCACCACATTACTTTTCCATCTAATCTTAATGTTGATCTTATTATTTTCAACAATGATCCACCTTTATATATCATGTTATTAATTTATAATGTGGGTGTTAAATGCACCATCGTTGATAATGGCTCTAAGCTTAATCTTTTCACTATTTCATTCCTTGAAAATATGGGTCTTTCTACTACTACTGTTAGCCCTTCATCTCTTTCTCTTCGCGCATATGATGGCTTTGTTCATCTATGCATAGGTCACATTACTTTTCCAATCACTTTCTCTTAACATGGTTTTTTTTATCGTTGACTTCCCGGTTCAGTATAAATGTTCACTTGGTAGGCCATGGCTTCATGCCAAGAAAGAACTTCCCTCTACAGTACATTGATGTGTCAAATTACTATATGAGGTCATAGAATATATAGTTTTTAGTGATCATTAACCATTTCAACATTGCAACCGTGATCCCAACACTACACTTCCTACTCCAACATATGCTACCACCAATGAGCTAGAACCTATGGATACTACAAATCATTTTTCCCCACTTGAAGTTGTTATTTACATGTTATATATTGTATCTTCTACACCACCGCCTCCTCTTTCTTCTATTGTTGATATAAGTCTTTATCGTGGGCCTATCCAGATGTTGAACATTGTTCCATATCCTTCACCTTCTCATGTACAAATTCCATTAACATGTCTTCCATTTACATCCACATTTTGTGTGCATGAATCTTATTGGAAACACATTCCATTTTATCCTACTTTCTCAGATACTATATGCACACATGATGGGTTGGATCATCTAGGAATTAAAATTGATGACCTCTTCCCTCCATCTCATGATAATCATTTGTACCATGGATTTTTTTGCATTATTGTTTTTTGTGGTATTTGAGTCTTTTATCTCACACTATTTCTTGTGTGTGCTCCCCACACTTCTCCACTTACACTTAGACAATCTTGGCTTGATTACATTAGGGGTACGTTAGACCTTGATCATACTGATATATCATTTCCCATGTTATTTGGTCATGTTTTCATTTATAATGAATCATTTCTTATCTATTCTCAAAATCTTACTCATTGGTATGCACATGGTTTTCCATTGCCTCCCTTCATCGATGAAGAATATGCTATGGAAATGTATAATTTATGCCTCAATGGCTCCTTACTATACCAACATGACACTATCACTTATCAAGTGTTAAATGATTTTCCTTTCAGTTTTGATCATGACAATAATGACCTCCTAGAATACATTACTTGATCTATTTTATTATTACAGATTTAGGGGGAATATACATGTGTCTTATATCATCTAATTTATCGCTAACAACATCCACATATTGATACACGCTCCTATTTTCATTACCCAATGATGCACTCTCGTGTTACAGTTCACACTTGACTATTGAGGGAATCCTATACATATGAACCTCACACACACTACACACATATTCATCACCTTCTAATCAACATACTTGCAACATATTCTTCATATCACACGTATTCAACATACAAACAATGCATACTTTTCACACCTATTCATCAATATAAAATCAACACAAAACACACTCGACACATTTACAACATGCTTCACACTTAGTGATTTCACAACAGATCTCTCCTACATCACACAACATACATCTCCTACATCACATGATACATTTCTCCTTCATGCAATGAACATAACACACAACATACTTGATACACTCACCACATATAGCACACGTAGTGCTTTTCATAAGATATCTCCTCTACAACACATACCTCTGTCATATTACACGACACATATCTCTTATGTGCAATCAACATAATCTACTACACACTCAACATCTTCGCAATACACAAAACAATAAAAAAATTCACAATCAATCTCCTACACAAGAAATAAATTCACATCTTTCTCTCATGCGCAAACAACACAACGCGTTACACATCCAACATATCTATCACACTACCTTATGACACACTCTACTTCCATGGTCCATACTTGACTGTTATGGGTCTACATATCAAATGGACCTTGCCACACTCACGTGTTGAATCACTCATTCAATCACATGCTTACACTCTGTAATTTTTACTTTGACGATCACATCCTTCTAATACAAAAAATTTAAACCATTTCTCGATGACACACTCTTGTTCTATGGTTCATGCTTAACTATTGAGGGGAAATATGTAAATGAACCTCATATCATACAAACACATCCAATCAGGGGGCATGTTGTTCCTATCATACACTATGCATTCCATTCCATTGATACTCCACATCATATTACAAATCTTGGGCACATTTAGTCATGCTTAAATTTACTTGTTACATGTACAGTTTATTACACATGATTGATAGATATATTGTATGTCATTATGTTTTCATACACACATGCATGTTCACTTACTTTCTAGTTGTGATCCTAGATTCTATAGATCTATACATGCAACACAGATGTTTCGCACAGTACCTATTACGAGTCCCACAACGGCTCCTGGTAGCATCTACTTTCATACACTACATATGTTATTGTTTCATTTATCTCCATGGCACATTAATTTATCATATTATACATGCCTTGACATAATGTTTATCTTTCTAACATACTAATAGGTGCTTAATGTGCAGCATTTGTATTTCATGTCTATTTACTTCCATGGTTATATGTTACATTTCTTATCATTGTTTGTCATTATTTGCCACTATTTGTGGTATTTTCCCTTTATATTGTGTGCACACTTCTCTTCTTTTGGCCTAGTCAGCCTTGAATTTCTTACGACATCATGAGTAATGTCCCATGCTTGAAACTCACTTTTCACGATCTACATTGTCTTCTTGTGTCTTATATTACACATGTCTACTTGCTTGTTAGCTTACATTGTCTTCTACATACATGTTTTTCTTTTCTTTCACTAACAGTTGTTTTCTAGCCACTTTTTTTTTTGTTCCTTCATTTCTACCAAGCACACTCCCTCCCCCTGGAGGGTATAGTTTCAACACAATGTTCAGTCCTCCTTTGGGCCACATACTCATCAATGTCATCACATGTACCCCAAACAAGGGGGGAATCACTTGGGTGAATTACTAACCACATATAGTAGTGTAAATTAATCACATAACATAGCTTAGTATCGGTATAACATAGTAATCAATCTTGATAAAGAATACTTGAAAACAAAACGGTGCTTGTATATTTTATTAATATCAAATTCAAGCATTATAGACAAATGAGAGAGCTACAATATTTATAGATATTTGATAGCTTCTATCTCATCCACAATATATGGAAACAAATCATCTAATCTGAGCAAATATACAGAAATAGCATATTACCCCTAACTACCCCTATTGCCCCTCATGGAAATCATCCGGGAACAAAATATGTAAAAGATAGAACATGATCCCACAAACATTGGTATGATAACACTATAACTTAGTTAACTAACAACTAAGGACAACTAATATCTATTCACATAATTTTAAAGTATTTAATTAAATATTTTAACTTATTACATTTATTCAAATATCAAATAATGATGAATTAAGCTAAGTTTTATTCATAACATCCCCCCACTTAATTCAGCTTGGTCTCAAGTGAACAGGAGAGAAATTCTCTAAAACCCTCAAATTTACCTCGAGCAAGTGACTTTGTGAATACATATGCATGTTGCATATCTGTTGGGCAATATTGGAGCTGGATGTTGTTGTTCTAAACATGTTCATGAATGAAATGTACCTGCACCCCAATGTGTTTGGTGCACTTATGAAAAACTGGATTCCAAACAATTTTTAATACTCCTTCATTATCAACATGTAGGATAGCTGGATCTTTCAATGGTATTCCCAATCCTTCAAGTATATGTCAGATCCATATCACTTCAAAGACAGCTACACCTGCTGCATGATATTTTGATTATGTGGAGGATATTGAAACACAAGTCTACTTCTTACTCACCCATGATATCGGTCTAGATCTCAAAAAGAATACAAATCCTGAAGTGGATTTCCTATCATCTATGTTTCCTGCATGATCTGAATTTGAATATCTTGTCAAGAAGAAGTTATTATTCTTCTTGTATTCTAGGCCATAGTCCATAGTTCCTCTGATGTACCTCAGTATCCGCTTTGCTACTTTCCAGTGAGAAACCCTTGGTTCTTGCATGAACCATGAAAGATAGTTGACTGCATAGCTAATATCCATCCTAGTTTAAGTCAAGTAGATGAGACTCCTGATCAACTGCTGATAAAGAGTTGCATTTAGTTGTGGTGATGGATTTATTCAAGACAGTTGAATTCTTGTCTCCCTAGGTGTGGAAAATGGCTTACAATCCATCATATTGATTCTCAAGTGTTGTCTTGGCGTATTTAAATTGTAACACAAAGATATGATTTTCTCTTTGTCAAACTTCAAGTCCAAGACAATAATGTAGAATCCCGAGATTGTCCATGTCAAATGATCGTGTTAGATATTTCTTTGTTGACTCAATCATCCTCACTGATCCTCCAGTGATGACTAGATCATTGACATATACTAAAACAATCACTATCTCCCCCCCCTTGATTTTTGAGATAGAGATTAGGATCGTATGTACTCCTATTGAATCCATGTTGAATGAGATGCTTGTTGATTTTCATGTACCATGCCCTGGGAGACTGCTTTAGACCATATAGTGATTTTATTAGTTTACATACCTTCTGGTTGAATCATGTAAACTTATTCCTATAAATCACCATTAAGAAAGGAACTTTTCACATCCATTTGGTGTATTTTCCAACCAAATTGTCCAACTAGAGTGAATATCAACCTGAAATTTTTTATCTTAGCTATGGGAGAAAAAGTCTCCTCATAATCAATGCCTTCTTTTTTAGCAGATCCCTTAACAACTAGTCTAGCCTTATGTTTATCAATTTTTCCATCTGATTTGTACTTCATTTTGAAGATCCATTTGTATCCAATTGGCTTTTTACCTAGTGGAAGATTTGTAAGTTTCCATGTATTATTTTTCATAACTGACTTATATTTTGCATCCATAGCATCTTTCCAAGGTTTAGACTATAGGGATTCTGAAATTGATGATGGCTCAATAGTTTCAACAAATTTACTCATTAAGGCCAAATTGGCCTCATTTCCAGCCATATTGCAATTCCTCATTCTAGTGGTAGATGTGTCAAGGACATTATCCAGTTTTGAATCTCTAATCATACTTGTATACCATTTAGGCATACTTTTCTGGTTCCTGTGGGAGGTTGAATTTCATTATATTCCCCATCATCACTTTCATCATCAAAGTGATTTTCATCCTCTATTTTTACTATAGGGATGATTTTTTCATCATGTGAGTGTATGGAAGGAGCATCTTCTTCTTTCTTCTCAAAGAACTCAACATCTCGATTAGTGTATACCCTTTTTGTTCTTAGATTCATAATTCTATAGCCAAGTGCTTCATCACTGTATCCCAAGAAGATAAGTTTTTTTGATTTCGTATCAAGCTTAGTTATTTTTTTCTTAGGAATGTGCATACTTGCTTTACATCCAAAAACTCTAAGGTGTGAACTAGATGGCTTATGCCCTGACCATGCTTCCTGTGGTGTTACTCCGTCAAGAGCTATAGTGGGAAATATGTTTAGTAAATACACTGCTGTTTTAGATGCTTTGGCTCAAAATGTTTTTGATAAACCTACCTCATCAATCATACATCACACCATATCCATGATAGTATGATTTATCCTTTCAACAACACCTTTTTTTTGTAGTGTGTGAGGAGGATCCATTTGATGACAAATGCCATGTGTTTTCAAAAAATCATTGAACTCATTGCTGGTGTATTCTCCCCCTCAATCTGAGTAGAGTGTTTTTTATTTTCCTACCAGACTCTGTTTCAACAAGGGCTTTAAATTTTTTGAAAGTTTCAAAAGCTTGGTCTATTGCAGAATTACAATATATCCACATTTTTCTTCAAAAATCATCAACAAAGAGCATGAAATATTGAAACCCAGAGTGGTTAGGTCTCATTGGTCCGCACAAATCGGTATTCACCAAGTCAATTTTTTCCTTAGCTCGAAATGTACTATGTTTGAATGGTGCTCTATTTTATTTTCCTAAAAAACAATGTTGAAATTTATTTGTACCCTTTTTTAGAGGTGGTAAACCCCTAACCATGTCGTATCGATGAAGTGTGTCAAGATAGCAAAAAATCACATGTCCAAGTCTTCTATGCCATAGTTGAGTTGATGATGTATCCTTTGCTAAAATTTCTTGATCATTTCATTGAACAAAATCCAACTGAAACATTCTTCCAACATTCGAAGCTTTTGCAACAATTTTTGAGCTTCGTGACTTATCTTGAATTAGGAACATCTTTTTACTGCCTTTACAATCAAAGTCAATTTTGAGATTGTGATCTGATAATTGACTCACGGATAACACATTTTTTGTTAAACTAAGGACATAAAGAACACATGTAATTTTACAATTATGTTGCCCAAGTGGTAGTGAAATGGAACTAATACCTTCAACACTATATGATGTATCATCACCCAAAGAGACATGATTTTTGGTGGGTGTTTTACTCATTGTGAAGAACCAATCTTTCTTTCCTGTCATGTGTCGAGTTGCACCTGAGTCGACATACCAAATTTCATTTGTAGAATTGGATACTTCATTTGACTGTGCAGAATAGAGGAAGTCATCATCATCAAATTGATCTTCCTATTCGGATACATTTCCTTGTTGAGTTGGTTTCTTCTTCCACTTTTGATAATTTTTTCCATGTTTACTCCGTTGTTGGTAATTAGTATTTTTACCACTTGATGATCCTTGTTGCAATGTGTTGTACCAATAATTTTTTAACTCATGTCCTTTCTGACCACAAATAAGACATCTTTGTTGGTCTTTTTGACCTTGTTGAGAATTACCTTTCTTTTGAGGTTGTTTACTAGACTTCACCTGTTTTTTCCCTTTTTGATTAGAAGCAAGTGCATGCTCTTCAGTTTCAATAGTTGAGTGAATAGATTCTTCTTGTTGGAGCATATTCACTAACTCTTACAAGTTTTTATTTGACCAGTTATGTTTAACGTGGTCACAAAAATCCTATAAGAAGGAGGAAGAGCTCTCAATACTATAGGTACAAGTGATGTGTTAGTTACTTCTTCTTCCAAAGCTTGAAGTGATGCATGAAAAGTTGCCACTCTTCTCAAAAACATTTCAACTTTGTCAGTTGGTTACATTTTCAAGTTTAATAGTTGACTTTGGAGATGAAGTATTGTGTTCTTATATTTTGACTCATAGAATGTTTTCTACTTGTCCCAAGATTCTTTTGCTATTGTGGACTCAAAAATATGAGGTTATACCTCATCTGAAACACTAAACAAGATTATTAACTTTTCTTTTTAATTTACACGATCAAATGTAGCTTGTTGTGTAACATCTGTTGCAGATCTTGTTAATGTACCAAAAACAACGGTCCATAGATTTTCAAAATCAAGTTGTGTGCAAATTTTTGTTTTCCCTGTTGGATAATTATCAAAATGTAACTATTGAGAATCTGGTAAAAAAGAACTTTGGTGCCGTAATTGTGGCCATTGTGAAAACTAAATAAGGAAAGAAGAAGAATTGAACAATTTCCCGCCCTTAAAACATACACACACCCCCCTGAAAAAATATTATTTTATTTATTTTTGGGCTCCTTTTCAACCGTGTACAATGAATTTTTGGCACTATTGGCCTTGTTACAAATTTGGCTCTGTGGTCGATTTGCAAAAATAAAAATAAAAATTTTGGACTCTTTGGTCTCTTTTCAAAATACAAAAAACTTAATTTTGCAATTTTACAAGATAAATCTTTTCCAAATCTGATTAAAAACTAGACTAAGACGTAGAGCTTGCAAAAACACACACTTTCAAAAAAATGACACCTCAATCCGAGGAACCAGTTGAAAGTTATGCCTTTTTAAAATTGTAATGTTAATATCTTTCCGGGCCCCTTTCCAAAAATGGAAATCTAAAGTTTTTCCTTCTAATTTTTTTAACTATTTCCAAAAAAGGAAATTTTTTTAAAAATGATTATTTTAAAAACTGAACGTAGCTAATGACTTACATGCATGTGTACTATGTTTTAGGGTGCAACCGTAGTTCATCCGCTTTGCATATGCATTAAAATAAACCTTGTCCACACTTATCTTTTATTGTTTCTCTTTGTACGCAGGTATTTCTTTTGCTTGGAGGCAACGTCTTCTTCCTTCTTCCAACACAGCTCTTTTATTGCAGGTTGTAAATATTTTCCCCATTTAATTTGTAGTCTTCTTTTTCGATGCAGGATCGTTGCAGAGCATTAAAATATGCGGTCTTCTACTCCTCTGGCAGATGTAGGTTCACAGAGAACCTTCCACGTTTGATTGGGTCTCCTATTTTAAAATGCTCAAATATAGAGAAGAGGAAGAAAAAGTAATGTGGTGAGCTTGAAAATCCTGGGTACCCATAGATCAAAAATATTGTATATTTTTTCTTTTAAATGCTTCCAATTTTAAAAAAATCATGTAAAGGTAATTTTTTTTTTAAAATAACCAGAGAATGAAACAATGTCACCTTTTACAATAGATTAGCATCCAAGTCTACAAAGGCCTGTGATTGTGTTCTAGGTGTTCTTCAACTACAAATCAACCGTGATTCAGGGTGTGGAGATGGGTAGGGGCTGTGAAATGGTTGGGGCCATCTATGGCTCCTCCTAGCTTTGTAATTTCTCCAGATCTCCCTAAACTTCCCTAAAACTTCCTACACTCCTCTCTGGATCAAAATACTCTTTGATACCAAATCTTGACAAAGAATGCTTGAAAACAATATTTGACACAGAAGCTTTGCACAAAAACAAGACGGTGCTTATATATTTTATTAATATCAAATTCAAGCATTACAGAAAAAAGAGAGAGCTGCAATAATTATAGATATTGGACAGCTTCTATCTCATCCACAATATATGGAAACAAATCATCTAATCTGAGAAAATATGCAAAAATAACATATTGCCCCTAACTGCCCCTATTGCCCCTCATGGAAATCATTTGGGAACAAAATATGTAAAAGATAGAACATGATCCCACAAACATTGGGATGATAACACTATCACTTAGTTAACTAACAACTAAGGACAACTAATATCTATTGACATAAGTTTAAAGTATTTAATTAAATACTTTAACTTATTACATTTATTCAAATATCAAATAATGATGAATTAAGCTAAGTTTTATTCATAACAATCAACATAAGACATGGGTCAGAAACTGACTTCGGTCCTTACTACAACATAGACACCAATGCCCTTACTAGGAAAGTAGCACCTAGGTGCCCCTGACCCTTCATGTATCCCTCTTAATAGGGGAAGTTACACAACATTTTTTAATGAAGCACAATCTACAGCACTTCACACATTGGCTTTATAGGGTATACATTCCTTAGCACAAAACATACAGAATTTTCTATTTTGGCATGGGGTCGAAAATGCTCGAACCAGATTGGATTTTTACATGCTATCTATAGTGTTGTTTTATATATTGGGAAGTATTCAAAGGTTAGAGGATGACATTAGAATTTTCTCCTTACACTTATTCCAATTCTTGGCATGAGATTTCCCAAAAAAATCGCAGCCAGCACAACTTGTGTGAGATTACTGTTCATGAAAAATCACAACACCTCCCAAAATGACCCATAGATCTTGCTTTTCAAGGGAAATCTCATTTGGTATGAATGCACAACATTGAGCTTTCCCAAACTGTTAGATCTTTGCAAATGGGGAAATCTCTCCAGAGAAGGTTGGTTCCTCATCCTAAACTACCTACCATAAGCTATTCCAGTGCAGGAAAGCTAATCTAATCCTAATCTAACTTCCAACG
Organism: Taxus chinensis; assembly: GCA_019776745.2. Classification (NCBI taxonomy): domain Eukaryota; kingdom Viridiplantae; phylum Streptophyta; class Pinopsida; order Cupressales; family Taxaceae; genus Taxus; species Taxus chinensis. Next base: position 879,109,685 of record CM034150.1, on the reverse strand, counting down.
AGACATGGAGAGAGAGAAAAGAGAAAAAAATAGAAGGTTACACTAAAATGGTGATACACCAGAGAAGGAAAATTCTGAACATATATCAAAACTATCATGGAACAAGAAGAGGTGAGCTATGGGAAGGATGGACAAGTGCATCACAGGCCCAAGGATAGATTTCACACAGAAAATGTTCCAAAACTCCATGAACACAGCTCTAAACCTGCAATGAACATTCAAGCATGCACAAATACCTGCAATGAAGAGAGGCAATAAGAAAACAAACAAACAAATGAGCAAGGATGGACAGATGCATCACAAAACATGTTTTTTGTTGCTCCAGAAGTTTGCACAGAACATCATTTTAATGGTAAAAGGAAAAAAATGCCATTACAGAGCATGGGAGGAGGTTCTAAATCCATTTTCAACCCTTGGGGAAAAAAAGAAGGGAGGGCAAAGTAGCAAAGATGAACAACCTTTTACAAATAAGCCAAAATAGACTTTTGTCACGAAGCAGAATGAAGAAAAGTGAAAAAAATACGGGCAAATTTGATTTATAACTCCAACCACCGAAAAATCCTTCTTGTTAACCTTAAAAATGATGGGTTCCCATGGAAAATCCCATACATCAAAGTACATTGCTCTACAGATCCAAAAACAACCCATACTTCATTAAATTTGGTGGTTGGGAACCATTTCTACATTTTTTGCATGTCAGGGACATTTCTCCAGTTTTATCCTACAAATCTCCATCAAAATACAAAATTGAACCCTCCATCCTGTAGATAATTTTACCAAATTTCCAATGACACCAAGAACACAAAAATTTGAGCTCTGGATCAAAATTTATGCCCCTTTGAAAATTTAGGGAAAAATTAGGGAAAAAATGGATTGGTGGGCCGAAACTTTAAAATTTTCCCTTTTTTTTAATTTGGGAAAATTTCCCCAAAAATCCCCGCACCCTGCTACTCTATTTCCATGTGGTGCTTCCCTATTCGCTGATGGAAATGTGGGCGCAAACCTTACTTCTATCCTTTGATTTTTCATTGGGAAAATTTCCCAACTTTGCCCCGTGCTCCACTGTTCCTATGACAAATGTCACTTCTTTATTGGTTGGCGGGGATGTGCTTCCAATTTTTCCTTTGCTCATTTTTCAATTTTGGAAAATTTAGCCAAAACTCTCCGCACCTCTGACTTCTACCTTTGGTTGGACACATGGCGGCCTCCTATTGGTCCGCAGGCCTTCGGGAAAAAATTTCTCCTTCCTCCCCTGCTGAGCCCTTTGGAAAATTGTCCAACTCGACTCCGCTATGACTAGACATGTGTCATCCTCTGGTAGGTCCATGGGCCTTTACAAATTTCTTTTTCTCCTCCACAGGCTTGCGAGCCAATATTTTCCTTTGCACCATTTTTGGAAATTTTTTCAACTTACCCCTGTCAGCCCGACCTTCTCCGCCACGTGGCACTTCCTCATTCGGTGCGGGCCTCGAGCCATTTGATTTGTAACTCTAACCACCAAAAAATCATTCTAAATAGCCTACAAAATGATGGGTTCCCATGGAAAATCCCATAGTTCATAGTAAATTGATCTTCAGATCCAAAAACAACCCATACTTCATTAAATTTGGTGGTTGGGAACCATTTCTACATTTTTTACATGCCAGGGACGTTTCTCCATTTTTCTCCCACAAGTATCCATCAAAATACAAAATTTAACCCTCCATCACGTAGAGAATTTTACCATATTTCCAATGACACCAAGAACAGAAAAATCCAAGCTCTGGATCAAAAGTTATGCCCCTCTGAAGATTTAGGCCAAAATTGGGGCAAAAATGGATTGGTGGGCCGAAACTTTAAAATTTTCCATTTTTTTGAATTTGGGAAAATTTCCCCAAAAATCCCCGTGCCCCACCACTCTGCTACCATGTGGTGCTTCCCTATTTGCTGATGGAAACATGGGCCCAAACCTCACTTCTATCCTTTGATTTTTCTTTGGGAAAATTTCCAAACTTTTCCCTGCACTCTGTTGTCCTAGTGACACGTGTCACTTCCTCATTGGTTGGTAGGGATGCACTTCCAATTTTTCCTTTGTGCATTTTGCAATTTTGGCAAATTTTTCCAAAACCCTTTGTGCCTCTGATTTCTACCTGTAGCTAGACATGTGGTGGCCTCCTATTGGTCTGCGGGCCTTCGGGCAAAAATTTCTCCTTCCGCCCCTACTGAGCCCTTTGGCAAATTTTCCAATTCACCTCCGTTGTCCCGACCTCCACTACAACTGGACATGTATCATCCTCTGGTTCATCCGCAAGCCTTTGTAAATTTATTTTCCTCCTCTGTGGGCTTTCAAGCCAAGATTTTCCTTTGCACCATTTTTGGAAAAAATTTCAACTTACCCCTGCCGGCCCGACCTCCACTACCACGTGGCACTTCCTCATTCGGCATGGGCCTCAAGCCATTTCTTTTTATCTACGGGCCCATGGGAAAAATTTGTCCTTTTCTCCCCACCCACTCTTTGGTGATTTTTCCAATTGAACACCACTGACCCGCCATTCCGCACTGCCACGTGGCACATTCCTATTGGTTGCGGGCCTTCCCAGGGAAAATTTCCCTCAAAAACTCCGTCGAGCCATAACTTGAGAAATACAATGAGTTAGGAGGAAAATTTTATCTTTCTGGAAAGGTGAGGAAAAATCCTATCTGATGGGATCATTTCCAAAATCATTTGAGTACCTACAGCATGCCAAAAATTCATTTAAGTTCCAGAAAACGAGAAGAACGAGGAGTTAGCTAAAAATGAGCATGGGGCTTATTTTGGATAACAATTACCTAAAAAACTTGTTCTTCTACATCACCTACAAGATTCTTTCTACACTATTTTCCTCATCATAGATTAGGAGCACATGTTCATTTTTCACATTTTGATCATATGCACATGTATTTGACTGTATTTATTCTTCTCTCTTGCAAGTTTTTCCTTATGAAAAGTGGTAGTCAGCATCATCCAACATAAACAACATCAACAACACCAAGAAGATGAATCACATAAATAATTGAAGTCAACAAAAGGAACAATCAAGACATCTACACATGTCTTTCCACCCTCAGGTCATCATTCATTATCATTTTTTACATTTTCTCCTCTTTAGTTTCCATGCTCCACATTTTATCACTCCACGCTTTGTCCTTGTCTCTTGGACTGCTTTCATCATTGATCTACATGGCTATTAAGTATGCATCTCTTATCTACTTTTTGTTTTCAATTTTTTTCTGAACAAAAAAAATGGGGCTGATGAGTTGTATTAATTAATTTCATAACAGCTCGTCATTTGTATTTTGATTAGACCATTATAGCCATGTGTAGACATCTAAAATTATCACTGCTAATTCCAGTGTCAGCATCTGTTAGGCCCCCTAATTATCACTTTACACCCATCATATTTATTAAATATTAACACTAACATCATCGTTATACTTGCATAAGTCCATATCCATCATTAATTAAACCTAACCCTCCATTTATTAATTAAACTTGAAACCTCATTTCCTAGGTCATATTACCACTCCCATGGCTAAATTATTTAATTAATTTCACCCCTACACCTCACTTGTCCTAACTCACTAGTTATGAATAGTTTGACTAAACCTTCTAAATGTAGCTCTATACCTATCCTAACCAAACTTAATATTATCCTCACACCTCACCATGCTAACTTGTAAACCTCACTAACCACCTAACTAATTTACTAACCCTACACAAATATTAAATCATAACCACTTCTAAACTATCCCCATAATGACTCATCTTAACTCACTAGTTGTAACTAACTCGTTTACTAACTTTCCATAAAAATCACTAAACTACCCCTAACTTATCCCTAACCACCTCTCCACGCTTAACTAACTTAAAATTAAAAAACCTTCTAAATTATCCTCACACTTATCCTAACTACCTATAACCACCTCTAAAGTTATAAAATCATAATCCCTACTCTACCCCATCCACATCTAAACCTCACACTCGACATCTCTAACTTATTCCCCTAAATCTTCAACAAACTAAGCTCAAAATAGCAATTTTATCCTACCAAACTTGAATTTCCTACAATCACTGGTGATTCACCCAATCGTTGGTAATTCTCTCCCAAAAACACTCTAAATATGAGTCCCATTCCTTCATCTCGGAAAGAGGTAGGATCATTTTTGAATTTTGGCATTCTTCAGTCTCTTCTTCCTCTCTTGGAGGCCATTAACATATCCAAGAGCAAAATTCAATCCATCATCAACATCTTTCTTCTAACGCATATGTAGACTCCTCTCGTATGTTGATAGTTATCCATATTTATCCTTCTTCGAGAAATTGTTCAAAGCACCTTCAAGATTTACCTCTCATGTAATCTCACATTTCTGTAGCATTGCATATCTACTGCAACTAGGTAAACATATTTATTTTAACATAATTTTCTTATCACTTCATTAATTAATATTTTTTATCAAACTAACCTAATTGTTTATCATCTTGTACACATCTCCAGCAATCGCCAGTGATTCTTTCAATCACCAACTATTCACTTAATCACTGGTATTTTTGTCTCTTAGATCTGCTTTCAATTATGATTTCCTTTCTTATATCCTGAGCCAGGTACAAACCATCATTCTTCCTTTGTAAACATCTAACAGATCTTATCAAGCTCCTTTCATCCATCTACAATGTCTTACCATCATTTTTCTTTCCTTTATAAGCACATATATGTCCACACCTTCACTCTTTTGAGACATATCATGATTCCTCGAATCCCTTTGGATCAGGAACCACTATTAGATTTTTGGTCGTATCGGCTACTTTCATTTTATAATCCATCATCAATACACTTTATCATTATCAGATTAATTTCTTGAACCTAGATTGACATCCTTTCAAGGAAGTCCACTAATTTTTGGGGAGTGGCCTTTACCAAGCAATTTGCCATATATTTTTCTAACTCCATAGTGTGTGATTGTTTTGATTTGTAGGCTCTCTTATAGGTTAAAGGAGCATTGTTCACATTCTTCCACGAAGTGTAACATTGAACATTTTCCATCTACATCTATGGGTATCACACAAACCCCACCATATCAACGTCTTGGAAGGTTGTATCAACTTGCTTGCAAACACAGGTTAAAGACTACTTATATTTATCTTGATCATTCTGGCATGCCCAGTGGGACACCTCGTCCCTTGTTTCTTTTCTTCGTTTCATTAATAAAATATCTTTTTCTGATTCCCTATCTGGTAATCTCCTATGATTATCCCAATCACCTACGATTTTTCTACATGTTTTTATTATAATCTCATAATCTGTTTTATGCATCTTGTTCTTTTCCTTCTAATTTTTATAACCTTTTTATAGGGTATAATTGCTAGAAATATTGGTTTCTAGATTCTTGTTTGCTTATCCACATCAAAATTGACATTTTGTTTTGGGTCTTAAAAATAAACAATTACATTCTTCTTGCTTCACATAGTCTATTTAGGAGGAAATTTCATTGTATTCACTAATCTTTTCCCTCACAAACAACCAAACCAAAATCAAACATAATATGCATTCAAACATTCCTTCCCAAGTGGATACCTACTTGGATTTGATCACCAAGATGAGAATTCAACTAAGTGTTCTAGCTGAGTATAAACACTTGTCTGTCGATATATTCTGGCTCAACACCCGACTCCCTTATCACAGTGGGACTATGAAGTGAGGTAGTAGGCCCCAATATACACGTCTTTACCGATAACAATACAGAGTTGTGCTGCATGTACCTTCAAGTATATCGAGGACGTTTCCCATAAACATACCAGAAACTATCCATAGCTTTCCTTTTCCTAGGGTCCAATCATCCATTTTTCACATTCCACTTTTCTTAATTAAGTGAAGAAAATTTAAAATCTATTCTTCTTGTTTATCTTCTATTTGTAAATCCACCCATTTAGTTGTTTTATATTGATTAGGAATTTTTTTGTTTGTTTTCTATCAATTTCATCATTGAACCTCAGAAAAATATGTATGAATCATTATCTACACCAGTATAACATTATAACCCATTTTATCAACTTATCACATCTCATTCAACTTTATTTATCTCTAACATGTTTCCAGAGTCTAAGCCATCTTATGTTCCCTCTGCAACTTCTACCTCTTAAGCAGTTCAACAACCATACAATAATTCCATCTAACAAACTTATGACTATTCTTAATAACCAAACTATTTCTCAACTATTGCTTCTAATTCTATGTCCAATGTATCTTGTCAAACGGTCTTTCCAACACCCCCTTCTTCATCACAATATCATAAGAATATCAATATCCCTCATCTTGTATGTAATCAATCCATCTCTTCTTCAATCCCATTTTCACTACGTCAGACATCCCAAATCCATACACATATCCCTACTCAGGCCCAATCAACTCCTCTCATCCAACAACAACATACTCAACATTTTTCCACGTCTCCCCACATCCCTTTATCACAACCCACTTCATAAACAATATCCTCTCAAGCTTACCCTCATAAATCTCCACATCAATCCCATCTGTTACAAAACTATACTACTTCACATTTTCATCAGTCAAATCAATCACGTCCTCTCATCAATTACTTCACATTTAATCTTACAAATGATTCCATACAAGATCTTTCAAACAAATTAGACAATTTAGAAACTACTACTAAAGGATCCAAATAAGTTTTTACTTAAAATCAGGTTTGTAATGAACCCATCCATCCATCAATACCATATAAACCCTATCCTTCACAATGGAAATTGATTTAACTTACCATGTTCCATGGCTAGGATGATCCTCAAGAACACATACTATCCTTTAGACATTTTTGTTATCTCATCATCCACGATCAAGATCTCATGCTTAGAGCCTTCCCTATGTCACTAAAAAGGCTCTCTTTGGATTGGTACAATTCCCTCCCTCGACATTCTTTGGTCTCTTTCACATAATTACCTATGTTGTTTCTTAGTCACTTTTTTATAAATGTCACTCACATAATCACCAGTTGTGACCTTATTAACATCAAACAATACAAAAATGAATCCCTTGGAGACTTTGTCACTAGATGTCAGAGCACTGTTAATCAATTTCCTTTTCCACTTCCAGAGTCGAAATTAATTGATTTGTTTACTGGATCATGTTCCCATCACATATCATCCACCCTTCAAATCCATACATTATGTACCTTAGACAAAGTTTCCGCCATGGCTAGGAAGTTAGAAATCCAAGCCCTCAAAGAGGGCCATCTCGATCCTCAATCTCCACATGTCTCATCTTATTCCCTTATATCTTTGTATGATTTAGATGGGCCTACACATGTTTTATCTAATTCCCCTATGTCTTCCTACAATTCAAATGAAACTACATATGATTCCCCTAGGTCTTCCTATGATTCAGATGAAACTACATACTTTTCATCTAATACCCCTAAGTCTTCCCATGATTCAAACAAAATTACCACATATGATGACATTACACATCTTCCTGACCCAACACCTTTGATAGATTCAGTCCCTATAAATATTGTGCATCCCTCAAGCTACGTCATCAAAAATATTACATTTTATCTTCCCTATGAGAAGACCCGTTCATCACCAACACTTCCACTTGAAGACTTAAAGACCCTAAATCCTCTTTTTGATAATTCTCACACATCAATACTATTCGTGTCCACTATACAGTCATCCATTACCTCTACCAAACCCTTATATTCCACTCTGGATGTTGTTTCTAAAGAATCCTTTGTAATTGAAGATCTCAACATCCAATTACTTATTGAATTAATCAAAAAAATAGAAAACTTGCGTAATCCACCTCAATCATGTCTAGAAATAAAACCTCCCTCATCTGAACTAGACCCAATCATATCCCTAGAAACTCACTTACATTCTGGCTTGAAACATTTCCTTAAATCAAACTCTACATAATCAGATACCATCGCACTCATAGCCTCACCCTTTTCATTCTACATGAGTCTCACCTCTCTATCTAATGCAAACATTATGAAATTGAAACCAATCACATTTTCTACCTCATCCTCATCATCCATCATTAAACATTTTGTCCTTTACCTAAAATCAATACTAAAAAATATAAGCACATGTCATCTAAGGCCTCAAGTTTAACATCCATTTTGGGACCTCATCCTTTATCACAATATAAGTCTATCAAATCTACGGGTCTACCCTTACCATCAATTTTGGGACCCCATCCTTTAACTCAATATCATGGCACACAATCAAACCCTATCTCATCCATCAACCATCCCTCCTCTATTTTGGGACCTCATCCATCATCTAATTTTATCAATCACACATGTTATTCATGTTTTGGTTCATATTCTCCCTATCAACCTCACAATGTCCCTATGATGTTCCAACACCATACAAACTTCATGAATCCACCCCATCCAAAAATAATACATGTCCTCCTAAGCACTCTTGTAAGCCAAGGTCACAATTCATTAATCCAAATCCCCCAAAAGGGACTTACGTTGATATCCTTGATAGACTCATGCAGGTCTCTCTTATCACATTACCACCAATCAAAACACCCCATCCACATACTCAGAAACCTGTTTGGTACAATCAAGATAAACTTGTGCCTACCATAGGTGCTTAGGGCATAACATAGAAATTTGTAGAACCCTTAAAGCCATAAATCAAATAATCTTCCTTGTTGATAATATTCTCCCAAAAGAGGATCATCTTAATCCTTCATCAACATCACCAACATCATCACCTTCTTCAAATTCCTTGCCAACATATGTAGGACAAGGAATACATCCTTATTCTATTTTCAACAAGCCTTTGTCAAGTATCTCATTAACGCCTTCCTTTGAAGGTTTATCAATCTTTTCATTGCCTTCCTCTAAAGGGCCATTATCCTTGTTAGCACCTTCCTTTGAAGTTCCATCAATCTCGTCAGCACCTTCCTTTGAAGGGCCATTATCCTCATTAGCACATTCCTTTGAAGGTTCATCAATCTCATTAATATCTTCCAATAAAGGTCCATTAATCTCATCAACACCTTCCCATGAAGGTCCCTCAATCTCATAAGCACCTATTAATGCAGGTCTCTCAACCTCATTCATTTCAACACCTTCGCCTAATGGTCTGTCAACCTCATCAACATCTATGACCACGGCACTAACAATGTCTTCACCAAAATTTATAGAACCAAGGGATCACCCTCAACATCTCATCACCTTCTAGTGAAGGTCCCTCATCTCAAATCAATAAAATTCACCAACCTATACAAACCAAAATTCAACAGACAAAATGAAAATGAAAACCTAAAGCTCTGTCATCTACCCCTCTTTATCAATTTTTTTCTCATACCCCATCTAAATTTCCCATAGCCCATTTGTCAATGGCTCCTTTATTTTCCATACACTTGATTAATCAATGCCAAAACTCTTATCATCCTCAGATTCCTTTTTACACATATCATTTCTATCAACAATATTATGTTGGGAAGGCTCCTATAAACTGAGACTTCAAAATTCTTACTTTACACACCTCCCGCTTAACACATCTTCACTAAACCTATCATGTCATTACTTCGGGGAAAATGTGGGAAACTCTCCCTTAACTAGATCAGTCCATATAGCATAGGGAAACCTTTTGAATGTCTTGAAATTTTTTGGCCTTTTTACTATTAACACATTGACCGCCATGACAGTATTCACATCAAATATCTTATCCCATCATCAACCAATGACTTTATCATCATAATGATTTGAAAGCATGTGGTTTTTCGTCAACATCCTAAATTCACCTTAAATATGAGTACCATGGATTTTTGCATCACATATTTCACATGGAAAAGTTCCTCTTTAGCAGGAACCCCGTAATCATTATATCCATCCAACCAAAGACATGTCTTAGGGAAAACATGTGTAGTTTTTGTACACATTTTTACCCTCCTTGAAATGACCTATTAGGGCCTTTCCCTCAGCTCAAAATAAAGTCCAAAATACCTATGGATGCTTCCTATCAAAGTCAAAAGTAATAGTTTAATCCCTTGAAGGAAAAATCTTCAAATTTCATATTATCATAAATAAGGAGTAGAATAATCCCTCGAATGATAGCTACCAGTCAAAATCATAGACCGATCCCTCGAAGGACGGCCATCTCTGTAAAAAATCAAAATAAAAAAATTATAAATGTAGAGCATACCCTTACAGGATGGTGACCCATGTAAAAGGCTTCCTGCATTGATCAACCTTCAAAAATCCAAAATTCAAAGCATCCTAGGGAATCCTCCCACGTCAATCAACTTTCCCATCATATAAAACTTCTCGCTTTGATCAATTTGCACCAAAAATAAAAAAATGTAACGCTGGGGCATTTCCCTATGAAATTGTTGAAAGGAGAACCCTCTTTCCCCACACAACCTACATATTTCATCTCTTCCCATATCCTAGGAAGGTACATCTTTTCACTTCAATTTATGTCTAAAATCCTAAGTGTGACTACCCATTGTTAGTCATCTGTTACCATTTGTTGTAAAGGCCAAAAGTGCAAGCACCTTCAATCTGTTATTTCCCATCATATATGTATTAATTCTAATACAAATAATCAATCCATGTTTCATTCTTGACCATGGTTTTGACAAAACATTAAATCACTCCAACATCAACATAAAATACACATCATACCTAAAACATAAATTTAACAGTTGTCAACACTTTCGCATCAACATTTATCAAAATACCTACCAAAATCCATTAATACCATCACACATCAACATAATATTGAGAATATCTCAACATTATATTGTTGTTTTCATCACATTTTATCATCAAATTTGAAACTTTTCCATGGGATCTATCTTCCAGCATAATGCCCTTGATTAGTGTCAGAACCCCTATCCAGTCCTTGAAATCCTGCCTTTGTGGCAACATCAATTTTTGTCCCTTAACCTCATCAAATAATTATGTTATCATAACTTATCATTTTTAATTCATATGTCTATAGGAAATGAACCATTTGGTTCCCCTATTACTTAACTTCCCGGTCTCATAAGCCCACCTTTGTGGAAACATCAATTTTTGGTCCTTTGACCTCATCAAATCGTCATATCATCTTTTTCGTCATTAATTAATATATCTATAGGACATGAACCCTTTGGTTTATCTATCAATTGAATTCTTTTCCTTTTAATCCCACCTTTGTGGAAAGGTCAATTCTTGGTCCTTTGACCTCATCAAAAAATCTTGTTCATCGTTAAAATTCATATGTCTATAGGACACAAACCCTTCGATTCCCCTATCACTTGATTTTATGGTGGCACACATTTTTTTACCTCATTCTGGGGCATCACTTTAGCATCTTAATATCCTTTCATATTTCCCTCTATAAAGCTCATGATCGATTCCCTTTTCCATCATTCCCTAATTTGAGGGGGAGCACCTCATCATGTAATTCTACAACATTTATCTATGACATCTCATTTTTTCTCGTGGCTTGTTTCAAAGCCACTCAAAAAAAAGGAAAAATGTAGACACATAAAATTATCACTGCCAATTCCAGTGTCGGCATCTGCTAGGCCCCCTCATTATCACATTACACCCATCATATTTATTAAATATTAACATTAACATCATTATTGTACTTGCATAAGTCCACATCCATCATTAATTAAAAATAACCCTCCATTTCTTAATTAAACTTGAAACCTCATTTCCTAGGTCATATTACCCCTCCCATGACTAAAATAAATAAATAATTAGTTAATTAATTAATTAATTTCACCCCTACACCTAACTCATCCTAACTCACTAGTTACGAGTAGTTTAACTAAACCTTCTAAATGTAGCTTTATACCTATCCTAGCCAAACTTAATATTACCCTAACACCTCACCATGCTAACTCAGAAACCTCACTAACCATATTTCTAATTTACTAACCATCCATAAATATTAAATCCTAACCACTTCTAAATTATCCCCATAATGACTCATCTTAACTCACTAGTTGTAACTAACGAGTTTACTAACTTTCCATAAAAAACTCTAAACTACCCCTAACTCATCCCTAACCACCTCTCCATGCTTACCTAACTAGAAATTAAAAACCTTCTAAATTATCCTCACACTTATCCTAACTACCTCTAACCACCTCTAAAGTTATCAAATCATAACACCTACTCTACCCCATCCACCTTTAAAACTCATACTCGACATATCTAACGTATTCCCCTAAATCTTCAACAACCTAATATCAAAATAGAAATTTTATCCTAACAAACTCAAACTGCCTGTAATCACCAGTGATTCACCCAATCATTGACAATTCTCTCTGAAAAACACTATAAATATGAGTTGCATGCCTTCATCTCGGAAAGAGGGAGGATCATTTTTTGAAGCGTGGCATTCTTCAATCTCTTCTTCATCTCTTGGAGGCCATTGACATATCGAGGAGCTCAACTCAATCCATCATCAACATATTTATTCTTATGTATTTGCAAACTCTTCTCATACATTTATAATAATCGACATTTATCCTTCATCAAGACATTGTTCAAAGCACCTTCACGCTTCACCTCTCTTGTAATCTCACCTTTCTTTAGCATTGCATATCTACTACAACAAGGTAAACATATTTATTTGAACATATTTATTTTATCCCTTCATTAATTAATCTATTTTTTGTTAAGATAATCTTATTTTTATCATCCTTTACACATCTCCAAAAATCGTCAATGATTCCTTCAATCACCAATGATTCACCCAATCACGGTTGATTTTTTTCTTTTAAACTTGATTTCAATTCTGATTGCCTTTCCTATATCCCAAGCCCAGTACAGACCATCATTTTTCCTTTGTAAATATCTAACATATCTTATCAAGCTATTTTGAGCCATCTGCAGCGTCTTATCGTCATCTCGCTTGTGTTTATGAGTGTATATCCACCCACACCTTCACTCCTTTGATCCTTATCATGATTAATCGAATCCCTTTAGATTAGGAACTGACATTAGATTATTGGTTATATCGTCTTCTTTCATTTTATCATTTGTTATCAATTCACTTTATCATTATCAGATTAATTTCTTGAATGCAGATTGACATCCTTTCAAGGAATTCCATTGACTTCCAGGCACTGGCCTTTGCTAGGCAATCCACCATATATTTTACTAACTTCATCTTGTGTGATTTTTTTTTTATTTTCAAGCTTGCTTACAGGGAAAAGGAGACTTGTTCACATTCTTCCATGGAGCACAACATCCAACATTGTCCATCCACATCCACGAGTATCATGAAAACCCTTCCATATCGAGGTTTTGGAAGGTCATATCATTTTTCTTACAAACAAAGGTTTAATACTGGTAAGATTTATCCTGAACACCATGTTTATGTATTTCCTAAGTAAATTTATTAATATTACTATTACAACCATGAAATTTTGGCATAATGACTAATTTATATAGTTATATCTAATTATATTTATTTTTGTGATATTATCTGTAAATTTTTGCTTGTTATTCTAATAAATTATTTAACTAATTATATGTGTTGATGTCACTCTTGGTTGTAAGAAATTTTTTTGATACTGTAAAGGAACTTGTCTGTAACAATTCGTCTACAGCTAAAGAACTTGTTTGCAGCATAAGGAAATCATTCATAGAGAATTTACAAAACATTTATGAAGATCTTTTGAAACATGAAGTGATATCACTTAAGTACTTATGCGCCATTGGAGAAGTAGTTATAACAAAAACTTGGAAAATTGAAAAATAAATTAATCTTTCATTTGGTCATTGACTAAGAACTAGTGAATAACTGATTGTTAGTTAAACACTTGTTGTGTGTTTTAAACACGTGTCGAGTCTATCACTTGTTATGTTGAAGACTCCTTTTTGTATTCTTCTTCTTCTCACATGTTGTAAATGATAGCATATAAAGGAAAGGGTTGGTTCCTAATAAGGATTTAGTCAAGTAGAGGAAAGTAATTCAGTAAGTCAGAATTTGAATTAGAGAAAAGAGATTACTCGGGTATTTTGTTCCTAAATGTAATGTTTATGTAAGTCAATAAAGAAATTTTTAGTTACATATTTAGAATGGATTAGGACCCAATTTAGAGACCACTTGAGTTCTGCTAAATCCCCTCCTTTGTTTCATTTCATGCATACTTCTTTAGGAACAATATTCTCTCTGAATCTATAACTTTGTTTCATTAATAACATTTATTAATATTCAATTTTGCATTTTTTTTACTTTCAATATTGTTCTTGTTGGTGTAGAATATTTACCATGCACATATTTTAAGTACATGTGATTCCTCCACATAGGTGATTCACCATGCTTAGGTGTCCTAGGGTGTCATTATGGGCTTACACATGTCATAGATCATCATAGGAGTTACATTTGACCGGCTATTCCTGGAATGTAACTCCAACCTCTTAGAAGCTACATTTGTGGGGGAGTTACACACCCCACTAATATATGTACACCCTTTCATCCTGAGTAATATGGTGAAAATGGAATAGAGTATGCAATTTGAGCCATTTTTCCATTAATGCATGCACATTACTCTCATGAGTGATTTCTTGCTTCGATCTTGAAGCTAATACTTGTTCAAATGTTGGTTGATGGGTTGTTGCATGCGTATGACTTCCGAATCCACAGCTGATCATGAGAGATTCCTTTTGGCTAGGAGGAACTACCTGCAATGAAAAGCAAGACCACAAGAAGGAATTAAAAAATATGGGCAGTGAACTTCCTAGTGTATGCTAGATCTGGGAAATGTGATACTTCCTAGATGGCTGATAGTACATTATTTTAAACAATTTAATGTTGTAAACAAAGTAAATTCTATTGTAATTTGAAATGATTTAGGTATCTCATTTAAAACACAATAAGAAATAGATCTAATCTAACAGGCTAAGATAGAATAGAATCCAAAGGTCAAATGATTGGATTTTGGTTCTACAGGTTTGACAGAGGTCTCAGGTAGATCACAGGTGGATGAGGGTGAGATGAAATTAAGTGGGTAGGTCTTTGTTCTAAGCTATGTGGGAAAATACAGAGACTGATGTCAGTCAGGGGTAACCGACGACGTTCAAGTGTGACTGGTGCCGGTTACTATGAAATCTGGGAAAGTCACAGAACAAGCTTTAGGTCTCCTTGTGATTGTACAAAGGGCCTTGGTTGGTCAGGATGAGGTATTGGGTGATTGGGGTAGGCTTCGGTGAGGATTTAATGGGTATATGGAGGTGGAAATGTTCGATAATGTCAATAGGTGGCTAGGTAAAAAATAGATGATAAAATAATGATGAAATGAAATAAACTAGAAAAGTATGATGTTATACTTACTTGGATTCTGGCCCTGAATGCCTGAGGTGTGGATGAGAGGTTTTAAGGTTACAAGTGATCACCAGCTGAAGAAAATCTTCTACATGGGCTGCATGTGTATTCCTCTTTGCTTGGTTAGATCAGATCGTGGTTGGGATGGCTATGCAGGAAAAGATGTTTGGTCTCCTTCCTTGCATGCGTGGTCTCACTGGAATTTTCTCTCATAAGATGTGTTATCTCTTTGAGATCTGATAACACTCACAAACCTATTTTTCTTCCAACTTCCAACCTCTAACCTCTAACCTTGAGAATAAGGTTATTTTGGGGTTAAAAGGGTAACCGATGGCGGTTCCAGCTTAACCGGTGATGGTTAGGGGTAACCGGTGTCGGTCAAGGCAGGATTTCCTAGGTTTACTAAACTATGGAGAACCTCTTGATTTCCTCGGATCTCATGTCATTAACCCATGGATTAGACTGGGAGCATCTTGTGAGCATGCGGGAATGTGGCTAGAGGGAATGTAGGCATTGATTTTTAGGGTTTGGGTAAGACTCAGTTAATTATGGAAACTTACTAAGAACAAGTCTTAGGTTGAGTTGGCTTGGTAAGGTGTCTAAGTGAACTATATGTGTGGATATTATTTAAATAAGATATTTAAATAATAAATATAGTGAAGATAATGAATTAATTTAATTAAATTATAATTTCTGGGGTGAAAGGGGTCATGGCTAGGTGAATGTGATGAAGGGTGCTTATTTGTCAAGGGACCAAAGGGGAGTGTGACTAATTTTAGTGTCTAGACTTATACTTAGTTAATTAAATGGCCGGATCTATCCATTTTTTAGACCTTGGACACATGGAGGGCTGGCGCAAGTTTGGGGTTTCCACATTTTTTCACCATACCAAAAGTGCACTAAAGAGACATGTGGCACCTTCCATGGTATTTCTATACTTGGCCAATTTAGGCCTTGATTGAACACTGCCTTTCTCCACTTTGACTTACGAGGAAAGATCAAGAACCATAGAAAAACTATGACGGCCTCGAGCTAAGATCCAGACAGGAAGACAAAGTTTATCAAACCATGCGGACTACTAGATTTTAAATTAATGGGCCGAGATTACAAATGAGCACTAGCTTCTTCAAAGCACAAATTTTCTTATCTCTCCAGAATTCTCAATCTGTTCAAACATCCCTCAAGGGCACCAACTCAAAATTTTCAAAACGTTACTTTAAAAATGAGGGTATTTTTGAGGGTGACAACACGCACCCAACTACTCCTTCCAAAATTTCTTTAGTAAAGTTTATTTGGAAGGGATCGATGACACATACTCCATTTAGATCCCTGTAGTTGATGTAAATTCTTATCCTACCATCCTTATTGATAATGATGACCATTGGGCTTATCCACTCTGATTCTTCTACTACCTCAATGATACCAGATGCTATCATTTTGTCTATGTCTTCCTTAACTCGTATGCGTAAATTTGGATTCATAAAATAAGGCCTCTTCTGGATCGATTGCACACCTTCCTTCAACTTGATATTCATTTCCCCCAAAGATTGGTGAACACATTTGATTTTATGGTACCCACAAGGAAAAAAATATTGAAACTCGCACAACAGATCAATGATTTTTGAAACCTCCTTTTTCGACCATTAGTCACCGATGATAGCTTCCTTAGGTTTTTCCTTTGTCTATGTTAACCTTATTTATTTTTAAGGGATCATGGTACGCACTTTCCCTCTCATCAGTTATTCTAATGACCTTGCGGGTACCCTTCCAAATGGTTAACATCCAAAGTCTCCATCTATTACATAGACCATTTTTCCTTTTTATTTTTCCATGCACATGCACTCAAGTTGTACCTCCTTTGATTCTTCTTCACTAAGCCACGTCTCCACATAAGTATCACCTAGAAATTCTAGTATCCTATCCTCTGTCATATTGTTATCCCACATCATAAGGCATTTGATCACTTGGAACACCTTATCCAATGATGGCTTAGTATTCCTATATTTGAAATTTTGAATGAGATCAGCTGCCAACTCTTGCTAATTTCCCGTTTGACAATGCATCTCCGAATGAACGTAGTAAGCATGCACACATCCTTGTAAGGTGGAATACAACTTATGTACCCATAACAAAGGTGGCAACAGTTTTGCACTACCCATCCAAGCCTTCTCACATGCTTGGAAATAAAATGAAATGGTTTCTTTGCCATGGTAGTCTTGTATGACCGTGGGCATGTTGCTCCTAGAAAACTTTACAGAAAACATGATTCTTACCTCGTGCCATTCGAAGAGGTTTTTCCAATGTGTAGCCCACTCGCACACTATAGTCCCAAGTAATTTATAGCTAAGCATTCCTCTGCTTTCATCCTCATTTTTCCACTAAGCTTCCATTTCCCATAGAAAAATCTCAAGGTATGCCCCTCCAAAGTAACTTGGCAACTTCTTTCCTCCTAGACACTTGATTGAGTGCACCTTTGTCACTCTTGTTACAGATCCTCTTAATTGTCACCCAATTGTCACATGCCACACTAGTGATATCACTCACAGACTGAGAATCTTCAAATTAGATAACTCCCTTCGTTGGGTGAATTATCTCAGGATATCTGAAGGAGAGCACATAGATTCTATCAAGGAATTCTTATCCTGGGGGTTTAGTATAGGGAGTTGACTTTCCATCTGTCAAAGGTATGACATTCCTTTCCTCCTTGTTCTCAAAATTGATATACCCTTTGTTAAATTACATGTCAACATTGTTCTTATATCACCATGAGCGCCTAAGAAATGCTAGAAAATTATCTGCTTCGGTGAGTTCCAAGACTTTGAAGTCCGTAGTAAAATTGGCCCCTAAATTGTGATTACTACATCCTTCAATACTCCAATGCGCATTTCCTTAGTTTTTTTTTCCATATACAACACATTTGAAGATGGTTGTAATGCAATCCTTCCCATTTGATGCCATAAATCCAACATCAAAACATTGACCTCTACCCTTGTTTCAATCAATATGTTACTCAGAAGCAAACCATCTACGACTACATTCAGGGTGATCTCTTTGTCATATGCAAGGCTATGGGGAGGTAGCTTTATATGCAATACCTTCATTTCACACTCTACCCCAATGTGTGGTACCTTCTCTCTTAGCCATTCTCCTAGCAAGGGAATAATATTCTCCTACCTTAATGGTTTGCACAATTCTTTGACTTCATCCATTTCCCTCTATGGAGCCTCATCATTCATTCTTTGTTCCTACTGCCTAGACTACTCCTTTAGACACTGGATCTCCCCTTCTAAACTTTGAATGACATCCTTAGTCTTCTGGTATACTTCTTTCTGATAAGAAGGGTCCAGATACTTTCCATGTACTACCTCCTCTCTTGAAACTAGTCTATTTGGTCTCGGCATCTCCCTGGTGTGCACGTCCTCTACTCGCATCATCACCAACATAGTTTCTACCCCTGTATCACGAGCCATTCATGGTATCCACTATGAGTTATCCTTCTTGATGCTTACCATCCTAGTGCCTTTTTCATTCTGGTGTTGTTAGCTCATGTGCTTAAATAACTCAGGGAACTCCTCATACTTGTGCTTCTTCCTGTACCTAGAGCACTATAATAAATCTAACACTCGTGCCTATAATGTTCTATATATCCATAGTTATAATAGTTTCCTCATGAAAAATCACTTCTCCCTCTTTTGTAGTTACTGTGACCAAAAAATTCCCCTCGAAAACCTCTCCCATGTGCCCCTCCATCCACACATCCTTCATAACGGTGATCATCTTCCTTAGAACTATAGGCAAGGCTTGTCTGGCACACACCATGATCAATGGCCTCATGGATCTGGTCAATAATCCTACAATCCTTACTATCATGGGTTGTAGATGTGTAGATCCTCCAGTAGAAAGACACATTCTTCTAGATTTTTCACTACAACAAGGGACATCTACTCACATCATGGTCCCCATAAATAACTTCACAATCTACTGCTATGGTGTGTAATGACTTCCGGGGAAACTATCATTGGCATGCCCATCTACTTCACAATATATGCACTAAAGACCACTACAAGTCTCATGTGGTGAGTTAGTAGACAAATTCTCCAACTGCTTGGCCATTATAGTGATTTGAGCCTCCATAAAAGGGCTCACACCAGTATCAACACTCCCAACTACTTTAGCGTGTAAGAAAGCCTCTAAAGCCCCACGTGGGTCAGTGAATGTTTTATGTGAAAATGACCTCCTAAATGGAGTGATCAACCCTCCAACAAACCATTAATCATGCTATGAAGGTTGAATGTCATATGAAAGTTTTGACATGAGATTTTTAAATCATGCATCATACTCCCGCACACTCTCTACCATTCACTGTTGGATCTCCTTCAAAGCATTAATGCTCTTCTGCTTGAACTATAGTATATGGAACTGTGCTAGGAAGGCATTATTCAATGTGTTGTAGTCTACCACCATTTCATGGGGGTCATACTTACTATACCGGCTATGTGCACACCCTTGCAAAATTTTTGCAAGATGACATGCGTTCTACTCTGGGGTAGTGATCCGTTTCACACGACATAGTAATTCACACTTGTGCACATGTTTTGAAAAATCATCTATACCTTGGTAATATAGAAAGTGTAAAAAAATATCAAAGAACACTTGAGGAGGTCGATGAGGCCCCTATCCTCCTGGTCTAGATCCACCAGTTCCATCTCTGGTGTTTCCTCCTCCACCAAATCCAGTGGATCCACTAGGTCATGTGCCTCCAGATCTTCATATAGATGACAATGTGCTTGAAGTGGTCATGTCTAGTGTCCCCAATGTTATACTAAACGATTTGGAAATGGTCTGCAATATTTCTCCACTATCAGAAGTGTATCCTACACCACTCCTAGACACATTTCCCAAACCTTGCGTACTTGCACTTTACCCAAAATTTCCTCCAAACACTAAAATGGTATGTGCAGCCATAAATGTTGCAAATAAAAACTTATGTCTCTTGGGTGCCAATCGAGCACTCCCATCAATACCAAATGGGTTATCAATACTTATCCCTTGATTTGGAAAACCAAGTGCCAGGGGTTAGTCCCCAGGTGGGTTCAGATGTGCACCGATGACTCTTCTTTCTCCAGGTTACAAAATCTCATCAAAAGCTGAAGGGGCCTCTCTCTCACACTTTCCAAGATGGGGTAGCATAGATTTCTCAGGTTCTATGTCCTCCACATGAACTTCAACACTCTCTCACAATGTCTGCCTCCATAGATCCAACACACTTGTAACCTCGCGTTGTCTAGTCATGTCCCTTTCAGAAGCTTCGCTATACTTGATTCATCTCTCCTCCTTTTCCTTTTCAACTGTAATGTCTGCCATCTTCCTACACCCTAGCTTCCTCTCAAATTTCTTAGAGTAACTTATCTAGCTATGGGGAATGCTTCTAAAATCAAAGTAATGACCAAGATCTTCATAGCTAGAGGAATAACACTAAAAAATGATCCTCTAGGATCCCTCAGAAACTTGAACTCAGTAACTTCTGGGAAAGAATACATCAAACTGGCATATTCTAAACTATAATTAGCCATCACTCCCTTCCATCAGTAATCAATATCATATTTCTAAGTTAGATATGCATCCTACATCCTTATATAGTCATATTGGGTCCACACGTGTGATCTATAGTACAAGCTTGATCTAGATGCATATGCTGAAAGCCATTCATATAGCTCTACTGGGAAGAAATAAAAGAATGTCTCATATAAATCATGGTATAGGTTCTCTTCTACCCATATATGTGTATTGAACTCAGGTCCAGTGCCAAATATTTGAGCAAACTCATCCTCTGTGTAGTGCCTAATTCCCTTTAACACATTTTTTATACTGATCATGACACTTTCGACTATATTATGGACATTATTATAGTTTTGATTTAGTATGATGTTAGATATTTGATCATGGATTATTGTTGACTTTGATTCTTATATGATGCATGATGATTATTAGAGACACTTTATATGTTGATGATGTTATACTGTTGGACATGGCTATAAGATGGATGTTGTTCGGACTCGTGATATTTGGATATTGTGAGTAGCCCTAGAAATGGAAAATTATTGGATGATGATATAGTTGTTGATAAAACTATAATGATATTGTTAGATTGCCTAGATGTTGATGTGATTCATATATCTAGATGATTTTGGAAATTTAATTATATTTATATTATTTTGGATGTTCTGATATGGCCACGAGGCCAAAGGAGGTATTGTTTCTTTTGTAGGTTAAAATATCACAACAAACATCAGGGGATTGGAGACCAACCACATTGGAATTCTAGATGAATTCAACAAGGTCACCATGGCAACTGAGTTTTGTTTGTGTGTGTGTTTATTAGTATTATGGATTCCCATGGGGGGATCACCTTTAAATGTGACCAAGGGATTTTATGTATTTCTTTTATTTTTGGTCCCTTTGTTATGTTTGCATGTGTTTATTTTGTGATGCTTTTACCCTTTCATTAATTATTAAATGGTGTGTAAGTATTGTGAGTAATCATATTGTTTAGTTAATTAATTAAAAGATTTCATAAGAATGTAATTAATAGAGTTGTTGGCCATGTTTTGAAGTGTTGTAAGAATGTTTACGTAATGTGTAAGTAATATGTAAGTGATGAGTAAGTTAACTTTTGAGTGTGAAACACTCCACCTTATTGGAAATTCGAATTTGTCCTTGGAGGCTAATTTTGGAGGCTTGTGGGACAAGTTACACTTGTCCCATACCTCTTAAATTTACATACCAAACTTGCCTATGGCTGGAGGGTTAAATTTAGACCTTTTTAAATGAATTTTTACAAGTCAAGTTGAATTTTGTAATTGCACTTCTCTTACATAATTTAATTTCAGTCCTTATGGGGTATGGACTTGTTTGAGTGTGTAAGTAAATCTGTCATATTATTCACCCACTTAATTATTATGCATTGGAGAATGAAGTTGACTTTGTGTTTTGGGTTAAGGATGTGTGATGTGGCTTCCTACATGGATCCACCTCATCCTCTTCTCTTCCCTCCTCTATAAAATTTGAATTCCTTGTCTTGTTTTGGGTTTCTTCACTTTTGGTAGACTTCTTTTGGGTGATTTTTCTAGTTGTTTTGGGAGCTCTTGCTTGGAGAAGTTTTTGGAAGATTGTTGCATGCTTGTATTGGGTTGATTTTTGGATTTATTGCATTAGAAGGAGCTTGTTGTTTTGAGCTTGGAACAAACTCCATCATGGAGAGGTAAGAGGTTGGCTCTTGGAAATACTCTTATTTTCCCTTTTATGAATATGTAAATGTTGGCATATTTGTTATTGTTGTGGGCTATGGGTAAATGGCCTAGGAATGGTATAGGAGAAGACTATGAGGTTTATTATGTGGGAGGCACAAGTGTGTTTTAGGGAGGTATAAGGGTGGAGGGAGTTGGGATTTGGGTTTCACCTTACAAAGAAATAGCTTAAATTTATTTACTCATTATGGGGTGTCATAAGAGGTTGGGGAGACATAAGGAAATGTGAGGAATAAGGAGTACTTGGGGTAGGTATAGGGAATGTAAGGGATTTGATGTACTATGATTTTTGGTGGTTTGTAACTCAGGTGGTGATACCCATTTCCCCATTTGGGAGGCATAAGAAGCATCCCCCATATTTATTTCTCCTTTGGCTTGCTTGGTGAAGCCTTAGTATTGCATGTCATGTGTTATTATAGTTGTAAAAACTACATTCTGTTTTGGACTGTGTTTTATTGTGAAAATTCTATGTGTATGTTTTGTGGAAGCCTATTGTTGTCATGAGTTGGATCACATATTTTATTGCATTGTGGTTGGGGCTCTGGGCCAATGAAGAAGGATGGATTATCCTTTAATTGGATGTCTTGGTTGGGTGGAGAGCGTTGCCTTTCCCTTGCCTTTATTGTGATCAAAATTGGAAGAAAGAGAAGAATGCATGTTGCTATTCTAGAGATGAGAAAAGACAGTTTGACAGTCCCTTGTGAAATGAAATCTCATTGTAACCTTTCCCTCTTGAAGTAGATGACCTTTTAAATGTTTGTAATGGAAATATTTTTTACTGACTGCAAGTGGAAATTATAAATGTAAAAGAGTTATACTCTGTATGCTGTTTTGGAAAGAATGTGAAAGAATGATACTATTTTGTATATTGTACTTTGAAATAAAATATAAAGGAGGTTGTATGAGTTTCATTGGAATTATTGGAAGTGTTTACCTTGTTCATATGATAATCTTCAATTAGAAATTTATGTTTATCATGCATTGGGAAGACCCTGTTTTGAAAGTGGAAATGTGCAACACGTGAAAAGAAAATGTATTATTCTGCCCTATGTCAATAAATGATTTTTGGAAGGAATAAAAGAAAGAAGTTGTATATTTTTATATTGTAACCAACAAATGAATGTAATTATTTTCTCAAATTTAATTATAGTATTGAATCTGATCATTTCAATGTATTGGAATCTCTGTTTGAAAGGAAGAAATGCGTGTGAGAAAAATACAGTATTTTGTCTTTTGGAAATGTGTAAAATTGGAAATCAGAATTACATTTTGGTCTTGAATGGTTTGATTTGAATCAACTAAAATGTGTTAGATTGGTATTGGAATGAATTTTAATACTTAAAATATGAAAATGGCAAATAGATCCTTTAAAATTTGATCCTTGTTTTTTTGTAATTTCAAACTAGCAATTATCTAAACCAAAAACACATAGTTCAAACCTGTAATAATAAAATAACAAATTAAATAATTAAATTGAAGTGGTAGGCTCTAAATGAATTCATCTGGACATTAATACTCAAGAAAATTTCTTAGAAAACTTAGTAAAATCGGCTGGAACCATTTTACTGTCATTTTTTGTCAAATGTTGGAAATTTCGAATTAAGCCTCAATCAAACAAATTAACCCTTGAAATCTATCCTAAATTATTCTAATAACAATCCCCCATGTATATTTGACATGTTGAGAGAGGAAGAAGATCAAATGGAACATATCTAACAAGTTAAAATTTAGCAGTTCACACTATAAAATCCTACAGGCCGTTTTCTTAAAATTTACCCCTTCAAATTTATCAAAACCAGAAATTAATGAGTTCTATACAAAGAGGACGTCAAGATATTTCCAGAAAATCTTCATTTTCCCAAAACTAAGCTCTCTATCAAAATTTATGGCCTTCTAAAGTTTTCTTCACTTGGCATTAAAATTTTGGGAAAGTTTTCTTTGGTGGGCTCGCGACCTGAATTTTTTCTGTTGGGGCTTAGGAATTTTTTTTGGGAAAATTTTCAAAATTTTCTCCACCACCCTGTTAGCCATAGTTTATTCGAGGTTGCCACATGGCACCATGAGGGTGACAGAGGAGGGGCGGATCCTCTTTTGAATTTAGCATTTTCAGAAAATTTTTGGGAAAATTTTCCAAACTTTTCCCGCATCGGCCCGCAACCAATTAGGTGATGCCATGTGGCATCACGAGGCATTGGCAGAGGAACAGATCCCTTTTTGTCTTTTACATCTATCTCAAAAATTTTTAGAAAATTTTTCCAAGTCTTCCCCGCTGTTCCGCCTGGCCCACAGCCAATCAAGAGGCTACCACGTGGCATCATGAGGTGTCCAACGGAGGTGCGGGTCTATGTACCCTCTTAGCCCTTCGGGGCTTTAAGTCAATTTTCTCCCTGCCACCTCACCTTCCCATTGCATTGGATTAGGAGACAACCACATGTCCTTTCAGACTCGCTAGGAGCATACGATGCACCGAGCACAACTTTTCACCCCGTGGGGGAGAATTTGTAAAATGTCTCCCACCACCCCGCCTTTCCCCGCTCTTCCCCGTGTTGCCTTAGGGAGCGCCACGTGTCCCTTGTGGACTAGTGGACCCGCAGGAAGCATGGGTGCAAATGCTGATTTTTTCCCCACATGGTAAATATTTTCCAGAAGGTCTCCCCGTGGCCTGCCAACCCACCCTTTGGGCAAATTTTC
This sequence comes from Taxus chinensis, assembly GCA_019776745.2. Taxonomy (NCBI): domain Eukaryota; kingdom Viridiplantae; phylum Streptophyta; class Pinopsida; order Cupressales; family Taxaceae; genus Taxus; species Taxus chinensis. Next base: position 879,084,356 of record CM034150.1, on the reverse strand, counting down.
ACCCTTGGGCTTGTAGGCCCGCTCTTGAGAGAAAATTTTCACCCCAAGGCCCGTCGGCCCATAACTTGAAAAATATGAGGAGTTAGGAGGACTTCTTTATATCACTGGAAAGGTGAGGAAATTTCCTATCCAATGGAAGTAATTTAGGAAATTTTTGAATGTGTTAAGTATGATAAAAATCAAGTTGAAACTTCAAGCCTGTTAGAGAATGGGTATGGTGAAGATTTTTTTCCCTCTGAACCTATTTGAAACTTCTAACCCTAAATTTTGGACCTTATGACCTCTATTAATTATTAATAAAATGAAAATTATATTCTAGTAGACTAGAATTGTTCCAGAAACCTGTTAGTGACAACTGTTGTCTTGTAACATGGTTGTAGATTCTTTTAATAATAAAAAAATTCCATAATTTTCCTAACTAATCCTAGGTTGTTCTTGGGTCTCAAGTGGGTTGTTTTAACGAGTGTTACGCCTCTATGCTCTTGAACCATGTTTTAACACTTTCTAAATTCAGGTGCTTTCTCATCACACATCACATGGACAAAGATACGTGCCATTTCTCACAACTTAAAAAAGAGGTCCTGATAATGGAACCAAGATGTAGTCATTTTTATTCCTTTCAAAGAACAAGGAAATTCCATACGTGTTGGCCTATCACCCAGCGGGGCACTGGGGTGCTCACCCGAGGCATGTGTGGGTTGTCGAACACCTCCCTTATGTGAGTTATGTGAGAATGTATTTTTTATGATAGAAACTTAAGTGAAGAGAATGGAAACCACCCATACATTCATCTTAGAGCTCAAAACAGGATTCTAGACCAATGTATTAATTCAGATCAGAAAAGCATTACAAGACATAGGTTTGAATCATAACACAAAGGAAATGCATAGGGTTTTACACCCACTTATATGAAATATATATAAAATCGATCCATATAGATATAAGTAAATACTGGAATCACATATATCCATATTAAATACATTTGGTAATCACATTACATTCATTGAGGCTATCACATATGCATATAATAGTGCATACCAATGTCATACATCAGAACTAGACTTAAGCCCCTCATACTACAAAGAAAAATATTTAGACCCATCCCCTTGATACATCATACTCCTACTGATCCTCTAAACTCAACCCATAGAACTCCCACAGTATTTCTCTATAGTTTCACTTCTTTTCCATTCTCTCCTTTGTTTCTCTGTCTAGCGCTTGTATTTATAGCCTCAGTAAGAACTGCCATTCCTTTCTAAAGTTTTAGATTGGTTATCAAGTGTCTGAGTGGTCCTCCATGGGAGCATGCTCCTTCAGACTTGATCTCTCCATCTTTCACCTTTATGATCTTCTAGAATCTTCTATCCCAAGGTATATTCCTTTCATGGGGCTCCAAGTTGCCAGGCTGGCACCTTATCCACTTTATATGCACAATTGGGTCATGCTTTCCTCATGTTCTACCCAATATGCCAAATATGGCTAAGTCCCAAAACCTTTGTTGCGCCTTGTGTGCGTGTGCCACTGGTTCTACTAAACCCTCTTAAAACCTTGTCCTATGCACTTTCACCTTACACACCCTTCTTCAAATAGGCCTTGTGCGCCCACGCACTCTTCTGGTACTCAGGGCAATATTTTAGGGGCCAAACAAAAATATTTTAAGTAAATCAGATTGTTTCAGAAGGTAGAACAAGGGTTTAAAGGGACTTAGCAATATTTGGCATCATGCAGTCACTTTGAGGAAAAACTTGAGGAACCAAATAGTAGTGTGGTAAGTGGATAAGGTGCCAGCCTAGAACCTTTGAGGGATATAAAAGGATATTCCATGTAGGTAATATTCTGAGAGGCATCATTACAGCTAGTGGAAGGTTCTGCAAGGTGAGGATAAGATTTTTCCAATGGAGGACCACATTAACACTTGAAATGTGATATGTGCATGAGAGAAGTCATGGCGGGTGGACACTGATCCTATTTAAAGAAGTTCTGGGAGAGAAACAAAGGTTCTAGAAGGTATAGGAGTGTGAAGAGAAGGAGGGTAATGAGGTGCTGTAGAAATGTTAGGAAATACTAAGGGTTTGGATCTCATGATTCTAGGGTTTAGAGTTCTTGGTGCTAGAGGGTTATAAGGGATATCACTTAGCATATGTATGGGTACTAGGTTCCTTAACAAGGGTTATAATAGGGAAAGCATAGTTAGGATCTCTGAGCATATGAGTTTGCAGGGGTTGGACCTCTGGAATTTTATGTATATAGTTTGAGATTGCCCTTTTATGTAGTGTGGCTACCAGAAACTCTTTGAAATCAATATACATGGATCTATTATGTACATCTTGTTTATGGGTGTAAAACCTCATGTTATTTGGCTTGTCATGACTCAGATCTAGTTCCTTTTTCTTCATACAATGTTTATTTACCTTTTTTGATGCATTGATGTGTAGATCTATTAGTTATATATTTTTCCTTTTAAGTAGATGCATGTACTTCTATTTTTGTAAATAATCCTCCATTAATGGTGGAAATCTCTTGTAAATCTCACATAAAAGAGGGTCTCAATTCCCACGTGCACATTGGGTGAGTTCCTGACGTATGCTGGGTGATAGGTCGGTGCACTTGGGGTTAGAAAGAGGTATTGAGTGTAAAATAATGACTACATGGGATTAAACTGCAATATGGGACATTACAAGTAGGAAAATCCTTCGGAGAAAGCCGACTTCTTCTCCTAACCTAGTACCAACTTCTCCAAAGTGTAGAGAATGGAAAACCAAACTAATCCTACCCAAACATTTTCTAAGGAGATAGGGATAAGAGAATGCATAAAAAAGAATATACTCTAAGTGAAGGTGATGTACCAATAAATCGAGTGAGACACTCTGAGTGAGTGAATGATCTAGAGGATCCTCATAGAGAAACACTGATCTAAGATCTTCTCAGAATAAGTTTCAGTCATTTTTAAAGCGTGGAGAAAAATTATATGATTCCAACGATATCTTTTTTGTAGGAAAAAGACCTCGTTTGCAAAAGTTATAGCCCGCTGATATTTTTGGGCAACTGGCAAAATTTGGAGTTTTGTGCAGGTTGGACATGTGCATGCTCACCAAGTGTTTTGATTATATTGCGACATGTGGAAGAATTGTGTGACATACTAAAAAAAATGGTTTTGGGAACGCCGGTCTTGGAAACTCGTTCTCGGACAAATGGACCCCACTATTTACTTGCTGCGGGCCCTCAGCTAGGTTCGACACACTCGATTATAGAGGGGTGTCTTGGCTTCCTTCTCATTTAATCACTAAACCAGCTTGTGTATATAAACTCCTATAATTGCATTTGTGCTATGCATGTGGGACTATTAGACATGCATTTTTAAACTATGCAATTTCCCACGCATTTTTTTTATTAATTTCCATATTCCCATGCATTGCATATTAATTCATTAATACCATATTCCACGCATTTTCCTTGGCTAAACTGTCCATGCATTAAACCCAAATATTTATTATTTCCCACGCATTATATTCTGCCTTGATTTTTGTGCCTAAAAATAACACATACATGTGCCATACACATAAGCCAACTAATGCGCCTCATTCCATGGCTAAGGTGGCTCTTAAGCCACTTAAACAATGCGCCCACCTACCATTTTAAACCTCTTCTAAGATTTTATGCGCCAAATGTGGGATATTGATCCCAAGAAGATAAGTCAAGCGTATGTGGAGGAGAATGGAACCCGGGTGGGCCGTGTAAAAGGATAAGTGCCCAACCAGCATGCTAGGAGGCTTAGAAACAATATAAAAGGAGTGATATTTTATTTGTATAGCATCCGGGACTGTGTGAAAATATTGTAATGCTCATAACTTGAGCTAGGAGTGGAATTTGGAGGAGATGTAAAAAGCAACCCCTGTTATTTTTGACAGAGGAAGACTATGAGAAGGTCAAAATTTTGTAGAATTATTTGTAAAGAATTATTTTCAAGATTTTAATATATCGGTCCCATTCAACTGGACGCAGAGACATAGGCCTCAAGCGCCAAACTCCATTATCAATTCTTGAGTCAAATTTCTGGTGAATTCTCCTCATTTATTTCAATATTTACACAGTAATTACATTTTTTATTCTTTTATTAAAAATACAAAAGGATATAATGCTCAAATTTTACATCGAAAATCAATACAAAGCAAGAAAAATGTGTGTGCACAATTGCTAGTTAAATTTGGTTTTCAGATCATTGGTATCAGAGCTGGTTTTGACTGATTTTTGGTTAAGTTTAATGTGTTTTGGATTACAAGTTGTGTATTGGATATTAACAAGGTCTCGATCTAAGAAGGGTGAGGGAGAGTTAGTTAAAGGAGATCCCAAAATTGGTACCAGACGATCTCGAAGTCCTAAAATGGCAGATCGAGAGGAAGTGGAAGAAAACTTTCGTCAATTATTCCAACAGATGAAGGAAATGGTGGAAGAAATGTACCAAGATAGGCAAAGGGAAAAGGGAAATAAAGGAGGTAAGAAAGAAGAAAGTTCTAGTTCTGATATTCCAAAAAGAGACTCTTTAAAATCTGATTTTCCTTCATTAAAGTTAGATATCAAGTTTTAATTGCCTATGTATACTGGAGAGCTAAATGTGAAGAAGTTGGATAACTGGGTCAAGCAGATAGAAGTATATTGTAGGGTTCAGAGAATTGTTGATGATGAAGCAAAGATTCATCTTGCAACTCTTCGGATGGGTGGCACAACACTCATTTGGTAGGAGAGTAAGCTTCAGGAAGTGGAAGAAAAAAAAAGGTATAGAAATCACTTCTTGGTCTGAATTTGTTTCAAATCGTAGGAAACAATTTTATCCTCTTGGCTATAAGCAACAAGCTATGATGGATTGGAAAACATTAAGACAAACTAAGGGACAAAGTGTTCAAGAATACACACAATAATTTAGGAAAAGGGCTCTAATTCTGGGAATTTCCCTAAACACAGAAGAAACACTACTCAAATATATTGGTGGATTGCATAGTTATCTAAGGCATATGATACTTATTTCAGGTCCTACTAATCTTGATGCAGTATGTGTTCAAGAAACCCATCTGGAAGCACAAGGGAAAATGACAAAGGAGTCCTCTTTCTCTTCTTTTAATCAAAAGAACAAGAAATCTAAAGGAAAAGGTTTGAAAGAACAAGGAAAAGGAAAGGGTAAGCATAAAACAAACTCTACTGTTAAGAAGAAAGATGAAAAACCATTTTGTAATCATTGTAAAAAAAAACCATGATGAGTCTAAATGTTGGAAATTACATCCTGAAAAGAAGCCTAAATGGATGGTTAAGAAAGGAAAAGAAAAGAAAACAAACACTGTAGTGCATGATCTTGGTTCTAATTCAGGTGATGAAACCAAAATCACAGTTATGAGTTTTCAAGGTAAATCAACTCTTTTAATTTCCAACAATAGCACTACAGATGTTGCATCTTCTTCTAGTAAAAAAACTATACTTGACGATAGGAAATAAATGAGCTTTTCCACATTAGAGTAATTTCAAAGTATACGAAAATTGATACTCTTTTTGATAGTGGATCTCAAGCTAATCTAATTTCTGAGGAGGTTGTTAAGAAACTAGGACTCAAAACTAAACCACATCCTAAGCCTTATCCTTTGGGTTGGGTTTGTGATGATGCAAAACTTCAGGTAACTAAAACTTGTACTTTCAGATTTTCCATTACAGACAAGTTTATTGATGAGGTTGAATTGGATGTAGTTCCTTTGGATATTTGTGGGGTAGTTTTGGTAAGTCCTTATTTGTATGATCATAAAGCAATCTTCTATAGGGAAGAAAATAAATGTTTTCTTGTAAAGGATGGAATTGAGTTTATTATTAGAGCTCACCGTGAAAAGAATAATCTACCCTTGGTAACTACAGGTCAAATGAAAAGGCTTGTAAACTCAAGAAAAATTTTTGTGCTCATGGTGGTCAAAGCCAAAGAAAAAGAAAATGAGATGGCTTTTGAGACTTGCGATCTAAAACATACAGATGAATTGGTAAAAATTGTTTCTCATTTTGATGATGTTTTTCAGGATCCACAGGGTCTACCTCACAAAAAAGGGGTTCAACATGAGATACAGTTGCTTCAGGATGCACCTCTTCCCAATATCGGAATGTACAGGTTGTCAGTGGTAAAGAACAAGGAAATCAAGAGACGGGTAATGGAACTTTTGGCTCAAGGTATAATTCGTCCAAGTACATCCCCATGTGGTTCACCAATTATATTGGTTCCTAATAAGGATGGAACTTGGCGAATGTGTGTTGATTTCCATGCTTTAAACAAGATTACTATAAAGAATCATTACCCTCTTCCTAGAATAGATGATTTACTGGATCAATTAAAGAATGCAATTTATTTCACTAAGTTAGACTTAAGAAGTGGTTATCACCAAGTAAGAATTGTAGAAGGTGATGTTTGGAAAACTGATTTTAAAACAAAACAGGGATTGTTTGAATGGTTAGTGATGCCTTTTGGTTTGTGCAATGCACCGGCAACATTCATGAGAGTTATGAATGAAATTTTTAGACCATTCCTTGATAATTTCATTATTGTCTACTTAGATGATATTCTTATTTTCAGTAAGTCATGGGATGAACATGTTAAACACATCCAAAAAGTCTTAGATGCACTAAGGAAAGATAAATTGTATTTGAAGATGTCAAAATGTGAATTTGGAAAAACATCTTTAATTTACTTGGGTTATATTGTAGGAAATGGATAATTGAGAATTGATCTTGCAAAAATAGAGGTTATTGTGAAATGGTCTAGACCCACAAATGTGACAGAAGTTAGAATTTTTCTAGGTGCAGTTCAGTACTGGAGAAAATTTATTGCTAACTTCTCATATATTGCATCTCCTTTGCATGCTTTGACAAGTATTAAATAGGTCTTTCAGTGGGGAGGAAAACAACAAAAATCATTTGATATACTGAAAGAGAAGATAAGTACCCGCTCCTATCTTGGAACTTCCATATTTACAACATTCATTTGAGATTGAGATAGATGTTAGTGACTACACAATGGGGGAAATTTTGATGCAGAACAAATGACCAGTTTGTTACCATTCAGAAACCTTTACAAGTGTGATAAGAAACTATCCAACTTATGATAAAGAGTTGTATGCTTTGGTTCAAAGTGTTAAAAAGTGGAAGCATTATTTAATGGGAAAAGAAACAATTATCCATATTGACCATCAACCGCTTCAATACTTACAAACACAAACCAAATTGCAGCAGTCTAGACATTTCAGGTGGATGGGATTTTTGCAACAATTTCATCTTGTAATCAGGTATAAAAAAGGTATTCAAAACAATGGTGCTGACATGTTATCCAAACCACCAGTGGTAGTAGCATCTATTCTTTTGCAGCACAGTTTTTTGGCTCATGTTAGTTACAAGGAACAATATGTAAATGATGTCAATTTTAGAGAAGTGTATGAGGATCTAGTAAGTGGGAAACAAGTAGGAGAAAAAGATTATCATTTGCATAAAGGATTGTTATATCATTTTGGAAAACTTTGTATTCCAGAAAATGAGCGTGTGCATATGATTAGGGAAGCACATACTTCTCTTATTTCAGGGAATTTTGGTGTTAGTAAGACAGTTGCACATTTACAAAAATATTGTTATTGGCCTAGAATGCATGAACATGTAAACCGGTATATTAAGGGATGTTTTCTTTGTGCCACAAGCAAGACAAGTAATAGGAAATTAGGACTTTACACTCCTCTTCCAGTTCCAACAAGGCCTTGGGAAAGTTTTTCCATGGACTTTGTAGGAGGCTTGCCCATGACACAGAAGAAACATGATTACTTATATGTGGTAGTGGACAGATTTAGCAAAATGTGTGTGTTGGTTCCATGTACTAAAAAAATAACTGGTGAGGGAACTGCACATTTATTTTTTCAGTTTGTTTGGGTTCATTTTGGTTTACCTACTTCAATCATATCTAATCAAGATTCTAGATTTCTTGGGGAATTTTGGTCAACATTGTGGGGGTTAATGGACACAAAACTGAAAAAGATCACTGCTTTTCATCCACAAACTGATGGTCAAACAGAGGTTGTAAACCGCACAGTGGTAAAATTACTTAGGGGCTATAGTAACAAACATCCTAAATTATGGGATGAACATCTTTATTATGTGCAACATGCTTATAATCGTGCCTTACATTCTTCTACTTTTAAGTCTCCATTTGAGACTTGTAATGGATATCTGCCTAATTCTCCATTAGATATATATTATGGACATGAAACTATTGTTAATGGTGCAAGTGATTTTGACAAGGCTAAAAGATTTGTGCAGAGAATACAACAGGTTCATCAGTATGTTTGTGAACAATTGGAGAAAAGTCAGGCTAAGTACAAAGCTAGGCATGATAAACATAGAATTGATCACAAGTTCAAAGTTGGTGATTCAGTTTGGCTTCACATCAGCAAGGAAAGACTGACAGGTGAAGGTAAAAAATTGGAACCTATACGGTATGGTCCATTCCAAATATTGGAAAAAATTGGTAACAACGCTTTCCGGTTGGATTTACCTCCATATATGCAAATCTACTCAGTTGTAAATGTTGAGAATTTAAGATTGTATGAACCGCTTATGATTGTTGATCATGATGATTCTAACATAATGCCTTCCATTGATGATTTTTCTCGTGAGTATCTTGATGAGTTGTAGGAAGACATCATTTTGGACAAGAAAGTAAGAACTTTGCGAAGGGGTGATATTGAGTATATTCTTGTTGGGGTCAAAGGCATGCATCCGAACAAGGCTAAATGGATGGAAACCGGAAAGGTGAGGGAGAAATACCCTCACCTATTCACTAATTAAGTTGACTTTTGGGGTCCAAAAGTTTCTCAGTGGGGAGGAATGATCCAGAGGATCCTCACAGAGAAACACCGATCTAAGATCTTCTCAGAACAAGTTGCAGTCATTTTTAAAGTGTGGAGAAAAATTATACGATTCGAATGATATCTTGTTTGCAGGAAACGAAGCTCGTTTTCAAAAGTTATAGCCCACTGAAATTTTTGGGCAACTGGAAAAATTTGGAGTTTTGTGCAGGTTGGACGTGTGCACACTCGCAAAGTGTTTCGATTATATTGCGACACATGGACGAATTATGTGACGTACTAAAAAAAAAAGGTTTTGGGAACGCTGGTCTTGGACACTCGTTCTCAAATAAATGGACCCCGCTATTTACTGGTTGGGGACCCTCAGCCAGGTTCGACACACTCAATTATGGAGGGGTGTCTTAGCCTCCTTCTCATTTAATCACTAAACCAACTTGTGTATATAAACCCCTATAATTGCATTCGTGCTATGCATGTGGTACTATTAGACATGCATTTTTAAACTATGCAATTTCCCACGCATTTTTTTTATTAATTTCCATATTCCCACGCATTGCATATTAATTCATTAATACCATATTCCACGCATTATCCTTGGCTAAACTGTCCACGCATTAAACCCAAATCTTTATTGTTTCCCACGCATTATATTCTGCCTTGATTTTTTTTCCTAAAAATAACACATACACGCGCCATACACATCAGCCAACTAATGCACCTCATTCCATGGCTAAGGTGGCTCTTAAGCCACTTAAACAATGTGCCCACCTACCATTTAAAACCTCTTCCAAGATTTTATGCGCCAAATGTGGGATATTGATCCCAAGAAGATAAGTCAAATGCATGGGGAGGCGAATGGAACCCGGGTGGGCCATGTAAAAGGATAAGCGCCCAACCGGCATGCTAGGAGGCTTAGAAACAATATAAAAGGAGTGATATTTTATTCGTATAGCATACGGGACTATGTGAAAATATTGTAATGCTCATAACTTGAGCTAGGAGTGGAATTTGGAGGAGATGTAAAAAGCAACCCCTGTTATTTTTGACAGAGGAAGACTGTGAGAAGGTCAAAATTTTGTAGAATTCTTTGTAAATAATTATTTTCAAGATTTTAATAGATCGGTCCCATTCAACCGGACCCGAAGATGTAGGCCTCAAGTGCTGAACTCCGTTATCAATTATTGCATCAAATTTCTAGTGAATTCTCCTCATTTCTTTCAATATTTACATAGTACTTGTAGTTTTTATTCTTTTATTAAAAATAAAAAAGGATATAATGCTCAAATTTTACATCAAAAATCAATACAAAGCAAGAAAAATGTGTGTGCACAATTGTTAGTTAAATTTGGTTTTCAGATTAGTGAACAATAGGGAGTAAACAAAGTGATGGAGGGTGAGAAGAAGTGCCACAACTAAAAAATATTCAGTTCCCTAGATTCATAAAGCACCACAAATTAAAGGTCCTGCAAAGAGATATAACATGCAAAATATACCTGTAACATAATGAAAGGAAAAAGATGCAATATAACCCGAATTAGGAAAATAAAGACAACAAAATACCGAGTTTATTTCTCGAAAACATGCACAATCCATCACAATAGAGCGACAAGGAAAAATCCTTTACAATAAGCCCAAATTCAAGGCATTTGACTGACAAGAGCTCTAGAACAATTTTGATAGAGTTTTTTTGCAAAATAGAATGTATCCCCTCAAAATGAGGTGAATTTTACAATATATAGAATAAAAACCTTGAAATTGCCTCACCAACATAAATATTTCATTAAACATGTATCAGAGGCCATAAGAATTTGGTACTTTTCTTACATGGTAGGCATGAGAGCCATACCTCATTAAGTTAGTAGTTGAACAACCTTGTACTACTTCCATTAATGTCTGGTTCATTCTTGCACTTGGCCAGTTGTATGTAATTTCTGCTCCTAAACCGTAGGATAACATCTCTGGTTGACTGATAGCATAAATGTGACTTGATGGTAACATGTTTTCCCCACTCTCGAATGACATCTTAAAATCTACTATCAATCGGTAGCATCCGTACAAATACTACCAGTGAACCTGTTGTTGATTGACTACTCCATCACTTCCTTTGTGCAATCAGTCGGTAGCACTAAATATACCACTTGACCCATAGCTTTCTTGACCTCTATTGGGACCGCCATTGTTTTCTATCAGGCGGTAGCATCTGTACATGTTACCAACATTTCTGTGTTGTTACCTATCTGTGACCCGTCAATTTTTCTACCGGACGGTAGCACGAAAAAGTAATACCGGCCAGTAGCATCCGTTCCTCCTACTGGCAACATTTTACATTGATTTTTTCCCTTTTTGGCTCATACCTTCGCCATGGTGAGCCATCTCAGTATGAGTTACCCTATAAATTTTCATAGTGTTTCACCCATCAACCACCGACATTCAAACCTGATAGGTTGTCCATTTTGCAGGGGTGAAAAAAATGGATAACAAGAATGTGTGAAAAAGCTCCCGTTGGATCATGCATTTAGATTTTTTGGAATGCTTCTTGAGCTTCATCTTTGGGAGCTCATATTTTGTAAGCTCAATTGGATTATCCGTCTCTCTTGATTTTGTTTAGTGTGCCCTAGCTCACTTCTTCATTCAAATTTCACTAGAGAATTCCTATATCTCCACTTCAGTTTTTTCTGCCGTAATCCTTTATGGGTCGATCCATTTTATAGTGCTCTAACTTGTCCCTACCACATATATTATCTGCTTCAGTAGAATATATATAATTTTTTCCATGGATTTTCCCTTTATTCTGCATTTTTCCTTTGTTCTGTGCTTTTCTCATCCCATGTATTTTTTCATCATCCCAGGGTTTTATCCTTTCATTCCTAATTCCGTGGATTTTCTAGTTCCGTGGTTTTTTTCCCTTCATCCCATGGGTATTCATCCTTTGTAGATTTCCTTTCATTCCCTGGGTATATTTCCTCCATGACTCTTTTTCCTCATTGTCCTATGGGTATTCCTCCTCCGTAGTTTATTCCTTTCTTCTACGGGTATTCTTCCTCAATGGTTTTTCGTTCGTTCCATGAGTATCTTTCCTCCATGGTTTTTTTTTCACTTTTTTTCATAGGTATTCCTTCTCTATGACTTTCTTTCCTCTATGTTATGTGGGTATTCCTCCTCTACATATTTTTGTTGTGTTCTATGGGTATCTTTCCTCAGCGGATCTTTCTTCTTTATGTTCCATGGGTATTCCTCTTCCAATTTTACCTTTTTTATGTAGGTATTCTTCCTCCATGGATTTTTTCCTTCTTCTTTGATTTTTTTTGTTTTCTTATTTTTATTAGAGTAAGGATGCCCTTGTAGGTTTTTATCCTACTCCTCATCCTATCCACTAAATTACAGGTTTTCAGATAGGCCAGATTTGATTTTATTCTGTTATTATATATATATATATATATATAGTATTAGAATTTTTCAATCTTGCTCCATTCACATAGCCTGGTAATTGCTTAAGTTGTAGGGTTTGAAGCATCGTTGCTCTTCAAGGTAATATTTCCTTGATAATGTAGGGTCCGAGCCATCTAACTTTCATTTTTCTAGGATGTTTCCATTTACTATCATATAGCAGTAACTAGTCTCTAGTGTCAAATTATTTTCTTTTGATATGGCAGTCGTGCCAAGATTTTTGTCTCCTCATTTCTTGAGTTTAATTGTATGCTTTTAGGAACCTTTTTTCATCCAACGTTTCTAATAAAAATCAATCTCTCATGAAGTGAAGAGTATTCATTCATCCTAAATGTTACCGACACTCTTTAGCTTGGAAGTACAAACTCTAAAGGGACCACGGCTTCAAGTTCATAGACTAATCTAAATGGGAAGTATTTAGTCATCATTTTGTATATGGTGTGGAAAGCCCATAAGGTTGCAGGTATATTCAAATCCCAATCTACTTGTTGTAATGAACATATTTTTGTAAGTACCCTCTTTAATACCTTGTTAAAATATTTTTCTACCCCATTCTCTTGTGGGAGATAAGGCATAATTTAGTTATGGTTTATCTTGAATTTTCTTAGTAATTCCTTCACAGTAGCATTCAAAAAGTGTTTCCCTTAATCACTGGTAATAATTATAGGACATCCAAACCACATTAATATAGGTTCATAAATGAATCTTATGGCGGTATTAGCAGTATAATATTTATTTAGGAGAGCTTATTCCCATCTTGTTAGATACTTTTTTCCTGTAATGATGAATCTTTCTTGAGAATGCCTTGCGATGGGTTTTATAGGTCTAATGAAATCTATAGCCAATTTTTCAAATGGCACTAGTTATAAGACTAGTTTTAAAGCCATCTCATCTCAGGAATTTTGTTTTCCCACCCATTAGAAAATCTCACAAGATATTGTGTGTTTGTGTGCATCTTTAAATAGTGTAGGCCACCACAATCCAACCATCATCACTTTTATGGTTATTTAATGCCCACCATTATGTCCTCCAGCTATACCTCCATGAGATTTTTTTAACATATTCTTTCTTTCATGTTCTAAGGCTACTCTTAAGAGGACATCATCTAGTCCTTTCTTATATAAATGTCCCTAGATCAAAGTAAAGGGGAAATCCTGGCTTAATAAGTTCCTCTTCTGTTGTTTTTTATATTTGCTGGGGAGTCATTTTATGGTCAGTAATTATAATATATCATAAAATTATTTTTTAATGGCCTCTATTTTTAGTAGATGTGCACCAGGGAAATCATCATTAATCATTCCTTCATCTTCTCCTATTTCTATTCTTGACAATTAGTTTGGTTCATTATTCAATTTTCCTGGTTTGACTGCAATAATAAAGTCAAATACTTGGAATATCATTAAGAAAAAGCATATCCATCCTTGTAGCAATGTACTATTTAATAAATATTTCAATGGCTCATGATCTGTGTAGCAAAAAAATGATGTAGCCAGTAAATAGTGTCTATACTTTTGGAATGCATTAAAAATTCTCAACACCTCTCTATAGGTAGTTTAATAATTCCTTCCAACTTTGGCTAACTTTCTACTTGCAAAGGCTACAGGATGATCCATTTTTTCTTTAGGTTGTGTCAAAATGGCTCTAATGAAATTCTAGATGTTTCTACATGGACATGGAGAGGAAATTTCCAATCTAGAAATATTAAAACAAATGTATGTAATATTTTATCCTTCAAAACTTCAAAATCATCCACACATTGTGTTTTCCATTATATTTTCTTATTTTTTATTTTCTTTAGCAACTCTTCCAAAGGTGCACTAATCTCTTGTAATTCCTAATTAATTTTATGTGGTATCCTATGTATCCAAAAATTGTCTTTACATCTTTCTGTGTTTTGGGAGGGGGTATATTGATAATGACCAAAGTTTTGAATGGATCAATTAATAAGCCCTATTTATAAATCATATTCCCCAATAGTGTGCCAAATGGAGTTAATAATATACATTTATTAAATTTGAGGGCTATTTGTAATGCCCTAAATCTATGGAACATAAGTATTAATACTTGGATATGGTTTTTTAATAAGCCATATATTGTCCAGTCATCTAGATATACTTCTAAGAAATCTTGGATAAATTCCTTAAATACATTGATCATTATTCGACTAAATACCATTGGTGCAACCGAAATGGAATAAAAATGTACATAAATGGTCCCCATTATATAGAAAAGGTGGTTTTTGGTTGATCCTTTGGAGCAATCCCAACCTAATGGTATCTAGAGAACCCATCAGTGAATTAATAGACCTCTCTTCTTGCTACATTTTCTAAGAGTTCTTCTCTAAATGGAGTAGGGAATGGGTCATGTACATAGGATTTTTTAAGCTCTCTATAGTCCACACATATGTGTATCTCCCATGTCTTCTTGTTTTGAATAACCATTGGAATTACCCAATCTAAATCTTCCAAAGGTTTGATAATTGCTACATTCAACATTTTATCTATCTTTTTCTTCACTTTGACTTTGAGATTATGATTTAATCTATAAGGCCTCTTCTTCAATGGTTTAAATCCTTCCTTGATTTGGATATTTATAGTCCCCACTTATTCTTTTATCCCTCGTAATTCCTTGAAATCTTTGGGAAATATATCCTATAATTCTTGAAGAACTATGACTTTTTCTACCTCTTCTTCCAACCAGTGGTCTCCTATCTTGGAAAATTTATCATCTCCATTGGTGCCAATGTTTTTGGTCCTTATCTTCTAAGGCTGATACTAATATTTTTCTTCTTTTGTCTTGGTCTCCACTACTTCTCATTCTCCTTATATTGTCTTATATTTCAAATTTTCTAGTTTTTAGTCTCTCTCTCTCTTATTTCTCAACTACAAAGTAGTGTGCCATCTATGGGATTTTGTTTAGATTTTCCAGTCATTGAGGTTATTTAGTTTTAGGTTTCCTTTATGATTATTGTTCTATGGCTTCTTTTATAATCAGGAATAGAAAGGTCCTAATATTATGTAATTCTTAAATGATATTGAGATCTGCATCCCATAAATTGAATGTATGACAAAACTCTTTGATAATCTGGTCCCAAATTCTTGTCTCAGGTTTGATTTCTTGAAACATGTACCATGACCATGGTATGGGTCCTAGTGTCCATATGAATAGATATGTCCATACCAAAGGAGATTTTTCTCCACATATCTTCTAATGTCTCTTGTAGATCTGGATGTTCTTTTATGGATAGCTTTCACCAGTGTACTCAACAATAACTGCATAATAACCTTCACTCTCAAAATACCTTAATTTCAGCAATGTTGTTAGAGAATTCCAATGAGAGATGTTACGTTTGTGTGTTTCCCACCATCATGCAACATTAATTTCTAGGGTATCATCTAGGGCTTCCATTATGGCTTTATCATTTGGAAATATCTCCATTTGATTTAGAAATCCTCTAAATCTCCAAACCCTTAATATTTTGTAATGTCTGGTAGGATGCTTAGTGGCTTAATCTATAGATTCATTTAATTGGAAAGTCTTCTATATCTTATTTTTCAGAGTAATATCTATCTACTTCCTCAAATTTGTCTCAAGCAAGCCAAAAAATGTCATCCGATGTATCAAGGTCATCATCATCTACGGTAATTACGTGAGGTGGTATTCTTAATTCTGGGAAGCCATGTATCCATGCTTCAATAATGTTATCTGAGATTTTAGTTGTGGATTCATTTATGACTAATATTTCTCCATCTGAATTTAGTTCAAAATACTTATCAATATTGGAAAATTTATTCAAAGTATATACCCCTTATATATCGTCAAAATATTCTCCTTCAATATCATGCCACAACTCTTCAACCCATTTAGTACTCATCCCTGCATGTAGTGCTACGTGCACACAAATTCCATCTACTTGTAATGTTACTTCCTCCTCTTCTGAATTTAATGTGCCATTACAATCCACAAAGCACTCTAAAGTGAGAATAACATTGTATGATATTGATTCCCACAAAATTAAATATTATATTGTTTAGTGGTCCTAAGGGTTGTTCGATGAACCATCTGCTAATCTAATAAATTATCTGGCTAGTTCTAAGGGAGGTATACCTAGTCTCTCCCAAGTAGTTTTTGACATCATATTCACATTCATGCCAAGATCAAGAAGAAATTTGGTAATAGTAGTGTCAAATATATCGACATCCAAGTATATGGTAGATATACACCATGTTTATTATGTGCATAAACCATTTATTTTGTTCTTATGATGTCCTTCTTAAATTATTTTCGTATGAAATTTCTTATCATCCTTATTCCAATATTTACAAAAAAAATTCAACTTATCTGCGAAAATGTTCTTGATTGTTAGTCTGGCTATCTCCTTGAGAGCAGAGATTTGATCTTCCATAAAGTAGTTCTTTTCTATTTATTTTTGGGCGTGTACCTTCTTTACTACCACTCTAATATTCTCCACTTATTTCCCATGTAGGTCCATCCTAATCTCCTTAAAATCCCCTTCTTCACCACTAGAGGAATGTTTCTCATATGGTATCTTGTTTATCTTCTTCTTTGTAGGTGCATAATCCTTCCTTGCTATACTTCTACTTGTAACTGCGGCTCTATATTTTGGTTCTTCAATTCCCTCACCTGATTTATATCTATTCTTCCTAAGATAATTTTCTTTAGCTTCTTCCTTCTTATTCTCATTTCCTTGTCATCTTCTTGAGCTAGATGTTCTTTCCTTGTCTTTTTCTATTTCCTCATCATCTCACGATATCTTTGTGATATTTTGGACATTGTTTTGAGAATATTTTCCTAATGCTTATGTTTTTGTGCCTCCATTTATATATAATTGAGCTACTTTGGGATAGCTAAAACAATCATGCCCTCTTTCATGACAGAAACCATAAGGTTTAGGATCTTTGTAATTCTTGGCTAAATGTCCATCTTGTCCACATTTGTAGCGATTCATGGGTCTTCTATCTTGATAATCACCTCCTTGGTTATGTCTTCCTTGGTATCCATGATATCCTTGGTATCCTCTTCATCCTCAATAGTTATCATATCCACCCATATATCCTCCTCTATAGCCTCCTATATAACCTCTATGGTATCCTCCATCATTGTATCCTTATTAATTAGGATTATAGTTATTCCCCTGAGATCCACCTCTAAATTAGGGTTGTCTAACTTGTTGATTTAGATATTGAGGGGAAGTGATTATTGGTTATGAAGGTGGTGGCTTAACTATAGGAATTTTTTTTGAATATGGGGGAGGATTAGGTGTCGTGTTCTATCTAATTACCATCACCCTATGAGTATTGTATTCCTTTAGGTCTTGAAGTGCTTCTACAGAGGGGAATATATGGTGATAATTATTATAGGATCCACATGTTGTGCAGTACTTAAAATGATTAGTGGGAGGAGTTATCCCCAATAAAGGAAAAGTATTTTGAGTGTGCTAGTCCCATAATCTACAAAATTGGCACATGTTCTTTATGTCAGGTTTATGGTACAGGAAGAAACTTTTTTTTATGAGTGTTGTCTAACAGCTGTAACTCACTTTTAATTATCTAAATAAGGACTATACATTCTATTGTGCCCTTCTGAAAAACACACTATACACCAAATTTTATGTATGATTTTACTTCTTGGTGGTGAGCTGTTTTTGAGATCTTCATTTCTTTGGATTTCTTGTTGATATTTCAGCTTAGCTAGCTCAAATTGTACTATCTCCAATTCTATTTTTAATTATATCTATCCTTCTCTGTACTATGGTTGATCCTTATTGGACCCCAAAATATCAGCTAAGTACAAGAAGGCACTGTGGGAACATGCATGAACCTAGTTGACGAAGGGCACGTGGGTTGAAAGTGTGCATAGGGAAAGGGATTTTGGCAGGGTTTTACAGAACAAACGATGCACATGCACATAAGGCAAAAAAAAATTTTTGTACTTAGCCACGTATTCGACATCCCAGGAAGCACACGAGAAGAAGCATGACCCTTATGGATAAGGTATCACCATGGTGACTATGGATCAAAAAGGGAATATTCTATGACATGTGATGAAATTTTTTAGAAGACTATCATTGCAAGGAATGGAGAGCTCGGATCTGGAAATGCAATGCTTCCATGGAGGACCACTTCAACACTTGGCAACCGATCTGTAACTTCTAGAAGGCATAGGAGGTGGGTGCTAAGGCTATATATAAAAGTGCCTAGTGGAAAAAAAAGATATACATAGAAGAGATAGTTAAAGAGAGGCGAAGCCTATGCAAAAAATAGAATGGAGGGACATTATGGGTTAGGGATTAGGAGAGATCTATGAGAAATAGCACATAGAAGGGGATGGGTTCTCATTTTTCTTTATAACATGATGAGCCGAGTATAGTTCTGATTGCATGACTTGGCTCTGCATAATTATATGAGGATATTTTATGACCTTAAGGGATGTAATGTGGGTTAATTAAATTTGATATTATGAATATAAAGCTCTGTATTAGTAAATCATCTATGTTCAGTACTTATGCATTTCCTTTCTATATGAATCATCTGCATGTGTTTCTTGTTATTTCTCTTACCTATATATAATGAGATGATAACTATTCCTAAGTTCATAAGAATGTGGTTTAGTTCTTTTTTGTCCTAAATTTAATTATTTGTTCTAAGATGATTCATTCTTGCAAGACTAACATAAAGGAGAGACTCGGCACCTGCGTGTGCCTTGGGTGAGTGCCTAATTCCCGCTGGGTGATAGGCCGGAGAACATGGGATTTTCCTATTATATGAAGGGTATAAAAATGACTACATATTGGTTTTGTTTTTGGGACATCTTTTCAAAGCTTTTGTGAGAAATGGCATGCATCTTTGTCCTTGTTATGTGTGATGATAGAGCACCTGACCTTAAAAAGTGTTTAAACATGGTTCAAGAGCACAGAGGATGAGTTTTCTCAAATATTTAACACTGGACCTGAGTTTGATGCGCGTAGGTGGGTAGAAGAGAACCTATACCATGAGTTATATGAGACATTCTTTTGTTGCTTCCTAGTAGAGCTATATGAATAAATTTTAGAATATGCATCCAAATCAAGCTGGTACTATAGATCATGCATGTGGAACCAAGATGACTATCAGAGGCTAAAGGATGTAGATCTGACTTAGACGAGTACTATTGATTGATGGAAAGGAGTTCTATCTAGTTATACTTTGGAATATACCATTTTGACATATTCTTGCCCAGAAGTTGCTAAGTTTGAGTTTCTAAGGGAGCCTAGAGGATCTTTTTTTTGTGTTATTCCTTTTCCTACTAAGATCTTGGTCATTGCTTTGAGTTTAGAAGAATTTCCCATACTTGACTAAATCTTATTTGAGTGTTGGGAGAGGAACGTAGGGTGAAGGAAGATGACAGACATTGTAGCTGAAAAGGAAAGTGAGGAGAGACGACTCAAGTATAGTGAAGCTCGTGAAAGGGAGATGGATAGATAATGCGAGGTTGAAATTTTGATGGATCTATGGAGGTAGATGTTGTAGGAAGGAGTTAAGGTTCACATGGAGGATGTGGAACCTGAGTAGTCTATGATAACCCATCTTGGCAAGTGTAAGAGAGAGGCCCCTTAAGCTTCTGATGAGAGTTCATCACATGGAGAAATAAGATTTGTCGATGTGCATCTGAACCCCTTGGTGACTAACCCCTGGCACTTGGTTTTTAAAATTAAGGGAGAAGTATTGTTAACCAAGTTGGTATCGGTGGGAGTGATTGATTAGTGCCCAAGAGATATAATGTTTCATTTGGAACATCCATGGATGTGCAAGCCATTCCTATATTTGGAGGAATCTTCGAGCAAGGTGCAAGTACATAAGCTTTGGGTATCACATATGGGAGTGACACATGACATATAACTAGTAGTGGGACAATATCAAAAATCACTGGCGTGTAGTTCAGTTGGACGCTGGAAACACTAGGCACGACCACTTCTGGTCCTTTTCTGACTACAAGAGGTGGATCTGGTGGGTCAGGAGGAAACACTAGAGGGAACCAAGACTCTGGATTGAGAGGAAAAGGACCCCAATCACCTCCCCAAGTGTTTTTAGAGATGCTTTTGTACTTACCAGATTATAAGGGTATTGAAGATGTTACAGAGCATGTGCACAAGTGTGAGTTACTATGGCATGTGAAGGGGATCACTACCCCATAG
The DNA here is from genome assembly GCA_019776745.2 of Taxus chinensis. Classification (NCBI taxonomy): domain Eukaryota; kingdom Viridiplantae; phylum Streptophyta; class Pinopsida; order Cupressales; family Taxaceae; genus Taxus; species Taxus chinensis. The sequence continues at coordinate 879,063,848 of CM034150.1, read as the reverse complement.
AGGAAAGCAATTTAGTTTGCAACAATGTTTCAAGTGTGCGTGCATATTTTTTATAGGAAGTATGACCCCCAACAGATGGTGGTAGACTACACCACATTGAAGAATTCCTTCTGAGAAGAGTTCAATATCCTAGAGTTTGAGCAGAAGAGCATCAGCGCTCTTATGGAATTTTAGCAGGGAATGAAAAAGAGTGTGTGGGAGTATGACACGTGTTTCAAGACTCTCTTGTAAAATTTATACTATGGCATTCATCCTTCTCAACATGCCCAATGGTTTTTCAGAGAGTTGATAACACCATTTAGAAGGGATCTGTCACACAAGACTTTCACAAACCCACACAAGGCATTGTAAGATTCCCTACATGTCAAAGCTATAGGAGCATTGACACTAGTGTTATCCCTTTTCTAGAGACTCAAATTGTTGCAATGGCAAAGCAGTTGGAAAATCTATCTGCAAACTCAGCGCATGAGGTTCGTAGTGGGATTTGGTATAGAGACTGTGAAGTGGAGGGACATGCAAAGGATAGTTTCCCTCGGAAGTCGATGTGTGCTATCGTAGTAGACTATGAGATTTTCCATGGGTATCATGATGTAATTAGATGCCCTCTATTCCAACGTGCAATCCATAAGAATGTTTCTTGCTATCGCAAGATCCGTACCTCTACAATCTATGATACCAAGGATTGCAGATTGATTGATAAAATCCATGATGCTATTGATCTGGGTGTGCCCTAGACTAGCCTTGCAAGTAGTTCAATGGATGATGACCAATGTTATGAAGGGCACGTAGATGGAGGAACACATGGAAGAGGTTTTTGGGGAGGATTTTGTGGTCGCAGTAACGGCAAAGGAGGATGAAGTGAGTTCCCATGAGGAACTTGTTATAATTGTGGGTCTACAGAGCATTACAAATGCAAGTGACCTAATGTTTTATAATTCTCATGGTGTGGAAAGAAGCAAAAGTACAAGGAGTGTCTATAAATTTATGAGCATATGAACCAACATAACTGGAAGGACAAGGGCTCTAGGATGGTGTGCATCGAGAAGGCCAATTCACAGTGGATGCCATAAGTGGTGTGTGAGTCAGGGATAGAACTTGTACTGGTGATGATGCAGGTAGAGGCCATGCATGCCAAGGAGATTCTAAGACCAAGGACACTAGTTTCAAGGAAGGAAATTGTACATGGAAAGTATTTAAACCTTGGTCATTAGAAATAAGTATATCATGAGACTATGGATGTCATTCAAAGTTTACAAGGAGAGATCAAGTGTCTAAAGGAGAAATCCAGGTAGCAGGAGCAAAGAAGGAATGTTGAGGCTTTGTAGAAGGACCTGGATGAATTCAAATAAGTGTGCAAGATGTTAAGGCAAGAGAATATAATTCTCTTGCTAGGAGATTGGTTGAGAGAGATGGTACCACATGTCAGAGTATAGTGCGAAAGGTAGATTTTGCATGTAAACCTTCCTCCTCACAGCCTTGACTATGACAAGGAGATTACTTTGAATGCAGTTGTTGATGGGTGGCTTCTAAGTAATATTCTCATCAACACATGAGAAAAGGTCAATGTTCTTACCTTAGATGCTTGGAATAAAATGGGAAGGCCCAAATTATAGCCATCTTTGAATGTGTTGTATATGGAAGAAAAGACTAAGGAAATTCCCATTGGAGTCCTAAAGGATGCAAATATTACCATTCAAGGATCCAAGTTCACTGGAGACTTCAAAGTCTTAGCACTCATTGAGGAAAATAAATTTATAGCATTTCTTGGGTGCCCATGGTGTTATAATATTAATGTTGACCTGTAGTTTAACAAAGGGTATATCAGTTTTGAGAACAAGGAGGAAAGGGTTGTCATTCCTTTGACAGATGGAAAGTCAGTGCCCTATACTAAGCCCTATTCTAATTTGAAGATGCTTAGTCTATGAGTGATACCACTAGTGTGGCATGCGATAATTGGGTGCATTGGACTTATGAGTTAATTGAATGAAAGTTAAGAGGATCTGTAAAAAGTGTGACAAAGGCACACTTAGTCAAGCACCTAGGAGGAAGGAAGTTGCCAAGTTACTCTGGAGGGGCATACCCTTATATTTTCCTACAGGAAATGGAAGATTAGTGGAAAAATGAGGACGAAAGAAGAGGAATTCTTAGCTATAACTTGCTCGAGACTGCAGTGCGTTGGTGGGATACACATCAAGAAAACCTCCCTACATGGCGTAAGGTAAGAATTTTGTTTTTCGTAAGGTTTTCTAGGATAAATGCACCCACGGTCATATACGACTAGCATGGTAAACAAACTACTTCATTTCATATCCAAGCATGTGAGAAGGCCTAGATGAGAAGCGTAGAAATGTTTTCACCTTCGTTATGGGTACATAAGTTGTATTCCACCTTACGAGGTTGTGCATGCGCTTAGTATTTTCATTCATCAATGCATTGTCAAATGGGAAATTGGCAAGAGTTGGCAGCTAATCTCATTCAAAATTCTGAATATATGAGTACCAAGCCATCAGTGGATAACACATTGCAAGGTATCAAACACCTTATGATGGGGGATAGCGCTATGATAGAGGATAGGCTACTATAATTTCTAGGTGAGCCTTCTTTGGAGACACACTTGAGTGAAGAAGAATCAGAGGAGGTACAACACTAATGAGCAAGCATGTGCTTACAATGAGCCATTAAAAACAAAGTAGGTTAACATTGGGATGGAGGCAGAACCTAAGGAAGCTATCATCAGTGATTATTGGTAAGAAAATGAGGTTTCAAAAATCATTGATCTCTTGTGTGAGTTCCAAGATTTGTTCCCTCGCAGGTACCATGAACTCAAAGGTGTTCACCATTCCTTAGGGGAGATGAAGATCAAGTTGAAGGAAGGTGTGTGCCCGATTTGGAAGAGGCCTTATCAGATGAATCCAAATTTATGCATATCAGTTAAGGAAGAAATAAACAAAATGATAACATCTGGTATCATTAAGGTAGTAGAAGAATTAGTTATAGCATCTGATATCTTGTATCATTACATCAACTACAATGATTTGAATGTAGTATGTGTCATCGATCCCTTCCTAACCCCCTTTACTGAAGAAATTTTAGGAGTAGCCAAGTGCAAAGTCTACTCTTCCATGGATGGGTTCTCAGGGTACCACCAAGTCAAGATTGCAAAGGAAGACCAAAGAAAGACAACTTTCACCACTGAATGGGGAATTTTTTCGTATACGATTATGCCTTTTGGATTAAAGAATTTTCCTGTTGTGTTCTCACACATTATGGTACAAGCATTTCAGGACCTCATCTATAAGTTTCTTCAAGTTTACTTGGATGACTAGACTATATATGGATTGGTGAAAGACCATTGTGACAACTTAAGACTGATGTTTGAGAGATGTCAGCAATTGAGGATATCCCTCAGAAATGTGTCTTTGTTACTTGAGTTAGAACCCTATTAGGACACATTATATGCAAATAAGGCTTGATAGTAGATCCCACTAAAGTTATAGTTATTGTAGGATTAGGGGAGCCTATTAGTCAAAGCGCAGTGCATGAATTTCTTGGGCATACAGGGTATTACCAAAAGTTCATCAAGTGATATGCTAAGATCACTGCGCCCTTAGAGGAATTTTTGAAACACAAGTGTTCCTTTCATTGGGGAGAGACGCAATAAAAGGAATTCAACACTTTGAAAGGATAGGCTTGTCACGACACCCATATTACATTTTCCTTTATGGGATAAGCCTTTCCATGTGCATATTGATGCCTCAGGGATAGCTATGGGAGAAATACTAGTACAACCTAGAGAGGGAATTGTTGATCATCCCTTATGCTTTACAATTAGAAAGTTGACACCAGCAGAGCATAATTACACAACTACTGAGTGTGAAGCATTGTCTATGATTTACGTGCTGCATAAGTTTAGGAAGTATCTATTGGCAACACCATTTATATTCTACACAAACCATATGGAATTGAAATAATTTGTCAAAAAACTCGTTCTGCAAGGGCGCATATGTCATTGGGTCCTACTATTTAAATAATTTTAGTTCACTATGGTCGTGAAACTAGGAAAAAGTAATTCACGACCTAACCACTTATCAAGGATTAATTCAAAGGATGATAACTAAAGCATTGAGGATAACATGATAGACGTGTAACTATTTAGGTTACGGTGCATGCCCTCAGACTTGGAAGATATAGCATTCTTCTTAAAGACAGGTGTGGCATTGGAAGGAATGAAGGCCCTGGAGAGAAAGTAGTTAGCAATATGCATCGCACCCTACATGCTTATTAGTGGAGACCTATATAAGTTAGGTCACGACGAGGTTCTAAACCGATGCATATTTGAACATAAGGATGTAGCCAATATGGAAGAAGTGCATGGTGGCACTACAGGAGGACACTATGTAGGGAATGCTACTACGCAAAAAATTTTATTAGTTGGGCTTTGGTGGGAAACCATCTACAAAGATTGTATTGAGTTTTGCAAGGTTTGTGACCATTTACAGTGCCTTAAAATAATTGGAAAGAGTGATGAAATTCCTTTGCGACAAATAGAAAACACTGAACCATTTGAAAAATGGGTAATCGACTTTGTAGGACCAATTGTGCCAGCCGTGCGAAGGAATGGTTTATGATATATCATCACTTGCATTGATTACTTGACACGGTGGGTAGAGGCAGTGCCTACAAAGGATTGCACCATGATGACAACTGCTAGATTTTTGTGGGAAAACATAATCAACAGGTATGGTTTCCCTTTAAGTTTAACAAGTCATAGGGATACAAACTTTCTCAATGAAACAGTCAGGATTCTTGTAGTAGAATTTATGGTAGCCCATCATAAGACTACTCCATATCACCCTCAAGCAAATGAGACTATTGAGGCATTTAACAAAATACTAAGTCACACATTAACTAAGATTTGTGACATTTTAAGATAGGATTCAAATGATAAGGTATCATTCATTTTATGGGCATACATGACAACCTACAAAAGGTTGAACAAGGCCACACTATTTCAATCGGTGTTTGGAATGGAGGCTATTTTACCAATGGAATTCATGTTACCATGGTTTCATATAGCGTGCGTAGGAGGTTTAGCCGATTAGTAAGCATTGGAATAAATAATTGATAAGTTGATGTAGTTAGATGAAAGGTGAACACTTGCTCGATGGAGTCAAGATAGAAAAAGAAAGACAAAAGGCATGGCATGATCATCATATCAATAATAAGAAGTTTTAGGTTAGGTATTTGGTGTTGTTATATGATTCTAAGTATTTGCACCATCCTAGGAAGTTGAAATTCTATTGGTTGGGACCTTACATCATCTCATACATTCTTGATTCAGGCACTTGCCATTTACAAGCGCTGGATGGGACGAGGTTACCAGGTCACTTCAATGGGATTAGGATGAGGCCCTACTATAATTAAGTCTTTTTGGTGTTTGTAATAAGGTAGTATTGTGAGTTGACTTAGAATTTCCCTTTATGCTTTTTATGTTCCTGTGTTTCCCTTTCTCGTTGCTTGTTCCTCTCTTTTAGTTTTGTTTTGTGCCTTGTGCACCAGTAACCAAATTATTTTTTCAAGGTTGTGCATGCATATAGGACTGCGCATCTATTTTATTATGGGGTGGAGTGATACAAAGTATAGGCCTTTAATACAAAATTTAACTGGTAGTGGAAGTTGCAGTGAATGGCCCAGGTTGTAGTATGAAAAGTGCGTAAGGGTAAGAAGTGTATAGAAGAGAAGGTGGATGAGAATGGTTGGTTTCAAAAAGCCTTTAAGGAAACCACTTACAAAAAGGATGAAGAGTGCAATAACAACATGAAGTAGGAATAGGAAAAACTCAGGTTAAGGACAGAAGAAGTGCCTTTGGCATTGGGGACGCGCACATAAGAGTCTTCGGTTGGATTGAAATTTTACATACTAGAAGGTTAAAAAATTGTTTTTTTCGCAGGATGTGACACATGGATAAAAACATTTAAAGATGGCTTAGTGGAAAAGGCCACATTTAATATTAAAGTACATTGGTAAGTGGTATAACATTTAATATTGGAAAGAATCAAAAACTATAAATACAAGGTCGGGTAAATCATTTGTTACCTTGTGTTTACAAAGGAGAAAAATATCTTGCGAACTAGGAAAATCTAGAGAGAAATTTGTGTGAAGAAAGGAGAATCCAAGAGATCTAATGTTTGTGACTAGAGTAGATCCAAAAACTAGTGTGGAATGAGTACACAGGTGTGGGAAATTTTGTTGAGGAATCGCCATCTTGTGGAAGGATTTTTCCAGTTAGGGTTTTGCAGCTAGATCACGGAGTTAGAAGAGTTTCTTCACAAGGTTGAGCTGTGGGATTGGACAGAGTGATAGAGTAGAGCAAGGGGAAGAGGATTTAAGTGTTAACATCAACCAAAAGAATGACACCAAGGAAACCAGCCGTTTCACTAAAGAAAATAAAGGGCAAGGGTAACGGAAAGCATATTGTTTTGGCCGCAAGCACCAACGAAGAATGGTATAGGGAAATATAGTACCTAGATGGGGTGTTGCTTGGAAAATAATGGGAGTCACACATGTGGAATATGGTCATAAGTGATTATAATCATCGCACAAGCACAACAGAGAAGGAAATGGTTTTTGAGTTGGTTCAACTAACCAACAAGAGAATGGCGGAAGGCATGCCAATTTACAGTGATGAAGTAAAGGTCAAATTGGAGAAGACATGGTCATTGTAGCTTTATGAGTTACCTTACTTCAAAAAACCTGAGTGCCTTTATTAATGGTTGATATCGCACATAAATCACTTTTACTTCGCGAGGCACAAGATGCACATCATTTCATAGTTGATTTATAAGTTCATAGGCCTCAATTGTGAAGTAGATAAAATTGATGATGATTTGAGTGACAAGGAGGTTATCAAGGAGATTGTAGCCACGTATGACTACAAGAAGGGTTTGAGATATTTTGACATCTCAATAATAACAAACCCATTAATGAGGATGGTCATGGGCTTGGTAAAAAAGCTCAATGATCAAGAAATATGGACTCAAGTAAATAAGGCATGGTTGAACGTATGCTGGAAGATATCACAAAAGGACCATGTATAACTTGTCTTCTTTCATCATGGATGAAAATATATGTAGAGTGTAGGAGGGAGAGAAGATACTCTTCAGTAATGCACTCCTCACTATTGTGTTCTCAGAGATAGGAGTGCCTGACGGGATAGAAAAACTTATTTGGGAATATCCAAAAGAGGATCCCTCACCCGCAAAGAGGTTTGAAAAGTATACTTGTGAAACCATGATGGCTGCTCACAAGGCGCACCTAGAGAAATGGTATAAAAAAATGCGTGATGAATTCAGGGCTAAGTGGAGGATCCCAAAGATGTTTCCCATGCTCATGAGTGGAGAGTAAGAGTTTACAGTAAACCAACACTTTTACATTGGAATATTTATGATGACAGATGGGAACATGAGTTTGTTGTGTAAACTACCCTTCTTCTTCATCACTTTATACTTCCAAGCTGGAGTTAATCAATTCAAGGATCCCAAGAGACTAAGGTTCAACCTTAGTGAAGTGGATGCAGACCACCGTGATCTGTGCCAAAAACTATTCTATCTCAAGAAGTGCATGTACATGGAGAGATATGTCTCCCATGAGATTCAAATTATGAATCCTTTGACATTGCTAATTGCAAGAAGGACCACGACAAGGGTGTATCTACATATAAGGCCTAAATTTGAAAAATGTTCTTACTTGGATAATGATGTCTCCATTCCTAAAGACCCTATAGGAAGGAAGAATGTCACGCCTAGAAAGAGATAAAGAGAAGAGGTGTAGAAGACACCAAGTGTTCAAACTACATAGACGATAAGCACGCCGGAGACAAGTGCTAAGCCTAGTAATTATGCCTAGAGGAAAAATTCCCTAGTAAAAGAAAATACTTTAGAATAAGAGGCGTCGTAGCATGAAGAACCCCTCACTCAGGAGGAATCACCAAGGAATACATCACTTGTCAAGGAAAAGGAAAGAGAAGAATCCCCTTTACAAGAATCCCCAGTAAGGAAAAAGCAAAAGGTAACGAATGAGGCTGATTCAAAGGAGACATAAGACCTTGATGCCTACATTGGAAACAAAGATGATGATGAAGATGAACCAGGAGGTAAAGATTATCCCATCTATGAGATACATGATTCATAAGAAGAAGGGGATGAGGAGTATAACGAAGGAGATGAGGAAAAGGAGGATCAAGAAGAAGCTAAGACCCAAGGCAAAGGGGTAGGTGGGAAAGAAGGTACGAAATAGAAAAGAACCCCAAGCCTCACAAAGGAATAGGTGGACAAGGACATGGAGAAACAAGTGGAAAAAATCATCAAGGACCTGGTGAAGCAAGAAGTGGAACGCAACGTGGACATGGTGATGAAAGAAGCCGAGGAGGAGAGCATGTAAAAATAATATGGAAACATGGGAAGACATATCAGTTTCGCTGTAAGCTTTCTAAATGCTGCACACATAGGGAGGAAGAGCATAAAGCATCACAATTCTAAGGAATGGGCTACATTGATGATCTAAACAAAGTTTTGTGCACACGCTTCTAGATCACCATTCCAACAGAACAAATTTTAGCTATGACATCATTTGATGAGGAATGTGCATACCTTCAGACAAGGAAAATGTTGTCATGGGCATTTGAGTCTCACATTGATGAGCCAAAATTTTAAGTAAGCCAAGGGGCAGTGATGCAAGTTCCAAAGAAAAAAGGGAAAAACCCTTTCGTGAATACTCAGAGGCTGTCAGATGAAAAGATCTGTAACGTGCTCAACAAATTCTCAGTTGAGGTTGAAGTAGGGGTTTTTGGGAGAAATGATTGGGTAAAATTCCTAGAGGTAGAGATGGAGAAAAAGGAAGAAGATCTCATTGAAAAGACCAAGGAATTGAAGCAGGAAGAGGTAATTAGTGCTCAGTTAAGACATGAGTTAAAATATGAAAAGGAAAGAGTGCATGAGGCATACAATAAAATAGAGATGATCATGAATGTCATCGTCCTAAATCATCTAAACTTAACACCAACCGTGTAAAAGTATGGATCATCCTTATAATTCCTAGAGGACTTAACCCACATAATCACCATAGAGAGGTGACCAATTTCCCTAGAATCGATTGAAGAGACATTGGCATGCTAGGAGAAATAAAATAAAATGAAGGTTATGGAGATTGTTTTTTAGTACAACAAGATCCTTGCCAATGTAAAAGTCATTGCACAAGTTGTTGAGGTTTCCTATGATAATTTTACAGACAAAGATAAAGTGGCAAAAATCCTAGTTTCCACCCATGATGCAGAAATCAAGGATATATAGGAAAAGAACAAGGGGAACAAGGTATAATGAGACAAGATCCTCACCGAGGTAGAAAAGAAATCAGAAGCCATTGAGACCTTGTGGGGCTCAATCAAGAACCAGCTAAAGGAATTTTACCCTCAAATCACTCGAAGGATGGATGCACTCAAGGATTTCAGAAAATAGCTAGAGGTTATTGTTGAGACAATGAGTGCTAAGGGAGAGGGGCTTAGTTTTAAATAAGTGAGTGCCCTACTAGGTAACCTCTTTCAGAAATTGCATAACGAGGTTAAAACTTGGGGGAAATTAGATGTTGATTTAAGAAAGGATTTCCCTCTCCTCCTTGGGAAGTAAATAAATTTCCCCATTCTTTCATTATTTTCCACAATTCTCATTCCTTCATTCTTCCATTCTAACCATTTTGTAGGGATCCACCATTCTTTAATTCTATATTGAAGAGTGTTTCTAGTGACGGAGAATGGGTGTAGTGTGGGGTGATGTTGGGCCCCAAAATATCAGCTAAGTATAAGAAGGAACGTGGCCAAACAATACCTATTTAAAGAAGGGCGTGTTGGTTGAAAGCATGCAAGAAAAGGGTTATGGAATGGTTTTCCAGAACACACGATGTGTTTGTGCAAGGAAAAATAGATTTTATACTTAGCCGCATTTGGCATCCCATGTAGCACACGAGAAAAGCATGACCGTTATGGATAAGATGTTAGCCTAGCGACTATGGATCAAAAAGGGAATATTCCAAGCATGCGATGGAAGTTTCTAGAAGACATAATTCCAAAGAATAGAGAGCTCAGATCTAGAAAGGCATGCTTCCATGGAGGACCACTTCGACACTTGGTAACTGATCTGTAACTTTTGAAAGGCATGGGGGGTGTGATAATGCTATATATAAAATCACCTAGTAGAAGAAAAGTATATGCATAGAAGAGATAGTTGAAGAGAGAAAAATACTTGCAGAAGAAATAATGGAGGATGTTATGGGTTATGGTTTAGGAGATCTCTATGAGCAATAGCATATAGAAGGGGATGGGTTCTCATTTTTCCTTGTAATATGATGAGAATAATATAGTTCTTATGCATGACTTAGCTCTGCATAATTATATGAGGATTTGTTATGTTAACTTTGATAGTATGAATATAATGCTCTCTTATTAATCATCTGTGTTCAATACTTATGCATTTATTTTTTTTTATGAATCATCTACATCTTCTAATTTTTTATTTCTCTTACCTGCATACAATGAGATGATAACTATTCCTAAATTCATAAGAACGTGGTTTAGTTATTTTCTATCCTGCATTTGATTGGTTATTCTAAGATGAAGCATTCTCACAAAACTCACATAAAGGAGATACTCGGTGCCTGCGCATGCCTCGGGTGAGCACCCAGTGCCCGTTGGGTGATAGGCCGACGCACATGGGATTTTCCTATTCTATGAAGAGTATAAAAATGACTACAAGCCGCTAATCGTATAGCCATCTCTAAGCCTCTAAGAGAGTTTTTAAAGGTGTTCCATACAATATTTCTCTGATATAAGGGCTGAGTTTTGAAGTGAACCATTCAATACGTTGTTTTTATGTGAGAGGTTCCTATAACTTCCTAGTTACAATTTTTGAATATGTGGTTGAATTCCTTAACTTTTTCATTCTTTCCATGAACAAGGTCTCTCATTTTACTCACTCCTTCTGATGGTGCTTCAGGATGATGAAATTTTTTCCTAATCTCCTTTTCAATCTAATCCCAATCCTTGGTTCCCTGTACACTTATATTTATATAGCATCATAATGCATTGTCTATTAGAGTGCCTATGAAATCATATAATTTCACGGTGTTTCCTATGATGTTATTACTCTTCCAGTATGAATCCAATATAAATAAATGTTCCATAATATCACTAGTATATTTTTCAAACACTGGTAACTTAATCTTTTGGGCCATCTTTTTGACTGGGTGAGAATGTACTCAGGGCTAACTAATTGACTTCTACTTCACTGGTTTTACTTTCTTCGATTTATTATGAACTTTTTTCTAGTTACTATTTCTCCCTTTATCTTTGGTTAGCTCAATATCAAAATATAACTCTCCTAATAATTCTTTGAATTCTCTTACAACTTCTTCTCTCTTCTTTATTTCTTCTTATAATTGTTGATATCTCTCCATAAAAATTTCTTCCTTTTCTATATTTTGAATAGGTGTTTGAAGTGGCACATGGAATGGTGAACAATCTAGGGGGATCAACTCCTTTGGGCTTATGTGGTGGTTAAGCGACGCATATTTAGTTGGAGACTCTTCATAACTATCTTTTTTCACAAATAGATTCTTACCTTTATTATTTATTAACCTATAATTATCTTCTAATCATTTGTCACTCATTTTCTTATTTTTCTCTCTTTCTCTTTCTCTTTCTTTTGTTTCTCAACATTATCTTTTTCTTCATCTTCCTTGCATACTATTTTTATTCTCTCCAAATTATTCAATAAATAATTTCATACTAGTAAATTCTTCATCCTCTTCACCTTTTTATTTGATTAATAATGTAACATCTTTCCTCGTCTCTTCCCATCTTGTCGTGTCTATTATTTCTCTTACCTTTGGTCTTAATCCTCCTGCTATTTTTTGTAAATATTCTACTAGTATAACTTGCCTTAATAACGCTTGTAGAATTTATTATAACTGAAAAAGGACTGAGAGGGAGGGTGAATCAGTCCCTAATAGAACTTTATCTTTTCTATTTCAAACACCAAATAGAAAATTCTCATAAACCTCATGCATTAATGCTTGATCACCACTAGATATAGTTCATCATGAAAACCATGCATAATAGGAAAATATATATATAATCAGAGTCTTTCTTCATTAACATTCAAAAAAGAAGAGTAAAAATATTTGATCTTCTCATCAACAATCTACAATGTATAATAAAGAGCTCATAAATTTTTTACTGACATCAATATGTTGAACATTACATTCAACTATAAAACATCCAAATTCTACTCTCTTTCATCATCCTGATATTGCATAGAATTCAACATATTGATTCCACTACAACCAGATACTAACCTAGAAGAGACTTCTAGGGGGTTTTTCTATGCCCAAGGGGTTTTTATTTGTAGATATGTTTTTTTCAATAGAATATAAATGGGGGTTTTCATCAATCAGTAGCACCTAAATTTACAAGGAACCTTATAAGAACAAAGCCTTCATAAAGATGACCCTTACACTTCATCTTCCACTTGTCTCTTCAACTCCCTAGCATTGAATTCAAATTGGGGTTTAAATGGAATAATAAGAGGGAGTTACAAACCAAATATTTCATCTACATATGTGAAATATTCTTCCTGTAACTGGAATAACAATTATGACTTTCCTTTTATAACCTCCAATCATATTTTGGCTTATTCTCCAAGTGATCTCATCTTTTCTCTTATAGCTCTCAAACTTTTCCAAAAGGATTAAAAAATTTCAGTCACATGTAACATGGTTCCACCAAATCAAATACTTATCTTATATGCTTAGAAACTTTCCACGTTAGCCAAGACATTCATTTGGGCTCCTATGTTGCTTAAATCAACTTCTACAAACATAGTTTTGAAAAAACATCTAGCTAAACCACTTCCACTCATATTAATGACCAAATTAATATATCAGAATGAATCTTAGGAGGACTAATTTCATTAAAATTTACCATAAAGAGCCAAATCAAGACTTAACACATAAAAAACGTGTTTTTTAAATACTTTCCTGACTGGTTTCAACATCTCTGAATTTGGTCTTAAAGAATCAATCTCATACATACCTAGACTCTATTCATCATGAGGAAAGTATCATATAAATGGAAATCTTATGAAGTATAATATCTCATACACTTCTCGTATAGCTCCAATTCATGGCAAGAGGCTTTCAAAATCTTGGATTTATACAACTAGTCTTGTTGGTCTTGGTCTCTATGACACATCTAAAAAAATTCTTAAAGATCCATATCATCTCTAACACTTAAATTAGTATGTGTAAAAACATGTTCAAGCATTCAGGTCCATAGATCAAATGAATAAAGTCTTACCTTCATACTCATTCAAACATGCCTCTCAAATAGGCCTATTAGGGAAGTTTTTGCTCAATCACCTTTAGGAAATAATGAACTTTAGAAACTAAAAAAATGAAATTAAAAACATCATATGACACATTAAAATAGTGATCAGGGAAAGAAACAACGTCAATTCAATGTAATTCAACATGGTTACCTTCATTCTTTTTCATTAGCTTCTCAAAATAAGCTCCTTTTATCGGTAAGCTCACATATGAAACCATTACTCCCAAATTTCTCCAAATTAGTGACCCAAATAACTTCATGAATTTGAATAAAACATTTCCAAAATAATCCACCTAAAATTTGAGTGGGGATTCCTTTGATAGTTTCTCCTGTAAACTGAAATCTTCACAAAAAAAACTTGTTTTCCAGTGGGGCTCACCAAGCATCATGAAATAAAAACATATTAGAAATATGAATTGAGGAGTCATAGACATTTTCAAATATGTTTCCAAAAAAAAATAGTTGAGTTAGGACACCTACCCAACTCAATTTTCCAAAACTAGTCCAAAGTGGGGTTTGGGGGGTTACAAACATGCTCACAAAAATGGATGGAACTTATAAAATACTCAACCAATCACCAAAATAATTTTTGAATAAATTTTTTATCAAAATTTAATCCATTTTTGTATCTTATTATTTATCCAAAGGAGGCTCTACAATTTTTCTTGAGTGCAAATATTTTTGGTGCTCAATTTGCATACTTTGAGAAACCCGATTTTCAGAAAATTGCATAACATGAAAAATATCCATCCCCAGCTTTTGATAATTTTCTCACACCTCAACGAAACATCCCTATAATACCTCCTACATTTACATATTTCCATCCCATGTCATCTAGATTCCCTTTGGTCTCTGATTCTCAACAGTTGAATTATGCTGACCTATAGAAGTGCCTAAAAAACATCAATAACTACCTAAGAAGTATTGTACAAACCATATATCACCATTTTATGCTCATACCATGTTTAGTTTTACATCATCACACCTTAGGTCAAAATTTCATACCATACTTGCTTTTGGATTGGCTTAAGAAAGCTCCATACTAACTTGTTTCAGCCTCATGAATCTGGTTTGTCTCTTATACATATTTCTACACCTCTTTTTCCAACTCATAGTGATTCAATATTACTTTCCCTGCTTTTCTTTGAGTTACTTATTATGTCCTTGTAATTCACACCATTTATTTGTACATGGCCAAGGCCTAGAATGACTTGACTTGACTCACACACTTCATCAATGGATCATGTGGACATGGTTTACCTTCATATCACATTTTAGAGACTCAAGCAACACATATTCACCTTTGGAGACCCCTAGATCATCTATCCATACTCCTATATCACCTAGCCATACTCCTATATCACCTAGCTAACATACCTAGATCACCTATACCACTGTGACAGCAATGGACTTGACATCAATGAAAACACAAGTGACACACACTTCCAAAAAACATGCCCTTTACCATTGATGGAAACCATTCTATAAACATTGATGGAAACCATGATAGAACACACACTTAGATGACTTCATTTTTTATTTTTCTTTTCACTCTTCTCCCCCTTTAACATCTATTACAAAGGTATTCATGGAATATACATGGAAACAAGTGAGTCATAAGGACAACCAAGCTTATCAAAACAAGAGAAATATAACTTACATGAACTTAGCTCCCCTTGGAATGATATTTCTCTCACCTATGACTCCAATAGTAGCATATGATCCCCTGGACCTGATAATGAGCCTAAAAATAGCTCCCCTGAACAAGTACTCTTTGTTTTGTCCCTCATTCATGTTTATCATCATTCACTAGGTCTATTCAATTCTTAAGTACTTAAATTTTGACTCCAAATTCGCATGCACTCTCTTTAGGACCATTGTCACTAAAAACCAAATTTAATGTATTTTGGCAAAACTTCTCCAAGTAATAACTCTAATAAAAGCACTAAAAATAACTACCAACTTCTCCCTTTGCGCTAATAACACCTTTCTCTAACTGAAAAAAAAAATGAAAATTTGTTCTTACCTTGTATGGATTCCTTTGATATGACACAAGCTTATTCATCACTGTCCCTAAATATCATTCTTAGTCAATTCAGTCTTGTTTGCATGCACACTTGTATGTTTGAATTATAACATTGACAATATCAACTCAACAAACCATGTACCTTGTCTCATAATATCTATGTAGACATATAGTCTTTGTTTGAGGTCAACTACAAGTTTTCTTAGGTATCCCCCTTGTCTAGAAGACCACACTCATACATGTACCTACCTTTAACAAATTTCACCATCCTTTACTCATACATTATTCCCTGATATTATGAAATCTTGATTCATAGTGCAGACCAACATACATACATCTTTGAAACATTATATCATCTTAAGAGTCTTAAACATAATTTGTCAAAGCATGAGAATGATTTCCTTTGAATTTGTGAATCTACATAAACCTGTAGAATATTTTATTAGTCTTTCTTTAAGTTTAGAATCCCTAGATTTATCTTTTGACACAATACTCATTTTGATTATACAATGATACTTGTAAGACTTTGAGACACTTTCACAAAGGTCACATGACACATATACAACTTAACACCTGAGTTTTGTAGAATACTGAATTATTTTTTTATGGGAGAAATGATTTATCACATTCCATCATAATGTATTCAATCAAGACACAACTACTCTACCATTGTACCTATGTACCTTGTAGCACCTCCTCTGTTATAGTCTTCTTGAGCATATTTGCACATTTCCATATTTCTCTTGCAAGAGAGAAGAGGTCACAACTTCGCCTTCTCAATTATAATGAGAAACAAGGCTCCCCCTTTTTTTTATATACTCTTATACTTGTGTAGTTCCTGAGAAAAACCATTCATTCTTTCATATCGTTTTCATGCTTCATCATACTTGGGTCATTCTTCATTCATAGTACCACATAATTTTTCTTTCTCACCCATGTACATCTACATGCTAGGTCACACAAAAATCACATTATTGATGTATTTACACTCCTTCAAACAATGTTTTAGGTTAATATAAAGATACACAAACATCAACAATAGGTTTTCACTATGCAAACCCTTGACTACAACTCTTAATGTTATCACACAGTTTTTTGATGACATACAGACTTCTAACTTCAAAAAATCTGGTAAACATTGACTGAAACAATCAACCTATGGAAACTTTGTGCATTATTTCTTTGATTCCTTTTCTAAAGATAATTTCATGAAATTTTTTGAATTTGACCTTAAACATACCTGTAGGTGGTCATTTTATAGCTAAGTGCAAATTATAGTCCTCCATTATCATATCAACCTGACACACTTTGTCAAAACTTCTATCTCACTATTTGTGCTTTCTATATCTCTTCTTCTTGTTGAATACATCATACACTCACAGAGCTATCTATTGGTTCAGTTGCAACTCTTTTTTCTATTTACATCAGTGTATTAGTCACCAAAATACATACCCTGCACTTAGTCTCAAAAATTTATTTTAATGTATTTCACCAATGACATTATGTTGTGCATCTTGCCTTTTCAACTTCTATTCCAGTCTAAGTGTGTAAGATTTTGAACTCCCCTTACTTACTCTTTAAAAAGAAACAAAAAAATACTTCACCTTTCAAAGAAAAATCACTCTTTGTTTGAGTTATAGGCTCTTCATACACCATTATAAGCTTGAAGGACTTTGGGCCTTGACTTTCATGAGAAAGACAAAAAAAATTCCTTTACATATTCTCACAGTGAATTTGGAAGTTTCTCGTGGATTTGTAACTAATAGGAGAATTTTAATTCCAATAAGTATCCAATCAATTCAAACTGGGAAGACCATGTAATAGTTACTTATCCTATTTGGTGAGTGAAGATTCATAGCAAATAAGTTACACTTACCATTTCATCTTCTTAAAGTCCTTACTTCAAACTTAACATGAACTCAAAACCCTCCAATGGAAGCATGGATTATTCATCACAAACATGAATGGAATGAAAATGAGGTACTTGAGGCACATATGAGTTGAGGCTCAATTAGAGAGGACAGCCACATGCTTTATATATAACACTTCTTTACATAATCAGGGGGATTTGAATGTTGTCATGGTCTTGATCAAAAGGAGACAATTTTTCAAGTTAATTTACATCTTTACATTATAGATAATTGAATACATCATCACTAAATGTAGAGATCTATTCTCCTTACTAGTCATATTTATGACCAGAAAAGAGGACCATTGTATTTCAACTCTGAGTTTTATATTTACTATTATAAAAACTTCCTACACCATCTTGATGAAATTACACTTTCAAAATCATCCTCTCAGGAAACCAAGTGATCTTCCCAACCTCTCAGAGTCATTATATCATTCCATCAAGGTAACTTGGAATAATTCCTTCATAGTAGAGAAAGGATAGGGTTTCTAACACAAACTCTAGCTTACCTTATATTTTCTCATATGCCTTTATTTTTCTTTATTATGCTTCTATACCTTCAAAACTTCACTCTTCAAAATTTCAATTACACTTGACAGTCGATAAAATCTTAGTTATGACTATTTTAGTAATCCAATGTTCCAGTATGGGAAATTTTACATGAGACAATACTAAATTTTGCACCTAAGACACATTTTTGAGATGATTCCTAGATTATGCACCTAAAATCTCTTTTGAGTATCTTCAAGGACTATCACAGAGGGCTATGTCACAATATTTCCACCAATATACAATATTTCCATCTTCAAAACTATCACACAAAGGAATGAGTCCTAATTTTAGGAGAGAACAATGCTTTCTAAGAGATCTTACTATCTAGTGAATCTATTGGCACCTTACTGAGATTCTCTCAACCTTGAAAATTTGAGCACACTAATTTCAAACTCAAACGCAAGGATTATAATCATGAAAACTAGGTAATTTTACTTGAGCATTATCTAAAAAAATTCCTTCAGCAGTTGATTAAACATTCTTACATCTTCTTCAAGTGAGGCTCCAACACATCATCTGATTGTTTTTTATAAGAAGATCATATCCATGTTTTAGTTCAGGAACAATTTCACACACAAGGCCTTACTACAACCACTAAAATAATTTTTAATTGAGAAGATATTTATCAATAGAAATGGAAGATGAATGAATGAACACCAACACAACACTAATTATAAAAAAATCAAACTTCATTCCTTATTCCATATTAGAAAGTTCAATTTAAGATCTTCATATTAGCACATAGCACCTAAAAAAATTGCAAGACAGATCAAGAAATCCACTTTTTTTTGGCTTGAGGATAAATAATACCATATTTTTATATTTAAAAGAGTCTTTACCACTTCTTTTTGAACACCAACCTTTCACACCAAGAACTATGCATACAAATTATTTTTCCTTTTGTCTTAGTCATCTATTTTTAAAGCATTTCACTTGTCACCTTCATTGAGATTTTTTTTGACAGACTTGGAACCTAGACACCATAATATATGAGTTTCTTTTATGAATTATACTTGAAATTTTGACGTAGAACACCATTTCATAATAGAGAACACTTTGAAATTTTTTAGGACTACTCGTCACTCTCTATGGACCATGAAAATTGTGTTAGAAACTGACTTAGTTCAACAATATACCTTATGAAATATTTTCATGAATCAATTGACTAATTAATTTCATCAAGATACACTATGATATGAACACCATACAAATGACAAGGAACATTCAAATTTTTTGAACAAAAACTCATACACTTTGAAGGATAACAAGAATTTGAACATGAAAAACACACCATGACTAACCATATAGTACAATAAGTAAATGCTAAATTACTTGAAAAGACATGCCTCAACACCATGGAGAAGACACATACTGACCAAGACAACCCCACCTCACTCCAATACTTCACTTAAACCTATTTATTATGGAGGATCTTGATGAGAGACCTAATAAGGCATCACACTCTCTTCTTACACCTTGACTTATTCTAATTTTTTTGAACCTAATTTTTTCACAGTAGATCCATTATTTTTCTCAGTCACACTCTTGGAATCTTGTTTAGCACCTTGACTAGCTTCTTCCTTCTTCTTGAACTTGTTAGATTGTCGCTTGGGTCTTTGAAACTCTTTCTTCATCTTACCTACATCAAAAAACATTGCAATGTGTCCTGTCTTATGGCACCTAAAGTATTCCACTTGTCTTCCTTTGAACTTAAAATCCCTATGTCTATATTCATTGCAAGAATAGTAGTAACCATTAAAATTTCTTACATACCTCCTTGTGTTTAGTGGCTCATTATTGTAGTAATTCGCTAGATATCCTTTCTCATGAAAGTGATAACATTCAGCTCCATACCTTTGACCTACTTTTTTCTCTTCCTTATTTCTTTTAAAGTTATGTTCTTGAGTCTTATCTTTGCAATATTTTTTGTTTTCAAACTTAGGACTACAAATAATATCCCTATGTCCATAAACACCACACTTGTAGCAATTACAATGAAAAATAACATACCTATATGAATTTGGTTGTCTGCTCGATGATCTTCCTCTAGATGAAATCTTTGAACTATCTCCGTTACTTGACTACATTTTTCAATTTGATCCTTGACTTGATTCACCCTCATTTTTCTCTATACTACATGAATCTTCTATGAAACCTAGGCCTTTTCTACCACCATATGCTTTTTTTTTTCTAATATCTTATTTAAATTTTTTGAGCTCTCTTGAAAAGATAATACCTTAATTTTCATGATGCTTAACTCTTTCTTCAGTTTTTCTTTCTCAGCTAGGGATTCCTTTAGTTGAGTTTGTATACACTTGATTACTTCTTCATGAGATACAAAAAAAAAATCATATCCTCTTTACAGAACTCTACTTCTCACTTTATGTGATAAAGATATCCCATCCTTGTCACCATAGGTATCCCTTTAGCTTGTTAGGGCTACTTACAAGGGCATGCTCTAATACTAATTGTTAGAACCCACAAAGAACTGAGAAGGGGCTTAAATCATTCCCTAATAAAAATTTCTCTTTTCTATTTCAAACAACAAACAAAACACTCTCATAAACCCTCATTCATTAATGCTTGATCACCATCAGATATAGTTCTTCATGAAAAGCATGCATAATAGGAAAATAAGATATACTTAGAGTATATCTTCATTGATATTCAAAGAAAGATGAATACAAAGATTTGATTTTCTCATCAACAATATTCAATGTACAATCATGAGCTCATAATTGTTGTACTATCATCAATATGATGAACATTAACATTCAACTATAAAACATCTAAAACACTTATCTTCTTCATCAACTTGATATTACATAGACATCAACATCTTGATTCCACTGTAACCAGCTACTAACCTAAAAGATACTTCTAGGGGGTTTGGGCTATGCTCAAGGGGGTTTTTATTTGTAGACATTTATTCTTTAATAGAAGATAAAGGGGGGGTTTTATCAATTAACATCCTAAACGTATAAGACACTTTATAAGAAAAATAACTTCATGAAGATGACCCTTGCACTTCATCTTCCACTTGTCTCCTCAGCTCCCTAGCCTTGAATTCAAATTAGGTTTTGAATGGAATCATAAGAGCGAGTTAAAAAACCAAATATTTCATCTACATATGTGAAATATTTTTCCTGCAACTTGAAGTGACAATCCTGACTTTCCTTTTGTAAATGTCAATCATATTGTGACTTTTTCTCCAAGTGAGCTTTTATTTTTTCTTCTAGATCTCAAAATGGTCCACAAGGGTTCCTAATTTTCATTAACATGTCACATGGTTCAACAAACCCAAATAATTATCTTGCATGCTTAGAAACTTTCCACATTGCCCAAGACATTCATTTAGTCTCCTAAGTGTGCTTAAATTAGCTTCTACAAACACATTTGTAAAAAACCATCTAAATAAACCACATTCACTCATATTCAAGACCAAATTAATATATAAAAAATGAATATGAGGATGTCTACTATCCTTAAAATTTACCAGAAATAGCCAAATAAATACTTAACACAAAAAACCTTGTCTGGTTGGTTTCAACATCTTTGAATTTGGTTTTCAAGAATTGAGCTTATACATACCTCAATTCTCTATATCATGAGGAAATTAGCATATAAATGGAAATATTATGAAGTATCATATCTCATAAACATCTCATACAGATCCAATTCATGGCTTGAGGATTCCAAAATCTTAATTCTGCAGCTGGTCTTACTGGTCTTAAAGACACAAAAACTAGTCTTCCACACAATGAGGTCAAACACCTAAAAATAAATTATCAAATATCCATATCACCTATAAAACTTCAATTAGAATGTATAAAACATTTTCAATAATTCATTCCCTTAGATAAAATGAAGAATTCTTGCCATCATACTCATTCCGACATGCCTCTCGAATAGGCCTAATAGGGAAGTTTTGGCTCAATCACCTTTAGGAAAAAAAGAACTTTAAAAACTAAATCATGCACTTAAAAAAATCAAAGTACACATGAAAAGAGTGATCAAGGAAATAAACAACATCAATTCAATGTAATTCAATGTGGTTACCTTCAATCTTTTTAACTGGCTTCTCAAAAAAGCTTCTTTTTACAGTAAGCCCAAATATACATCCATTACTCAAATTTTATCCAAATGAGTAACCCAAATGACTTCATGAAGTTGAATAAATCATTACCAAAATCATCCACATCAAATTTAAGCAAAGTTTCCTTTGCAAATTTCTCATGTACACTGAAATCTCCACATAACACTTATTTTTCAGTGGGGCCCACCAAGCATCATGAACTATAAACATCATGGAAATGTTCCATGAGTATTACTCCACATTTAAAATGGGTTTCTTATAAAATTAGTTGAATTAAGAGACCTAACCAAATCAATTTTCCAAATCTTTTCCAAACTAGGTTTTGGAGGGTTACAAACATGCTCACAAAATGGATGGAGCTTCTACAATACCCAACCAATCACCAAAATGTTTTTTGAACCAAAATTCTATCCCAATTTACTCCATTTATTTCTCTTATGAATTATCCCAAGGAGGCTACACAATTTTTCTTGACTTCTAAGAAATTTGGTTCTCAATTTGCATACTTTGAGAAACTAGGTTATGGGAAAACTTACACAACCTGCAAAATATCCATCCTCAGATTCTGAAATTATCTCACACCCCAAGGAAACATCCCTCTAACACCTTAAAATTATAATTTTCTTTGGTTCATCCTACATATTATCATCCCATCTCATCTAGATGCCCTTTGGTCTATGATTCTCAGCAGTTAAACTATGTTGACTTGTAGAAGTGTCTAAAACACTTAAATAACTACCTAAGAAGTATTTTACACACAATATATAATCATTTCATGCTCATACCATGTTTGGTTTGCATCATCACACCTTATGTCAACATTTCAAAACTTGTTTGTTTATGGATTGGCTTAAGAAATCTCCATACTAACATGTTTCAGTATCATAAATTTGGTTTGTCTCTTATAGATCTTTCTACACCTTCTATGCCACCTCATAGTGATCCAATCCCACTTTACCTACTTTTATTTGAGTGATTTTTCATGTTTTCTTGATCTACACCATGTACTTTTACTAGGAAAAGGCCTATAATGACTTGACTTGACTCATACACTTCATGAATGGATCATGTAGACATGGTTTACCTTCATACCACCTTTTTACACCCCTAGATCACCTAGCCATACTCCTATATCACCTAGCAAACATACCTATATACCCTATCCATACTCTTATATCAGCTAGCCAACATACCTAGATCACCTAGACCACTGTGATATCAATGACAACACAGGTGATACAAACTTCCAATAGTATTGGACTATTTAAAAATGATTTTGTACCAAGACATAACTAAAACTTATTTTTCTCTACTTATTATGGGTATTAAAGGAAGGCTCTATGTGTCTAGATCCGTTTCTAGGGTAGCCAAATGTTGGCCTCTACTCGAAGTGGGTGTTTCTTTCCTTCCTACTTTATGTGTTTTATTCAATTTTTCTTTTCTCTCATTCAATTTCTTTTATCTTTCCTCCCTTTCTAACCTTTGTTTCTCTATCTTCTTTTCTAACTCCTTATCCATAGCTATCCTTGCTTTCTCTTCCATCTTCCTCATTTTAGTTATTCTTGTCAAAATTCTAACTCTTCTTAATGCTCTTAATCTTGTCTTTGCAAACTATGTAATTTTTTTTTTTCTGATTTTGCTTTTCTTCATGTTGTCTTATTTCTACTGTCCCAGCCATCACCTAATTAACTCTAACTCGTTATGTCTCTTAGATCTCCCCTTTCATGTACGCCATCCTGCGGTGCATATCTGCTAAATTAACTTTTATGCACTTCTGATTAATCCTTTTTCTACCATCAAAACTTTAATTAAAAATGGAACTAATTTAAGAAATTGGCCTCTTTATCCACTTAAAACTTCACCTTTTTTGTATTAAAGCAGGTCCAACCTTATATGGCCCAAGTAGTTATGTATGAATCTATTGTAGTCTCATACCAATAATTAATTTCTTTATTCTAAGGTTCATAAAAATTTCTAAGAATATTTAATTTTAGTCCACTCAAATGGTTTCCTTAGGTGTAATCGTGACCACTATGTTCTCTTGGCGTGTGCTAGTATGCAAGGCCACAATAAATGTGGAAACTGAGACCAAAATTCTTCTTCGTATCATACAAAGAATTCTGATTTTATTTTTTTACATGATGATTTTAGTCTTTTTTCTTCTCCTTTAACAAATATATGAATTTTATTTTCTCACCAATCCTTAATTTCTATCAGTGTTGGTTTCCAATATCATGGTGGTGAGTATTTTTCTTGACATCTACTTAACAAAAGGAACCATGGCTCAAACACCAAATATTGACCTTAAACCTCCACAACAGTGTGAGTTTTAATGAGTTTAAATTTTTGTTAATGATGTACGTGGGAAAAGTAAACTACTCTAAATTATGAACATAAAGAATGTAAAATAACACAAAATTTATCCCCAAACATCAATCTTTAATCATATCTCAATAATAGTTACATTAGTATCAATTGCATATATAGATCTTCTCTATTCTATCTTATATATCTTTCTCCTCATATATTTTTTGTGATGCACACATGTAAAATGGATTAATTATAATAAATACACTTCATACAAAATATCCCAAGAGTCACTCCTTTTGGTCACGCCTTTGTCAGATTTTGTTTTGTTCTATTTTGATTTGTCTTTGTTCTTTGGCTTTGTGTTTTCTTATACAGCTTCCTTCAGTGTATTGTAGCTTTATCCCATTCACCATAGCTTTCCTACTTTTATTGTGACTTTCCTAGTCTTTCACAGCTATGTTCTTGTACCCATGGCTTGTTCTACACTTTTGCGGCTTCTTCTAAACATCCATGGATTCTTCCTGTTGTCTGTGGTTTACTGAAAAATTTCATGAAGAACCCTATCAACATACTGCTTATGTTTCCATTTTTCAAGGTTGTCCTCATCATCAATGCTTCACCTTCTTTTGGTTCTTCTTATGTCGGAAAAGTAACACCCTAGGATTTGTACATTACAAAACCCTACTCTTGACTAACATTGGATTGTCTCAAGGTGTGGGACCCTTTTAATTGAGACAAACCTCCAAAGAAGATTGGTTCCTCTACATATTCTAGTGTTAAAACTACTCGTAGAAAGGGAAATGTAGTTATTCTAATACTAACCTAGAATTTCCAAGGGACTAGAAAAGAAAGAGATGCATAAGATAAAATTCCTAAACTAAGGGAGGCGATAACACCAAGAAAAGGGAGTGGAGATATTCCTAGTGAGTGAAAATGGAAGGAAATGAGGAAGAAGAGGGTAGACAAAGTGCCACAGTCCCAAGAACACATTCAAACCTCCAATTTCATGGAGCACAATGAATTTAATCCCTGTAAAATACACATAACATGCACAATATACCTAAAAATATAATAGAGAGTTAAATGAAATGCAATATAAATCAAGATAGGGAAATAAATGCCACAAAACACAAATTTTATTGCTTAAAATGATGCACAATCCATTACAATATAGGCACAAGGTAAGAATCCTTCACAAAAATGCATAAATTTGAGGCCTACAGCTCACAAAAGTGCATTGGAACAATTTTGGCAGAGTTCCTTTACATTCCAAAATGTATCCCCCCTCCAAATGAAGGGGAAAATACATATATATAGAGAAAAGGAGCTACCAACTGACATCTTTCATTAATTTCCTGTACAGAGGTATGGGAAACCATACCACTTCACTTTCCAATGGTACTTTTCTTGCATAGTGAACATGGGTGCCATACCTCATTAATCCGGTTGTTGAGCTACCTTGTATGGTGTAATTAATGTCTTTCCATATCTAAAACTCCTTGTTATCACCTGACAGAAACCACTAGCTAACGCTTGACAAGAATAGAATGAGTCACCGCTAATGAGGGAATGACTTGTCGCATGACAAGAAGAAATGTTGTTTCATGACAGTGATGGGAGGATGATGCACATTAGCAAAAGATGGTTGACGTGTGATAGGAAGAAAGGTTTTCATGCGTTAAGAAGAAAGTACTGACGCGCATCCAAGAGGAAGTTGTTTACGTGTGTCAAAAAAGGTGTTGATGTGTGTCAGGGAGGAAGGGGATGACACATGTCAAGAAAGGCACTGATGTGCATCGAGGATGTAGTTGATACATCTAAACAATGGTGTTATTAACATGGTTCAAGGAGGAAATTTTCACGTGACAAGTGACAATGATGCAAGATAAGGGGAATGTGATGATGCGTGGTTGAAGTCGTCAACAAAGTGTGATTGATGCATAATAGGACTAGGGTCATTTACGTGCGATAACAAGGTGAAAATCCATATATTTTTTCCAGCTCAATGATTAAAAAAAACCCTACTCCAAACCTTTGTCGCGTTGATCTGAAAAATGATCCCATTAACTATCAATTCCCAAACTTGTAGGTTGATCCATTTTGTAAGGGGGTGCAAAAATGGATAACAATTTGGTGACTTACGGGGTGATATTCCTGCTAGATCTGAAACACCAATGATTTTCATCCATTGAGCATGGAATCATTCATATTGCTAAAACTAATCTGATGTTTGAAACCTCTTGTTTCTTTGAAACATTGTTGGGACATTATTTCATCACTAGACCTTACCTAAAACTAGAAAGTGAAACAATAGTAAATCACAACTATGTACAAATAACAAAATCATACATATCCCAAATGGAACATGTAGAGAGTGCACAAGCACTTATCTGAAAGAAAACCTAACTACAAGAGAACAATGCGCTATAATCACTTGGAGGAATTAAGAACCTAAACTAGTATGTATAGAAATGAGATTCATCATTAACAACAATGCTTTAAGTAGATCCCATTAACTGGAAGTTGCAATTATTTTCCATCCAACTTTGACAATTAGAAAGGGTTATTTTATTTGCACCCTGAGATCAAGTAAGGGCCACTCCCTATTGCATTAAACTTGGAGTGCCTCCCTATTTTGGCTCTGTCTTCATCCCATTTCAAAACTAAGTATCCTTCCTAGAAAGTTATGTTTTTATATTTTCTGTCAAATCTCATCTTGATTTGAGCTTGGTCTTTCTCCATTTTTTTCATGGCCTGGTTCCTTAGCTCTTCTAGCTCCATGATTTCTTCCTACCTTACTTACATAATTGGAACTTCAAACAACTCCAGTTGTTTAATAAGCTCCAAGGTTGGTAACTCAAGGGATATTCGAAGTCGTGTTTCCTTTCCATAAACAAACTTGAAAGGCAAATAACCATTTTACTTCTTGGGAGTGATTCTATCATCCCAAAAGGATGATTTCAATTTGGTATGCCAATTCCTCTCATTTTCATCGAGGGTTCTTCTGATGATTCTTAGCAAGTTATTTTTTGCATACTATTCTTTCCCGTTACCCTTAGGGTAGTAATTAGAAGAAATTATCAAATAGATGCCACTTCTAACAACCCAATTAGATATATTCTCCTTAATGAAAGATAAGGCATGATCTGATACTATATTGGAAGGAACACCAAACCTTGTTACAATACTTTCGTAGAAATCTAGAATACTAGCTCCATCTGCTTCCTTGAGTACAACTACTTCTGTCCACTTAGTGAAGTAATCTGTGGTTGTAAGAATCCATTTATGACCTAGGCTAGAACTTGGATTGATCACCCCAATAAAATCCATGCCCCACTGGATAAAAGGTTGTTCAACTAAAACAGGATGGAGTAGGAGGGCTGATAGCTTTTCTTTGCCTGTGAAGAAGGAACTCTTCTTGCATTTATTTTAACATTATAGCTTTAACTATGTTATGTTAAGGCTTTGATATTTTTAGCATTATAGCATTATATCATTAGTGATATTTTTATCATTATAGCTTTTAACTATGTTATGTTAAGGCTTTTATATTTTGTTAGTTCACTTAATGACCAAAAATTGGTCTTTAGCAAACCACCCTATAGTCCACCAAACCTAATACTATGATAGTCCAATTTTCATGAATAAAGGACTAAATTTGTGTAGTCAAGGAATTAATTATTGTAATTAAAGGTATTAGTCCCCATAAAGTGCATACAACAACTTGCATGATCAAAGTTAATGTTATTATTGCTATATATTACAAAAGGGAAACATACAAAGTCTAAATAGTTAAATAAATATTATTGGAGATTTCTTAACTCCAAATAAGAATAGGTCAATCTAATTTTTGTTGTTTGGTTCCAAACCTAACTTATGAACCTATTGTTTAAGGAGCTATATTTGGGCATTTCCTTTTATATTAAAAAGAATAAACATAAAGGAGGCCATTCAAATTTGTTAAGTTATTTATATATTTTATGTTCTCTTTATACAATTATATAAGATATGGTTGTTGTTCAAATTGAAAAAGGGGGTGATTTGGCACCCCACTACCTTAGTATATGTACTAATAGTTCATTTATTGTCTTATTTACTAGTCCACGCCAACCAATTTTTAAAGTGGAGATAATTCGGTTTTAATAAGCTCTAAGTACATTGCGTGGCATGAAATGTGGGACTTTGCTAAATTTGAATGATAAATCAGTTGGCTGGATAAGCATGGTGGGAAGATCAATGGACTCCTGCATTAATGACATTTACTATTTAATGAAAGACCCACCAACCTCATGTAATGCAAGGATGGTTCGAGGAAACAAGGTAGTTTGTGCTTGTTGATTCAATCCATTGTAAGATTTTCACAGAAGCTCTACATGCAAAGAAAAATCAAATTGACTATTATTAAGATGATGCATGTTGAAATAAACAACGATTCGATGGGAAGTAGTGTCTCCCATACTCAATAAGTATTTTGAAAATGTTATGTTTTGTTGGATGATGAAATTCAATTCAAGAATTGGGATTTTTAGAAGAAGCCTGGGAACATTTCAAGGAAGCAAGGATTGGTGTTATAGGCATGATAAGACCTAACTTGTTATAGTATCTTGCTCTATTTAATGATCTCAAGAGAAGAAATTCACTCTTGCAATGAATTTTTTTTTTAGTTGTGAATCTGAATCTTTGTTTGATTTCTTATTGGTATATTCTAATCTTTCTTAAATCTTGTTGAAGTTCAATTCAAATGACTACTAGTATTTTATATGCATGTCTATGAATGTTTATTATGAAGTATTAATGTGTTCTTGGTATTTTGTTGAGTTTCTTGCTAAGCTTAATTGGCTTCAACCCTGGATATGAACAGTCGATTTGAAAAATAAAACAAGTATCCTATAAGTTGAGTATTAGTGTTTGTTGAAGCACTATATTTCTCATTGTTAGAATCCATTGTTGTTGGGATTGTGTAAGTTTTGATTGATGATTTCTACAGTATGGGTAAAGGCCTTTATGGGAATTCAAATTGTTTTGTGTCCATACTGGAGGATTTATATTTTAGGACAGTTCTCTTAATGGGTTTTTTATTTTGTCTTGATGGTCACCTAGATGGCACAGGTTCATTGATTCATTACCACCAAATGTACATTTTAATATAGTTTTGATTATCTTAAGAATTTAGCGATGAGTAGTTACCCTTACTGGGTATTCTTGTTATGAATCTACAAAGGAATCCCTAGTTGGGGACCATAAATGTAATAATGGTTGTGTAACATATTCTGTTATGGACACCACCGAGGTTGAGGCCACGATTTACTAATGAGAGGTACCATATCCATTTAAGGATTCTGGGTAGTTTGAGTGGGAACCAAGTTTGATACTTCATTTCCTTTATATAGACTCACGTTAACTTAAAATTAATCCATAAATATCTTTGTGAGATAATATTTGAGATCTCTCTAACACCTGACTGATATTGTTCTTATCTCTAATGTTATTTTCTTCCATAACGAGTTATCTCTAGCTCACTTTATGTGACGTGGTTTGGTCTATTTTAACACAATGAACTTGGTTGACCCGATGAGATGGGTAGTTGTAATATCGATCTTGAATCATTAATTGAAAATAAAATTGGTTGCATGATCGATCTCGATTTCATTGTAAATAAATGTAACTCGATTAGCTCAATTTTAGTTGAGAAATTTAACAGTGAATTGATGAAATCGTGTTTAGTAGATCAAATTCAGGGCCTTGGGTTCATATAGGTTAAATGGTTTTATTTTGTTTAGAATTTTTTTGTATTAAAACCTTATATGATATGGCACAGTTTTGAATTAATATTTTTTTTAGAGCTTTATGAAATTATAAAACTTGAGTTCAATTCAACCTCTCACTACAAACCATTAATGGTTTTCTTCTTATCTTCTTTGGGGTCTTGGAAAACATTTTGCTTATGCATGAATTCTTGACTAGATGTAATTATTTTTGGAGTGGTTAATTAGTTGGATCCTTTATATTTGACTTAGGATAAATCTCTGATGAGTTCATGTAGTGGCTTAGTAGTTGGGTGTGAAATAAATATTCATTTCTGATAAACTCTTGGATGGATGATTTGGCTTGAAATTTATCCTCATCTTTATTACCCATCCCATTATTATTGATTAGTGTATGATCTTCCAACTCCTTACGCTTTCAATTATTTTTAACTATCCTTATCCAGTAGTGAATCTACTCTATAATAGTTTAGGAATTGGGATCCTTATGTGCAAAGTAAGTAAGAGAAATTACTTGGCAATTGTATTAAATTTTAATGTTGTATGTGTGGCTTGTTATAGCATGAGAAGAATAGAAAATCATTATTATAAACATTTTATAATGAAATGAAAGAGGTAAGAAGATCATTTGGTACTATTTGTTTTAGATCTTTCTTACCTTGAGGATTTTAAGCCCTATGTGTATCAGTGATAGTCAAGTTGTATATTTTTTTTTGAAAAGTTTTAATACTTACATAAAGTGGCATCCCTAACATGTTGAAATAAATTCCATTCTTGGTAACTCCTCCTTAGATGGTATAGGATATGTGTTAGTGTAGTTCACCTACAAGCTTGGTTGATATTCGACTAATCAGATTATAAATATGTTATGTTTTGCTATTTCTTTCAAATATAGTCTGTTAGTAATTCAACTCTCTCTTAGGAGTAAATTTTATTATTAAGACTTACCTATCGTATTTCGGTACTCCAGGTCAGTATGTGAAACTGCTTGACAATTTTATGGAGTTTCACCTTACTTGATAGTTTTCTTTTGTTAATGAAGGATAACTAAGGTTCTTCAGTGAAGTTGTTTGGGAACTTTCATGTTGTTATATAACTTATCAGTCATATATAATAGAATTATATGATTGCAACATGTAAGATCTTATTTATTTATCAATGAAAAAGATACTAATTGCTTATTATAGGTGACTGGTATAATAATTCGATGAGGGGTATATTATTCTTTTTTGTGAACAAGGTAGAAATTTTATTCATATAATATGGAGTTATATGACTGAAATTTCATTACGTTTGTATTTATTTTCATATGATTGATTAGGATAAATTGCTCTTATTTTGATTCACTTTTGTGAAACTTAAGTTTCATCTAAATTGAATTATTTGAAGGAAATTGTATGAGTATGAATTTTCCTCTATTGGAAAGGTTCATTTATGAAGTTCTAGTGGCATATTTTCATGAGTTATGTTCTTTATTTTGACCCTTAGAATAATTTCACTGAAAATCATAGTTCCTTTTATGAATTTATGATTTTGAGCATGTTATTTTAAAAATTTAGCACTTATCATGCTCAATTCACGTGAACTAACTCATGTTAACAATTTTGTAGATTGACATTGTGAAAGAAGGGTAACGTATATAGTTTCATTTATTCTTTTGATTGATGAAAGTTAAATGGGATAATTGATTATGGTTTTCTTAATTGAATTACTTCTACTTGGAAATGAGAAAGGCCCTTGGCCATTTAATGTAATTATTTTAAACTTTGGAAGGAAATATTATGATCATTTTTATAAACATGAATTGATACTTATTTCTGGAATGTATTAAAGTTTGATTTCTGGTTATAATATCTTGATTGAGAGGTGATTGATTGGAAAAAGATGAATTTATATATATGCATTTAATAAAGATAGGTAGTTATTATTTAATTTACTGTTCTTATAAGCCTAAGTATAAATCCAATAAAGAGCTACATTCAACATATGTGTGAATACTAGGGTGAAGAGAATGAAGTTATGAATGGGATGTTTGTATATGGATCTTATGTATTAAGTAATGAAGTGTTAAATATACTTGAAAGTTAGATCAAGTTACTAGTGGGTGATTGTCTAAATCTTCAATGAATTATATCAACCTTCTGGTATAATATGTGTTAATTTCATCAAGGGTTTGTGTATAAAATGTACTTAACTAGTGAAAAGTTCCTTGTAATAAGATTGTCTATCTTAATGTCCATTGCTAAGTAAGAAACTGGATGACCATGGGAACCATAATAAGGTTACGATAAGTGAGTATATTTATGCTATAATTGATTGATAAATTTAAGTGCTACTAAACCATATCTATAGTTTTAAAGTTGTAATAACAAGTTCTTATGAAATTAATACTAGGTCCGTTATAAAGACTATACACAAAACCATTAATCAAATACACTTATGGTGATCTGTTACAAAGATATAATAATTAATGGTGTCATTGTTTAGGAGTTATAGTAATGTGTTATTATGTGTTATGGGTTGATAGTGGGTTCTTAAAAGGGGATATCCCATAATGTGTCATTATGAACGTATAAGTATGAATTTGGCCTATAATGAAAGAAAAAGGGGAACATACTTATTAAGTTAGAAAGGACGTGGTAATTGAATCCTAAACCTAAGTCGACACTATTATTATATCTAAAGAGGAAAAGTAAGTGAACATAATAAAAAGAGATTAAAAAATCATATGTAAATAAATTTTTATAAAGGATGTGACAGGAGGAGATGAACTAACAAGTAAGTCATCCAATCTAACATATCAGATGAACCAACCATTGTCATACTTGATAGATATAATAAAAAAAATGAATTCTCTTAATTAAATTATAAATAAGAAAAAGTGATGTGTTTATGCTAATGTATTGATTAGAATTGATAGTCTATGGTACTTGATAAAAGAATGACACATACCTAAACAATTATCTATGTGTAGATGCATATCTCTAATAATGTGAAATATATAAACATTGTCTTAATTGATTAAGTTGGGGCAATATTAAAATTGAATATTGAACATAAACCTAGATAGTTTCATTTTCCATTTATGGTTATCATTAGCATGAGATATAATAAGGTAATTAAGTGTGTTTGGAGATTAAATGTCCTTGGATCAACTTAAGATAGGACCTTAAGTACGACTAATTCGAGGAGAAGATTTTGTGAGGATCTAGGCTTCTCTGTCATGATTTTATAACTTCCTTGAAAACAATAAAATACCATGTTCCAATACAAGACTCTTGGTGGCTTAAATACAAACATCCGCTACACATTTGTATCCCTATGATGACGGTTTTCACCATTTGGATACTACTGTTACGTAGTTATACTGAGTTGCCTCATCAAGAGACTGGATTGTGGCATGGTGTTGCCTTAAGTAAAAAACTTGTTAGAGTTACAAAGACATATTGAACCTTATGGATACACACCCTGATATCAACTTGTGATGGCTACAGGGAGGGAAGTGGACTAGTAATGAGGTGAATCATTACGAAGACACTTACTTTCCCATAGGCATCATAGGATGACATATAGGTATGTCTTCTTACAGGTAAAACTAGATTTTTACCTTATACAAGACTTGTAGTTGTTTATAACATCTACGTTTGTGAATCCATATAACTGAATAAGTGATTAAGGTGAGATGAAAAATTCCTAATGACAAGTGTGTTGTCATGGAATTGAGCATGGCATACATGACTTTGAAAATTTTCTCTAAGTAGTACAAGATGTTGATTACATTGTCTTGATTTCACTATG
Source organism: Taxus chinensis (assembly GCA_019776745.2). Classification (NCBI taxonomy): domain Eukaryota; kingdom Viridiplantae; phylum Streptophyta; class Pinopsida; order Cupressales; family Taxaceae; genus Taxus; species Taxus chinensis. The sequence goes on along the minus strand of CM034150.1, from coordinate 879,029,957 downwards.
ATCTAAGTTGTGAGATGTCTGTGGAATTCCAAGGTGGAATCTAGGTAGACACTAAGGAATCTTCACTTAAATATCATATCTTGATAAAGGAGAACCAAAGGATACATTTTATGTATTGGCTTGTATAGATCATTAAGGGAGAGTGAATAGACTCAATACTCCCTCATGCAGCTACACATGGTTTATGACAGTCATCACAAATGGATTGCATTAAGGTTTATGTTGGATTTCAATAAATGGGTATTTAAATCAGCTGCATAAAGCAAGATAAAAAAAAATTAGATATGAAGTGAAAAAAAGTGGATTTTATATTTTGGTATCAAAGCAGAAGGTTGAAACTCTTGGACTTATTGGTTCCTTATGCTAATTAAATTTTATTTTTTTTTCAGAAGAACAATGGATATGAGAAGGATGTACCGAGAAGAAAGGACCAGGTCAGATTTTTTTGCAGGTTCAAAGGTGTAAAAGTTAAACAAAATTCTAGTAATCCTTTGATATACCCAAAACTGGATAGATGCCTTGGAGTAGCTGGTGATGGGTGAAAATGATAAGTTGGATAAAAGACAACTCTAAATTGTTATTAACGAACAACAAGGTATTTTTTTAATGATGAACTAACCAATGGTGACAAGTTTTGGACTTACAAACCCAAAGAGGAACTAACCCCAAAATTGGGGGATGCATTGGATAAACATGAACCTTTTTCCGATAAGGTGATATTTGGAAAAGCTAGTATGATAAAACCAAATCTGTGAGACATTCCCACTCATAAAAATGAAAAGGATCATAAGAGTGTTAATTATTCTTCATCTTGAAATGCTAAGAAAATTTAGTGGAAAAAGCATAACAAGAAAATGTGTTCTGTCAAAAAAAATTGCACCAAAACTTACTGTAATAACCCACAGGAAAAAGAAGAATATTGTTGCAAATAGCAAGGTTAAATGTGGTCAATCAGGACCTTCTGGTGGATGTTTCACGTGTGGTAGTGAACATTATGCCAACAATTTTCCTTTAAATAATATGAACAATCATCGATTGATGATGCATACTGCATGGACACACAATAAAGGAAAGGAAAAAATATCCCTAATAGGATGTTGGGGAAGTTGTGAAGGATTTCCGTAGGTTAGTATCATATAATGCTAATAAGAATGCAGTTGTTGCACCTAATGAAAAACTAGCCAATAATTTAGAAACCTAACTTTTCCTTATAGTATGAGGGAAAATGGTGTAAATTTTAGACTTATGTCTGATAACATAACATTTATTTGAATGATTATTATGTTTTCTGTCAAATATTTGATGTAAATAATTATTATTTCAACTCTGAGATACTGAAATTGTCATATTTCAGTTTGTTTTACTATGAATAATGGATTAAAAAATTTGATGGAAAAGTCTATAGCTTATAAAGCAACTTTTTTACTTATAACTCTGTGAGATTTAAAGTAAGCAAGTTTCCTTGGTCTTATATAAACCGGTATACCTCTTGCTTAAGGATAGATAAATAGGCTATCAGTACTCATTTGTGAGTCGATACTAGTTAAAATTTCCTTAATAAACATTTTTAATGGCTCCATAAACTTGGATAACTAGGTTGATAGTATTCTTTGATCAAACTAGGATTTATGAGTTAAAAAGAGTAAGATGTGTTGAAGTGGTAAATAAATGATATATGAAATATCTAAGTTATAATCAGGTGAATGATTGATTTTATCTTTCTTATAGATTAAATACTCTAAAGTATTGACCCTTTAATAAGAAGGCTTTAACAGAGAATAAAATGTGATCTATTAGAAGAAATATAATACATACACATGTTGTATCTTTCCAGTAAGAAAGGAACAAATCTTTCCTAAAAAGATACAAGGTAAGATTATTATGACTGATTGTTCCTGTTTTATTTCCTTGATTGATTCAGCTTTACAAAACTTGTCTTGACTATTTCTTCTGTATTTATTGCATATATTGAACAAAATGATTTTCTACAATGAAGAAATCATGTCAAAATGTAGATTGTGTGACCATTTGCAATATGAGAAGTTGTTACAGCTACTGAATTTAAGTTTCAAGTCTGATAAACCATATACTATCCTGTAAAATAATGATTATTCTACAAATATAATTATTATAACATGTGTGGGATTGTTTTGATTTCATTTAACAAAGATAACATCATCAAGATGATGATGCTTTTAAGAGGGGAGGTATGTAGCACCCCGTGGTTTCACTATTGTTGTTATAAGAATGAAATGACAAATGGTTTTGTTCTTTGACACTTGTATCTTTGTGTATCAATAATTAATGTGAACCTTGATGTAAACAGGTAATCGAGATAACATGAATACTCTAAGAATGACATATTTAGATCTAAACCCTGTTAATTTTGGGGCCTTCCTTAATGATAAACTAATTTTCTAAGGGGACATTATGTCATTTGTGATGTAGGATGTAATGAAATCCTTGGCGTAAATTTATGCCTTGAAAGTGATTAGTGATGTTATTGCTCAGCTCTAATAAATTGTTAACATTATAGAATTTACCTAAGTTATGTTAAGGTTTTGATATTCTGTTAGTTTTCTTAGCAACCAAAACTTAGAATATGATTAAGAATTCCTTATGACTAATTATTTGTCTTTAACATACCACCCTATAGTCCACCAAACCTAATACTATGACAATCAGATTTTCATGAATGAAGGACTAAACTTGTGTAGTAAAGGACTTAATTATTGTAATTAAAGGTATTAGTCCCCATAAAGTACATACAACAACTTGCATGATCAAAGTTAATTTTATTATTGCTATATATTACAAAGGGGGAAACCTGCAAAGTATAAATAGTTAAATAGCTATTATTGGATATTTCTTAACTCCAAATAAGCATATGTCAATCTAATTTTTGTCGTTTGGTTCCAAACCTAACTTATGAACCTATTGTTTAAGGATCTATATTTGGGAATTTCCTTTGATATTAAAAAAGAATACATATAAAGGAGGGCATTCAAATTGTTTAAGTTCTTAGGATATTACATGTTCTCTTAATACCATTGTATAAGCTATGGTTGTTATTCAAATTGAAAAAGGGGGAGTGAGTTGGCACACCACCCCCTTAGTATCTGTACTAATAGTTCATTTATTGTCTTATTTATTAATCCCCGCCAAACAATTTTTAAAGTGGAGATAATTTGATTTAACTAAGTTCTATGTACATTGCATGGCATAAAATGTGGGACTTCACTAAAGTTGAATGATAAATTAGTTGGATGGATAAGCATGTCGAGAAGCTCAATGGTTTCATGTATTATTGGAATTTACTATTTATTGAAAGACCCACCAACCTCGGGAAATGCAAGGATGGTTCAAGGAAACAAGGTGATTTGTGGTTGCTGATTTATTCCATTGTGATATTTTTCATAGAAGCTCTCCATGGAAGGAAAAATAAAACTGATTATTTTTTAGATGTTGCATGTTGAAAGAAATAGTGATTCAATTGGCAGTAGTGTCTCCTAGACTCAATAAGTATTGTGAAAATTCTCTATTTTGTTGGATGATAGAATTCACTTCAAGAATTGGGATTTTTTGAAGAATCCTGGGAACATTTCAAGGAAGAAAGGATTAGCGTTATAGGCATGATAAGCCCTAACTTGTTATAGTATCTTGTTGTATTTAATGATCTCAAGAGATGAACTTTTTTCTTGTAATGAAATTTATTCTCTGGTGTTTGGGTTGTGAATATGAATCTTTGTTTGATTTCTTGTTAGTATATTTGAATATTGCTTAAATCTTGTTGAAGGTCAATTTGATGGACTAATGGTTTTTTATATGCATGTTTGTTAATGTTTATTGTGAAGGATTAATGTGTTCTTGGTATTGTGTTGAGTGTTTTTCTGATCTTAATTTGCTTCAACCCTAGATACGAACAATTGATTTGAAAAAGAAAACAAGTATCCTAGAAGTTTATTATTAGTGCTTTTCGAAGCACTATATTTCTCGTTGTTAGAATCCATCATTTTTGGGTTTATGTAACTTTTGTTTGACAGTTTCTATAAGATGGGTAAAGGCCTTTATGGGAATTTGAACTATTTTCTATCCATAATGGATGACTTATATTTCAAGACAATTATCTTAATGGGTTTTTGAGTTTTTCTTGGTGGCTACTCAGATTACACATGTTCATAGATTCATTACCACCAGCTGTACATTTTAAACTAGTTTTGATTATCTTAGTAATTTATAGATGAGTAGTTACCCTTACTGGGTATTCATTTTATGAATCTACAAAGGAATCCCTATTTGGGGACGATAAATGTGTTGATGGTAACCTAGTCCATTATGGAAACCACCGAGGTTGAGGCCAGGATTGCTTAATGAGAAGTACCAAATCCATTTAAGAATTATGGGTAGTTTGATTGGGAACCAAGTTTAATAATTCATTTCCTTTATATAGAATCCTGTTAACTTAAAATTAATCCATAAATATCTTTATGAGATAATATTTGAGAGCTCTCTAACACCTGATTGATATTGTTCTTATCTCTAATGTTATTTTCTTCCATAACGAGTTATCTCTAACTCACTTTATATGATGTGGTTTGGTCTGACTTAACTCGATGAGCTTGGTTAACCCGATGAGATGGGTTGTTGTAATATGGAGCTTGAATCATTAATTTAAATGCAACTTTGTTGCATGTTCGAGCTCAGTTTCATTTTAAAGAAACGTGACTCGATTAGCTCAATTTTAGTTGAGAACTTTAACAGTGAACTTATAAAATCATGTTTACTAGATCAAATTCAGGGCCTTGTGTTCACATAGGTTAAATGGTTCTATTTTGTTTAAAAATTTTGTGTATTCAAACCTTATTGGATACAACACATGTTTGAATTACTTTTTTTTAGCTTTATGAAATTATAAAACTCGAGTTCAATTTGGCATTTCAATAGAAACCATTAATGGTTATCTCCTTGTCTTCTTTGGGGTCTTGGAAAACATTTTTCTTCAACATGAATTTTTGACTAGATGTAATTATGTTCGGAGTGGTTAATTATTTTGATCCTTTTTATTTAAATTAGGATAAACCTCTAATGTGTTCATACAGTGGCTTAGTAGCTGAGTGCGAAATAAATATTCATTTCTGATAAACTCTTGGATGGATGATTTGGCATGAAATTTAGTCTCATCTTTATTACCTAGCTCATTATTGTTGATTCGTGTATGATCTTCCAACTCCTTATGCTTTCAATTCTTTTTAAATATCCTTATCTAGCAGTGAATCTACTCTATAATAGTTTAGGAATTGGGATCCTTATATGCAAAGTAAGTAAGAGAAATTACTTGACCATTGTATTGAATTTTAATGTTGTATGTGGGGTTTGTTATAGCATGAGAATAATAGAAAATCATATTAGAAAATTTTTATAATGACATGAATTAGGTAAGAAGATCATTTGGTGTTATCTATTTTAGATATTTATTTCCTTGAGGATTGTAAGCCCTATGTGCATCGGTGATAGTCAAGTTGTATGTATTTTTTTGAAAAGTTTTAATAATTACATAAAGTGGCCTCCCTACCAAGTTAAAATAAATTCCATTCTTGGTAACTCCTCCTTAGATGTTATGGGATGTGTGTTAGTGTAGTTCACCTATAAGTGTTTGGTCTATATATGATTGATCATATTATCAATATGTTATGAATTGTTATTTCTTTTGAATATAATCTATTAGTAATTCAAATATTTCTTAAGAGTGAATTTTATTATTAAGTCCTACCTATCGTATTTTGGTGCTCTAGGTCAATATGTGAAACTGCTTGACTATTTTATTGATTTTCACCTTACTCGATAGTTGTCTTTGGTTGATGAAGTATAACTAAGGTTCTTCAATGAAGTTGTATGGGGACTTTCTTGTTGTTATATAAGTTATCAGTCATATATAATAGAATTATATGATTGCAACCTACAAGATATTATTTATTTATTAATGAATAAGATACTAATTGCCTATTATAGTTGACTGGTATAATAATTCTATGAGGGGTATGTTATTTTTTGGTGAACAATGTAGAGATTTTTGTTATATAATATGGATTTATACGACTGAAATTTCATTATGTTTGTACTTATTTTCATATGATTGATTAGGATCAATTGTTTTTATTTGGATTCACTTTTATGAAACTCAATTTTCATCTGAATTGAAGTATTTAAAGGAAATCGTATGAGTATGAATTTCCCTATGTTCGAAAGCTTCATTTATGAAGTTCTAGCTGCATAATTTCATGATTCATGCTCATTCTTCTAGCCCTTAGAATAATTTCATTGAAAATCATAGTTCCTTTTATGAAATTATTAATTTGAGCATGTTGTTTTAAAAATTTAGCGCTTATCATGCTCAATTCATGTGAACTAACTCATGTTAACAATTTTACAAATGGACATCATGAAAGAATGGTGACATATATAGTTTCATTTATTCTTTTGATCGATAAAAGTTAAATGGGATAACTGATTATGGTTTTTGTAATTGAATTACTTCTTCTTGGAGATAAGAAAGGACCTTGGCCATTTAATGTAATTGTTTTAAACTTTGGAAGGAAATATTATTATCATTCTTATAAACATGAATTGGTACTTATTTATGAAATGTATTAAATTTTAATTTCCTATTACAATATCTTGATTGAGAGGTGATTGATTGGAAAAATAATAATTTTATAGATCTACATTTAATAAAGATAGGTAGTTAGTATATAAGTTACTATTCTTATAGGCCTAAGTATAAATCCAATAAAGTTCTACATTCAACATATGTGTGAATACTAGGGTGAAGAAAATGAAGTTAGGAATGGGATGTTTGTATATCGATCTTATATATTGAGTAATGAAGTGTTAAATATACTTGAAAGTTAGATGAAGTTTTTTTGGTATAGTTTTGAAGGGATTATACCTTGTTACAAAATGATTTCAAAAGCTAGATAAAGCAGAAAAGAACAGTCCATATTTTTGAAGGGACTATACCCTCTTACAAAAAAGGCTCCATGGCCAAATAATGCAATAAAAACATCAAGTTTGGATCAACATCCATAATATACATGTATGTCCAACTATAGTTAACTGAGGAACTATACCAAAGGATCCAAACATTAACAAAATTGCAACTAAGTAGCATGAAAATAACCTCCTAACAACATCAAAACAAAAATCCTTTAGTAAGGACTGACCTCTTCACTTGTCTTCATTTTTAATATTTGTCCTTACCTTCTGCAAAGAGGTGAAGAGTGCCAAGGAAGTCACATGGGTGGGATCCTTCTTATCCAACTATGAGAGAGTCAAGCTCCTTACTTGTTCTAGATCCCAAATGGCAGCAGGAATGTCGCTAAGCACACATACAATTTTGACATGATGATCCAAAAAATTGTAAATGGCCTTAAACACATACTATACTGTATCAATATGTAGGTCAAGTCAGGATTCTAACAAGGCCTAAGTACTGACGTGGTGTTGACGTGGTCCCTCAGCAAGGTATACTTAAAACTAGTTTGAATGTTGATGAAAGCCAAACCTTATGAAAAATGGAAGTCATGAATAGATATAGCGTAACAACGTCACCGTGACACATTAACCGAGAAAGCAAGGTGTTAGTACCATTACAACTTTATCACGATATATATATGATGTTATCAACACTTTTCAATAAGACTTATATGATGTCAAAGATAAAACCTAGTGATAAGTATAACAAGTATTTTTTAATTCGTGTGAGCAGTGTAACAATGCAATAAAGGGACTTATACCATTTTCTCATTAAAAAAGGAGAATATGATCTAAGCACCAAGATTGTGCATCTAGAATGCGAACAAAATTATCAACTTAAGAAGAGATGAAAGATAAAATGAACTCACAATGGTGAAGATGATCTTGAAATCAAGATGGAAGAACTTTTATCAAAGATACAAAAAATGTACCTACGCACTTTAGACGTTTAACAACCCATCCGCAAACATGGATGGGCATAAATGAACAAAAAAGTGGCGAGCACTATCTCTTACAAAAATGCACAAGGTGTGCACCTTTATCACCCAGAAAAAATGGGCGGTGAGAATGCAAGGGTATAGATCAAAATATGAAAACAAACCAAACGTCACTTGGGTAGAGTTTCACCTTGTCTGAAGACAAGAATAAAACTAAGTGAAAGTAGGACGTAGTTTAGTTTCGTGATGAAAAACAGTTAGATCAAACTCACAAGAGTTATTTGCCTTGTTCAAAAAACAAGGTTCAAATGCCAAATGAGTTGTCACTTCATGATGGCTTGACACAACAATCGACTAGTAAAGTGGGCTACAAGATAGAATGGCATCCTTAAATAAGTTCTCTCTCCTAGATGTTAAAAAGTTGTCTTAAGCGAGCGCGATTTACCCAAAAAGTTGAAATGATTAATTTGGGAGTATCTCAGCTTTACTCTACCCCCTTCAAGCACAATGGGCAATAAATACATCCATGTGTACTCTCACTGGGGTCGCCATATAGACAACCAGTAACTGTAACTCACACGGTGGTACTAATCAAGTGGGTAAGTGGAGTGCTTCATGTTTCATCCACGAGGTTACGCAACATTGGATTACTTTAGGGTTCCTGAAACCACCCCCATTGTTGTAGCTTAAGGTGTTATGCCAAAGGGGTTATGTTTCAGTTGAGCGGATAGGGATGTACCCTTTTTGGAAACCTGCAATACAGTGTTTTGAATATGGTGTGTTTTTTATCTTTCTTAACTTAATGTGGTTTTAAGTGGAATACCATTTGGAAACTTGCAAGAACATGTGTATTAGAAGTTTTTTTTTTGATGTCTTTCTTCTGCGAGCATTGGGTCCTGTACACAAATTTTTTTTAGTAATTTTCCAGTTTGTAGATTGATGTCAAGAAAGAGAACTTTACACCTTGCTTTTGATTCCTAAGATCGCCAATAGGCACGAAGGAAGAGCATACACAATGTGAAAAAAGCCTACTAAATCACATGAAAGTTCAGTTTATCTTTTATAAAATAAGTGTTTGGAACATTCGATAAAAGTTTTGTATAAATGTTTCTAATCTCCAAGATCACTTTTGAAGACACGAGGAGAGAGCATACGCACTTTCACAAACCTAGTTTTAATCTAAGAACTGAAAAACACTTAATTATTACAAACTGAAATACCAAAGAAAAACTTTGTTTTTAACTTGTTAGTCTGAGCAATCTACAACAAATATTAGAAAAAAATATTTTGCAAATTATAGAAAAAATTTCAATCTTTACACAAACACCTGTGCTCCCAAACTGACACCAACAGCACTCCCCAATCGATGAGTACACGCCTGACTCAACAGATACGCCTACAAACAAAAATTAGTGAAATCTAGTATACTAAAAACAAAGACACATCTAGACAGACAGATACACTTGCAACTCAACATGGATGCTTAGGTTTAAACGGAGACGTGCCCAAGCATAAAACAGACAGTTTCAAATTTTTACATAGTTAAGCTATTTATGTAGACACGGCCAGAGAGGTAGAGATGCAGACCAGCCCGACAAAGATGCGCACGCATCCCTACGGAGATAAAATTTTTGAATGGGTGAGGACAGCCATACAGGTATGCTCCTGTTCTGATGGGGACACTGGGATTTCAATGTGTACGTGCCCCTTCTTAACACCTACGCGTAACCTATGAAAAAACCTGCAAAACTCACAGATTTTCAAAATTTCAAAAGTAAACAGGTTAGTTGTTAATCAAAGTGACCTATTTCTATATCAAACCAACAAAATACATGTAAATGAAGGTCATTTATCTAGTGTTAGAAATAGAAATGAGGAAATAACAAGTGATTTGACCCAAAAAATTTGAAAATGAACTTTGAAGAACTCAAAAGACCTTCATTAATGGGGGATGTACATAGTGTTCCACTAGGTGTGCCAAATGTGTTCAATGAAAAGTTGCAAAAGCCATGGAATTGGGGTAAGAATCTCTAAAGAAACCCCAAAGGCTTTGAACAAGTTGATCAATGGACCATTTGATAAGAAATGAGCAAGGGTTTCTTCTTTGCATACATTAATTTGAAGTAAACAAGAAAACTAAGCAAATGATACTAACCTCTATTCTTTGAAAGCTTGAAATAATGAACCTAAGAGGATCTAAGCATTCATTTTGTGTTTAAGAAAAAGAGATCTCCCCATTAATGGCTTCAAGGTTAATGGTTCTACCCTTTTACTCCATATTTGTGCTATAAAATACAAAAGCAAATGCTACTAGCTCAATGGAAGAAAATGAAATACAATCTAAAGCCTAAAAAAAATACTATAATTTGTGCTAGGAAGAAGAGAGAATTCTTATAAATGATGAAGGGGGGTCTACCCCTATTTATACTTTTCCATTTTAGAAAATGGGAGATTTGGGTGCATATGGGACAAATGCAAAAGTTCAAAAAGCACTTTTAGTGACTCAAAGTGAGGTTTGACTATGTTTAGAAGAGATTGACCATGGTTAATTATAAATTAATCATGTTCAAAGGATGATTAATCTTGCTTAGAGAGAAATTAGGTTTTTGAAGGGCTTCTAAAAGACTTAATTAATCCAACAAAGTGGATTGATACTCCAGGGAGATAATAGAGGTGGTAGAGAAGAGGATATTATCCAAGAAGGGGGTTATTATAACCTATTTAATTAGTTTACAAGAGGAAATACAACCAACAGAGTGTCATCAAAGGGGAGTTAGATAGATCTAACTAACGAGGTATCATAAATTTGCAAGGGGAAGAATAGTTAGTACAATATTAAGAATAATAATGCATTGATCAAACTACAAGTGTCTACAGCTCCCACTTTTCTCTCTCCCCCAATTTGATAGGGATTTCATTCTTATCTTTTTTGCTCCTGCTCCAATATTTTAAATACAGAGCTACTATTTTCAGTATTTAATTCAAATGTTTAGATTTTCTGATATGGAATACATATTTCGATTATTTCTAGGAATCTATGCAACTACTCTTACTTGGTCTTTCCGTTGAGTCTCTGGCTAGAAAATATCTTTTTTTGTCACGTGGAGGTTTTGCTCTTGTTTAGGGATGTCTTTATTTAGCCTTATACTGAAAGTGCACCTGATAGAAACGTGGAGGGTTTCCACTTGCTTCTATTGTGTTTTGAATTTTCAACCTATTTGGGAGTAAATTTATCAATCCCTAGACATGTGGAGAGCGTGTGTGATTTTGGGAACCCAACTTAGAATTTTACCTTTGAATTTGCACCGATGAGACACATGGAGGGCTTCCACTTAGTTTTCCACACTTAGTCGATTTAGGATTCGAGTGAATAAAAGAAGTGAGGGTCAGGGAAACAAAATATGCTCAATAAAAGAGTCTCAACAAAAGAATATAATCAATTTGGTGACTCACCAAGGGATTCTGTACCTGCCATGGAAGAATTTGACATCCTCTTTTTTTCAAAAATAAAAAATGTGGCTTACAGAATGCCACTTAGAGCTTCTGCAAAGAAGTCTGGTATTCGATCCATTCCTTCTTTGTTGGGTTGGTCCTTCTTTGCAAGGCTTGAAATTCTTGGTCTAGATTAATGATCTCCTTATGGGAGAAACCCTGGAGGCTTTACATTACTAAATGTAAGTGAAAATCCAAATATATGATGGGATTGATGATGTCCTCCACCTCGGAAAACACTGGATTCCTCCTTCAAAGACTAGAAGACAATTTTTTTTTCTAAAGCTTATTGATCAAAGAGTTGTTAGATTTGGTCCTTTGATAGGACTGTAGACTTATTTGGGAAGGGAGAGGGGAAATATAGCTACACAAATTCATTGATATTCTTCTTCCTTTCCTTTATTCCTTGGTGGATCTATGCCAAGAGGTTTTTCACATTTGATAGAAGCTTGGTTACAGCTCAAAATCTCATTGATCTTCGCAGTAATCAACCACATGTCATTTATCCGTGCATTTTGAAGCGTGGGGGTCCTGAGGCATCATAGAGTTTTTGAATCAAAATATTTGACTTGGGTACTTTGGCAGATAATGCATTGCTGATGGTAGAGACCGCAATATCCACCTTGGAGTATAATTCTTTCACGTTGGATATAAATCCGAGTGTCAAGGCCATATTTGTAGTAGTGGTGGAAATCCTTTCACAACAAGAAGCATACATGATAGGAAATTAAGAGTAGCGGAACAACTTCCTACGCTAATCTTTGAGGAGAGATATTATGCAAAACTTTCAACATAGTAAAACATTTATAGAAATATCAGCAATATATTCATAACAAAACACAAAACACCAGATATACGTGGGGAAAATCCTTTCAGATAAAAAACCCCACACTACAAAATCCCACTCAATGTATTTCAAATCTAATAACAAGATTACATACACTTGCAGAGAAAGTTTCTTACAGGGAGTATCACCAAAAACAATTCTATGAGGATTAAAACTCACTACACCAATTGCTTCTCCAAGCCTTCAATTTATAGACCTCCGGTCATACAAGAAACCATCTATGGTTTACAAAACCATGTGTCAAAGCTCTCGTTAGGTGGATAGCATTAAAGAGAAAGATTTCAGTCTAAAATTAGGCTCCCCACGTCCACAATATTCTCCCCTATTTTTGACCCTTACAGATGTCATAAAATCTGTCATAATATCTCTAAAAATAGTACTTCCATGATATACTATCATATGGGAACCTTTTGACAACTCCTATTTCTATTTTTAAGAGCATAGAAAATGTGAAATGGTTGTAGGAAAATATTAAATGAATAAATCAAACAAGGTTGAGACACCTTATTTCCAACAATATCCCACTTATCGAATACCTTGCAAGGGCCAAGGGAAAGATACCATCACAGATCAACTTCTAGGGGCTGAGAGGCCCATAGGTTCAAAACACTACCTGAATTTCGTTGTGCTCATGGGCTTAGTTAATGCATCTACAACATTCGCAACTGTCTCTACCTTTTCTAGCTTCACCCTTCCATCTTCAACCATATCTCTCATGAAGTGATACTGAAAATAAATGTGTTTGGTCTTGGCATGAGAAGTCAGGTTCTTCGCAAGGCAGATTGTGCTCTGACTGTCACAGTATATTATAACTCGACCCTATTTTAATCCAATATCTGAACACAAACGCTTCAGCCAAATGGCTTCTTTACAGGCATGATTAGATGCCATGTACTCTACCTCAATAGTGGACAAAGTGACCACAGCTTGTCGCTTTCTCATCCAACTAATTAGACCACCATTAAGAGTAAACACATATGCACTGGTGGATCTTCTACTATCAACATCACCAACCCAATCTGAATCCACAAAACCATGAATACGTAGGGAATGTCGATCTCCTCTTCCATGAAAACATATAGAGTACTCTGATGTACCCTGTAAATATCTAAAGACCCTCTTAACTACATCCTAATGCACTCTTCTAGGATTAGACATAAAATGAGAAAGAACTCCCACTGCTTGGGCAATGTCTAGTCTTATACAGACCATAGCATACATTAAGCTTCCAACTGCAATCTGGTAAGGCACTTTTCTCATTTCTTCCATCTCCGATGGGGATGATGGACATTGTGAAATGGAGAGCTTTGTTCCCAAAGTAATAGGAACAAAAAGTGGTTTACAATCCTACATGTTGAACCTTTGCAAAACAGAAAAAACATACTTACTTTGGCCAAGCCATAGATTTCTATTGTCATGGTCTCTTCTAATATCCATCCCATGTATGTGTTTTGCTACACCAAGATCTTTCATTTCAAATTTCACAGAGAGATGAGATTTCAATTCTATAATCAAACATTTTGCTTTCCCAATAAACAACATGTCATCAACATATAAAGTAATTACCAGGAAATAATCACCATCAGATTTAAAATATACATAGTGATCAGATTTAGACCGCACAAACCCCAAACTCAACACATATGAATCAAACTTCTAGTACCACATCCTAGGAATTTGTTTAAGGACATATAGGGATTTCTTTAACTTACAAACCATATTACTTTTACCTTTCACCATGAAGTGCTCTGGCTGTGTCATATAGATTTCTTCCTCCAAATCACCATGAAGGAAAGTAGTTTTCACATCCATTTATTCAACCTCTAGGTCATAAGTTTCTGCAATAGATAATAAAAACCGAATGGATGTCATTTTAGCAACAAGAGAGAATATCTCACCATAATCAATACCCTCAACTTGAGAGTAACCCTTCACAACAAACTGTGCCTTATAATTTTCAACATTTCCATTTGAATCAATCTTTTTCTTAAACACCCATTTACATCCAACAGGTTTCCAACCTTCAAGCAATGGTACAAAGTCCCATGTATCATTCTTTTTAAGGGCTGCCATCTCTTCATCCATGGCTATTTTCTAGGACTTTGCATCATTCATACCCAAAGCCTCTTGTACAGATCTCCATTCATGAATGTTAGTACTCAAAGTAAATATACACTTCCAATCATTAGGAAAATAACCATACCTTTCAGATGGTTTCCTTTTCGTTGTAGAATTTCAAACAAGCTAAGGTGGAGATTCTTCCACTTCTTCCTCTTCTTCTTCCTCTTCTGAAGATTCAGAGCTTGTTGAGCTCTCCTTAACTTCTTGTCTATTTTGGGGTCTCAATTCAACTTTCTCAGGTGTAGAAGGAAGTTGAACCACATCATTTTCTTGTTCATTTTCTTTATGTTGTTCTAGCTGAAAATTAACAGGGAAAGATTTAATCTCTCTAAAATAACACTTTTAGAGTATATTACCTTTTGTGCAACAAGATCCCAAAGCTTGTATCCTTTCACACCATAGCCATATATGATGAAGATACATTTGATAGCCTTAGAATCTAGCTTTGTTCTCTTCTCCTTAGGCACATGTGCATATGCCTCACAGCCAAAAAATCTCATATGTCTAATTGAAGGATTTTTCCCTAACCACGCATCCATTGGTGTTTTATCAACAAGAATTGATGTAGGAGATCTATTTATCAAATAGCAAGCAGTGGTAGTAGCTTCAACCCAAAACCTCTTTTCTAGACCAGCTCCAATCATCATGCTCCTAGCTATCTCCATCAACATTCTATTCATTCTTTCTGCAACTCCATTCTACTCTGGATAATACGAAGTTGTCTTTTTTCTTTTAATCCCACAATCTATACAAAATCTATTAAAGTCTGCAGAACAGTACTCACTGCCATTATCATATCTCAAACACTTAATTTTCTTCCCAGTTTGAGTTTCAACCATAGCCTTAAATTCCTTGAAATGACTAAAAACTTCAGGTTTACTCTTTAAAAAATATACCCATGTTCTCCTACTAAAATCATCAATGAAAGTAACATAATAAACTGATATATCAATAGAAGCAACCTTAATAGGACCAAATACATCCAAATGGATTAGATCTAAGATACATGAAGACTTATGAGTAAATGAGTAAAACTGAACACAGTTCTATTTGCCATAAATACAATGCTCACAAAAATCAAACTCTAGATTGCAATCATTCAACCCCTCAACGAGGTTCTTATTTTTCAGGGCTTTTAAACCCTTCTCTCTAATGTGTCCAAGCCTCTGGTGCCATAACATGGTCTTCTTTGTAGGTAATTTTGATTTGATAGATAGAGCACCCTTGGGTACCCAGAAGGCATGACCATCTGCAAAGGAGGAAACCCTCTCCTTTTTCAGAAAAATTGTTACTGGCATAGTTTTATCCGAAGTGCTATTGCACTCAACCATGCATGCATCAAGTTGGTACAATGTACCCAATCTACTTCCTCTTGTTATCACCATAACACCTCTCACCATTTTCACGCTTGCTTCAGAAAAATGTACATGCACACCCACATCTATTAGCTTGCTAACAGATAATAAATTTCTTTCTAGTCCTGGGATATGCAAGACACCATCAAATCTTCTAATTCTACCATCAAAAAAATTCACCTGAATACTACCACACAACCAATAATTTCAAGGAAAGAATTATCACCCAAATACACCTTACCACAATCATAGTTTTCATACTTACTAGACCAATTTTTTTTAGGAGTCATGTGGAAAGATGCACCTGAGTCTATCAACCATCATTATCTCCATCTTCCTTTTCGGACTCAGAATCAGAATAATGCTTCTTCTTTTTCTTTTTCTTTTCTTCTTTGCATTCCCTTCATAAGTGTCTAGATTTGCCACAGTTCCAACATATCACTTTGGACTTACCAGGGGATTTTGATATCCCCTTATTCTTAGAATGGCCACGCTTCTTCTCATCTTTACCTCATTCTTTTGTTCTTCCTCGAACACTCAAAGCCTCTTTGGCGTTCAGAGAGACCTTCCTTCTCATCTCTTCATGTACATTTATCAAGATCAAATCTGTAAGATATAGTCTAATAATACCTTTTAGCTTTTCTATCCATTACATCATATTTCGTAGCCAAAATTGGATCCGTAGGCCTATGGACCTTCTCATCCACCACATCCCATGGATCTCGATCAAACCAAAAAATCTTCCATCTTCAGCTTCCACATTTCAAAGTTTGTGCCAGAAAACTTCTCTACGTCAATCCTCCCATATGTGCTTGCCATTTGAAAAATATTTGTAACTAGATAATGAAGTATTCTTTACACAAGCTCCCACTCAAACCCGGATTAGCACAAAAAACCCAACAACCCACAACTGAAACCAAAGGTGATCAGGCTCTGATACCACTTGATAGGAAATTAAGAGTAGCGGAACAACTTTCTGCGCTAATATTTGAGGAGAGATATTATGCAAAACTTTCAACATAGTAAAATAGTTACAGAAATATCAACAACATATTCATAAAAAGACACAAACACCAAATATACGTGGGGAAAATCCTTTCGGATAAAAAACTACACACTCCAAAATCCCACTTAATGTATTTCAAATCTTATAACAAGATTACATACACTTGCAAAGCAAGTTTCTTATAGGAGTATCACGAGAAACAATTCTAGGAGAATTAAAACTCACTACACCAATTGCTTCTCCAAGCCTTTAATTTATAGACCTCCGGTTATACAGGAAACCATATATGGTTTACAAATCCATGTGCCAATCCTCTCATGAGGTGGATAGCATTAAAGAGAAAGAATTTGGTCTAAAATTAGGCTCCCACGTCCACAATATTCTCCCCTATTTGTAACCATTACAGATGTCATAAAATTTGTCATAATATCTCTAAAAATATTCCTTCCATGATATACTATCATATGGGAATCTTTTGACAACTCCTATTTCTATTTTTAGAGCATAGAAAATGTGAAACGGTTGTAGGAAAATCTTAAATTAATAAATCAAACAAGGTTGAGACACCTTATTTCCAAAAATACAATCACTGTAGTAATGTTACACTCCCCACCTTCTGCGATTGTTTCCCTAAATTTTTGGTCAAGTCCTTGACTGTATCTTTAGAAGACTTTATCTTGGCCTGGAGGCTACTCTTTTCTTACGAGAGTGAATTGACCACGGCCTCGAATGCAATGAGTTTATCTTCTAGAGTCTGTACCTCTGCTTGAGAAGCTGCAAGGGATTTCTTAGTAGATATATCCTTTAACTCCTTCTTGAGCTTATCTACCTATCTATCCTTGGCTTTGAGCTCAGCCATACAGACGTGCCGTTATAACCTCTAATTTTTAAAGGTTGGATTACACCTTCTTAAGCTTGTTGTTGAGTTCTTAAGTAGTCTGTTTAGCCTGGAAAATGCTACTTCTCTTAAAGCTTTGGGCCTCTTATTGAGACTGGGGTCGAAGATGTCATCGGTCAGGTCGCTGACCACAAAAGGATCGTTGTACCGAGAAATTGGATCAAGTAATTTTATCTGAGGTCATAGAGGCCAAGGGGGAAGAGGTTTCCCCAAGTAGGATTTTTTTCTTAAACAAAAGTGGAGGTAGCCATTATGTCTATCTAAATTTACAAAGGACTCTAGAGGCTTTGATAATCATTGATTAATTGAAAAGAATCTAACGCTTTGGAATGACCCTGTTGAATAGCTCGAGATGCCTTTAATAGCCACTTATACTTAGGGATTAAAAGCTCACTCGTACTCAAGGTCACTTCTTATAACAGTCCCTTTGATTGGGAGACCCAAGGCACCAAACTCAGTACCTTTTGATATAGTTTGCATTGATTGTGGATCTCCTCATTAAGGAATGGGGCTTTACTCTTGATGGTGACCTTAATTTTTGGAGAAATAAGAAAGCATGTTTCCCTCGAAATTCAAAAAAGATACATGGACAAACGCTGCGGGACATGTGGTGAAGATTCCCAAAAATAAGGGGGGGAAAACAAAAGCAAGAAAGAAGTGAAACAAATATGTACATATGATACATTTTTCAAATACACTTATATAAAGGGATTTAGGTGAATCCCATTCACTTGAATAGCTAAGGGATCTCCTGTCATAGTTTCAAGTTTAAATGAGTTATGCTACTTACATGCACTGATTATGAAGGGACCAGTCCATAAGGGGTTGAAATTTCCATGATTCGTCAGCTTGGCTGCTCTTGCATCCCTTTTCAAGATAGCAGTTCCAACTTGGAAATTTAGTTCTAATGTTTTCTAATCAAACCACGTCTTTACCATTTGTTGGTGATTGATCATTGCATCCTATGCAAGTTCATGCTTCTCTTAGAGTTCTACCAGCTCGGTGAGCCTTACTTGCATCGCTCCATTTTCCTCTATCTCAGACCCTTTCAATAATTGTAATGCAAAGGATTTCCAAGGAAATTGGCATCACAAGACTTTTCCCATAGACTATTTCATATGGTGAGGCTTTCAGGATCTTTTTTGGAGTGATCTGATTGGCCCATAAGGTTGTTTTTAACATGCTCATGCCATAGTATTTTATGCTCATGTCCCATTCTTTTGATGAGTCTTATCAGTTTCATATTAGTAGACTCTATCAGACCGTTACCCTGTGGGTAATAGTTAGAGGAAGACTTTACATATATCTCGTGTTTGACCACAAAATCAAATACCTTAGTCCCTAAGAAAGCTTTAGCATTATTAGATATAATAGTGCGGGGGGAACCAAAGCATGTAGTGATATATTGCAAGATTCCTAGGATCACATTTTTAGTGGACTCCTTAAGTGGAATTGCCTCCGACCATCAGCTGAAATAATTCGATTGTTGTGAGAATCCACTGGTGTCCAACACTTGAATTTACATTAACCATTATGATGAAATAAATACTCCATTGTACGACTGGTTCTTTAACTAGGATGGGATTGAGGGGGCAATATCATGTTTCTTCGAAAAACCCGCATAAACTTGACAAACCTTGCATTTATTTGTTTTCACTTGACTATCAGTGAACAGGCTTGGCTAAAAGTATCCTGCTTGCAAGATTTTTATGGTCATGGTTTGGCCCGAAAAGTGACCACCCAATTTCCCTTTGGTATAATTCCCATAAGACTCTCTTGGCCTCTTCATTTTTCTATGCATCTTAACATTAATCCATTAAAATTCCTCTTGAAAAGGAAGTTGTTAATCATGGTGAAATGAGTCCCTTGTTGTGTATAATATTTCCTCTTTTTTAAAGGGAGATAACATAGGTACTTTCTAGTTTGAATAAAATGAATTTTGTCAGAGACCCACCCCTCAGTCCTATCCTCCTGTAGGTACATTACCATCCCCTCATTCGTTATTGGCCTCTAGGATAGGTTCCTATGTCAAATATTAATACAAACCCCTTGCCCCTCACAAGCTTCATGGTTTTCACTTCTATGTCGTACTCTAGGATCTTGGTTATCCAATTGGCCCTTTTTTTAGTTATCTCACCCTCCATTATGTGTTCTTTAACGCTGGAATGAGCCACCATGACCCAAATTTTGTTGTGTGTAACAAGCTATCTAAACTTCTTCAACCTTTAACTATGGCGTAAGCTTGTCTTTCCATGAAATTGTATCTCGTTTCATAGTCATCGGAGAGTATTCCTAAAGAAATCCATTGGGTGTTCCTCCCCTTCTTGTTCTTCCTTTTGTGTCAACACAGGCATTATGCTATTCTTTTCACCATATACATACATAATGAAATATTTTGAGAATTCGGGGTTGTGAAGCATAGATGCTGATGCAATAGCCTTTTTTATCAATTCAAAGGACTGACGACATTCATCGGTCCATTTGAATCTTGGTATTTTTTTTAGCATGAGAGTGATTAGGGTGGATCGTTCCCGTAAAATATGATATAAAATTTCTGACAAAGTTGATCTTTCCTAAGAAGGATTGAACAACCTTTTTGTTAACTAGAAGGGGAGGCTTTAAAATGGCTCTGAATCTTTTGGGATCAATAGAGACTCTCTCCTTTGACACAACATGTCCTAGGAGATTTCCTTTGGGTATTTCGAAGATATATTTCTTTGGGTTTAGAGATATTCCAAACTCTTGAAAAATTTTGACCACGTCTTCTAAGGCATAAAAGTGTTCCTCCATTTTTTTAGTAAATACCATAAGATCATCAAGGTATATGAGGATTACCTTGTTTATTAACACCTCGAATGTGGTACCCTCTTTGAAAAGTATCCCTTGCATTGGTGAGCCCAAAAGGCATATTCACATAAGTGAAGGTTCCCCACTTGGTTGTGAAGGTAGTCTGATGTTGATCTCTTTCTACGAGCCATATTTGGTTATAACCTGAAAATCCATCCAAGAAATAAAACATTTTTGATCCTATGACCATCTATAATATTTCTTCCATAGAGGGCAAGGGTTAATGGTATTTTAGGGAAGCCCTATTCAAATATCTAAAGTACACACAAATTCTTATTTCACCATTCTTATTCCTCACTGGGACCCAGGTTACAGACCCACATCGTGTGTTTGATTAGAAAAATTATAAGAGCCTCCAATAAATTTCATAAATCTTAATCCATGAGGCATTGTACATTAGGGTTCACAGGCCTCTATTTTTTATGCACAGGCTTAGTCCCTTCTTCCAAGTCAATGGTGTGCTGAATAATGTCTTTGTCATAACCATGTAGATCATCATATGTCCAAGCCATTACTTTATCATATTTGTGACACAAGTCCATGAGTTTTTCTCTTTCTTTTTGGTTCACCGACGTTCTGACTTTTAGTCATTTTTCCTTAGCTATTTCCAGTTCTACAGAGTCTTCTCTCACTACCTCAAACTTTCTCTAGTAATAACTAGTGTCATTTAAGTCAAAAAGACTTTCAAGAGTAATTAACCCTCTTGGGATTTTATTTATCTTTCACTGATTTATCTGATCTCCATATGCTTCTTTGATCTTGGGCTAGAGTTGATTTGTGAATTGGTCGAATTGTGTGAGGAAGTGTATGACCTATTGTTCAATATCAAAACACCTTCCAATGATCAAAGTTGTTAGGGATAGAGGGCTGAATGATCACTTTTATGGTGTATTTATTTGTAATCAAATCATGGGTCGGGTCGAAGTAAGACCCTATTATGGCCATCCTATCAGCCTCTATATTTTGATCATAGGGAATTACCTTAATATTGAAGGCTTCGAAATCATCTATCAAATCCCATACCCAGTGTCGATAGGATCTCATCCTTGTGTTCTTGGTTGGTAACAATATTCCTTACCTTTGTGACCACCAAATGTGAGTCACCAAATACTCTCAACTACCTGATCTGCTCCTTTTGGGAAGTGGACAAGCCATGCACCAAGGCTTTGTACTCTACCTCATTATTAGTATAAGAGAACTGCAAATGGACTGACTGGAGTATCTTCTTAATATCCAGGTATATTAGGAAAACTCCATCTCCTAAGTTGTTCTTGCTTCCTAGCCCCGTCAAAATGTATGGTCCACATTAGAGGATTCCCAGGAGGGCTTCCCTCCCGTTCATCATGCCTCCTTTCCACCTTTGGGATTATGGGGTTTTTCGTCAAAAATGACATAAGTGCCCAAACTAGTTAAGTCAAAGCTCCCAAAAGGATCTCTAGAGGGAAGGTAAAATATATGATCATTCCCTAAGGCTCCCTATATTATATGTATAATTATTATTCTCTTGTGATCATTGCATGGGAGGCCTTGAAGCTAGAAGGTACTTGGTCTATTATATGCTCCTTGGAGAGGGGTTCTGATAAGAAATTCATTTTGGACCCGTACTTGGTTAGTAGGATTAAATGGGACCAATCCAAAGACATATACCCCCAATCTTAGCTTTGAAATTGCAAGAGATGAAAAGTCCAAAGATAGGTGGAACATTAATCACCATGATATCTTGGCAAATATTTATATTCAGATAGGTATAGAGCTGTAATGGGAGCCCCTTGATAATCCCAATGGTCGGAATAAATTTCCCATCTAGTTGCATAACTCATTTCTTAAAGGGTTTGTACTGAATCCCTAAAGCATCTGGAATTATGTGGGGCATGACAATAATGCTTGCACTGGAGTATATCATGGAGTTATGTAATAACTTCTTAACTATATAATAAGATTTAAAAAGAAGGGGTTGGACCTTGGTTTACTCACCTCTCCCTTTTAGTTCAACAATATGGCCTCCGTAGGCACTTGAGTACCTTTGGCATGTTCCTTTTGAGGGGCTCGTGATGGTTGAATCCTCGTCTAATTTGAGTGCTTCTTGGAGAAATTCCTTTTCTTCCCGTGAATACTTAGAATATCTACAAAGATGCATTAGCTGGTGCCTTTTTAAGATGTTGGACTACATTAATAGGACTAAGAAGCGATGATTTAGGATGTGGCTGATACTTCATCCTTTTCTTATCAAGGTGATGGAGCTCTTGATCCTATATAATTTTCTTTAGAGCTTCCCTTATTATTGGCGACGACGTGTTCATGATTGTCAGAGGCTCTTTGTATATCTTGTTGGTTAAACTTGAAGTTGGTGCATCTACTTCAATGATTCTCTTCATGAAGCATGTTTTATAATTAAAATAAAAAAGTTTTGGGAAAAATACTTCATTTATGAATACATACTCGTCTCCTTCTACCCAAGAGAAAAGGGTGTGCTCTGATGTGATCTCTACTTTCTTGTTCCAGAGACATTCCTTGCATCTGGGCTATGAAAGAAATGTTTTGGGCACCTGCAGACTAGTGGGGTCTAGATGTGTCTGCATCATAACCTTCTCTTTATCATTGTTTGGATACTCTTAATTGCAAGTTTCCTTGGGGGAAGTCTTGTAGTATATGAGAATTATTGCAAGGGAAGCACCAAGTGTTAGGCTCCTTAGCCAAATGGTTTTCTCCAGGGATGATTTCTCTCCTGCTATTAGGAGGGACAATCTAAAGTGGTGTTTGTAAGGGAAATTTTTGATTTTATGGCTTCGCAATTGGCAATCTTTAAGTATTCTGGTGTGGAGAGGGATAAGTGGGTTGGCTACCTTGGAAATTTTGATAATTTTTCCTTGGATAAGCCACCTGATTCCTTTGAAGGTTCATATCTCATTAGAAAAATTTCTCATGATATTTCTTATCTCATCCATCTCAGGAGAGGAAGATGAGGATGTGGTAGCAGAAGTTGAAGCCATAAAAGTAGGTGGGTAATTATATAAGGATGTAGGGGTTTGAGCCAGGTTTTGTATTTGTACTTGTGGAAGGAGGGTTATCTTAGGGTTTATCGATAAAAGAGTTACGGGGGGAAGTTTCCCGCCATCTATTAGATTATTATTAGCTTGGACTGCAATGTTATAGGCCTGTGGCAAGGAATCCCCTTCCAATGATTGAATCATTACCGATATATCTTAATTTAGAGATTTTAAATAAAATATAATACCCATACCTATAGGTGGCCTAACCAGGTCCAGAATCCTTTTTGAGATTTTATGGAACTTGGTGTTAAAATATTTCATTAACTCTTGTGGTCCCTTTTCAATACAAATTAGTTACCGCAGGATTGATGAATAGTCTCCTTTCTCACTGAACCTTATCAAAAAAATCCCCTCCTAATTGGTCCTAAGTACCAATAGTATTAGGGGTTGAATATCGGTACCATTCCAGAGAACTTCCCTTAAAAGAGGCGGCCAATAAACGTAAGGTGACATTTTCTCCCTTATATAATGCACTGCTCATATCTCTGTTACATCTTGGAGATGTTCCTCGGGGGTTTTTAACTCCTCCATGCTAAATTTGGGTAGTGATTTTAGCGCATTTTCAGGAATAATGTTCCATACCACTAGGGTGTGGGAAAAATGAGTGTACTTCCCTGATCCCAAGAGACAAATTGTCTTAGAGGTGGAGGTTGAAAATGAGCCATTGAAATGGGTCTAAGAGTTCTATTTGACTATGTAAAAATCCTACCTACCAGAGGCATGGAGAGAACTCTATCTAGAGGAGACAGAGATCTCTAGATCTTTTTACCTCTCCTGTTGCGAGGTGGGGATAACTGTAAATAGTCAAGCATGCCTTCCTTGTTCTTTTCCTTGTTTGCATCTGGGTTTGTAACTTGAATGGATCACTTGAATATTGATAGTCTTTAATATATTTGGTAATGTTAATTTGACTTCTAATTAATCAGGAGATTATGGGTATGACTCCCACTGGGCATGCTAAAAAAATCTTTTGATTATTATCCTTCCAAATGAATCGTTAGAGTCTTTGGAAACCTTAGGTTAGTAAGACATGTGCCCTAAGGTAACCTCTAGATTTTAAAGAAGTTGGCTCTTCTCTACTGAATAGGGTAGGGTTAGAAGAAAAATTAAATAACTTAAAATAACAAGGTGATGCGCCAATATAGAAATAGAATGATACAAAATACTTACAAGGAATTATCTATAATAGTCGAAGAGCTACTCGGCATTGTCTACTATTCTAGTAACATAGTGTTTGAGGAAGTGAAGTGCTTGATTTATAGATAGTGAATGAATAGATAAATCCCAAGGGCATCAAGCACGATGAATTTCCTGACACATTTAGAACTACTTATAATGAAAGAACGGAGATTTAGAAGGCAAAAAGTCAATTTGCACAGAATAAGAACTCTTTATTCATAGATAAAATGATACATAATGCCCTCAAAAGCACAGATTACACTTTTCTTTTATGACAAAGGCTTATTAAGGCTATACTCCTACAAAATAAATAACTCCTTACGTCCCCCTCCTTTCTTCCTTCTTTGTAAAAATATCTCACCTATATCTGAAACTTCTTCTTTTAAAGACCCATTCTCTCTTTGTCGCTTGAAGCTCCCAATTTTCTCTCTCCCTCAATTTGATAGGGATTTCATTCTTAACTTTCTGGATCGTACCCCAATATTTTAAATATAGATCTACCACTATCAATATTTA
This sequence comes from Taxus chinensis, assembly GCA_019776745.2. NCBI lineage: Eukaryota > Viridiplantae > Streptophyta > Pinopsida > Cupressales > Taxaceae > Taxus > Taxus chinensis. Next base: position 879,004,676 of record CM034150.1, on the reverse strand, counting down.
ATTCGAATGTTTGATTTTGTGATCTGGAATAAATATTTCGATTATTTCTAGGAATCTGTACAATTGCTCTTACTTGGTCTTGTCACCAAGTCTCTAGCCGAAAAAGATATTTTTCTACCACGTGGAGGGTCTACGCTTTTTTAGGGACATATTTCTTTATCCTTATACCAAAAGTTCACCATGATGAGGGTCATCAATCATCACCCTTAATAATGTCAATCCAGGGTTGGTGTCTGATGATTGTATGCATTAAGATAAGAATATCTTGGAAATAAACTCCTTTAAACACAAACCAAACTTACATAAAATAAAAGAACACATGCAGAAATGTAATCACACTTGCATAAATGAAATCAAACTTGTAGAAATGTAAACACACTTACATAAATTGAAATTGTTGAATGGGAAATAAGCAAAATTAAATGAAACACCTGCAGGTTTACAACAAACTGAATTTTCACAATACGAAGATAAAAACAATACAACATAATGAATTAAAGACAAGTGAATAAACATAATCATAAATACAAAGATCCATCTTCCTTGGAATGAGTGGCCAGCTCATTCCTTGGAAGAGGATTTAAATCATACTTCTGAGATCTTAAAACTACAGAATATTTGAGAGAAAAGAACAAATCTTTATTTCTTGGGAGAAAAACATTACATATCTAAGTGTAGAAGGTTTCATTTATAATGCATGCATCCAACCAACTCCTTATTTTAGGAAATATAATCTAATCTTATCTTTATTCCAATCCTAGAAACTAATATCTCCATATCCACAAAATATGGAGAGAGAGATATTATTGGGGTCAAATTTTATCTTACTTATTTTAGGAATATTTTCTCCCAAATCTTCTCCTTGCTTTTTGATAACAATAATCATAATGATTTTATTATTCTACAATATTGGAAGGAGAATTTTTCTCAAAATATGATTTTAACCAAATACCTTTCTCATATTTTCCATTTGACTTTGTTTTTTTTTTACTGTGGAACTTTTAACGCTTGTCTGATACACTTTTTCCTCATACTATCGTTCACTAAAAGTTAAATTTATCTTCATTGGTAATACCTATAGAAAATTTGAATGAGGTTTTTTTTAATCACATTACTATGAACAAAAACCTATCTCATATTTTCCATTGGATTGTCTGATATTTCACAATTCCTCAAAAATTGTCAAAATCTGCTTAGTTCCGAAACTAAGCCTGCAAGTTCTAGAATTAACTCTGTGAGTTCCGGAACTAAGCCTACGAGTTACAGAGAGAACTTAAAATAGCTATAACTTTTACATATGATCTCATATTGAGATGATTCTTTTTTTGAACTTACATAATTTTTTGTTAGGTCTTGCAGCTAGATTGCTTCATAGTTAGCATGCAATAGAAAATGACAGGTGATACAACAACCGTCATCGGTCAAAAGGGGAACAAGAATGGTCACCCAAAACTATCATCAGTTATATGAACAGAAATCAGTCAAATCAAGTGGGATCCAGGCGTGGTTATGTCAAACTGGTGTCAGTTACCTGTGCGATGTGTTTTATTTTTAGTCACGGGCTTTAAATATAGATTTTGTTTAAAGAAAATATATTGGATATAATTACATAGCTAAGGAGCCCTATGTTTTATATATTTATATATAAGTGTGAAAGTTAGGGTTCAGTAGTAAAGGGATCACATTAGATCCTTGATTCTATCCCAGATTGAGAGGATGAAGACAAAGAAGAAGAAGAGAAAAAAGGAACATGTTACGTGAAGACAAAGACTCCATGGAGAGGATCAGGACAGAAGGAAGTAGTAGGTACATCTGAATGGTGAGAAGAGGGGAACATCTTCTACTATATTTCCTTTGTATTATTTAGTCTCATGTAATGGCTTGCATAGTATGCAAAGCACATAGGGCTTCTTCTTGTAGATCCACATGTTGGTGAGATCTTGTATTATAGATCTATGTAGATCTGGTCTTGCATTATAGATCTATGAGATCATATTGTATTGTTGATCCATGTATATCTAGATATTGTAGAGGTCTCGTTTGTAGATTCACAATATAGTGAGAGCTTAGCTGCACAATGGCAGATGTAGGGTAGCTTCAGGTATGTGAGATATGGTTATGTTTGAGAGGCACGGTAGTATTGCACTCAGGTATATCTGGTTGGAGATCTAGAGGAGACACAAGTGTTGGTATGGAGGAACAATTTAGTGTACTCGGGAAGATCCAGTTGGAGATCTGGGAAGAGGAGATACTCTTTTGGAGATACATGTACTCTTGTGTAGAAGAGTTAGTTTGTAATCTCTTATTATATTATATATACGAGATCTCTATCTTTGGTGGACGTAGCCCACATTAGGTGAACCATGGTACATTTTTGTTATGTTTGTGTACTTTTGTGTGATTTGGATTATTCTAGTTTATGCTTCCACTGTTGTAGATTTTGTGGGGAATTGTTTGGGTCTTGTGTGCATGATTTTGTTTATTATTAAATCGTAGCACTATTCCGCTGCCCTGTATTATCCCAACAGCTGGTATCAGAGCAACATTTGTTTTTCCTAATGAGAAGATCACAGGAATAGATTTAATCTCAAGTGGGAGCCGAAAGAGTAAGCTTGTTGGAAATTACAGTGACTGGCATTAGTTAAGTGGCAACCAGTGTTGGTAGGGTAACCTGGTCGGTTACTGAGAATCCTGGTTATAAACAAAATATCACAGATCTGAAGAAATGGAAAGATGCATAGAATGTATCTTGTTTGCTGAGGTGTCCCTAGTTCTTTGAAGCACATGGATGTTGGTCAGCTTGCATATCTCGGATTATAGAGGTATGGTTTTTTATTACCTTGGTATTTCAGTGCGTGTATTATTTTGGTTACACATGTATGTTTGGGATTACAGATCTAGATCTGAGTATGAGATAGAGGAGTACTTATGCATCCTTTGGTGTAGTTATATGTATTGGATTTATTATAGAAGTAGAATATAATAACACAAAATGAAGGAAGGGGCTTCCATCAGAGAGGTAAGTACTTTGGTTGAAGATGCAGTTGAGTATCTTGGTGCCGGTAAGGTGATGTGTTTCATCCTGAGTGCAGGTTTTTATTACATGTATGACTTGTTGTTAAGTTTTTAGTGTAAGGTTGGGTGCTTCTTGAAATGATTGGCTCAGCACAACTGTAAGTTTTGGTTAGATTAGGCACTTGGTTTGATGACCTATGCCAATTTGTGTGGCATTGTGTTCGTTCCAGCAGCACCGGTGTCATTGGTCTGGGAACCAACAGGTTGGTCACAGAGGAACCAATACTGGTTAGCTAACCATGGTTGGTTAGGGGATGACTGTGATCAGTACTCTATGATAGCGAGTTATGTATAGAGGTTTCTTATAGTAGCAACAAGAGAGGCATGAAGTTGGTTCAGTGTCTTGTTTTGGAGGATCAGGTTTCTTGTACATTGTGTGTACAGGCAGAAATCAGTGTAGATCACTTCAATGTTTAAATCAAAAAGAGGACATGGAGTTGGCTTCGGTTAGTCCGGTGAGACTTTGGGTCAGGTATCTATATATGGTTCATGTTTTATTTCTTTCATTTGAAGAAACCGGTATTATGTTTGGATTGTGTGCACATGAGTAAAATATGCACCATGGATATCTTGGTGTTGTTTGACTTTTATTTTCGGGATGTGTTAGAATCTTGAGGACAAAGGTATTCTAGTCTAAGGATGAGATCCTCAATGGAAATTAATATTTAGACACACATTTTTAGGTAATGAAAGATGTTGAGTACATACAGGATGAAAAGAAGGTGATTCACCTACTTCACAAGAATTATAAACTTATGTGACATAGAAGTATTCTCAAAGTTAAGAAAGGGAATCACGTTTATAGGTCTTTCATCTGGTTTTATTTCTCATTGATCTATTATATATATTGGAGCTTTTAAACTTGTTATTAGAAGTAGTGGAGGGGAGTTCATGTTGAGTGGGAGAAAGCCATGGTTTTTGGCATTGCAGGATTGAGACACATGATGCATGTGTGGAGTGAGAGAAGGATGTACTACTATTGGGAGTTAGCAATGAGGCACAAGTTGGTTTTGGAGGACAATCACGGATTTTTAGGTATTTCGTAGTTTCATTGCATGGTGATGTCACTTATAATTTTATTTTGTTGTGCTCTGGATATCTTTATGGGATGGTACAGTTGATGGTTGATTCAGCTGGGTGAAGAAGAGAAAGCAGGTTTCAGTGTTTGAAGGGTTAAGAAGGAAAATCTATTTGTTACAGGTTAACAGTGTGACAATAGTGTATATTTACATCTTATTGATGTTGTCCTTGTTTTCTTTCATCCTGGATGGTTTTTACAGTATGTTTGATGAAAATTTTGCTGGTATTTGCACTAGTTATTAGTATCATGGTTAGCAGGATTGTTCTTGTTGACATTGATGAACACAGGATTCATATGTGGCCTTGGAGTTAGTTGGTGAGAGACTTGGAGCTTCTAGAGAGCCTGGTGATATGGATGGATGTATATGGTGAGTTTATACATGTGGATAGATTATGTTTTGTGAGTCTATGATGATGAAGATATTTTTTTTACACATGGATGTCTATTAGCATGGTTTATATGCATATGAGCATGGTTTAGATGCCTTGAGCATGAGTAGGGGATGTTTGTATTTCCTCTTGTTACTATGTTACTCCATGATATATATTCTATAGATGGTTGTCTTGTACATGTAAATTTTCTTTGCAAGGTTGGATGTGTAGTTTGCAAGTGTTTGGATTCTTTGAGTTATGCAGGTACCCAGGATCTAGTTTTTCTTTCACATATTCCAGTTTGACTTTTCTTTGGTCAATTACATTGGTGGTAACATGGAGACATAGATAGATGGTTGGAGAACATGGTTAGATGGCTATGGTTGCGATAGAAGCTCAGCACTTCAGTTTGATTGGAATCTCTTACAAGCATGTTAGTCATGATGGTTTGATTGCATGAGAGGCTTGGTCTTATGATTCAGTGGGAACTTGATGTATTGATATCTTAGGTATCATGAATCGGTAGTAGCTTCTTGAAGGTATCATGAATCATGGTAGTAGCTTCTTGGTTTTTAGAAGATGGTTTAATCTTCCTGATTACTTGAGATAATTGTTGAAGGAAATAATGGTTGGTCTTCACAGTATGTAGTGGACGGTGGTACAGGTACAGGTACAGGTACAAAGGTTCAACAATTTATCTCCAAGTGGGTGATTGTTGGGTTATGGATCTAGATTACTTCACAATGAGCATGCATTACAGGTGGATGGTTTACACAGAAACCAGCATCGGTTGGCTAACTGGCATTAACCACCAGATGAACCGCCATCAATCAGGGAACCGACATTGGTATCCTGTACATGGAAGTTTATATTTAACTCACGGGAATGAGATCTAACTTTAGTTATAAAGTGAATCTAAAGGTTGTAAATTCATAGCTAAGTTGACCTAAGTTTATATATTCTTATATAAGCATGAAATATAGGGTTAGAAGGATAATTGCATGTAATTGATTATTATTGCATGTGGAATCCTTGGTTGAGAGTTTGAAGAAGAAGAAGAAGAAGAAGAAAAGATGGTTACATGAAGACAGAGCTTTCATGGAGAGAAGTTGGACAGAAGGAATTAGAAAGTACATATGAATGGTGAGAAGAGTGTAATGTCTTCTACTATATTTCCTTTGTATAGTTATTGTCTCATTGTAATGGCTTGCATAGTATGCAAAGCACATAGAGTTTCTTCTTGTAGATCCACATGTTGCTATGAGATCTTGTACTAGATTCTTCTTGTAGATCCACATGTTAATGTGAGATCTTGTATTGTTAGATCCAAATATTATTGTGAGATCTTGTATTATAGATCCATGAGTTCATGTTGTGTTGTTGATCCATAGGAATCTAGTAGTGTAACTCGTTGGAGATATTGTGGATACAGATAGTATCCAGATATAGTAGAGGAGGTTGTCTTCTTATATGCACAGGTTGATGTAGTGAGATGGAGGAGAGACTTACTTCTTGGTGTATATATATGGTTGCACATTGGTAGACCCTTTTGAGAGGTCTTGTTTTTAGATTCACATGAGAGCTTGGTTTCACAGTGGGAGATGTAGTAGTTCTTGGTTATGTGAGATCTAGTGGTGTTTGGAGGCATGGTTGTAGTGCACTCATGTAGATCCATTTAGAGATCTAGAGGAGAGGAGATACTCTTGGAGAGATGCATTGTACTTTTGTGAGAAGAGTTGTTTTGTACTCTTGTTTATTATTATATATATGAGATCTATATCTTTGGTGCACGTAGACCATATTGAGTGAAGCATGGTACATGTTGTGTTATGTGTGTGTACATTGTTTTAATTTAGAGTTATCTTGTTTACACTTACATTGTTGTAGATTTTGAGGAATTGATTCCATTTCCACATTCCATATTCCCAACATGTTCATTAAGTTGTAGGTCAGAATTCCATGTTTTTAGGAAGACTCCTTTCCCAATGGATGTTTCTAAAGGCCACTGATACTTTTAATATAGTAGAAATATTGCCCCAAAATTCACCAACCTATTGTCCAAAATAACCACCCTAGTTATTTTGACAACTTTTTGTTTCATTCTGGCTTTAACATCAGGTTTTTCAGGTATGCGCACGCTCTTATTTTTATACCTTGGCACAATATCTTGGCTGCAGTTCTTCATGTGTACCTTTGCGCACACTTCCTTCTTATTCCTTGTTATTTTCCTTCTCTTCATCCCTTCTATGTGTTCTTCCTCCTTTCCTCTTGCATTTACCCTCTCTGCACACTCATTGTGCATTTGCTTTCCTTCCTTGGTCATTGCACACTCTTTACCTGCACCATGGACTTGCTTTATATTTTTTCTAAGTCCTTGGCATGCCTTACGCGCATACCCTTCCTTCTTGATTTATGTGCATCTATCGCTTACACTCATTCTCCTTTCCACTTATTTTCTGCTTGTGCGCTTTCTTTGCATAATTGTTTTTACGCATATTTGTCTTGCACTTCCCTTCTCCCTTGTATGCTTGTATACCCTTGTAGATATGCACCTTTTCTTCCCACTTCTCACACACCCTGTTGCACGCACTCAAAAACATTTGCATTCCTCCTCGAGCATATTTCTCTTGTGCACACACTAAAGTAATCCTTTGTGTCAGTCATTGGGCACCACGTGTAAACTTCTCAGATAAAATGTGCAACACAAAACCTATCAGAACATACCAAATGAGCATTGAATCATATCATCAAATGAATGCATGACATATGAAAAAAAAAAGACAACTTAAGATAGGACCTTAGGTATGAACAGTCAGCCAAATTCTTCAACCAATCAAAGTGTGCCACATGTATTACATGTTCATCTTTTACTGTGAACTTCAATTCACCATAAATTTTACTACAAAGCTCATACATTGACATGCCTTATCTTGTTGGAAATCTGCTAATATGGGATACATACTGGGCTTTTCAAAATCATATTTTGGGTGGGATTTGGTAGATAAAATAGGGAAACACAATTTAGGCCATTAATGTACAGATTTAATCAACTCAACCACCCAGATTTGATTTGATCTTGTCTCCTTCCTTCTTCTAAAATCTAAGATGACATTGGGAGGGAGATCTGACAGCCCTATAGGAAGATTTATAGGTATTTAATATGTGTTATTGGTGGTTGGATTTGAAAATATACATTTCCCTCTCTTTCCCTCTTCTTCTCTTCCCATTTTTCTATAAATTGATGACCATTACTCATTTGTAAAGGTTGGACTCTCATATAACTAAATAAGTTTTGTTAAGGCCATTGTTTTGAGCATTGTCCCTTGGCATTTTGAGTTGTAGGCCTCATATCTGAGCCATTTACATGTAGATACTTTCTTCTCTCACCATTGAATCGATTGTGCATCACTTAGAAGTAATAAAATTTATATTTTTTCATTATTGCATTCCCCAGTTCGAGTTTTATTGCATCTTCTTGTCTTCTTTTGCATTGTTGGTATATTGTGCATATTTCATATCTCTTGCAAGGATCTTGTTTGTTGTGCTCCATGGAAATGAGTGCATGAATGTTGTTTCAAACTGTGGCACATATGTATGCCCTCCCTATGTACATTTATCCTTGTTTCAGCTCAGCTGGGAGTGTTTATCCCCATTTTTCTGGTGTTAGCACCTCCCTTTAGCTTAGGTTTCCTTTCTATACAGTTCCTTCTCACACTTTTCCCTTAGAACCATAGAGTATGTAGATAGTTGCATTTCCCTTCCTAGGAGTAGTTTTAGAAGTACAAATAGCTAGAGGAAGTTGGCCTTCTCTAGAGGTCTATCTCCAGCACAAGTTCCACAACTTGGAGACAGACCCATGTTGCCTCAAAACCCCAGTTCATCCTGATATGGGATGGTTGCAATTTTGAGCTCCTACAGTGACCTAGTGGTAAAAAGGGTAAAAGGATTATAAAATAAAATTGGTAAACATTTAAGTGATGAAACTTTGTAGGATATTCAATGAGATTAATGGGTTCTTGAAAAATTTACTAGTGAGTCTTAGTTCTTTTAGAGTTACGAATTTTATGCTAAAAAATATAATTTTGGATGGCTAGTAGGAAGAGGTGAAGTCTAGAGTGAGTTTGAGTGAAGATGAAGTGTTGAAACCTTTTAAAGAATTTGAACATTATCAATTGGTGAAATAGAGCAGGTGTAAAGTATTTTCAATATTTGAATAATGTGCATATAGCATATGGTGATGAAATGCATGTTTTTGGCTTTAAGAAAGGTGAAAAAATGGCATCGTTTTGATGCATGATTGCAAGATTTTTTTTAACATTTGAATTGTTTATTGATTGATATTAGCCTCTACATCAATATCACATGTTAGGAGATAATGTTAGGAACATGTTGACTATACATATCTTCATATATGAAATAGGAACACGGGCATATCATGCCCCTTCCCTTCAAAACAACATTTTCCCCAATGTTGACCATTTCAAGAGGCTTATTCAAAAAGTATATGAAAGGAACGATAAGAAGATCATTCCAAGCCGTGAAGATCTTAGAAGATCATAGCACACCACATTTGATAAGCTGAAAGAAATTCACCAGAATAACTTTACATAAAACCTTTGCAAACAAATGAGCAGTAATATCATATATTATTATGGAACTCAATGTAATACATTGAGAATGGGCCTTGCTTAAATAGGCAAGGAATAACAATCTAAGAACCAATCAAGGTTGTAGATCAAGCCATAAATCAAGGAAATAACTAGTCATCAAAGACTTAGTCAAGACCATAGATTTAGGAGAGAACTAGACATCAAGGATCTAGTCAATACCATAGATCAAGGAAACAACTAGTCAATACCATATATCAAGGAAATAATTATACCTAACAACTAGATAATATCTCCTAATATCTAAATAAGATAAAAGAAGATATTATCTAGTTGTTAGGCATAGTTCTTTCCTTGATCTATGGCATTGACTAGTTCTTTCCTTGATCTATGGTATTGACTAGTTCTTTCCTTCATCTATGGTATTGACTAGATCCTTGATGTCTAGTTCTCTCCTAAATCTATGGTCTTGATTAGTTCTTTGATGACTAGTTATTTCCTTGATTTATGGCTTGATCTATGACCTTGATTGGTTATTAGATTGTTATTCCTTACCTATTTAAGCATGGCTCATTCTCAATGTATTACATTGAGTTTCATAATAATATATGATATTGTTGCTCATTTACTTGCAAAGGTTTTATGTAAATTTATTCTGGTGAATTGCTTTCATCTTATTGATCGTGGTGCACTGGATCCCATCAGAACTCCGCAGTTCACAGATGCTAATCAAACACCACGATCAATAAGTGTATCTCCAGCATGTCAGTGAGGATATTGTGATACTTGTCTTGTATGTTGATGATTTGTTACTTACTGGAAGATCTTATTCCCACATTCAGAGTATTCAGAGGGCTCTTTCTACATAGATTGACATGACAGATCTTGGGTTATTTCATTATTTCCTTGGTTTGCAGATTTCTCATAAAGATTCAAGGATTCATTTGAGTCAGCAAAAGCGCACCTAAAACCTTTACAAACAAATGAGAAGCAATATTATATATTATTATGGAACTCAATGCAATACATTGAGAATGGGCCTTGCTTAAATAGGAAAGGAATAACAATCTAAGAACCAGTCAAGGTCGTAGATCAAGCCATAAATCAAGGAAATAACTAGTCATCAAAGAACTAGTCAAGACCATAGATTTAGGAGAGAACTAGACATCAAGGATCTAGTCAATACCATAGATCAAGGAGAGAACTAGTCAATACCATAGATCAAGGAAAGAACTATACCTAACAACTAGATAATATCTCATAATATCTAAATAAGATAAAAGAAATATCCACACCCATAAGTGGGTGAGGATAAATACAATAAAGGTAAATAAAGTACCTAGGTGAACATGAGCTAAGGTAAATACCTACTTTAACACCCCCCTCAAGTGAAGCTAGGGGCCAAAATAGTTGTGGCATGTCCATAGTATGAGTCCCAGAAACTAGGCCTGATGAGATACTCATGTATAATAACTGGAAAAAAAAGGGACACCGCAAGGTACCCAAAACCAGTAACAACAAATTGAAGAGGGTAAAGACCCACTCCAACGCATCCCAAGAATCTCGGCTCAAAAAACACGTATAATGCTGAAGAATTTTGGTGTGCACTATGGTCTATATCTACTACTTGATCACAAAACTCAAAAACAACTGACAATGGGCTCCACTAGAATAGCTCCATACAAGGAGATTATCAATAGATTGATGTCGAAAGTGCAAAAAAAACACCAAACATAATTTCATCAATTGATTCAAATAGGTGTGCCACGATCCAAGAACAATAACCAAAGTGACAAGGCAAGGACACAAACTCCAAAGTGTCACAATTCAAGAAAAGATAAGGTAACAAGGCAAGGACACGAAACCCGAAGAAGTAGGATCAGCACCACAAAGACAATGTAGATGATCATAGGAGTCACATGGGTAGGAAATAATAGTCACATTCTGTAGAGAGATGATGGAAATTTTGTATGGGCCTATGAGTCAGCCAAAATTATAGAGAAATGGAGGAAATCCTTTGGGAAACATCTCAAAATGGATGAGATTTGTGTGGACTAACGAGTCATAGGCACAGATCAAAATTATGCACAACCAAATGCGAAATAATGTGAAATCCTTTATACATGAGAAATTGATTGAAAGGGGTATCTATTAGCAAGGTATGAGGATGGAAATAATGGTTTCCCTAGTGAAGGACACGAAAATGGATGAAAAGGAAAAATATGAAAAAGTGATGATATAAAATTCCCCAAGGGGGAGAGAAAATATGACTACAAAGGTGGGCTTGAGATAAGATGATATGATAGCATGTTTCCCTAGTAAAAGAGAGAAAAAGATGGAAAAGGGGAAAGACAGGGTGATGGTACCCAAGGTGAGTTGATGAAGCCTAAGGCCAATCAATGACAACCAAATGGGGTTGGTTGTGACTCAAATCAGTGGCTATATAAGCCCAAAAGTTGGCCAAGAGAGCTCTTTTTATGCCTATGATTACCAATTTGACAGCTCAAAGATATAAATGGAGATCGTGATTTGGAGAGATAGAGGCCAGAGGAGCATCCAGGAAGCCCCATAGGGTTTGTAATATGGTGAGTAACGAAAAACCCTAGCTTGTTTTTAATTTGTTTACTATTTTATTTATTTTTTCACATTTTTAAAAAAATTAGATGGGTGCCAAGGGTGGTCAGTGACGACTAGGGCATGATGAGGTAGATTGATGATTAATTTTTATTTTAGTTGAGGTTTATATGATATCAATGATGAAGGGAATAATATTTGATTGGGTTGATTTGTGATTACAGGCACAAGAGACCTAGTATTTCAGAAACCGACTCCCCAAACTATATGACTAGATATAGGGGGACAAAGCTGATGTTGAATGGGATCACTTAGTGGCTATGGGATTGTGTGGATTCAGACACTATCATAGGATCCCACGAGATGTGGCATTGACGATTGCATTTTTTGGGAGGTGGGATATGTAACATACACTTTCTCGTTCAGGATGGGTGAGATGACGATCACCCTAGAGTTTATCCCATCCTTATATTTCCGATACAGGGGGATTAGATAGTTACCATTACAATAAATAGTATATTAGTAGTGTGCAAATGAATGTTTGGAGCCGATGCACCCCATATTACATTTGCATCAGGTTTGTTATCCTATGAGATTATGTATGAGCACGGAAATACACAGAGTAGATTGATTTATTTGTTGATGATGGCCATTTCTTACTATTTTCTGCCACAATCTGGTGGAGCCCACTTTCCATGGGCATTAATTTGGGTCCTGGCTTATATGGTCGATTATCAGACATTGTTCTCATTTAGTACCGCTCTACTAGCATAGGTGTACTATGAGTTATCGATGTATAGATATCAGAGGAGGAGAGGGCTAGATGTAGGCTTCCTCCAACATTGTTAGGCTTATGAGCACATATTATTTATCAGGACCACCAAGGCTACCATGGGTAATAGGGGACCATATAGATCTCATAGTGGGATTATTGAGATGGAAAACTAACCAAGCTCACGAAGATAGAGGAGTGAGGGATGCAAACTAGTACAGGGATAGGTTTATAAAATATTGTGGGAGAGCATATTAGATGGTGGCATTATAGAGATTTCCCCACATGGGTAGAAGTAGACAAATATTTTGTTGGTATGAGGAGGACGATGTGGTTGTAGGGCCATAGGAAAAATATGATTGAGGTTGTTCAGTTTAATAGGCTCTGAAAAAATTTTGGGGTCATTCAGACGATACCTAGGGAGCCCATATTCTATAGGTTTGAGTAGGTAGAAAGGGATCTACCTATTCCTAACATGGAAGACCTAGTGGAGGAGGCACCAACACCATGATGATGTAGGGGTCGGAGCATGGTTTTTTTTAGTATATGACCACTACTTATGCAAATAGGGTAGCTGGAGAGGGAAGGGATGAAGAGGAGGAGATGGATATTTCTCTTGGAGGTAGAGATGGATATGGAGAAAGAGGGGAGACTATAGAGATGGCACAGCTACATGTGAAGGTAGCTCGGATGAGCATTGAGTGAAATGCCACTTATGGGGAGTGATATATTGCATGATAGGAGTCACAGACCCTTTTAGTAGGATAGGTACCTACTCATCATGGAGAGAGATCATTACAGGAAGCAATGGGAGGCCTGTGGATCCCACTTTTGAGATCTTTGTATGATTATATCCATAGATTCTATGAGTGGTGCACCTACAACATCACAGGGAGGAGGAGATATGGCACCTTTTGGTATGATATCTATGGACTGATACAAAACCTTAGCCACAGAGGATAAGTATTATGAATGGATCGTGATGAAGAAGCTACAACAGACACTGAGGTACTAGGAGTATGTGTAGTGGCAAGTAACGGCTGGAGAAGGACCATCTAGGAGCACAACAAGTGTGGCTCATCCACATTGAGGAGAGGGATAGGGTGGAGGGTGATAATTTCAAGAGACATAGAGAGGGAATTTACTCATATGTGCAGGAGTTTAGGCTTTCTGATGTGAAATTTTACTAGTTTTACTAATATATCAGCTTTGAGAGAGGACCCTTAGAGGTAAGTGATGTATTGATACACTTTATTTTGAAGATATATATATATATATATATATATATATATATATATATATTATGATGATGTGATGATGATTATGTTTATATGTGTTCATTATATTTGATGATGATTGTGAATTTATATGTAATGGATGGCAATTATAATATGTAATGTGTGATGTTTATTGGAAAAATAGATGATGATAAATTATAAAGATAGATGATGATAGATGAAAAAGATAGATGATGATAAATGAGAAAGATAGATGATGATAGATAATATATAACATATAATTTGGATGTATGATTTGATAGATAATACAAAAATGATCGAGAGATAATAGATGTTTTTTTAGAAAGGAATAAATGATAGCTATGGAAAACTTAGAATACAACACAACTTGATGATTAACAATGTATGGGTAAAAATGATGTTATATCGTATCAAGGATTTTGTGAGGAAATGATTCCTCCAACTACAATTGAGGTAAACAAGAAGGGGATATAAGTAACACTAGGCACATGTGACAAAAAAACATGTTAACACATAACCAATGATAGTTTGTTATAATAGTAAATCATGGAGGAAAGATGGATGAAATGAAATCATAAACTTAATATCAACATGACAAAGGGGTCTTTGATGTAACTTGTTCACGGGAAGAGAGTTCTCCATAAGTGGTGTTCCCTAGGTCTATACCCCAGCTCTAGGTAGAGGAAAGAGAACAAACTGATCAGTGTGGGAATGTTTCTTAGGATTCCAATAAGATAGAAGGTTGATCAATGCGGGAAGGCTTCAATGCCATGATATAAGATAGAATCCATCCTTTGAGGGTATACTCTACTCTATAAATTTATGATTTTGATGGAAAGATTGATTTACATGATAGCCATCCTTCAAGGGATCAGTCTATTTATTTTATTTCATTTTTTTGCATGAACATCTATCCTTTGAGAGATCAATCTATTTTTGATAAGTTTTAATTTTGATAGGAGCATCCATGAATTAGGATTTTTACATGGGGAAGATCCAGGGAATAGCTACGTGGACCACCTAGATGGGGATAATGAATATACTAATTATACCCTCATACCCTTAGCATGGTTCTAATAAGTAAATAATAGGGTGATGAATGTAATGATCACATGGTTCTCACAAAATAGGGAGAATCTATCCATAAGGAAAATGCTATGGGAAGAGAAATGGAGCCCATATTTAAGGTCATGTCAAGGAAATCGATGGTAGACCACATAATTCCAAATCATTACAGTTATAGATGCAAGAGGATAATGATGGAGGAATGATCTAAGGATATGACTAAGTACTCACAGGTAAGTGTGCTAACAGTAGAATGGTTGAAAGTGTAATGTGTTAAGTGGTTCTAATTTCTAGTTTACCATCAAGGGAGGTCAAATTATAGGCTCTCGACCCATACTTGTGTGTGATAATGTATGGTCCAATCTGATGGGTCGCTGTATTCTCCAATCATTTAAATAAATGAATCTTCCCAAGTACACCTGCGAAGAACCATATTAGGACAGCATTTAAACAACAGTCCATTACACCATTTATATGTTAAACTATTTTTAACTAGCCTTTATCTTTCTGTATAAGTAAAATAGGTAGGAAACTTCCCTATGGTTAAATAATTTGCAATATCTGCAAACTGCGGAGTCTGAGTTGATATAGCAAACAAATATTCATCTGGAAGTTGATCCTGGAATACCTCCTCATCACTTGAAACATTCATTCTCGAAATAAAATCAGCAACAACATTATATTTCCCTGGCTTATCAATGATGGTCAGATTGAATTCCTGTAACAAGAGTAACCATCTAATTATCTAGCTACCGACGAGTGGTCAGTATATTCATCAAATATCGGATGGAAGAGTGGTCAGTATAAACAAAGATTTTATACCTAGTGATGTAATGTTATAATTTATTCAAAGAATACACAACATCTAAAAAATCCTTTTCTATAGTGGTATAGTTCCTTTCTGTAGGATTCACATTCTTGTTGTTAAATTAAATGGCATACATGTGGTCCTCTTCATATTTATACCAAAGAACAGCTCCCATAGTTTTATTGGAGGCATCAATGTGGATACGGAAAGGTTTCCCCAATTAGGACCTCGTAATACTGGGGCTGTGGTCAGCTTCTCCTTGATAATATCAAATGTTTGCTGACACTAAGGGGACCATTATAAAACACAATATTTTATTAGCAATGAAAACATAGGTGAAGCAATTTTACTAAAGTCTTTAATGATTCACTGATAATACCCTACATGTCCCAGGAAACTTTTGATGTCAGTCTAATTTATTGGTGTATGTAGCTGAGTGATGATTGTAATCTTTTTGGGGTCGACCTGTATACCTTTTGCAGAAACATGGTGACCTAAGACAATTCCCTGATCCACCATCATCAGAAATTTTTCATGACTCAGGGATAATTGGTGATGCTCACATATGCTCAATACTTTCTAAAGGTTATGCAGAGATTAGTCAAAAGTGGAGCCATGGATGGTAAAATCATCCATGTAAACCTCAACACAATCATTTGTAAGATCTACAAAAATGGCCAAGACTACTCTGTTAAACATAGCAGGTGCATTAAAAAGCCAAAAAGGTAAGACTCAATAAGAAAATTTACCACAAGTGCAAGTAAAGGTGGTGTTGTCCTGGTCAGCAAGTGTAATACTTATTTAGTTATACCCATTAAACCCATCCAAGAAAGAGAAATATTTCTTACCAGTGAGATTTTCCAAAACCTAGTCAATAAAAGGAAGGGGAAAATAATCTTACTTGGTGGATTTTTTGAGTTCCCTATAGTCAACGCATATTATCCATTTACCATTTTTCTTGGGGACTATAACTAATTGTGAGACCCACTGACTATCAGATATAGGGTAGATGAATCCTACCTTTAGTAATTTTTCTATCTCATTTTTTACTATGTCTCTGAGGGATAGGTTAATTCTTCTTTGCAGTTGTCATATGGGTTTAACATCTTCATTGTAGATATGTTGAGTATAGATTGTAGGATGAATTCCTTTCATGTCATTGTAATCCCAGGAAAAAGTATGAGGATGTTTCCTTAAAATATTGAGAAGCCTAGCCTCTTGGTTGGTCTCCAAATTATTACCAATGGTCAGTTCTTTTCCTATGCCAATAGGAACTTGTTTGGTATCTTCCAAAATGGCAAGCTCAACATTTGTGATTAAAGAATTCAATGGAAAAACATGGGGCTGAAGCATTTGTAAAATGGATACATTTTTAAGAGACAAAATTTTAGTCATAGGACAATAGAAATCAGAGACTGTGGAGTCTGTATTATAAGAATAGATTTAATTACAAGCTTCATTAGAAGTATCACTTACTAAGGTGAAAGTATCGGTTATGTCTAGAAAAAATGTGTCTACAGTTAGAGTTTCAATTTCCATAGCCATAGTGCTGATTTCTATAGTCACAGAGTCCTCTTTATCAGTCAGTGTGTATGAATCAACAACTTCTGTCATATGGTTTGCACTGCAAT
Organism: Taxus chinensis; assembly: GCA_019776745.2. Lineage (NCBI taxonomy): Eukaryota > Viridiplantae > Streptophyta > Pinopsida > Cupressales > Taxaceae > Taxus > Taxus chinensis. The sequence continues at coordinate 878,987,433 of CM034150.1, read as the reverse complement.
GGTGGCCAAATAAGAAGAACTGAGAGAATTACTATCCAAATAATCCACCCATACATGTTCACAAGCGTACACATAAGGCTAGGTAAGAGGGTATAATGAAATATGTTTGGATTTCTACCCATTTAGAATAGTCATTTTGCCTGACCTACAGTCAATATATGCAGAAACAGTAGCCAACTAAGGGCATCCCAAAATAACTGGATATCCCAATTTCTAAGCTTTAGGTTGTAAGACCATGAAATCGATAGGATACTCCCAAGATTCAATGGTGACCATTATATCCTCAATCACACAATCTGGTATAGAAATGGACTGATCTTCTAATTGAAGAACAATATTGGTAGACTGTAGTCCTGTTAACGATAGAAAATTGAACATATCGGTTGTTATAACATTTATGGCAGTACCAAGATCTACCAGAACGTTAGATATTGACTGATTTTTTATACAAATGGTAATGACTGGACTCCCAAGATCCCCATATTTTGGTGAAATAAGGGTGCCAGCAACAAGATCAGCCTAGTTTCCTTCCACCCTGATGGTCTTTGGGTATTTATTCTTTCTTCCAAGTGTCGTTATACACTCATTTCTAATGGTTTGGTCTAATTCTGGGATGTCCATTATTGCTCGTAGAAGTGGGACCTTAATGTGCACCTTTTTTAACTCCTGAACTAGCGTCATTTTATCAACAATTTGAGTCTGTAACATCTCAAGAAAAGGAACTTTATGAGCATTTTGATTAGTTTCTGGGCCATTCTGAGTGTTTTTTGTGTTTTTGAAGAATGTGTAGTTCCTTCATTTTCCTCAAGTATCTCATCTTTATCAGTGTCTACAAGAATTTCCATAATAATTATCAAAGGATTCAATGTTTTCCAAGACCTTAGTCTCAGATTACCAATAGTATTAACATGCATTATATTACTCGGTCTTGCTTCCTCAATTGAAGCAGTCTGCTGATTTTTCAGGTTTGATATAGGTTGGGATGGAATTTGTGTTTGTGTTTCCTATCTATGTTATTGATAGTTTTTTGGTGGGCCATTAAATCTTTTTGTGGTTTCTGGAACCTCCATTTTTTATTAATGTTCTATTGTGGTGCCCACTATTGGCTTTAGTTAGGATTCTACCTAGGTACCCACTGTTGGTTGTGCCATGGACTTACTAGAGTCATGGTGTCCAAATTGGTTGAGTGTAGGGATTAATCCAGGGTGGTGGATGTGGATAAGTCATCCAATTTGATGATGTCCACTCAGGTTGTCCCCAAGTAGGTTGAGGATCCTAACTGGGCCATGACATCCTCTAGGGGTTCTGAGCAGGTTGAGGGGAATATATAGCCTAATTATTTGGCCTTTCAAAAAATTTTACCTCTACATCAGCTTGAGAGATAGCATTCAAGCCTCCTTTTAACTGTGATAAGAAGGTTCAATTCTTTGTGTCATGGTTAGCTACTTCACAGATCAAACACATGTCTGTAACATCCAAAGTACATTCTCTCAGGGGATGTCTCTTCCTACACTTAGGGTAATATATGTCTAGAGGTTCTTTGATAGCATTGGTTTTTGCCTTAAGCCAATCTATGGTTGAAGTTAATTGTAACAAAATTTCTGTTTTCAAGTTGGTCATTTTCTCCAAAAGTTTAGAGGTACCTAGGGCAAGCTTGAATGTTTTTCTCTTCCTTATACACCCTCGTGTTCTGGAGTAACTTTTGCATAGCTCAGTGATTTATTCCATACTAATTTTATGCACATCTCCTTCACCCATAAGATGGATGGAATCTTTGGTTTCCTCATCAAGTCCTTTAAGGAAAATTGTCTTAGTGATGTCTACATGTAACTCATAACTATTTCGTCGATGAAGAAAGAGAGATCTCTCCAGATAAATATCTATATTTTCATCCTCTTTTTTTCATATCTCAAAGAACTCTTCTTTCCTATCCCTTCCCCTATAGTAGTCTTGGTATTTATCCAAAAAGGTTTTCTCCATGGCTTCCCAAGAATTAATGGAGTTAGAGGACAACCCCATGAACAATCTCATAGCAGAGTCTTTGAGAGTGGATTGAAAGATTTTGATATTTTTATTAGTAGTTTCGTAGTCATATGGTTGGAAAATAATTTTGAACTCAAACAAGAACTGATCGGGGTATTCCATAGACCTGCCTCAAAAAATAGGTAGGATGGATGGTGAGATTTTTTTCATGGGTGTTTCCTCATCCTCATCTAAGATGATGGGATTAGTGAAAGTTCTACCCAAGGGTTGGTCTCCATTATTCCCATGGTCCCCCCATTTTTGAGTGTCATTTAGAGGATGCAGGATGCTCAAAAAGGTTTCTAGGCATTTTGTTGGAGTCAATGTCACTCTCATGGTTTCCTTCATGTATTTTGTTTGGATATATTTGTTGGATGTTGCATGGTGTAAATCTCCCTTGTTCGTCCTACGGCTTATGCATCAAGGTTGGTTATTGAAACAAGGCTCAAGAATTTTACTGGTTGCATATGTAAACTCCATTAACACCCATAGCATGTGAATTGAGAAAATTTATGTGGTGTGCTATGGTGTCCCCAGAAAAGGTGCCAAAAAATTATGGTTCATTGTATTCTCCAATCATTTAACTAACCGAATCTTCTGTTAGTGTCATTATAAACGGGGGTTGTGTCATAGGTTTTATGTAATGGAGCTTTATGTAACCATTTTTCCTATTGGGTCTCCTGTTGGGTGGTAGTTGTGATATTTTTCTTAGTTGGTTACTAATCTATAGAATCTTAATATAAATCTATGGAATTTAGTTGTTGCGATGAAATTAAGTTTAAAAGTTGGACTTATAAATTAAATGGAAATGCACACATAGAATCTTAAAGAACAGAATTGAAATTGCACACTCATAACTAAAAATTAGTAGAAGTAAAAGCATATGCTAAGTTAAACTTTGTATAAAAGGAAACACGCATTCTGAACAAAAATTCTAATAAGAAAAGAAAATACATTCAAACTAAGATTGCATGAATTATACTGAAATATAGATTGCATTGAAACTTATCAAGAAACCAGATGTGCATGTAAGTGTAAATAGCCTCATGTCCCCTTGGTCGAGTGGGCCCTTTATCTCCCTTTGGACAAAGGAATTCTCTACAAATTTTAGATCCTCAAAATGATGCTTACTTATATTAATTCAAACACATTCCATAGCATATATAGTACATGAAAAGAATAGTTCTCAATGCCACAAGCTATGTATTGCATAGTATATAAAAATAATAGCTACTATCATGTTTTTAAGAAGGTTTCTATATATAGACATAAAAAATTATAGAATTCACCATAATATGTGGCACTAACATCTCCCACTAATCAAAATTAACCACAACTCATAAATTCCTATGGGAATGTTAGAAACAAGTCCCATACTTATAGGTTAATGGGTGGGAAAAGTCTCCTACTCCCGCATTCCATCTCTAAAATCAGACCTCTTAATTACATCAGCAATCAATGTTCATCATTTCCCTGCACACATCATCACATTTCCCTCACGAAGATAGTTAGTAGGAGGTTATATGATAACTAGGTTGGATGAAAAAAAGCAAGGAAAATGCATCAAACTTGCTAAGATATAACTATACAAATCATCCCCATGCATTAGCAAATCATATCTAAATGATAATATATTAACCATAGGAATGATATAAATGAGCCAAAGAATGCACTCATCATAATCCAGTTAGGGAAAAACTTTATGCATTGGCTCCTTTCTATAGTAGTCACGTTATGATTTTATTTAAGGATGAGGTCACCAGAAATAAAGTTGCACTCTCTAAGGTGTTTTTTGTAAGCACACTTGATGTGCTATTAATAAACATGATGATTCTCAAGAGCAAGAATTCAACATTCGTCTAGCAACTCAAGATGTGCTAGACACTCCTCGTGATAATATTCATCAGGAATGAATCTGTAAAGAGATACACAAAAGAATGGAATTTGCAATTTAAGAAGAAGGATGGCTTTAGAGCCGTAAACAAGATAAAAGGGAGTATCACCCATGGAAGTCATAATTCTAGTCTAATAATCCCAAAGGAAAAAAGAGATATGAAGATGCTAATTACGACCTAACTCATGAATAGCCTTAGAAATAATGGCACAAGGATTTTTATTAGTCACTTCAGTCTGGTTGTTAGATTGAGGATAGTATGGAGAAGACAAGATAAGTTTGATATTGAATGAGTCACAAAGATTCTTGTGATATTTGTTTTTAAAGGAATTTTTGTTGTCCGATATGATTCTGTGAGGAACATCAAAGTGGGAAATGATATTTTGATAGATGAAGTTGATAATTGAACCAAATTTGGTTGAGGTAAGTGTAATTTATTCCACCCACTTGTTTAAATACCCAACTGTAGTGATGATAGAGTGATGATAGAGTGAAGATCAAGGATTGATGGTACTAATGAGATCAAGGCCCCACTGTGAGAAGGGATAAAAGTTTTGAGCCAGATTCAAGGCTTAACTAGAAATGTGAATAAGATTAGAATGTTGTTGACATTTAAGAAATTTCTTGACATGCAGCAGTAGTGATTGAGATAAGAATAATAATAACCAAGACAAATAATGTGCTTAGCAATAGCTAAGCCACTAAAGTTTCCACCACAAATTACATTGTGGACTTGCTGGATAGCATGAGAAGACTCATGGGATTTAAGGTACCAAAGGAGAATACCATAAAATCCATACTTATAAATGATTTCACCAAGAATGGTGTAGTAATTAGCACGCTGAATAAAATACCTCCTTACATTCTTAGATATATCAGAAGGAATGACATAGTTGGATAGATAATCAAAAAAATTGGAATACCAAAGATCCAACAAACTAGATTCGATGAGATTAACATGAGGTAGGTCATAGAATTTTTTATCACTGTGATGAATGAAAATAGAAAGCTTTGAATCTTCTATTGTCCATGGGATGAGAGCTATAAGAGATGTCATCGTATCAGCAAAATGATTGGATGATCACGGAAAAACTTGGATAGTGTAAAATTAGAAGGCCTCAAGGAGGATAATGATGATATCTCTATATTTATGAAGGGTATCATTTTTCGATTGATACTTACCTGTAACTTGTTTGATGATAAGCTTGAAATATCCATAGATGTCAAGAACTTGAACACCTAGAAATGCAATAGTTTCAAGACCTAAGATGAGGGCTTCATACTCAACCATATTGTTTATGCACTCAACGTTGAGCTTATTTTTTAGGGGAATAGGAGCATCGCCAAGAAGAAAGAGAACGACCCCTTACTAAAACTTAGAACCATCAAATAAGAGGGTAATTTGAATGGTATCCTCCTCATGGTGGAATTTATTGATGGATTCATTTGGAAACTTCTCATGAGGAAGATGCATACTAGTAAGAGGGGCTTTAGTTAATTGATCTGTGATAGGTTGGACCTTGATGGAATTTTGAGAAATAAACTCCAGGTCAAACTCAATCATAATCATGAGCCATCGACTAATGTGATCATTGGGTTAAGCCTTGGAATGTGTTATTTTAAGAAGATGAAAGGTGGTGAAAAAATACATTTTGTGATTGAGAAGATAGTGTTGAAGCTTAGAAGTGGTAAAGAAGAGGGAAAAACAAATTTTTTTATCTTCAATGTAGTGATTATCATATTCATGGAGAGTGTGAATAATGTAATAAATGGCCTGCTCGCGACCTTTTTCATCATGATGTGCTAACATAGTTCCTATAGCATGATCAGTGGAAGATATATATAGATAAAAGGGATCCACCTCACATTGAGGTGTAAGCACAGGCAGGGACAAGAGATAATACTTAAGATGATTAATTTCCTTCTGGAAGTTATGGTCCTAGTTGAAGTTTGTTTCTTTATGAAGAATATGATGAAAGGGTTGGAAGTGATATGAAAGTTATGATATGATACAGTGGACTGTTTGAACTTGACATTCAAGACTAGGAAGCTACTTAAGGTTAGAAGGAGGAGGAATCTCAATGATGGCTTTGATTTTGGTGGGGTCGATGATGGGTCATTGCTTTCTCAATTTTTTTAACTAAAAGATTTTTCTACTAGTGTCATTATAAAACCAAGGTTCTATGTCATACGTTGTATGAAATGAATCCTTATGAAACTAAGTTGTTTGGTGGTTCCTTTTGGGGGGGTTTGGTTATTATGTTTCTCTATGTCTCTGATAATCTATGGAAATATAATGTTAAACTATTGAAACAATGTTACTGTAGTAAAATGTGTTTAAAGGAAATACTTTACTGGAATTAAAATGCACACACCGAATCAATATAATAGAATTGAAATAACACACTCTAAATTGAAATTGGATTAAAGGAAATAACACACAATGAATGGAAATTGCAGTAAAGTAAATAAGTAATTGCATTTAAACTATGACTTGTCAGAAACAAAGAGCATGCATAAACATAAAATCCTTTAGTCACCTTGGTAGAGTGTTCCCTTGCCCTTCCTTGGGATGGAGGTAATATCAAAACCATAGGATGTTCCAAGAAACATCTAATATATTAATTCAAAAAAGTTCCAAAACATACTCTATACATAACTAGAAAATAGATATTAACTATTATAAACTATAATGCATATTACTAACATCAACAAACTACTAAATTGTTCTTCAAGATGATGTTTATATAGACATAGTCGGTTACACATCATGCCAAAATTTTAGGTAATGAGTTATTCCACTAAAAACCCTATTAAAGTTCATTAATTCCTACAAAACTTCTAAAAACAAGATCCACGTTTATAGGTTACCTATGGAAAAAGTCCTCCATAATTGTACGATGGCTACAGACTCGGAATCCTTAATTACAACTCCTTTCAATCGAAGTAAATATCCACTATTATCTTACACACGTCACCACATTTCACTCACAGAGGTGATTAGTGGGAAGTTCTATGGTCAACAAGTTTTATGAAACAAGAACAAGATAAATTCATTGAACTTACTAGGATATAACTATATAAAGCATCATCATGCACTGATTAATCATGTTTAATGAAGAATCAATAATCACATAGATTATATAAACAAGTCAAATAATGCACTCATCATCTCCCCTGAACTTTACTTGTTGCGTGTCCTTATGTAACTCATATTTTCCTTGCTCTATGGCCAAGTTATTATGCCATGTAAGATTCCTCAAACTGATCTGTATATTGTTTCCTGGTTCCTTTGCATCTCCGAGTATTTGAAATAACTTCCACCCAACCTATGAAACTATCATATGACTGGGCAACATTGTTCTTCCTAGTAGTACTTGGACTTAAGAGAAACTATGGCCTCACCTATGTTCCTACCCACTCATTATTGTATTCCTTGTCATTCTTCTCAAATAACTTATTTTCTCAATCTTTTTGGGTTTGTAGAAGACCTGATGTGAACAGATTAGCTGAATAATCCCTATGTGTTTCAATACAGCCCTACCACCCCCATTTGTATATTTCTATCTCACTTTAATGACTATTGTAGACACAAAAATTAGGTCGTACCACCCTTATAACCACGTTAATTAAATTAACCATACCTTACATATTCATATCCCATAGTGCACATGATTAATTAAATTAATTACTTTAATTAATTTAATAAATATCCTCACTTTACAACCTCACCTAGCCACGTCACATAGACACCTCATCATGGACCTATTCTTAGCATGTTTGTTTTAACTAAGACTCAATTTCTACTTACCATAACTAACTGAGACTTAGTATAACCCTAAAATCATATGCATATTCTTTCTCTAATAGCATGCCCACTTTTCTAAGCATAAAATACCAGTTTAGACCCAAACCAACGGGTAGAACTGGCCAAAAGATAGCCAAGATCTGCTATTTTGGAAAACCTAGGATTTCCTGCCATAACTAATGCCAGTTAACCCTAAACCAATATCAGTTAACCTAAACATTCGTCAGTTACCATATATTCATTTTGGTAACTGTTATCAATTTTTTCCATTGGGAAAAAATGGACAACGGGAGTGAATTGGACCCATAAAACATGAGAGGCATTCATGGGATGTTTCAGGATAATTTTGTGTTTAAATAATATTCACGGGGCCTAAGAATTTAAGGTTTTCTTAGAACAAAAAATTGGCCCTGATGGGCCCACATCCATTTAAAATAGGAAAAAATTTCAAAAAATGTGTAACTAGACCAAAGACACTACATTCGAACCCCCATGGCTCATTAACCTTGAAAATTCTAAAGATTTTTTTTTAAAAATGGGAGAAATTATAAAAAAGGGGTAAAATGGGAAATTAAGCTAACCAACTCATCGAGCTGGCATGCGAGATGGTTGATAATTAAAAAAGAGTGACTCAATGGCTTGATGAGTGAGTTTCTTAAAAGGTGAGTAAGCTCGTAGAAATAATGGAGTCAGCCAATACACAGGTCAGTGACATAGCTTGAGATCTACATGATGGCTTAGCCAATGCAACTAATGAGTTAAAAGTTTATATCTTTATTGATTGGGCTCATTTTTTTTTATGTGAGGATGTCGGTGTATTGAATCATGCTAAGAACTTAGTCAACTGAGTGGATAAAATCATCAAAAGGGATCTCATGCATGAATCAATGCATGGTAATAGCTTGGTTAAGCAAGTTTCATTGTGCCCTTAGGTGAATCAACTCTGGAAGTAAAGGGGAGATCGGTCATAACATCAACATCGAGTTGGATTATGAACATCCCAGGCATTTCGATACGGTAGAAGAAATGATTTCAGGATCACATGGGGCTAAGTTCAAAACTTGCAAAGCCTAATTCAACAAGAATACAAAATTGGTTCAATAGGAAATGTTTGAGTTGGAACCAACTCGATTTTTTGGTAGTGGAAAAAAAATTAAAATTCCCACTCTCATTGGAATTACAGAGAATAGTTACCAAATGGCCAAATGGAGCTTTGACTATGGCTAACCAAGAAAAATGTTCCATAATGTGGGGATTCATGTGAGCATGGCTGAGGGGAATTTTGATGATGTCAAGCTAAGTCAATATTTCCAAAAGGTGGGAGAAATTTAACCAATCGCCAGGAGAGTCATCAAGAGAATTCAATACACGAGAGACTGGTGTGAAGTAGTTAAGGTCACACTGAATTTTTTGTAAGAAATATCTAGGGTAGAACACTAAGGATTACCAATGTTGGCAAGTCTAAGCTGAGCATACGAGATTTGACAAGGTTGACTCTAGATCACAGAGTAAAAATCAAATTTTGAGTACACACAGAAGATGAGTGATAAAACTGAGCCATGGAGCATCGATGTAACAATCTCATGGATGTGGGAAGGAGCCAATCCTATACACAGGGATGCATGGCTCGATCAAGTTTTGATCTAATCAAGTAAAAGAATATCAATTGCATCTATTTTATATGATGGAAATCACTCTTAGGGGTCCTTTATCACAGTTATCGGGTTTTTCACCACAAAGATCAATGAATCACCTACACTAAGATCCACAATATTTCCCACAATTAGAAACAAGATGAAAAGTTATGTATCAAACTCTTCATGGTGTATAAATCCATTTGAGTCGAGGTGAGAGCTCATTCCACCAGTAATGTTGAACTGGGTAAGATGGTAGAGAGATAACACAAGAAATAGGGATGATTTATTGGTAATGGCTCATCCGTTAAACTCAACGAGTCATATAACCAAGATCGGTTGATATGGAGAAGATCTTGGTCTATGATCCAACTTTTTGAATGCATGCATGGAGCTAAAGATGAGCTCAACACATCCGTATCATCCAGGGAAACCCAATGGTTGATTTTCGAGAAGCAGAAATCATGGGAGCCTTGGATAGCTCATCTATCTTAACGAACATGGTCAGCCGATATACAAGAGATAGCTCGATTATGAGCCAAAACATTTTGGCATAGGCTCAAGATATGAATTTCAAGGAAATGAATGGTGAAGGTGTTAATAAAGGTATTTTAGTCGAATTCAATGTTCGCAGAGGTGTATGCGGTGAAACACTATCACCTCAATACAGTGGTTCACTCACTAGGTACATAAGGAAATAGCTCAGGTTGAGCCGAGCTAGTGCTCATACAAGTAAAGTGAGTGTTGGAGATTTGGTTCTCAAGCATTTCAAATATGATCCGAGGTGGCTCGCTGAGCTAAATAAGGGAGGTATGGATCGAGCTTCCCCATCTCACGGAATATCTTAGGCACTGATCAGGGGATATTTTTTAATTTCAAAAGTTCCCTAAACTTCCCTAGACTATGTCAATGTAGTAGATCCTTTAGAGAGCTTTCTGACGACTGTAAGAACATGAAAAATGGACACTCTGAGCTCAAGTTTTATCCGGTCAAAGTTTAGTCAACAGGGAAGTCAACTTTGGTCAACATGTCAACAAGTAGACCAATGACAAGGTAACACATGAAAATTGGCGACAAGGAAAAATTGATGGTCTTGTAATTTTTTAAAAATCAATTCCATGGTATGGAGCTCATCGCAAACTTTCTGACACATTTTGAATGGACCAAATCTGGGTTCGTATGCGAAAGATATGCATAGTCAAAGTTGTGGTCAAATGATAATGTGACACACTCTAACATGGACAAATGGCATATAATGGGAGTGAAACTTGGTAGGTTTTTATTGGTTTTGGATTTAAAATAATAAAATAATAATATTTTATTTAATCCATTCCATGAGAATAAGCCTAATCCCATGGGATAAGGAGGATTTTGTGGACAAAAGCTATTTAATGGTTTATCCTATCCCTTGGCATATTATGGGCATGACACTTGACAAGTTTTTAGTGGCTTTAGATTTAAAATAATAATAATAATATTTTATTTAATCCATTCCACGGGAATAAGCCTAATCCCATGGGATAAGGAGGATTTTGTGGACAAAAAGCTATTAAAGGCTTATTTTATCCCTTTCGAACCAAATGTGGGGTCAATGGCTAAATTGGTCGCCTAAACCTATGGAAGGGGGATTTGAACCTAGCACTTCACCTAAAAAGATAAGAGGTTTTACCAACCCACCACCCTCTTGTAAGTGGTAAAAAATAAGTCTCACTTGTATTTGTAATGGAGGTGTCAGGTCTGTGTCAAGCCAATAAGCAGGTAGTTTTGGAAAAATACAATTTTGAGGCACTTCCACTCAAAACCAAATCTCGAGTTATATATGAAAGTAGTTCAGAATTTTGAGAAAATAAAAATGGTATGTTCATTTATCTAATTCAGATATTTTATGATAGAGTTATTTTCTGTTAAATCCACACGAAGGTGTAGAACCAAAGGGAGACACTGCTACAATTGGATCAGGAAGGTGAAGGACATAGGATGAGCTCCATTAACTTTTCTTCGAAGGTATAAAACATAGTTTTGTAGGTTTTTGAATCATTATTACTTAATTTAAAGGTTACTGTATTTATATTTTTTAACATTATTAACGGTTCGCCACGAACCTGGCGACGTAGGAATTCCGGATCCCCTCAATAATCTCGTGTTGTGTTCTATTTTTGATTTTCAGTTTCTGATTAATTGTAGTAATTTACATTCAAAATTTGAATATGGATGCAACTATAATCAGAATTTATAAAATTGGAAAAATTAATTAAATCTAAAACAATGATTTTTGGGGCTTCGAATGAATAGTGAAATTTTAAGTAAATTGTAAACTTAATTTTGGTTTCAATTCAGTCCTAAATCAGATTCTAATCAATTTTTAGAATTCTAAAATCCTTTTAAGTTGATTAAAATTGAAGATCCTTTGAAATGATTAAAAGTGTTAATTTCAAGCACCCATTTTCAGATCAAGTTTGGTATCAGAGTAGTTTGATTGTCAGATTAGCTTCTAATTGTGTGTGAAAATTTTGCTTCATTTTCAGTATTGATTTCAGGTTTCAGTGTGCAGACATTTTAGGGCTTGTTAATCTTCTTTTAAAGTGTGTAATTTTGGAAGTACATGTTGTGTTTGCAGGAATAGGGAATCATGGGCAACCCATCTAAACACGAGCAACTAGATGATATTGAAGCCATAAACCGCCAACTCTAGGAAGAAAACTCTTTCCTGAGAGCTAATTTTTATTCCTTGGAAGAGGAAATAGTGCGGTTATAATCTAAGCCACAATCCTCTATAGCCAAGAAAGATGAGTATGTCAATGAGATGCTTGTAAAGAGCAAGAAGTTGATGGTTTTTGTTAAAGAGTTACAGGAAGAAATACGAACCAAGGATGCCCTCTTGGCAAAGATGCAACAAGGTGAACACGAGAAGGAAATGCCTTCCAAATCAAATGCAGGTACTATAACAAAATGCACTGTAAGTTGTTCACATTTTAATTCTTCCTCTCATTCAATTTCATATATTCCTTTGGGTTAGTTTAAAATAAAAACTAAGGGAATTGGGTCTAAACTAATGGTTAAGATGGGATTTAATGGAAAGGGCCTTGGTAAAAAAGGACGAGGTGATGCTAACCCAATACAGGTAAAGGATCAGCCTCAATTTGTAGGTTTGGGTAATTCTAGTGGGAAAATGGAAATTGGAGAAAGTTTCAAAGTAGCTTAAGGAAGACAAGGTTCCAACAGCCAAGGATCAAGGCCTCTAGAAATGCAACATTCTACCATTAAGAGGAACAATGAAAGGTGTAAGAAAACAGGTAAACAAGGTAATGAAATTCCACCTCCTCCCACTTACACTAAAAATAGCACTAAGGGGAGATTAAATCCTAAAACTCTCTTTCAGTCTGAACAATATAGCTTCGGTAGACAAAAGTATGGTTTTCCTTGCACATTTTGTTAAGGTACTAATCATTCTGTAGCATACTTTTGGAATAGGAAAATATGATAAAGAAGATAATTCCTTTTGTGAATGATAAGGTAGGTGCTAAAGACCAATCTCTCCCTGGTAAGATGAAAAATGGAAACAAGGTTACCTCTCCTAAATAGAGGAATCGTTCTCCTAGATAGATTTTAGGGAATGACAAAATGGGTAAGAATCCTAAAAATAGGGGAGTTAAATTTTGTTCCCATTGTAAAAGGAATGGTAATGATGTTAAGATGTGTTGGTATGTTCCTTCAGTGCAACATTGGAAAGTTGTTGAAAAGGAAAATAATTTCAAACCAACAGCTGTCAATCTAAATCGTGTAGATAAACATTTTGGTACTGAGGAAAAACCACCTAAATGGAAAAATCCAATTAATTGGATCAATAAAATATTCCTCAACTTTATGTTTGCATTGAAGTACCTAGTGATAGTATGCAAACATTTTCAAAGCTATATTTTAGGGGTTTGATCCTATGTTTATATTTAGCTTTGAAATAATTTCAAAGAAACTATAAAGAAGATTTGAGTGACAGGTTCATCATACTCATATTTATCTTCTCACATTGTGGTTGGTTATTCCATTTCTGACAACAGTATGCAGGGATATGGGCATCATTAGAATCTCGATTTTGAAACTTGTAGTTTTATAGTGTTGTCATTTGTGCAAATTTATGGATGCTTATAAGACCCATTCGGGCACCTATTTGATATTGTAATAAATAGATAAACTTGTTGTATCCACATGTGTTATTTGCATTAATTTATAAAACCCTTATTTTAGGAAAATTTTATTTTTGTAACTAACATATGTGGTTGCAATTAGGGTGTAAATTTATTACACTGAAAAACTGGTTTGCAAAGATACCAAGTGATCATTTTGCAATTAAGGTAGTTGACCAATTTGGGTAAGCATACCTTTTATGATCTATCCCTTTACAGTTCAGTGTATGGATAGAATATTTTCATATTCATGTTGATTCAAATTTTGACTATAGCCATTTTGGGCGTTGATGGTTTAATGATTCTGGATAGTGAATATTCACAGTTGTCATCAGCATAATCACAAAGTGTCAGTTGAACAATAGCTTCCGTTATAGATGCGTGCTATTATTTGGATTATTATTTGTGATGGCGATACAATGTTTTTGATAGATTCACGTGGATTCAGTTGTTGACTATAGCTATTTTGAGTGTTGATAGTCTATTTTATTCTGGACAGTGAATAATTGTAATTGTTACAGTTTCATATGGATAGTGGGCACTAGCCTAATTGTGGGTAGTTTAGATGTCTTGTATACTGATATGTGTTATGGAATTGTAATTTTCGTTAATTGGGTGTTATTATCTGGTCAATTATTTGTGATGGCATTACATTGGGGTATGAAAGTTCACAGTTGTGTGCAAAGTTGACGGGGTTGCAGCGTTTCAGTTGAACACTAGCTTAATTGGGTGTTATTATCTGATCGGTTATGTAATTAGCTAATCAACTATTTGTATTTTATTAACCTATAATGTTATTTTGGGTTCTTGTATATGTTTTTGCAATGCAGGAAGAGATAACATGTTTTTTGGGTTGATACATAGATTTTTTTAGACAAAAAGTCTTCTCATTAGGGAGGTGTGATCAAGGGATATTTTTTAGTGTCAAAAGTTCCCTAAACTTCCCTAGACCATGCCAAGGGAATAGATCCTTCAAAGAGATTTCTGAAGACTGTAAGAACGTTAAAATTGGAAACTCTAAGATCAAGTAATGTCTGGTCAAATTTACGTCAACAAGGAAGTCAACTTTGGTCAACATGTCAACAAGTGGAGCAATGACAAGGTGAAACATGGTAATTGGAAAAAAGGAAAAATTGATGGTCTTGAAATTTTTTAAAAATTAGTTCCATGGTATAGAGCTCGTCACAAGCTTTCTGACGCATTTTGAACGGACCAAATCTGAGTTTTAATGTGAAAGATATGCATAGCCAAAGTTGTGGTCAAATGATGATGTGACACACTCTAACGTGGACAAATGGCATATTATGGGCATGACACTTGGCAGATTTTTATTGGTTTTGGATTTAAAATAATAATAATAATAATTTTTTTAATCCATTCCATGGGCATAAGCCTAATCCCATGGGATAAGGAGGATTTTGTGGACAAAAACCTATTTAAAGGCTTATATTATCCCTTTCCCACCAAATGTGGGGTCAATGGCTAAATTGGGCACCTAAACCTATGGAAGGGGGATTTAAACCCAGCACTTCATCTAAAAATATAAGAGGTCTTACCAACCTGCCACCCTCTTGTAAGTGGTACAAAATAAAGCTCACTTGTATTTGTAATGGAGGTGTCAGGTCTGTGTCAAGCCAATAAGCAGACAGTTTTAGAAAAATGTAATTTTGAGGCACTTCCACTCAAAACCAGATCTCAAGTTATATATAAAATTTGTTCATAATTTTGAGAAAATCACAATGGTCTAATCATTTATCTAATTTGGTATTTTTTATAGAGTTATTTTCTGTTAAAGTCACACAAAGGCATAGAACCAAAGGGAGACACTGTTGCAAGTGGATCAGGAAAGTGAAGGACATAGGTTGAGCTCCATTAACATCCTTCGAAGGACTGAAACATAGTTTTATAGGTTTTTTATTCATTATTAGTTAATGTAAAGGTTATTTTATTTAAAGTTTTTAACATTATTAATGGATCGGTTCACCACGAACCCGGGGACGTAGGAATTCCAAACCCCGTAAACAATTTGGTGTTGTGTTCTGTTTTTTATTTTTAGTTTCTGATTATTTGCAGTAATTTACATTCCAAATTTGAATGTGGATAAAACTATAATTATAATTTATAAAATTGGAAAAATCAATTAAATCTGAAACAATGATTTTTGGGGCTTCGAACGAACAATGAAATTTTGAGTAAATTACAAACTTAATTTCAGTTTCAATTCAGTCCTAAATCAGATTCTAATCAATTTTTGGATGTCTAAAATCCTTTTAAGTTGATTAAAATTGAAGATCCTTTTGAAATTATTAAAAGTGTTAATTTCAAGCACCCGTGTTCAAATCAAGTTTGGTATCTGAGTAGTTAGATTGCAAGATTAGCTTTCTATTGTGTGTGTGAAAATTTCACTTCCTTTTCAGTATTGATTTCAGGTATCAGTGTGCAAACATTTTAGGGCTTGTTAATTTTCTTTTAAAGTGTGTAATTTTGGAAGTACATATTGTGTTTGAAGGAACAGGGAATCATGGGCAAGTCATCCAAACAGGAGCAACTGGATGATCTTGAAGCCATAAACCGCCAACTATAGGAATAAAACTCTTTCCTGAGAGCTAATTTTTATTCCTTGGAAGAGGAAATAGTGCAGTTAAAATCTAAGCCACAATCCTCTATAACCAAGAAAGATGAGTATGTCAATGAGATGCTTGCAGAGAGCAAGAAGTTGATGGTTTTTTTTAAATATTTGTAGGAAGAAATACGAACCAAGGATGCCCTCTTGGAAAAGCTACAACAAGGTGAACACAAGAAGGAAATGCCTTCCAAATCAGATGTGGGTATTATGACAGAATGCACTATAATTTTTTCACATTTTAATTATTTCTCTCATTCAGTTTCAGGTATTCCTTTGGGTTAGTTTCAAAAACACACTAAGGAAATTGGGTCTAAACTAATGGTTAAGATGGGATTTAATGAAAATGGCCTAGGTAAAAATGGACAAGGTGATGCTAACCCAATACAGGTAGAGGATCAACCTTGCTTTGTAGGTTTGGGTTATTCTAGTGGACAAATTGAAATTAGAGAAAGTTCTAAAGCAATTGAAGGAAGACAAGCTTCTAACAGCCAAGAATCCAGGTCTCTAGAAATGCAGGATTCTAACATCAAGAGGAACAATGAAAGGTGCAAGAAAACAGGTAAACAAGGTAAAGAAATTCCACCTCCTCCCACTTACACTAAAAATAGCACTAAGGGGAGATTAAACCCTAAAAATCTCTTTCAGTCTGAACAATATAGCTTCGGTAGAAAAAACTAAGGTTTTCCTTCCACATTTTGTTAAGGTACTAATCATTCTGCAACATACTTTTGGAAGAGAAAAAATATGATAAAGATGTTAATGCCTTTTGTGAATGATAAGGTAGGTGCTAAAGACCAATCTTTCCTTGGTAAGGTGAGAAATGGAAAAAAGGTTACCTCTCCTAAATAGAGGAATCATTCTCTTAGACATATTTTAGGGAATGACAAAATGGGTAAGACTCCTAAAAATAGGGAAGTTAAATTTTGTTCCTATTGTAAAAGGAATGGTCATGATGTTAAGATGTGTTGGTATGTTCCTTAAGTGTAACATTGGAAAGTTGTTAAAAAGGAAAATAATTTCAAACCAACAGCTATCAATCTAACTGGTGTCGATAAAAATTTTGGTACTGAGGAAAAACAACATAAAAGGAAAAATCCAAGTAATTGGATGGATAAAATATTCCTCAACTTTATGTTTGCATTGAAGTAACTAGTGATAGTAAGCAAAAATTTTCAAAGCTATATTTTAGAGCTTTGATCCTATGTTTATATTTAGCTTTGAAATAATTTGGAAGAAACTATAAAGAAGATTTGAGTGATAGGTTCATCATACTCATATTTATCTTCTCACATTGTGGTTGGTTATTCCATTTCTGACAATAGTATGCAGGGATATGGGCATCATCAGAATCTCGATTTTGAAACATGTAGTTTTATAGTGTTTTCATTTGTGCAAATTTATGGATTCTTATAAGACCCATTCGGGCACCTATTTGATATTGTAATAAATAGACAAACTTGTTGTATCCACATGTGTTATTTTCACTAATTTATAAGACCCTTATTTTAGGAAAATTTGATTTTTGTAACTAACATATGTGGTTGCAATTAGGGTGTAAATTTATTACACTGAAAAACTGGTTTGTAAAGATACCAAGTGATCATTTTGTAATTAAGGCAGTTGACCAATTTGGGTAAGTATACATTTTATGATCTATCCCTTTACAGTTCAGTGTATGGATAGAATATTTGCATATTCACGTTGATTTAGATTTTGACTATAGCCATTTTGGGTGTTGATGGTTTAATGATTCTGGATAGTGAATATTTGCAGTTGTCATCAGCATAATCATAAGGTGTCAGTTGAACACTAGCTTCCATTATAGATGTTTGTTATTATTGGTTTATTATTTATTATGGCAATATAATGCTTTTGACAGATTCACGTGGATTCAGTTGTTGACTATAGCTATTTTGAGTGTTGATAGTCTATTTTATTCTGGACAGTGAATAATTGTAATTGTTACAGTTTCAGATGGATAGTGGGCACTAGCCTAATTGTGGGTAGTTTAGATGTCTTGTATACTAATTGGTGTTATGGAATTGTAATTTTTGTTAATTGGGTGTTATTATCTGGTCAATTATTTGTGATGGCATTACATTGGGGTATGACAGTTCACAGTTGTGTGCAGGGTTGACAGGGTTATAGCGTTTCATTTGAACACTAGCTTAATTTGGTGTTATTATCTGATCATTTATGTAATTACCTAATAAAATATTTGTATTTTATTAACCTATAATGTTATTTTAGGTTCTTGTATTTGTTTTTGCAATGCAGGAAGAGATAACATGTTTTGTGGGTTGATACATAGCATTTTGTGGACAAAAATCCTTCTCAATAGGGAGGAGTGATCAGGGAATATTTTTGAGTGTCAAAAGTTCCCTAAACTTCCCTAGACCATTCCAATGCAGTAGATCCCTCGGACATATTTCTGAAGACTGTAAGAACTTGAAAAATGCACACTATGAGCTCAAGTTATGTCCGGTCAAAGTTCAGTCAACAGGGAAGTCAACTTTGGTCAACATGTCAACAAGTCGACCAATGACAAGGTGACACGTGGAAATTGGTGACAAAGAAAAATTGATGGTCTTGCAATTTTTTAAAAATCAGTTCCATGGTATAGATCTCATCGTAAGCTTTCTGACGCATTTTGAACGGACGAAATCTGAGTTTGTATGCGAAAGATATGCATAGTCACAATTGTGGTCAAATGATAACGTGACACACTCTAATGTGGACAAATGGCATATTATGGACGTGACACTTGGCAATATTTTAGTGGTTTTGGATTTAAAATAATAATAATAATATTTTATTTAATCCGTTCCACGGGAATAAGCCTAATCCCATGGGATAAGGAGGATTTTGTGGACAAAAAATTATTTAAAGGCTTATCTTGTCCCTTTCCCACCAAATGTGGGGTCAATGGCTAAATTGGGCGCCTAAACCTATGAAAGGGGGATTTGAACCGAGCACTTCATCTAAAAATATAAGAGGTCTTACCAACCTGCCACCCTCTTGTAAGTGGTACAAAATAAAGCTCACTTGTATTTGTAATGGAGGTGTCAGGTATGTGTCAAGCCAATAAGCAGATAGTTTTGGAAAAATGCAATTTTCAGGCAGTTCCACTCAAAACCAAATCTTGAGTTATATATGAAATTTGTTCATAATTTCAAGAAAATCACAATGGTCTATTGATTTATCTGATTTGGATATTTTTTGATAGAATTATTTGATGTTAAAGTCATACGAAGGCGTAGAACCAAAGGGAGACATTGCTGCAACTGAATCAGGAAGGTGAAGGACATAGGATGAGCTCCATTAACTTTCTTTGAAGGTATAAAACATATTTTTGTAGATTTTTGATTCAATATTAGTTAATGTAAAGGTTATTGTATTTACATTTTTTAATATTATTAATGGATCGGTTCACCACGAACCCCAGGACGTAGGAATTCCAAACCCCGTAAACAATTTGGTGTTGCGTTCTAGTTTTGATTTCTAGTTTTTTATTATTTTCAGTAATTTACATTCCAAATTTGAATATGGATGCAACTATAATGAGAATTCATAAAATTGTAAAATTCAATTCAATTTGAAACAATGATTTTTGGGGCTTCAAACGAACAGTGAAATTTTGAGTAAATTGCAAACTTAATTTTAGATTCAATTCAGTCCTAAATCAAATTTTAATCAATTTTAGGATGTATAAAATAATTTTAAGTTGATTAAAATTGAATATCCTTTGAAATGATTAAAAGTGTTAATTTCAAGCACCCGTTTTCAAATCAAGTTTGGTATCAGAGTAGTTAGATTGCAAGATTAGCTTCTAATTGTGTGTGAAAATTTCACTTCATTTTCAGTATTGATTTCAGGTATCAGTGTGCAAACATTTTAGGGCTTGTTAATATTCTTTTAAAGTGTGCAATTTTGGAAGTACATGTTGTGTTTGCAGGAACAGGGAATCATGGGCAAGTCATCCAAACAGGAACAACTGGATGATCTTGAAGCCATAAACCGCCAACTCCAAGAAGAAAACTCTTTCCTGAGAGCTGATTTTTATTCCTTGGAAGAGGAAATAGTGTGGTTAAAATATGAGGAACAATCCTTTATAACCAAGAAAGATGAGTATGTCAGTGAGATGATTGTAGAGAGAAATAAGATGATAGTTTTTGTTAAAGATTTGCAGGAAGAAATACGGACCAAGAATGCCCTCTTGGCAAAGCTGTAACAAGGTGAACACAAGAAGGAAATGCCTTCCAAATCAGATGCAGGTACTATGATAGAATGCACTGTAATTTGTTCACATTTTAATTCTTCCTCTCATTCAGTTTGAGATATTCCTTTGGGTTAGTTTGAAAAACACACTAAGGGAGTTGGGTCTAAACTAATGGTTAAGATGAGATTTAATGGAAATGGCCTTAGTAAAAATGGACAAGGTGATGCTAACCCAATATAGGTAGAGGATCAGCCTCGTTTTATAGGTTTGGGTTATTCTAGTGGGCAAATGGAAATTAGAGAAAGTTCCAAAGTAGTTGAAGGAAGACAAGCTTCTAACAGCCAAGGATCAAGGCCTCTAGAAATGCAGCATTCTGCCATTAAGAGGAACAATGAAAGGTGTAAGAAAATAAGTAAATGAGGTAATGAAATTCCACCTCCTCCCACTTACACTAAAAATAGCACTAAGGGGAGATTAAATCCTAAAACTCTCTTTCAGTCTGAATAAAATAGCTTCAGTAGACAAAAGTATGGTTTTACTTGCATGTTTTGTGAAGGTACTAATCATTCTGCAGCTTACTTTTGGAAGAGGAAAAATATGATAAAGAAGTTAATGCCTTTTGTGAATGATAAGGAAGGTGCTAAAGACCAATCTCTCCCTGGTAAGGTGAGAAATGGAAAGAAGGTTACCTCTCCTAAACAGAGGAATCATTCTCCTAGACAGATTTCATGGAATGACAAAATGGGTAAGACTCCTAAAAATAGGGAAGTTAAATTTTGTTCCCATTGTAAAAGGAATGGTCATGATGTTAAGATGTGTTGGTATGTTCCTTCAGTGCAACATTGGAAAGTTGTTAAAAAGGAAAATAATGTCAAACCAACAATTTGCCAATCTAACTCATGTAAATGCACATTTTGGTACTGAGGAAAACCCACCTAAACGGAAAAATCCAAGTAATTAGATGGATAAAACATTCCTCAACTTTATGTTTGCATTGAAGTAACTAGTGATAGTATGCAAACATTTTCAAAGCTATATTTTAGGGGTTTGATCCTATGTTTATATTTAGCTTTGAAATAATTTGGAAGAAGCCGTAAAGAAGATTTGAGTGATAGGTTCATCATACTCATATTCATCTTCTCACATTTTGGTTGGTTATTCCATTTCTAACAACATTATGCAGGGATATGGGCATCATCAGAATCTCTATTTTGAAACTTGTAGTTTTATAGTGTTGTCATTTGTGCAAATATTATGGATGCTTATAAGACCCATTCGGGCACCTGTTTGATATTGTAATAAATAGACAAACTTTTTGTATCCACATGTGTTATTTGGACTAATTTATAAGACCCTCATTTTGGGAAAATTTGATTTTTGTAACTAACAGTATGTGGTTGCAATTAGGGTGTAAATTTATTACACTGAAAAACTGGTTTGCAAATATACCAAGTGATCATTTTGCAGATTAAGGAAGTTCACCAATTTGGGTAAGCATACATTTTATAATCTATCCCTTTACAGTTCAGTGTATGGATAGAATATTTGCATATTCACGTTGATTCAAATTTTGACTATAGCCATTTTGGGCGTTGATGGTTTAATTGATTCTGGATAGTGAATATTCACAGTTGTAATCAACATAATCACAAAGTGTCAGTTGAACACTAGCTTCCGTTATAGATGCGTGTTATTATTTGGATTATTATTTGTGATGGCGATACAATGTTTTTCACATATTCACATGGATTCAGTTGTTGACTATAGCTATTTTTGGGTGTTGATAGTTTATTTTATTCTGGACAGTGAATACTTGTAGTTGTTACAGTTTCAAATGGACAGTGGGCACTAGCCTAATTGTGGGTAGTTTAGATGTCTAGTATACTGATCTATGTTATGAAATTGAATTTAAGTAATTAGTTATCACAAAGTGATAGTTATAGATTTCTGTAATAGAATGTGTTATTATCTGGTCAATTATTTGTGATGGCATTACAGTGGGGTATGATAGTTCACAATTATGTGCAGAGTTGACAAGGTTGCAACGTTTTAGTTGAACACTAGCTTAATTGGGTGTTATTATCTTATTGTTTATGTAATTAGCTAATCAAATATTTACATTTTATTAACCTATAATGTTATTTCAGGTTCTTGTATGTGTTTTTTCAATACAGGAAGAGATAGCATGTTTTGTGGGTTGATACATAGCTTTTTGTGGACAAAACACCTTCTCAGTAGGGAGGAGTGATCAGGGGATATTTTTTAGTGTTAAAAGTTCCCTAAATTTTCCTAGACCATGCCAATGTAGTAGAGCCTTCAGAGAGATTTATGAAGACTTTAAGAACTTAAAAAATAGACACTCTGAGCTCAAGTTATGTCTGGTCAAATTTCAATCAACAGGGAAGTCAACTTTGGTCAACATGTCAACAAGTGGACCAATGGCAAGGTGACATGTGGCAATTGGTGACAAGGAAAAATTGATGGTCTTGTAATTTTTTAAAAATTAGTTCCATGGTATAAAGCTCGTCACAAGCTTTCTGATGCATTTTGAACAGACCAAATCTGAGTTTTAATGCGAAAGATATGCATAGCCAAAGTTGTGGTCAAATGATGATGTGGCACACTCTAACGTGGACAAATGGCATATTATGGGCGTGACACTTGGCAGGTTTTTAGTGGTTTTGGATTTAAAATAATAATATATATTTTATTTAATCCATTCCACGGGAATAAGCCTAATCCCATGGGATAAGGAGGATTTTGTGGACAAAAAGCTATTTAAAGGCTTATCTTATCCCTTTCCCACCAAATGTGGGGTCAATGGCTAAATTGGGCACCTAAACCTATGGAAGGGGGATTTGAACCCAGCATTTCATCTAAAAAGATAAGAGGTCTTACTAACCTGCCACCCTCTTGTAAGTGGTATAAAATAAAGCTCACTTGTATTTGTAATGGAGGTGTCAGGTCTATGTCAAGCCAATAAGCAGTTTTGGAAAAATGCAATTTTGAGGCACTTCGACTCAAAACTAGATCTCGAGTTATATATGAAAGTTGTTTATAATTTCAAGAAAATACACAATGGTGTGATAATTTATTTAATTTGGAGCTTTTGTGATAGATTTATTTACTATTAAAATCACACGAAGGTGTAGAACCAAAGGGAGACACTGCTGTAAGTGGATCAGGAAGGTGAAGGACATAGGCTGAGCTCCATTAACATCCTTTGAAGGTCTAAAAGATAGTTTTTTAAGTTTTTTATTCATTATTGCTTAATGTAAATGTTATTGTATTTACATTTTTTAACATTATTAATGGATCGGTTCACCACAAACCCGAGGATGTAGAAATTCCGAACCCCATAAACAATATGGTGTTGTGTTCTAATTTTTCATTTTTAGTTTCTGATTATTTGCAAGTAATTTAAATTCTAAAAATTGTATTATGGATGCAACTATAATCAGAATTGATAAAATTGGAAAAATTAATTAAATCTGAAACAATGATTTTTGGGGCTTCGATCAAATAGTGAAATTTTGAGTTAAATTGCAAACTTAATTTTAGTTTCAGTTCAGTCCTAAATTTGATTCTAATCAATTTTTGGAAGTCTAAAATCCTTTTAAGTTGAATAAAATTGAAGATCCTTTGAAACGATTAAAAGTGTTAATTTCAAGCACCCATTTTCAGATCATGCACTCGGTGAAGAATACTGTGGGTGGCCAAGTATTTTCAATGTGCCTAAAGTATAGGACACTATTCGAGCTTGATATTGAATAAAGAATGAATCTATTGTGTGGAAATGGTGAGCCAATTCGTGGGTGATTGATATGGGGTTGGCGGAATAGACGTCTTACTAGAGCATAGTCAAAAACTCACAAGACGAATGAGGATCATTTTGGGAGGGAATTTGGTGTTCATGTGGATGAAAACTCATCATAGTGAGGAAATCTTGGCAAAACCAGAGGGAAGCTCGACAGTCAGGTGATGTCGAGTAACTTGACTCGATATGAGGTGTTACGAAGGAGGGTGGATTTGTGGTTAGTTCATGCATTAAATATGGAGTTCAGATTTAAATACTAGTGAGAGCGCTCAATGTAAATGATATCGATGTAAAGGAGCTCATACTTAGAAAGGAAATCAACATTGATAAAGATGGTGATTCAGTTGGTCATGGATTAGAAATTCAAGGATTATGACATGAGTAATGACAGGGAGACTCTACCAAGCTAGGTTGGAGTAATATCGAGTGGCTCAACAGATTAAAGGTTAATCGTATTACATGGGCTATCAAGAATGAGAATGGCCTCGCCATAAAGTGGAGTCAAACGTGATAATATGGTAGCTCACAACATCGAGCTTATGGATCAAGTGGAAGCTGAGTATCTCGATCAATGATAACGAATGAATAAGAGCTCAGTTGATAATTGGAGATTGGTCTATGGAGGAGCTCAATGTATCGGTGGTGAGTTGGTCTGTGAGTAAGGTGGAGGGAAGCTCGATAGTCAGGTGATTCTAAGTAACTTGTCTTGACACAAGGTGTTACGACGAAGGGTGGCTCGATGGTGAGTTTGTGCATTAAATATGGAGTCCAAATTTCAATACTAATGAGAGAACTCAATGCAAGTGAGCTCAATGTAAAAGACCTCATACTTAGAAATGAAATCAGCATTGATCAAGATGGTGATTCTGTTGGGTATGTATTAGAACTCATAGGAGTATGACATGAGTAGTGATGGGGAGACTCTACTGAGCTAGGGTGGAGTAATATCGAGTGGCTCGATGGATTAAAGGTTAATCAGATTTCATGGTTTGTCAAGGATGAGATCGGGCTAGCCATGAATAAAGTGGAGTTAGTCATGATAATATGGTAGCTCACAACTTCAAGCTCGCAGATCAAGTGGAAGCCGATTATATCGGTTAACAAGAATAGATGAAGAATATCTCGGTTCATAATTGGAGCTTGGTCAATGGAGGAGCTCGATGTGTCGGTGGTGAGCTGGTCTATGAGTAAGGTGAAAGAGGGAGCTCGGTCAATGCGATGGAGAAGGGAGCTTGGAGATTGGTCCAATGATCTCATGTTGAATTCGAGAAATGTAGAAGGAGCTCGTGACCAACTCGGTGATTTGACTTGGTGAGCCAACCACCAAGTTGGGTCTTCATTTTGGCCTTTTCCTCATGATTTCCCCCATTAGCACAAACTGATCAATAGGGGGCCCACTAAAAATAGTAATTAATTTAAAATTTTTATTTAAATATTTAAATAATAATATTTATTATTATTATTTAAATATTCTTTTAATTAATTAAGGATAACTAGGTCAACCAGGAATTAATGGCACATGATGGAAGCTTCTCAAAGTGATTCAACCAACTATAATAAATATATCATGTTCCTTCAATTTAGGAATGTAATTATGACCTTTCCTCTTCTCTCTCACATATTATTATATAAATGTAAGTTTGAGGCTCATTCCAAAGGGTTCCAATAGGTCAGATAGGTTGGAAAGTTAGACATCTTAGGCAAGTGTGTATTTTTCAAGAGTCCTCTCTGTTCTACAAGTTGTCCTTGTATGTTGAGGGAACTGTCAAGCCTCCTTTTCTAGACTGTAATGCTAACCATTTCCTCTTTTGAATGTATGATTTATTGTGCACATTATTGAAGTAATAAAAGTGTGTGTTTTATGACTAATATCGTTCCTTTCATCCTTCTATACTTCTTTGTGCCTTTTCTCATCCTTGCAGGTACACTGTGCAAGTTCACAATTCTATTGTAGGTTATTGGATTTCTATTCTTATCAAGTGGTGGAGCATTGCATGCAGTTGAGTTGTGGTTTTTTTTCACCCATCTCAAGTTTAGCCTTCTTCACTGGAAAATTGATAACTTGTTTGTCTGATCAAGTTCAACAAAGGGAACATGTGCTTCCTAGTATGTGATATTTTGTACCCTCTCTAAGTTACAGTAGGTGATGTTGACTTGTGGTGCACACACCCTCTTCAAATTAACCCTTCCTAAGTCTGGAAACACCCTTTATTTGGTGCATCACCATCCCTAGTATAGTTTCTACAAATCTCTTTCCCTAAAACCCATGAAAATTTTAGCATAGAACTAGATATCCATTTTATTACACTAGGAGTAGTACATCACTTAGTTTAGGAAGAGGAAACCAGCCTTCTCCGAAGGTTCACCTCGAGCCCAAGTCCCATAGCTTGAGATGTGATCCCATGTTTCCCAATCACATCAAATTTCATGTTCACGTTCTAACCATTCAGAGGGTGCAGTGATTTGGCGAAAATAGTTTTTGGCATGCCTGATGGGACAGAGTTGGTACTTCTCCTCACTTACATAAGTCAAAGTACCTATTGACTTTACATCTCTAGATTCCAAATCTCAGTGCATTAACTTATGCAAAGAATTTAGACAAGAGCTTCTTCAAATCAACGAAATTATTAGCATATCAAACTGTCCTTGTCTCCTCCAAAGAGAAGAAGAAGATGCGTTTCAACATCACTAATTGCAGCTCTACCTCATAGGGGTCATTGAACTCCTCCTTACTGAAGTTATCGTCCACCAAGGAACAATCAACCTCTTGTTGCTATGGCACAAAACCAAGTTTTTTCCCCTTTCAATGCAATCATTCCTCTTCTAGTTGGACCAACGTGACCCTATACCTATTGCAGCACTCAAAATTTTACCCTTTTATACAGGGAAAACTCACATTACTCCAGTGGAACATATTCTTGATGTAGTCAACATTTTTATCATACATAACATCACAGAGGACAACGTTGCAGTTAGACTTCTTGCTACCTATTTCAAGGGAAAAACACTTCAATGGTTTCGAGGGTTAAGTGTTGGCAGTATAACCACTTAGGATGAGTTAGAAGGAAATCTCTATAAGTAGTTTGAAGACAAGAGTGATCACCTATCACTTTTTGAAGAGCTCGCTACCATAAAGAGAGCTCCCCAAGAATACATGAGTGATTTCAACTTCCAACTCCACATGACCTGGAATAGGATTCCAAAACTTATCAATCCTTCTCCACATAATACATTCTTGTACTATTAGCGAGCCTTGAATAGATACGTAGCAGTTATGATCCAGTCCATGGGAGGGGATACATTACCTAATGCCTATGACATTGCCATAAGAGCAGAAAATTCCTTGATTTACGTTGGAAAGATAGCTCCATGACCATAAATGTTGTTGTCTCTAGATCTTACAAACAATTATCATATCATTGCTCCTATTCCAATAGCCTCTAATCAACCAGCTCAATTTTCCCCTACCTCTTCAAATGATCTCAATAATACCCAACAAGCACTTTCTAAAGGAGGATCCCAATGCCCAAATAAGTGTCAAAAAAATTTGGAGCTATTCCCTTTAACATAGTAGAACTAATGAATAAAACCAATCTAAGCATTACTATGTTAGATGCGCTCTCAATTCCTTCTCAAATAAAATTGTTGCGAGAGGCTCGAAATAGTTTTGGTATAACTAACAGATCATCAGGTTGTGGAGCAGGAGCTACTACGATTTTGTGTCAACAGAAAGGGAAAAAATTCCTACAGGTAACAAACCACCGCAATTCTATATTTCCTTGATCATTGGCAACCACCTGGTGCATAATTACATGATCGATTCTGGTTTCAATGGCTCAGTCATGCCCAAACAAATTGTAGATGCACTAGGCATACAATATGCGCTGGTTGCAAGAATATTTGATCAGCTGGATGGCACAGCTATTAAGACTATTACAGTTATCAAAGGACTTCAACTTACCATCCATACATGCCCAAGTTTTTCATTCACCCAAGACATATCAATCATTGATATTCCTCCTATCTTCGCCATCTTCCTATCATGATATTTCACTGCCAAGATGGGCAGATATCTATTAGCTGATTGGTCACATATGATTCTCAGGACATGATACAAAACCAAAGTGACTATAAGGGTAGAACCAATCTACCATAGTTATATATAACCCTACACTGGTAGTCCTATGAATGGGAATTACACCATTGGAGATCTCGAAAAATAAGATGTTGATCATGAACCGACCACTCTTGTTGAAGAATTCCTTGATACTATGCTAGATGAAGTAATTGGAGATCATCAGTATGATCCCTATGTAGATTTATTTGTAGAAGAAGAAGTTGTTTTTGTACTTTTGGAAGAAACGGGATTGGGTACATACTGCATTCATGAAGAAGATACGATCATACCACAACTTGTCAAAACACCAAGCGATTCAGAAGGACTGTGGAAATTTTTCTTCGATGGCTCAAGAAGTAAGAATGGATCTAGTGTTGTTATGTTAATTTCTCTTGAGGGAGATAAATACTTCTCATCTTTTTGGTTGTAGTTCAGTTGCACTAACAATGTTGCGTAATATGAGGCCCTTATACAAGGAATTCAACTAGCCCAAAACTAGGGGATCAAAGCCCTGACTATTTTTGGATATAATGAGTTAGTTGTTCATCAAGTGATGGCATGTAGTGTATCCAATAATTTTCTTTTAAGATCATACAAGAACTGATTATGGGACTTGATTGAATATTTCAAATCTTTTGGAATCCATGCAATTCCTAGAAATCATAATCAAGATGCTGATAGGCTTTCTACAATTGGCTCGCAATATGACATACCTATTGATATCATGAAAGAAGGACATAAATTTTTAAAAATAGTGGTTTGACCTGTAGTCCCTGGTAATGTGAGTAGCTAGCAAGTGTTTGACAGTGACAAACAAATTGTCCTTTTCCTACAAGAAGAGGCGGAGTTTGCTACAAGAAATTAGGATAAGTTGCAAGAGTCATATGGTGATCAAATTATACAATTGAAGAGAAACAAACTACCAAAAGGCTTATTCATTCTAGAATCCATTTTAAATTTAGATGATCAATCCAAAAGACAAAGCTCTAACATGGTGGTCATTGAATAATATTTTGAGGAAGTCGAGGTAGTGTATGAGAAGTTTCTGAAGATTGGCAAAGTGTGTACTTTTGAAGAGAAATAATATTTCATCAAAAAATTTCAAGATTATCATGGCATTTTTAAGTGGAGCTATAAATACCTGCATGGTTTTGATCCAGTTCTAGCACAGCATACCATCGAAATGGATCCCAATGCCAAGTCAGTTCGCTAGAAATAGAGGCCAATTAATCCCAAAATTGAGCCACTAATCAGAAAGGAGCTAACCCAACTCATCAAAGCCTATATTATTTTTTCCATAAAGCACTCCTCTTGGGTAGCCAATCTGGTTCCCATAAGGAAGAAGAATTGAGAGATTCAGTTGTGCATAGATTTCAAGGATTTGAATCTTGTGCGATTAAAAGACCATTATCCTCTTCTGTCAAAGAAGATCCTTCAAATGGTGGTAGGAGCTCAAATATTTTATTTTCTCGATGGATATTTGAGTTATAATCAAATTTTCATCCAAGAATCTGACCAATTCAAAATGGCTTTCACTACCAAGTGGGGCATGTATTCCTACAACAAAATGCCATTTGGATTTTCCAATGTCATGGATACTTTCCAAAGAGCCATGGATATGGTATTTAAATTACTAATCAATGATATCATCTTGGTTTACCTACATGACATAACTATGTATTCTAAGAATACAGACGATCACATCGCTCATCTAAGGAAGGTTTTCCAAAGGTGTAGGGAATTTTGGGTTTCACTTAATCCTAAAAAGTGTAGTTTTGCATTGCATGAGGGAAAATTTTTAGGGCATGTTGTTTCAGCAGAAGGACTATCAATCAATCTAGCCAATATTCATTTGATTATGTCCTTATCTCTCCTAAGCCATAGGGAGGGCCTCCAGATTTTTCTAGGAAGCATAAAATTCATGTGGAGATTCATTCCTCAATTCAAAACATTGGCTAAATCGCTGACAACCATGTTGAAGAAAAACATGTCGTTCTCATGGAAAAATGAAGGATGAGAGAGCTTCGAAGCCATCAAAATGGAAATTTCTCAAGCTCCCACACTAGTGAACCCCATATTTTATAAAGACTTTATCCTTTATGCTTTTATAAGTCAAGAGATCATTTAAGGGATGCTCACCCAGAAAAATGATGATCTGATGTAGCAACCAATTGCTTTCTTGATTTAATCCCTCAAAGACTACGAGCTCAAATACTCATTAGTTGAAAAACAATTCTCTGCGGTTATTCGAGCTTTGAATAAATTCAAGAACATGTTGTCCAACAACAAATATCATTTGATGGTGTCTCATCCATGTGTCAAGGAGTTATTTATTAACAAAGAGATGAATGAGAAGTGTGCTAGATGGATCACAAAGGTGATGGAGTATGACATGTATATCAAGGTTACCAAACTTGTCAGAGGTAAATTTTTGTGTCAACAACTTGCTGCAGACATGGAATCATAAGGTAATGAGGATACTACACTCCTAAACACTAATGAGAGTGATGAGCAAGTTGACTGGTTATCAAAAATGAAGAATTTCCTCTTCTCAGAGTGTGTGCATGTATAATTTGCTTAATGCTAAATCAAATGAAGCAAGAACTACCACCTAAAATAGTTCTACAATTTAGCTAAAGCAAAGCATAAACACCATCATGATAAGAATTAAACAAGGGTTAGATGCTAGCATTCATCAATACAAACTTTGAAACTAACAATGCTAAATATCTAAACTCCTTTATTCTCTAACAACAAATAAATGAATGGACCTAAGTAAGCTCCATGGCTATCAAAATAGTTGTCCTTAATGCTCTAAGAACCTAGGAATGGGGGCTAATCAAAGTTGGGCTACAAGACCCTTTTGACACCTCCCATATGACCCAAGCACTTTAAGAAAGAGGCTTAACTCTTCAAGATGATGAACTCTCAAAAGGGCAAGGTGCAAGCTCTTAGTCTCTTTGCTATATGCTTTGCATTTACTCTCTTAGAAAGTTTAGGTGTAAGTAAAAAGGTAGGTGGAGGGCTCTTTATATATCCCAAAGGATAAAGGATTCAACACATTCTCATGAATGTGGGATAAAGGTAAAACATGATTAGGAATGGATAAGGTTGCTTTATTAAAGGTAACCTTACTTTAGAAGGGTTTAATACATGTTTAGCAAGTCATGGGAGTTGGGGGTATTTTAATTAATCAAAGGTGATTAATTAATAGGTAGGTGTAAGCTTATAGAAGCCAATTAGAGGAATATTAGTGTGATTTAGGCTATTAGAAGGGGATTAAATCAATTAAATATTGATTTATTGGTTAAATGGAAGGGAAAGCTAATTAATTAATAATAATTAATTAGTCTAGGTAGAAGGGGTGATTTATTAATGGAAGGTCGTTAATTAGGGTATTTGTTGGATAGGCAACTTAATTAATTAGCTTAGTGTAATTAATTAATGATGATATGAGGGAAAATGAGTGCCTTTGACGATATGTCGTTGATTTGCGAGAAAGGGGATAATTAACACAATTTAAGTATTTAAATTGCTTGGGCATAATTATAGGTGTCTACATTTGCCCCTCTTTGGGGTGGCATAAGTGATGCCACTTCAAAGATAGTAGACAAAAGAGATTTTGAAGAGATGGAAGAAAAATTAGTAGGAGGGAGAGATGCCCCCTCGAGTGTCGATGGGGTGATAGAAGAACTCGATTGACGATCGAAAAAGGTGAGAAGTAGGCAGAAGAATGGGGACGAGGCAGGATGCCCCGAGGAGAGGGAGAATTAGGGGTGAAAGGGAAGTGGTGTAGAAGAAATATGGATGAGGGGAGAGAAGAGCTTAACCTCTAGCCGCTTATTTGTTTGGAACAAATTTGATGTCATCATATTGCCATAGGAACTACATCATTGGTCCTTATGAAAAATATAAGCATACGACAAAGGTAGAATGACATGAAAAGCCATAATACGAACAATTTTCCATTGCAGAAAATACCAACTCCACGCAACATACAATAATGCAATGCAATACGAGAAGGAAACAAGCTCATATAATAGGGAAAACAAGTACGAACGCACATATCTAACCCAACAACGGTCAAGACAATTGTACAAATGGTTTGTTATCAGTGCTGAAGAGATCCACAAGTTTGTGATTGACGACAAGGGTTAAAAATGATGCCCCAAGAAAGGATACATGCAAGGGGAAATGAAAATGGACACGGGGTCCATGAAAAGCATTTGTGCGCAACGAAACAGTACCAGGCAACCAAAAGTGCCCCAGAGTACAGACGAAGCAAGCAGCTAGCTTTTGTGAATGGTTATGAATCCAGTAATCCGTGAGTCATATTAATCGGGGAAGATGTGAGACAAACCAACAGGATATGGAGAAAATACCATGCGCAAGACACAAGTTTCAGCTGTAAGAAGCAAGTTACCATTTTGTAGGGTGTTTTACTTTTTAGGAATTTTTTGAAAATTTTTGCCTTGTTTTTAGATTTTTTTGATATATATATATATATTGTTTTTGTTGTTTTCTCAAAACAATGTTCTATTGTTTTTGTGTTTTTATCAAAACAATGTTCTATTGTTTTTGTGTTTGGTGAAACAATTTTCTATTGTTTTTATGTTTTCTCAAAACAATGTTCTATTGTTTTTGTGTTTTGTGAACAATTTTCTATTGTTTTTGTGTTTTTAATAGTTTTCCAAAGCTATGTGCAGGTAACTAAGAAAGCATGGATGCCCCCAGCGTTAGGTGGAGAATATACAAGGGCAGAAGCCACGCGCTTATGAACAAGAAGGTGAAGTCATTGAGTTGCCCCCAGCATAAGATGGGAAATAACGAAAGACCACGTCCCTTACAGACGAATAGAAGAAGGAAAAGCTGGATCAAGGCTGGACTAGATGGTGTGCACAAGGAAACTCGAAGGTAGAACTAGATCCAGTACAAAGACAACTACCCTTCTAATACAAAATGCTTGTGAACAACGAATCCTCCCGAGGCGCCGGAAACCAGTTTTCACCCAAGGACTTGTCCAAAGTGCCACAATTGCGTGGTTTTCACTAGTGGACGACCTGTTTTCTCTTTTTCTTTTTTTCTTTTTTTTTGATGTTTTTATATTTTTTTAATTTTATTTTTGATGTTTTTATATTTTTTTTTATGATTTTTATGACTTTCTTGTGCCATGTTTAGGCATAAAACCTCTTAAGATGCATGGAATTCATGGGCTCCCAGAGCTCATCACCATTGGGGTGAGCCAACTTGTATGCCCCTGTGCCATACTTGGCAACTATGACATAGGGTCCTAACCAGTGTGGTTCAAACTTCCCTTTCTTTTCTCACTCTACTCTGGTGTTGAACTGGTTCTCCTTCATAACTAAATCACCCACCTCAAACTGGCGAGGGATGATTCTCTTGTTGTAGTTGAGGGAGATTCTGTGTTGATATATTTTCAGGTGATTAAGAGCGCGAATGCGCCTCTCATCCAGGAGCTCTAACTCAGCCAATCTTGCCACTCGGTAATCTTCATCCTTATCCAAATAGTCCCAAAGAGAAATTCGCAGGGATGGGAGTTCAATCTCTAAAGGGATGATAGATTCTGTCCCAAACATGAGGGAATATGGCGTCGCACCCGTAGGAGTGTGAATTGATGTTCGGTAGGCCCAGAGGGCTGGGTGGATTTGTAGGTGCCAGTTTCGACCAGTTTTGCTAACCATCTTCTCCATTATCCTTACCAAAGTATTGTTTGTTGCCTCAGCTTGTCCATTACCCTGAGGGTAATATGGCGTGGACTATTTCAATCTGATTTGGAACCGTTGGCAAAGACCTTTCACAGTTTTGTTCTTAAATGACTTCCCATTATCTGTGACAATGGCTGCAGGGATACCATATCGGCAAATAATGTGATTCATGATGAATTTAGAAATCTGTGCTCCTGTGACATAGGTTAAAGGGACAGGCTCCACCCATTTTGTGAAGTATTCTGTAGTTGTGATGATATATGTATGACCATCAGATGAGGAAGGAGTAAGCTTCCCTATTAGATCAATTCCCCACTTGGAGAATGGCCACGGGGTAGTGATTGGTTGCAATGGTTACGATGGAGCATGGATGAAATTTCCATACTTTTGGCATAGCACACATTTTCTAACATAATTACAACAATCAGTTTCCATGGTGGGCCAATAGTAACCTACTCTTAACAGTTTCTTAGCCAAGACCATGCTGTTTGTATGTGCTCCGCATACTCCTTCGTGTACTTCTTTAATTGCCTGGATTGACTCTGACACATCCAGACAACGTAACAGATTCCCATCGTAGCCACGACGATAAAGTGTACCTCCTAACAGGGTGTAACGGGCTATTTGGTGAATTAGGCTCTGCTTTTCAGAGCGGGAGATTTCGGGAGGGAATGTACTGTCCTTAAGATAGGTGAAAATGGGTTCATACCATGGTGAATGGGGACCAACAACCTCACAAGCCAAGCAAGATTCTGGCATGTCATACGCGGGCTGGCGTAGATTTTCTATGAAGAATGGCATATCGATGTTCCCTGGTGGAATATGAAGCATAGATCCCACCATTGCCATAGCATCTGCTGATCTATTCTACGCTCTTAGGATTTGCTCAAAGGTAATGCACACAAAATACTCCTTCAGAGTTTCCACCAACTTCTTATAAGGTATGAGCTTGTCATCCTTAACTTTATACTCATCATTAACATGTTTGATGATTAGCTGTGAATCACCTACAACCTTCACATGTTGAATATTCCACTTGATGGCTAGCTTCATCCCTGCAATGAGTGCTTCATATTCCACAATGTTGTTTGTGCAAGGGAAGGCCAGGCGGAAAGCCTGTGGTATAGGATCACCTGAAGGAGTAATAAGGACCACTCCTGCACCTGAACCATGAAACGTAAAAGATC
Organism: Taxus chinensis; assembly: GCA_019776745.2. NCBI lineage: Eukaryota > Viridiplantae > Streptophyta > Pinopsida > Cupressales > Taxaceae > Taxus > Taxus chinensis. The sequence continues at coordinate 878,952,202 of CM034150.1, read as the reverse complement.
CATCAAAATGTATCTACCATACAATAGATTCTTCAATGTAGAGCAAAGATGCATCTAGCAGATCCAGACTCAAAGGTTCTATGCTTTGCAAAGGTGCTTCCGCTAGCTGGTCAGCAAGTACTTGTCCTTTAATTGATTTTTGATGGAAAAATTCTATATCAAACTCACTGAGTAGAATGATCCAATTAGCCATTCTACCTGTGAGGGCAGGTTTGGACAACAAATACTTGAGTGGGTCGACCTTGGATATGAGCTTGGTCTTAGTATTTAGCAGGTAATGGCAAAGTTTCTGAAAGGTAAAAACAACAGCCAAGCAAGCCTTCTCAATCTGAGGATAATTACATTCATAGGCGATGAGGGTGCGACTCAGATATTACACTGCTTTCTCTTTATGGCTAAGGTCATATTGGGTGAGCAGTGCACCAATAGCATATTGCGTAGCGGAAATATAGAGAAAAAGTGGTTCTCCCGGAGTGGGAGGCATGAGGACAGGTGGATTAGCCAGGTACTGTTTAAGCAAAGCAAAGGCTTGTTATTGCTGAGGTCCCCAAATGAAAGTGATGTCCTTCTTAAGAAAATGAGTGAATGAGTGACATTTATCTGCAAGCTGGGAGATAAAGCGGCGAATGGCTTGAATTTTCCCTTGCAAGCTACGCAGTTGCTTGATATTCTCAGGTGGAGGCATTTCTATGATGGCAGATACTTTAGCAAGGTCTACCTCAATACCTCGTCTTGACACGATGAAGCCTAATAGTTTCCCAGATAGCACACCAAAGACACACTTCTTTGGATTTAGCCAGACTTTGTATTCACGTAGGTGTTCAAAGATACGCCGCAAAATGATAGGATGTTCCTCTCTTGTTTTGGACTTTCCCAGGATGTCGTCTACATAGTCTTCTATGATGTCATGAATCATATTGTGAAATATTACTGTCATGGCCCGCTGATAAGTTACTCCCGCATTCTTAAGGCCGAATGGCATCACCTGATAACAGAAGGTGCCCCAAGGAGTTGTAAAAGCTGTTTTGTGTTGGTCTTCCTCAGCGATCTTAATTTGATTATAACCCGAAAAGCCATCTATAAGTGATAGCATTTCATACCCTGCGGTTGAGTCAACAATCATGTCAATGTTGGGCAATGGAAAGTCATCTTTAGGGCAAGCTTTATTGATGTCCCTAAAATCTGTGCAAATTCGGATACAAATAGGTTTCTTCTGGACAGGAACAATGTTCGATATCCATTCAGAATAATCAATTGGCCTGATGAATCCTACTGCAAGCAACCTTTCCAACTCTTCTTTAACTAACAAGGCCACTCTTGGGTGCATCTTTTGAAGCTTTTGTTTGATAGGCTTAGTGTTTGCGTGCACAACCAAGTTATGCACGACCAAAGTTGGATCTAAGCCGGACATGTCTTTGTAAGACCATGCGAACACATCAATAAACTCTCGCAGTAGCATAGTGAACGTCTTTTGTTCTCTGGCTGAGAGTGATGCTCTCAATTTTACTATCTTGGGATCTTCTTCAGTACCAATATTAACATCAATGGTTTCTTCAACTAACAATTTTGATAAATCCTCCATACGCGTGGGATCGGGAGGTAGGTTGAGATCTTCATCCAAGGATGTCTCTACGAGATTTTCATCCTTGGCATGGTCACTTTGTTTTTCCTTTGATTTTCTTATTTTTTTGTCAGCCAATGCCTTAAAGAGGTTTTCACTGTGTGACTTGGACTTTGATTTTTTCCGAGGCTTTTTTTTAGAACTCTTGCCCTCGCTTTTCTTTAAATTTTGTTGACCATGAAGTTCAGCCTCCTCGCCGAAGTAGGCGCAGGTGTCTAAGTCGATAAAGAAACCCTTCTTGTGATCTCCAATGGGAATTGTATCCCTTATGCCCATGAACTCTGCAATAGCCTCGTCATTCTCGAATAAATCTAGTGGCATGTGACGTTGTTGGTCCCATTCAACAAGGGAGGGGTATACAAGGTCAAAGGTTGGTTCATTGGGGGTGATGGTTAGGACAGCATTATTCATGAAAGGGTTCGTCGAGGACAGATCCTCATATTGGCTACAACAGGAATCCGTATCGCTGTCTAGATAATCAGAGCTATCCTCATGCTCAGAACAAGTCGCATCTTGATCGTTGGGGTGTGCTCCGTAAGGGCGAATCCCAATGCCATATCTTTCTGTTTTGAAATGTGGAAGAGGGACTGGTTCTCTTTGTCCTTGTTCATTCCTCCCACATCCTAGGCCTTTGTAGCCCATGGAGTATATCATTCTGCTAGATTTTTCATATTCTAGGGTTTGATAACAAGATGGCTGAGTGTCCTCAGGGACCCAAGTAGTAGGTGGATCAAGTAATTTTTCCTCAGCTAACAAGCCTCCAGGTAGGAATGACCCAATAGTATGTTCCTCTCTAGGTCTCCTGAAGCAGTAGTTGGGTCGACCTCTAGTCTTGGGCGACAAGGAGAGGTCTGAAACCAAGAGCGCTTGTTATACATTATACTCCCCACAGCCATATTCCAGAATTTTCATCTCCCATGAATTAAATGGAGATGTTGAAGTAGATGCCCCATGAGTGCAAGAACGAAGAGAATTTGAATATACTCGAGATTCCATGGCCTCAAAATGAAGAGGGACAGCTATATCTGTGGAGGGACATGCATATGTACCCTTTCGTGTAAAGCTATTAAGAGCTCTACAATGAGCTAAGGGCTCTGAGTCTCCTGGTATTGTTACTGTATGTCCCTTATGCTTCAACTTGATGCATTGATGAAATGTTGATGGCACTGCTTCCATGGCATGGATCCATGGTCGGCCTAGAAGCATATTATATGGAAGTTCCAAGTCTAAGACGTGAAACTTTGTCTGATGGAAAGTGGGGCCCACCTCTATTGGCAGCGTAATGGTGCCTGCTGACTCTCTTTCCGCATTTTCGTATGCGGTGATAGTGATGATATGGGACTCAAGATCTGCCTCTGTATGTCCCAATTGTTTGACCAACTTAAGCGTGTAGATATTCAATCCTGATCCATTGTCCACAAGCACCCGTTTGATTTTCCTGTGGGTGACAACTACTTCAATGTATAAGGGAAGATTATGTGTAGGATTCTCGGTAGGGACCTCCCTATGGTTGAAAGTGAGATGCTCACTGGGTGCAATATTTGCCACCACGGCTTGAAGGTATGCAGGATCAACTTCTAAAGGCACTCCCGACCCCTGAAGAGTTTGATACAAAATTTCCTTATGCACATTGGATATCTTGAGAAGATCTAAGATCGAGATCTTAGCAGGTGTCTTCTCAAGTTGTTCTAAAAGGTTATATTTACCAGTTTGCGGGGTCAACAGAGAGGGTTCTGGAATCACGAGGCTGGCATGCCTTGTTACCGCAGCGCAGTCCTTTCCCTTGATCCAGATGGTATTGACACGGTCAATAGGGGAGCGAATACATCCGATAAGTGAATCGTAATGATTGTTATCTCTCTTGGTATACAAGTAATTCGTGGCTTTATAGGTTTGGGATGACTCTCCCCTATCCGGTTTTTCCTTTTCCGACTTATCATGCTTGGGGAATGGTTCCTTATAAATCCCCATTTTCTCGTTAGGTGTTTGCATGTGGCTAGGGTTATCCACCTCTATCTCCCCGTTGTCAATGAGGTCTTGAATATAGTGGCAAATTCGCAAACATTTGTCTGTTTTATGACCTTTAACATGATGCATTTCGCAGTATTCATGCTCCTTATACCATGAAGGTTTAGGAGTGTTATCATCGAACGGTTGTGTTGTAGGATAGGTCATCATGTGGGCCGCATCCAACTGTTTTAGTATGACAGACAACGGCTCATTGAGGGAGGTGAATGTTCTTCGCTTTGGTGGTGGTTGAATTGGGCCCTTGGTCAATTTAAAAGGTTGACTGGTTTGGACCGTTTGAACACGTTTGGAATCAGTGATTCCGTCTCCCACCACGTTTTTTTTTTTGTTAAAGATCTTTGGTTTTTCAGCGGGTTTGACACTTTGGTTGTCTTTAGATTGGGTTTTGAGGGTGCCTTTGGCAATGAGAGCCTTTTCTATTTGAATCCCTTTCTCAATAACCTCCTCAAAGGTGCGGACACAATGCATTTGGAGGTGGAAAGCTATATCTGGGTTGAGATTAGGGACGAAAATACTGACTAGCTGCTTCTCAGGGAAAGCGCAAGGGAAGCGACTAGCTATCCCTCTCCATCATTGGAGGAAGCTGGTGAAGGTCTCATTTGGGTGTTGTTTTGTGCTGCACAAGTCTGCCATGGTGACGTCACTCTCTATGTTATATGAGAAATGACACATGAATCTTTCCACCAATTCTGGCTAGGTGAAAATTGATCCTCGTGGCAAGCGCGTAAACCATTCTAATGGTTGACCTCCGAGACTCTTAGGAAAAATTCTGATGAAGTAATTATCACTATAAGACACCTCTTGACATGCCATGTAGAAATCTTTAAGATGATCCCTTGGGTCTCCCTTTCCTTTGTATTTGTCGAACTTTGGCATATCAAATTTCTTTGGAAAGGGTTGAAGGGTCATTGTCTTGTCAAAAGGATAGGGGCATAGTTCTTCGTATTGGTATTTCCTAATACTCCCTATATTGCTTTCTTGTATGCTCGCAAGCGTTGATTTCATAGATTGTACTTCTTGTGTGAGCAATTGTTCTTTAGTGGGAGAAACGGGGATGTGTACATGATGATACCCTGTGTCTTCTTCTCCTTGGTTTTCTCGATGGAGTTCGTGGATCCTAAACTTAGGCTTTGACTTTTGAACGTTCTTTTTTGTGTCTTTCTGTACTTGGAAAGTAAGCAAAGCTAGTTGTCGACTTAAGTTACTGAGTTGTTGTTGGATTGTGACTTGGTTTGTGTCTTCTTCTTCTAAAGGTTCCTCCTCTTCGTATTATGGAGGTTCTTCCCCTGTCTCATGTTCTATCTTGTTTCTTCGTGGCACTTTGATGAGGGGTATTCTATGTAGAAATTACTCTGATCTAATACAAAGAATCCATGAAATAGATACACAGACAATAATTAAAATCAACAACTCTATATTATATTTTCATTAATTCACTATTTCAATACACTCCATTATATAGGAGATGTAAAATAACAATCCTTACAACAACATTTGTCTTCATATACAACCATACACCCATATGGTTTCAACCTCTCACCAATATAATAATAAAACAATACTAATTGTTTTATTATTCTAACTTACTAACTTACCACATACTAACCACATTTTACATTTACTATTTACATTTACATAGTAAATGTACTTTCACTAATTTATCATAATAATAATTACACATGTAACTATTATTCACCCATACAAATGGAGACTAATATATATTTCCTAACATTCCCCCCCTTAGTGCGAACATGGGAAAACCTACTTTGTACTGCAATGTGCCGCTACGTAGCATGCTCATGATCTGGATGGTTTCAAGGACAATACCAACAACCTCTGGATGGTTTTCCGAGTGGTTAACCAACAACCACACAACAGATGGTTTTTGAGGATAGTACCAACAACCTCTGGATAGTTTTTCTGGATAACTAACAACCACGATATCATGATGATGCAGTAGTATCAACAACTCTCATCACTATCTCACTGTAGGGAATAACATAGGAAATCCTACTGAAATCTGTTGCTCACACATACATAGAAAACGCTGACATACTGGAAATGGAACATTGGATCATGTTCCCCCCCTCAATGTGAAATTTCCACTTATTAAAAACAAGATTACTGCAAACTGAGGCACACCACACTGGAAGCACTAAAATCAAACTGCACACACACATGTCACCAAAGCTGATATGCGGCCCCGTCGTTGGCAACTAATGAGAGGTTGCTGAATGACCTCCAACCTCCGTTTGCCTCCATCCTCCAGTAAATTCACTTAGTATAGAAATTCTTCATAATTATAGTCAATTTCATTTGTTATTTGTTCGCCTGTAGTTTCTCATTCTACAATTTTGCTTACATCTGTAGGTGCTTTTTCATTTCCATCTACTATCCTCCATAGATTTTTATTCATTAACTGCATCTGAATTTTTGCTCTCCATGTATGGAATTTCAACCCATTAAATTTATCTAATGGTGTATCCATTTTGCTGAATCTAAATATCCAAAAAAAAATTGAATGCAGATTTGAATTACCTCTGATTCTCTGATTTCTTCAAAAAAACAGCAGTGATCAATGTGTTGTATAGTAAATTGCACGTTTCTCCCAAACTGTGAACTGGGTTTTCCTGAAATTTCTACTGTAGCTTCCTGTATAACAGATCATTCTGTACAAAATTTTTTGGAGAAACCCAGATTGCGAAACAAAAGTTACGAGATCATCTTTGAGACAGATTTAACCTGCTCTGGTACCAAATGTAGAAATTACTCTGATTTAATACAAAGAATCCATGAAATAGATACACAGACAATAATTAAAATCAACAACTCTATATTATATTTTCATTAATTCACTATTTCAATACACTCCATTATATAGGAGATGTAAAATAACAATCCTTACAACAACATTTGTCTTCATATACAACCATACACCCATATGGTTTCAACCTCTCACCAATATAATAATAAAACAATACTAATTGTTTTATTATTCTAACTTACTAACTTACCACATACTAACCGCATTTTACATTTACTATTTACATTTACATAGTAAATGTACTTTCACTAATTTATCATAATAATAATTACACATGTAATTATTATTCACCCATACAAATGGAGCACTAATATATATTTCCTAACATTCTATGCCCTACCACTTTATCATTTTCTACATAAGAAGTGGAAGCATGTCCGCCTGTTAAAATATCTTCCATATTGATAAGGGGGTGTTCCTCCTTAGTAGTGTCATTTGTTTGTGGTATTGGTTCCTTCTCAATGGGCAATTTGGCCCCTAATTCCATGACCCGTGCCAAAACTCTATCTTTGTTTCTAAGGAGAAACTCATCTACTAGAGTGGGGTTAAAATCAAAGTCTGCGTGTGGTGATTCTAATTCATTTCCACTATGATCGACCATCTCTTCTGTTTCCTTTTCTACAGAAAATAGTGGTCCTAGATCGTGTCCGATAAATGGGTTTGACCCTTGTCTGTTAGAGGTTTCCCAAGCTTACGCCTATTGTTCTTCATATGTTTGTTTCTTTAACCCTAGACGCGTCTTAGGAGCCATGTTTTCGTGATAAGTTTCACTAAGGTAAGTTGTAGATTTGTTCAAAATTCAATGACTACCCCTAAGTGAAACACAAGATGTACGTGTTAAGAGTAAATTAACAGTGTGAGAATACCAATGTGATAGAATGATAAAGTCACCAATGAAACAATCGTTTGGTATCAAAACTTAATCAAATGAAGTACCTCCTAGATTACGTTTTAAAGTAATTTACGACGCCAGATGATTAACAAGATGTCTCCACTTATGCCAAGTTCAAAGGAATGAACAAAACGTAAGTAAATACATGAAGTTAAATGCGATCTCCCAATCAAGATATACGATGAGCAAGCTCAAGTCTGATTAAGACCTATATCTCAAAAAGTGTCAATTACGATTTGTGAATGACACAACAATATCACCAAGATATGTTAACCCACTTTGCAAGAAAGTGGAGTATTGATATCGAGGTGTTATTGATATAACACGCACAAATGGTAGTTCCTAACACCTTTTGAAATCGAGGTAATAATAAAACTGAACAAAAAAAAAGCTCAAAGTATAGCTAGGAATAGTTAAGAATGTGTGCAGCGTAACCGTACAATATAGGTATTTATGTCGAGTTTACAAGAAACAAGACGTAAATATCAAAATTTTAATGATACGAGACAAACAAACTAACTCCTCTTATGGAAGTCCGCAGTGATGAACCACGCCTAATTACAATGACGATCTTGACGTGGGTATCAAGATCACAATGGCTACCAAATGACGTGAAAACGCCTCCACTCACTTTAGACGTTTAACTAACCCAGCCGCAAACATGGATGGGCGTAAACGGACATAAAAGTGAGAGAAACAGTCGAATGGCAACACAAAGGTAATCACACCTCTTTTGATCAACAAAGTGTCAAAATAATATGAAGGAAATAAATCAAGAAAAAAATGATAAAAAATGCTAGTCTTACTTCGGCAGAGTTTCGCCTTGCCCAAAGGCAAGTAAAAACTAGGCGAAAGTAATACGTCACACGTTTCTCAAAAAGAAGGTTCACAACTCAACACTGTTTTAAAGTGGTCAAAGTGGGCTCCTGGCCAAAGTATATTCTCCTAGGTGGTTCTCTCGCCCTAGGTGTTACAAAGTTGCCACGAGTGAGCGCGATTTAGCCAAAAAGTCACACTGATTAGTTTGGGAGTATCTTGGCTTTACTTTACTCCCTTCAAGAATAGTAGGCAACTAGTGCATCTACGTGTACTATCACTGGGGTCGCCACAATGGACAACCTGTAACTCTATCTCACAAAGGAATCACTAATCAAGTAGGTAGTGCGGAGCACTTCCCGTTTCGTCCACAATGTTCCCTCTTGCATGGACTACTTTGGGGTTCCTGGAACCACCCCCATTGTTATAGCTTAAGGCGTTATGTCAAAGGGGTTATGTTCCAGTTGAGCGGAGAGGGACGTACCCTTTTTTGAAACCTGCAATACATTGTTTTGAATATGTTGTTCTTTTTATCTTGTTTAATTAGGTGTGGTTTGCTTGAACACCTTTTGGCAATCTGTATAACAACTGTATTAGTAGTTTTTGATTTCGTTTTGATTCCTCCTTTCTTTGACAAGCGTTTTTAGGTCCTGCACTCAAGCGTTAGTAGTTCTCCAAGAAAATCACATTATTTAAAAGAGGATTTAAAGTTGCTTTTGATTCTCAATATCATCCAAGGATGCAAGAGAAGATCATACATAACAAATAATCCAACTAAAAAGTAAATAAAATCTTTTCAATCAATGAACCATACAAAATTTTTGATAAATGTTCATTCCCTTAAACCAAAAGTGAAAGATGAAGTTTCCAATTTACCAAATGTTATAAAATGAAGAATAAAGTTGTTTTTGATTCTCAAGATCACCCTAAGGTGCAAGAGAAGAGCATACACAAATTTTAGCCCAACTATATAGAAATGGAAAACTTCAAATCAAAGGACCTTTGAAAAATGCTTTGTAAAAGGTTCATTCCCTTAAGCAAAATGAATAATTAAATTTCCAAGTTTAATCCCAATGTAAAAAAGATATAGATTAAAGTTGTTTTTGATTCTCAAGATCACCAAAAGGTTCAAGATAATATCATACACACACTTTGATCTAAATCGAGTAAGCATGGAAATACAACATTCATCAAAACATTAGACATGTTAGAAAAATGACCAGTTTTAAAATAACAGAAAAACCTACAACTTCTATAAGTGTAAATCCCAAATATATATTTTCATTGTATAGCTAACTTCAATACCTTTCCAACGCAAAAAAAATGGAGTCATTTCGAGGTCGGGAGCAAAAGTTATGGCCTTCGGAAGATGGGTTACGCATATGCTCTTATGCTCATGGGTATGCACTTGACATGCACTTAAAAAATGTCAAAAAAAAAACGTCCCTTAATATGCAAAATGGGCAAATTTTTCCAACCAAGATTCAATTTTGACAACAACCCATCACATTAATATATGAATAGAAGACTCAACGCTATCAAACATTAACATACATGCTCAAGAATTTAAGATTTTCAAGAAATTGACAAAACTAGCATGTAGAATGATGAAAAAGTAAGCTCTAAAAATGAAAACATGATGAAATCTTGAAATTTTCTCACCAACATTAAATTTTGACAGCAACCCACCACATTAATATGTAAATAGAAGACTCAGCACTATCAAACACTAACCTACATGCTCAAGAATTGAAAATTTTCAAGAAATTGACAAAACTAGCAGTAAAGTGTTGAAAAAGTAAGCTCTAAAAATGAAAACATGATGAAATCTTGAAATTTTCTCACCAACACTAAATTTTGAGAGCAACCCACCACATTAATATGTAAATAGAAGACTCAGCACTATCAAACACTAACCTACATGCTCAAGAATTGAAAATTTTCAAGAAATTGACAAAACTAGCATGTAAAGTGTTGAAAAAGTAAGCTCTAAAAATGAAAACATGATGAAATCTTGAAATTTTCTCACCAAGATTAAATTTTGACAGAAACCCACCACATTAATATGTAAATAGAAGGCTCAGCACTATCAAACACTAACCTACATGCTCAAGAATTGAAAATTTTCAAGAAATTGACAAAACTAGCATGTAGAAGTGTTGAAAAAGTAAGCTCTAAAAATGAAAACATGATAAAATCTTGAAATTTTCTCACCAAGATTAAATTTTGACAGCAACCCACCACATTAATATGTAAATAGAAGACTCAATACTATCAAACACTAACCTACATGCTCAAGAATTGAAAAATTTCAAGAAATTGACAAAACTAGCATGTAAAATGTTGAAAAAGTAAGCTCTAAAAAATAAAAACATGGAGAAATTTTGAAATTTTCTCCTCAACTCCAATTTTGACAGCACTTCACCTCCTTCATACCTACAAGGAATACCCAACACATGCAAACTCAACAAAACATGTTAAAAAAAATAAGTTAGATCAACATGTGTAAAAGAGGGTTAGTAACCAAAAATAAAACTTAACTACAAAAACATGAAATTAAGTACAAATGACAATGGAGTAAGTCCCACCGGGCGTACCAAATGTGTGCATGTATACTTTTCTTAATGCTAAATCAAATGAAGCAAGAACTACCACCTAAAATAGTTCTACAATTTAGCTAAAACAAAACATAAACACCATCATGATAAGAATTAAACAAGGGTTAGATGCTAGCATTCATCAATACAAACTTTGAAACTAACAATGCTAAATATCTAAACTCCTCTATTCTCTAACAAAAAATAAATTAATGGACCTAAGTAAGCTCCATGGCTATCAAAATAGTTGTCCTTAATGGTCCAAAAACCTAGAAATGGGGGGCTAATCAAAGTTGGGCTACAAGACCCTTTTGACACCTCCCATATGACCCAAGCACTTTAAGAAAAAGGCTTAACTCTTCAAGATGATGAACTCTCAAAAGGGCAAGGTGCAAGCTCTTAGTCTCTTTGCTATATGCTTTGCATTTGCTCTCTTAGAAAGTTTAGGTGTAAGTAAAAAGGTAGGTGGAGGGCTCTTTATATAGCCCAAAGGATAAAGGATTCAACACATTCTCATGAATGTGGGATAAAGGTAAAACATGATTAGGAATGGATAATGTTGCTTTATTAAAGGTAACCTAACTTTAGAATGGTTTAATACATGTTTAGCAAGTCATGGGAGTTGGGGGTATTTTAATTAATCAAAGGTGATTAATTAATAGGTAGGTGTAAGCTTATAGAAGCCAATTAGAAAAATATTAGTGTGATTTAGGCTATTATAAGGGGATTAAATCAATTAAATATTGATTTATTGGTTAAATGGAAGGGAAAGCTAATTAATTAATAATAATTAATTAGTCTAGGTAGAAGGGGTGATTTATTAATGGAAGGTCGTTAATTAGGGTATTTGTTGGATAGGCAACTTAATTAATTAGCTTAGTGTAATTAATTAATGATGATATGAGGGAAAATGAGTGCCTTTGACGATATGTCGTTGATTTGTGAGAAAGGGGATAATTAGCACAATTTAAGTATTTAAATTGCTTGGGTGTAATTATAGGTGTCTACACAGAGTATATCCTATGAACGTGGATAAAAACCAAAGATGGAATTTCCATCTTCATTCTATTCCATATGTTTTGGTATATAACATTCTCTTTCGAAAGGATTTGAAATGTGTCCTCCTTTAGTGCGTAAGAATGGAACAGGTGAGTAAGATACTAGAAGAGTTTCATAATGTTCTATCTGGAGGACATTACTCTTCACAAAAAACTGCTACCAAGATCATGCAATTCAGTTACTATTAGCTACATTTGTTTATAGATGCCCATCTTTGGGTAATAAAATGTAAGGAATGTGCCTTTTTCATAGGCAAGCAGAAGTTATCATCTCTTTCGTTGCATCCAATCCAAGTGGATCAACCCTTTGTTCAATGGGGTTTGGACTTCATCAGAATTATTAATCCTCCATCCAGTGATGGACATAAATGGGTCATTACTGCAACTGACTATTTTACTCGATGGACAGAAGTGGTAGCATTGAAAGAGAGCAATGAAAAGGTAGTTCTAGATTTCTTGGAAGGTATAATGACAAGGTTTGATGTTCCTTTTACAGTCATTTCATACAATGTAATGGATTTTCTTGGTATGAAGTTGAGTGAATGGGCTGTTAAAAAATGGGGTTTGCCTCAAGACTTCGTCCAATTACTATCGGTAATGAAACAGATTAGCTGAGTCTAGTAACAAAAACCTCATAAGGATTATTAAGCGCATGATGCAAACTAACAAGAGGACTTGGCATACACAACTTAAGACTACCTTATGGCCAAATCAGATCACACCTAAAAGGTCCATAGTAAATTCTCCCTTAATACTTATATATGGAAGGGAATCAAAACTTCCGCTCTCTTTGGAGCTAGCTCATCAACTTGAATTTATGGAGAGTGATCCTCTTACAGTAAGGTTTGTTGAACTCATGGAGTTAAAGGAAGTAAGAAAAAAGGCTATGAAGACTTTAGAGCAATATCAGGCTCAGGTTAAGAAATCATTTGACAAAGAAGGCATCTGACAATCATTTTCAAGAGGGATATTTATTCCTCAAATGGGATGAAGACAGGGCCAAACCAGGAAGGCATGCCAAGTTTGATGCTCTCTGGAGCGGGCCATACATCATCACAAGTTACAAAGAGGTGAATTCATTTCATATATCAAGGCTCAATGGAGAATAATTTCCCATTCATGTGAATGGGATACATCTCAAAGCTTACTTTTGAGTAGGGTTCTACCCTTGTACATTTAGTTAGGTGTTTTCCTCCAAGTGCTTATGCACAGTGTTGTGTGTTACTGTTATTTTTCTTTCCTTTTTGTTGTGTTTCTTGTGTTGTTATTTCACATTGTTTCATCATTGGAGGTGTTAACGGAAGGAAGGTTCAAGGTTTTCATAAGAGTCTCATGATATTCCTCATTCAAAATTCTGCAGTGTTCCATAGATGCCAAACATTCAATAGATTCATTATACTTCATGCTTAGCATTCCAGGGAGGTCCAAGATCGGCAATGCTCAAGGAGACTTTGGGAAATATCATAGAATATCAAATCACTTTCAAGATTCCAACATTGACTCTGTGCCCAATGGATGACTTAAATCTACTGGAATCATGCTTAGCAAGCAGTCATCCCCGAGAGGTTACCAAAAATGTTATCCATTTTTACCCCTCAGGAAAAAATGGACAATGGGAGTGAATTGGACCCATAAAACATGAGAGGAATTCATGGGACGCTTCAGGATAATTTTTTGTTTAAATAATATTCATGGGGCCAAAGAATTAAAGGTTTTCTTGGAACAAATACTTGGCCCTGATGGGCCCACATCCACTTGAAATAGGAAAAAAAATGCAAAAAATGTGTAACCCAGACATGAAGACACTACAATTCGAACCCCCATGGATCACTAACCTTGAAAATTCTAAGGAGATTTAAAAACAATGGTAGAAACTATACAAAAGGGGTCAAATGGGAAATTGATCTAACCAACTCATCAAGCTAGTAATTGAGATAGTTGATGATTACAACAAAATGAATCAATAGCTTGATGAGAGATTCACTCGAAAGTTGAGTAAGCTCAATGGACTTGGAAAATACATAGGTTAGTGACATATCTCGAGCTCTACGTGATGTCTTAGCTAATGTAACTGACGAGTCGAAAGTTTGGAGCTCACTTGACTGAGCTTGTCGTTTTTTATGCGAGGATGTCAGTGTATTGAATCATGCTAAAAAAATCATTCAACTGAGTGGGGAAAATTTTCCAAAGTGAGCTCATGCATAACTCAATGCATGGTAATATCTCGGTTAGGTGAGTTTCATTATGCCCTCAGATGAATCAACTTAGGTAGTAAAGGGTAGCTTGGTCATAATATCAACATCAAATTGGATTGTGAGCATCCCAAGCATTCTGATATGGAAGAAGAAATGATTTCAGGCTTGCATGGGGCTAAGTTCGAAGCTCCCATATCCTAATTCAATGAGAATACAAAATTGGTTCAGTGGGAAATGTTTGAGTTGGAACCAACTCAAGTTTTTAGCAGTGGCAAACAAAAGTAAAATTCCCGTGCTCATTAGAATTATGAAGAATAGTGAGAAAATGGCCAAATGGAACTTTGACTATGGCTAACCAGGAAAAATGTCCCACAACGTAGGAATTCATGCGATCATGGTTGGGGGGGATTTGACGATGTCAAGCTAAGTCATTATTTCTGGAAGGTGGGATAAATTTAACCAATTAACATGGTGGAAATTTCATAGTGGTAAGCCATCATGGGGCTTCCACGAAAAGAAGAAGTTTGTGTTAGTTACCAATTCACCAGGAGATTCATCAAGAGAATTGAATGTATGAGAGAGTGGTGTGATGCAATTAAGGTGGCACCAATTTTTTTTTAAGAAGGATTCAGGGTGGAACACTATGAATTAACAACATTAGCAAGTCTAAGCTAAGCATACAGGATCTAATTAGGTCGATTCTAGCTCATGGTGTAAAAAACAAATTCTGAGCGCACATAGAAGATGAGTGATAAAACTGAGCCATGGAACCTTGATGTAATAATCTTGTGGATGTGGGAACAATCCAATCCTATATATAGGGATGCATGGCTCGATCAAGTTCTGATATGCTCGAGTAAAATAAGATCAGTCACATCGGTTTTATATGATGGAAATCACTTGTAGGGGTCCTTCATAACAATTACCAAAAAATTTTGCCACAGAGTTCTGTGAATCACCTACACTAAGATCCATAAGATTTACCACAACTAGAACTCGAGATGTAAACTATTTAATCAAACTCATCATGGTATACAAAGCCATTCGAGTCAAGTTGAGAGCTCGTTCCACTAGTAATGTTAATCCGGGTAAGATGGTAGAGTGATAACACAAGAAATAGGGACGAGTTGTTGGTAATGGCTCAGCTGTTAAACTCAGTGAGTCATAGATCAAGCTTGGTTGATATGGATAAGAGCTTGGTATGTGATCCAGATTTGTGGATGTATGCATGGCACCGAAGACGAGCTCAATGCATCGGTATCATCCAGAGAAATCTAGCGATTAAGTTCTGAGACACAGCAATCACGGGAGCCTTAGATAGATTGTCTATTTGAGTGAACATGGTGAGATGATATGCGAGAGATATATCTGTTATGAGCCATAGGATTTTAGCATAGGCTCAGGATAAGGATTTTGACGAAATGAATGGTGGAGGTTTTAATTAAGGTAATTTAGTCAAATTCAGTGTTCGCAGAGGTGTATGCGGCCAAACACTATCACCTCAAGTCAGTGGTTCACTCAATAGGTACATAAGGAAATAGCTCAGGTTGAGTTGAGCTAGCACTCACACAAGTAAAGTGAGGGTTGGAGAGGTTGTTACCAAGCATGTTGAATAGGATTTGAGGTGGCTCGTTGAACTAAATAAGGGAGGTATGGATCGAGCTTCCCCCAACTCACGGAATGTCTTGTGCACTCAGAGAAGAATACGATTGGTGGCCAAGTATTTTAAATGTGCCTGAAGTATAGGACACTATTGGAGCTCGGTATTGAATAAGTAATGACTCTATTGTGTGGACGTGGTGAACCAATTTGTGGGGGATTGATATGGGTTTAGAAGAATAGACATCTTAATAGAGCATAGTCAAAAAATCGCAAGACAAATGAGGAATATTTCAGGAGGAACTTGGTGTTCGTGTGGATGAAAAATTGTCGCAGTGAGGAGATGTTGGAAAAACCAAAGGGAAGTTTAACATTCAAGCAATGTCGAGTAATTCAACTCAATGTGAGGTGTTACAATGGAGGGTGTCTTGGTGGTGAGTTCGTGCATTAAAAATGGAGTCTAGATTTTAGTACTAGTGAGAGAGCTCAATGAAAATGAGCTCAATGTAAAGGAGCTCATACTTAGAAAGGAAATCAACATTGAGAAAGATGGTGATTCGGTTGGGAATGGATTAGAAATTCAAGGAGTATGACATGAGTAGTGACAGGGAGTCTCTACCGAGCTAGGTTGGAGTAATATCGAGTGGATCGATAGATTAAAGGTTAATCAGATTGCATGGGATATCAAAAATGAGAATGGCCTTGAAATGAATGAAGTGGATTCTAATGTGATAATATGGTATCTCACAACATCAAGCTCGTGGATCAAGTGGAATCCAAGTATCTCGGTCAATGAGAACGAATGAAGAAGAGCTCAGTTCATAATTGGAGCTCGGTTAATGGAGGATCTTGATGCATTGGTGGTGAGCTATTCTTCGAGTAAGGTGAAGGAGGAAAGCTCGATAGTTAGGTGATGTCGAGTAACTCAGCTCAATGTTAGGTGTTACAATGGAGGGTGCCTCTGTGGTGAGTTTGTTCATTATATATGGAGTTTGGATTTCAATACTAGTGAGAGCGCTCAATGCAAATGAGCTCAATGTAAATGATCTCATACTTAGAAATGAAATCAACATTGAGAAAGATGGTGATTCAGTTTGGAATGGATTAGAACTTGGAGGAGTATGACATGAGTAGTGATGGGGAGACTCTACCAAGATAGGGTGGAGTAATATCGAGTGGCTCGACAGATTCAAGGTTAATCAGATTGCAAAGGTTGTTAAGAATGAGATCGGGCTTGCCATGAATGAATTGGAGTTATTTGTGATAATATGGTAGCTCACAACATCAAGTTTTTGGATCAAGTGGAAGCTAAGTAGTTTGGTTAATGAAAATGGATTAATAAGAGCTTGGTTTGTAATTAGAGCTCAATCAATGGAGGAGCTTAATGCATCAGTGGTGAGTTGGTCTGCAAGTAAGGTAAAATAGGGAGCTCAGTCGATGCGATGGAAAAGGGAGCTTAGAGATTGGTTGTAGCAAGCTCATGCTGAGTTCAGGTAATAGAGAAGGATCTTGTGTCCAACTCAGTGAGTTGGCTCGGCGAGCCAACCACCGAGTTATGTCTTCTTTTTTGGCCTTTTCCTCATGATTTCCCCCATCAGCACAAACTGGTCAACAGGGGGGCCCACCAAAAATAGTAATTAATTTAATATTTTTATTTAAATATTTAAATAATAATATTTATTATTATTATTTAAACATTCCTTTAATTAATTAAGGCGAACTAGGTAAACCAGACATTAATGGCACATGATGGAAGCTTCTTAAATTGGTTCAACCAGCTGTAATAAATATATCTTGTGCCTTCAATTTGGGAATGTAATTATGACCTTTCCTCTTCTCTCTCATATATTATTCTATAAATTTAAGTTGGAGGCTCATTCCAAAGGTTTCCAACAAGTCAGATAGGTTGGAAAGTTATACATCTTAGGCAAGTGTGTATTTTTCAAGTGTCCTCTCTCTTCTGCAAGTTGTCCTTGTATGTTGAGGGAACTGTCAAGTCTCCTTGTATAGACTATAAATTAAACCATTGCCTCTTTTGAATGTATGATGTATTGTGCCCATTATTGAAGTAACAAAAGTGTGTGTTTTATGACTAATCTCGGTCCTTTCGTCCTTCTATACTTATTTGTGCCTTTTCTCATGCTTGTAGGTACATTGTGCAAGTTCACGTTTCTATTGTAGGTTCTTGTATTTTTGTGCTTATCAAGTGGTGGAGCATTGCACATAATTGAGTTATTGTGCTTGTTCACCCTTCTCAGGTTCAGCCTTTTTCACTAGAAAACTGATAACTTCTTTTTCTGATCGATTTTAACAAACGGAACATGTGCTTCCTAGTCTGTGGTATTTTTGTACCCTCTCTAAATTGCAGTAGGTGATGTTGAATTGTAGTGCACACACCCTCTTCAAATTAACCCTTCCTGAGTCTAGAAACACCCTTTATTTGGTGTATCACCATCCCTAGTATAGTTTCTACAAATATATTTCCCTAAAACCCATGAAAATGTTAGCATAGGACTAGATAGCCATTTTATTACACTAGGAGTAGTACAACACGTAGTTTAGGAAGAGGAAGTCAGCCTTCTCCGGAGGTTCACCTCAAGCCCAAGTCTCACAGCTTGAGAAGTGATCCCATGTATCCCAATCACATCGAAATTCCTGTTCACAATATTTCCATTTAGAGGGTGCAATGATTTGGCAACAAGAGTAACCTTTTTCGAGAGGTTGGAAATTTTGAGAAGTGGGCGTTTTCAAGTTTTTCGAGAAAGAGATATATGTATGCAAGCACGAACCAGAGCCTGTTCGAGCATCCAAATGACCCTAACCAGCACCAATACTGATTTTACGGCATTGACATTCACGGTAACATTCCAAGAAGTGTTTCCATGGCACTGATCACCAATTTCACATATCAACCATTGATATCCTCCACCAACCAGGCCTACAAATACAAGTAAGTGTGTTCTGATCTATATCATTCTATACTTAGATTGTATTTTCCGTAGCTCTTTTTACTATATCCCATTCTACTTTACATTTCACCATCCCCACCTTCCTGAAAATCTACCCATCCAACAACCCAAAACCCCTTTAACCCCCCATATCTAACTCTTAGACATTCCTAAGCCTTCCTAGGATTTTTTCGAGCCTAACCATCCTTCTTCTATTCTTTGTACAATCATAGAGAAGCTCCAAAACTGATTTTACAATATTTCCACCACGCAGCCCCTACCGATGTCGGTCACCTTCACTGTCATCAGTTTCCCCTTCACTTGCATCGGTCACTAGACCGACGTCGATTACTGTATCTTCTGACAGACTTTCACTAAGTTGACTTTATCACCCATAAAACCCTCACAAAAGCCTCACCCATGCCAAATATACTACCTGAAGCCACTCCACAAACCTTCCCATCTTTTGTACAGACATAGAGAGAGTCTGGACCCCTATTTCTAACATTTAACTATTCAAATCTTATCCGTCATGAACCATCATCAGTAATAGCTAAACTATCATCGGTCACACCCAAACCAGCATCGGTCTATGTGTCTGATAACCCAACTTGGGACAGCAAGTTAGCACCCACTCCCAAATTGCCCAAAACCATTTGTAACCTTTACCAGACCTCTATTAGATCTATAGAAACTCAAAACCACCTACCCAACCTCCAGATTTGATCATAGCCCTACCTCGTAGATTAGATTTTCTTGTTGTATTTAAATGAGATGCCTAAATCATATTAACTACAATATGATGTTATTTGTTTATGTTATTTCTTACATTAAATTGTATTAAATAGTGGACTAACATCCATCTAGGAAGTATAACGCTTCCTGGATCTAGCACACATTAGGCAGTCCACTGACATATATTATTTAATATTCTTCTTTTAGTCTTGTTTTGTATTTACAGGTAGTTTCTCCTAGCCAAAATAAATTTCTTCATGGTCAGCCTAGATTAGAAATCAGAAATGCATATACAACCTTCAACCGACCTCATAAACAGGTATTCCCCCTTGGCCTGTCGCCCTCTATTTGTTTCATTAAATTTTATCAAGCATCTGGTGAAACATTTTGGCATGCCTAGTGGGACCCTTTCTTGGGTTCTTTGCATTTTCTTCATATAGGGAAATCTTGTGTGTTTCTTTCTTTTCGAAAAATAAACATTTAATTTTCTCCTTGGTAACATTCTTTTCTTCTAATTGTCTAAAAAACATTTTTGATTTGGTTTTTAAAACAAATCATTTTTTTCTTCTTACATTTCCATAGTAGTGAAAGAGCACGTTCTTGGCCTATTCAACATTTTCTATATCAAATTAGATCGTCGATTTGGGTTCTAAAATTTTTTGCATTTCATCCTTGTATGCTACATTTTAGCTCACATTAAAAATTGAGGGCAACCTATACGTTAGAAGTCATGCCCAGCTAATGGTTGACATAATTGAATCATAGAAGCACTTTCTCTTATCTCTCTCTTTTCCAAAATGCACAAATAAAAAATTCACACATCTTCTTAAACAATCCTGTTATCCAAAATTCACCCCTCAAGGTAATTTTGATAACATGCATCAAATTCTTTAGTCCCAAGCAATTATATTGATTCAAGGCAAAAATCATGTTTCTGGGGTCCCCTCGGGTTCTTTCTAACTCTCCTGTCCAAGAGGAAAACCAAGCAAGTTTTAAAATGTGGAAAAGTTGCAGAAAACAAGCTTGGGCCAGGAAAAATCATGAAAAATGGCTAAGTCCTAGTCCTCGCAACAGTTGGGACATGAGGGACATCTGGGCGCGAATCGGCCGAAAGGCTACCAGGCAGTCTGCAGAGCAAAGGGGCATCTAGGATGTTGGGACGTGTGGGACGCGAAAAGGTGAACTGGCCGAAAAGTTGAAAAAATTGACTAAGTGCTTTTTTCGCGTAGTTGGGACAGTTGGGACAAACGTACGCAAAAGACGCGGATCGGCCGGTTTGGTGCAAGTCAGTCCATTTCGGGTGGTTCAGAGAAATTTGTCCTAGGACATCCAGGAAAGTTGGGACAAAAGTGTGCAGAGGACACGAACCGGCCGAATCGGCTGAAACAGAGGACTTTCGTACTGGGACATCCGGGCCAAAAGTACGCAGAGGACGCGAAAAGCTGAAAGAGCCGAGAGCGAATGGAATCTCGCCACGTGTCTTTGCAGCAAATAGGAACAAGGGATCCTGAATTGGCTGAAGCAAGAGATTTTCATCTGGGAAATCCGAGACAAAGGTACGCGCGGGACGCAAAAAGCCAAAGCGGCCGACAGCAAGGAAGAAAAGTCAACGTTTGGTCTGGAAACTTCAAACGGCCATAACTTTTGACTCCGAGCTCTGATTTTCACAAAATTGGACTTTCTGGAACGAGCATGATGTCCTCTACTCCAAAAGAACTAGATTTATTATTTTTAATAAGGGTAGATATATTTAAATAAGAGAAACATATTCGGCTCTAGTTAGTTGATGCTTATTCCCGTCAAATGACAGAAAACGCCTGCCAGACCCAAATAGCTGCCCGCACTCAGAAGGCCATAACTTTTGTATTTCTCAACGAAATCACACAAAATTGGTACCGTTGGAATCATGGCTCTAATCCCAATGCAAAAAAATTAAGAAATTCCATATTTGATGAGAAATTGATTGATATTTTTAAGAAAACGTGTCCGGGTTCATAACAGTGTTTTATTTGGTAGTTAGGAGTGCAATTAAGAGGCATGGTCATCATTTTTTCTCTGCTGCAGCACATGGGACAGTATGGGGATCCTTTTGCAAGTAATATATAATAATTTTACTCCATTTAGTGATTCTTATAGGTTGTTGAAGGACAGATTTCGGGATTTCCATTTTCCCTTCTCTTTCCCTTCTCATTTTTCTATAAATTGGAGTGTTGGGCTCATTGTAAAAAGGAGGGTAGATTTTGTAGAAAAGCTCTGCCAAAATTGCTTTGTGAATCCAATGTGTTGTAGGCCCTTGTAGTGGACTCCTTGCATGGTGATCCAGGCCCTTATCTGGTAATAGATTGAACTGTACACATCATGAAGCAATAAAATATCAGTTTGTGGATGTATCTTCCCCTGTTGTGTTTTCTTGCATTCTTCTTGCCCCTTTAATCTTTCTACAAGAATATTGTGTCTATTATTATGTTCTTGTAGGGATTCATTATCATTGTGTATGCTTGGAATATTTTTGTGAATGCATTGTGCTAGATTATGGAGAACTGTCATCACCTCTTCTAGTGTGCACTTTGCCTCTGTATTTCACACATTTGGGGTGTACTCTCACACCCTCCTTTTCTGGTGTATCACCGCTTTAGTGTAGGATTTCATTTTATGCATTCTCTCTCTATGGTCCCTTGGAAATTTAGATTAGGATAGTAAGTTTCCCCTGCATTAGAGTAGATTGTGGCAGGTAGTTTAGGAGCAAGAACCAGCTTTCTCTGGAGGTCTATCTCAAGTAGCAAGGTCCCAACAACTTGGAGATAGTACCCATGTTATCCAGTCACACTGTGAGTTCAAGTATATGCACTTTTATAAACACAGGGGTGCTGTGATTCGGTGATAAAAAATCCCTTACCTAGAAGAAGTTGTCAAAGATCACACGATTAGAGGATTGACAGTGGGAGCCCAGCTAGTTTCTTTTTCCAGTCATTATCTCAAAGAAAGGACCACCCCCACCAAAACATAACCCAAAACCACCCTTTAGAATTTTTCTCTCCATAGGATGCCTTCCCAACCAAAAAATTTTGTTTTGAATTCACAACTCAGTCTTAAATAGCATAAGTTGAACTCATAAAATACACTTATAAGATTGTGTGTTTTTCTTACCTTTTTCCTGAGTTACATTTTGAGATGTGAGGTTATGTTCTTCACTTTCCTATTCCTTTCACACTCCATCATTGTAGTTGGAGTATTCTAATTGTTTCTAAGTTTTTCAGGGTCTAATACTATCATCCTCAAACTCCTGGGTTAATACTCCATTTGACTTAATTCACAAAATCAACTTTTCTTCACTTCTTTAAATCTCATAGTAACCAACATCTCTTTTTTATTTTACCTAACTGGTGTCGGTTCCCATCTCTTTTTTTTATTTCACCCAAAAAATCATTCATCACCTCTTCTGTTCTATTTCAAATTCTCAGGACATCATCATATCCCTAGAATTCTAATATCATTGTCATATACAGTTTCCTCATTCCATTTTCATCAATTTTTGGCTTCATTTGCTAGAACTGTTTATTTCCCACAATAACCAGTATCGGTTACTGTAACCATCATCAGTCCTCCTTTAAATTTCATTGGTTATTTAAACCATCGTTGGTTCCTTTGTTCTGATTTTTAATTAGGTCACTGACCAAGTTCACCTCCCAGAATCTATTCTTCTCCATTTCTGTTATTTTATGTATTATTTACATAGTACACTTTATCAATTCTATGCTAATTCACATGGTTCTGACTCGTATTCAAACTAATTCCCTTGTGTTTCACGCTAGCCTTCAGCCTCTTCCACTGAGCCCATCACCACCTTCCATCTTGTCTCCTATGGATCCAACTCAGCCTATCACTATTAATACCAGAAACGAGGAGTTCTCAAGACTCCTTGACCAGAATCTCGTTTCCCTACAATATTATCTTGTGCACTCATCTACCCGAGACTCCTCGGGACTGTTGGCATACAACATGCTCATTTCTATCCCTCCTACCCTCACCCCAACTTCCGTGTCATCTACCACTAGCTCAACATGGCCTTCATCTAGCTTACCACTTGTATTATCTCAACTGGACCACACGTCCTCTATAACTGATGCATTAACGGCATCTATCACACCCGTGGTGTTGATCATTTCTTCACCAACTACCTTAAGCATGGCCCCATCTGCACCCTTTTCCTCATATATACCAGTTACATCACAACCACCCATTGTGTCGGTAACCCACACCCCATTCCAAAACCTTGTCCTTTCCATCCCACTGTCTCTACCCCTAATTACTACGAGAGTCATTATGACTACCCCACCTATTTACACACATCACCAGTAACCACTAATCTTGTCTATCACTTATTCAGGATATATTCTACTCGCACCTATTCCCCCTTCACAATTTTCATGTTCAGCGCCTCCATATATTTGGATTCCATCCACATCATACACCCATCATCAACCTCCCCTTACTACAGGAGGTGCACATTCCTCACAACCCACTAATGGCCTCATTAGGATGATGATGGAAAATATGCAAACATTATAAGCATCAGTTTCTGGCTCTCCCAACTCCTTAACTTATGATAAAATATGTAATGATCCCTTCATCCATCTATCTCCATTCGCCCATACCCTGTACATTGGGAAACTCCCAAGTTCAATTTTTTTAATAGTAAATAAAACCTACAACAACACTTATGGTCATTCAAACATGTGTGTTATCTAATTGCCCATGAAGATGCTTTACTCCTACAGACATTCCCCATGTCCTTGACCAGACCTACCTTAGATTTGTATTGTGGTTTACCTAGACATTCCATCTACTCCTCCAACCAATTGGCTCAAGAATTCTTTGAATGCTTCTCAATCAATGTTGTCAAAAAATTCATCATGACTGACCTATACTCGACACGATAGTATGAAGAATAATCTATCATAGATTTCGTTGCTCACTAATGAAGTCTTATCAACCAATTAACATTCCAGATACCTTAAGTTGATCGTATAGAGTTGTTCACTAGAGCTTGTTCCAGACACATCTCACCAAATCTACAGGTATAAACCTTCCTCACCTTCAACGAAGCATTTACCAAGACACGAAAGTAGGAAATTCATGCCATTGAAGAAAAGAAAATCCAATTGCAATAAAAAACACCACGTTCAAGTCAAATTATGTTTCTTCATCTTCAAAGCCCCAAAACAATTATTCAAAAGCCAAGGGATCTACCAATGTAGTAGTTCTCAAAGTTTTTCCATCCCATCCATCTAATCAATCCAAACCTTCATCCAATATTTCTCTCTTTTATACTTTTCAGTTCAGAAGGGAACAATGAAAGTATACTCTAATTGGAGAGCCCTATTCTTCAGTCTTGGAAAAGCTTCTTAAGGCTGGAGCTATTGCACTACCCCCCATAAAACCTCATATTGGTTTTGATCCCACTCATCCTATGCCTGCATGGTATAATGAACATAACTATTGTAATTACCATTGCGTCAAAGGCCATAGTGATGGTAATTGCATAAATTTTAAGAACATTGTCCAAGAAATGTTAGATAATGGAAATCTCATCTTGGAAAACCCAAACGTACCAACAAATCAAAACGTGTGTATCTATAAGAATTCATTCCCTAACCATACACTATCATCTATTAAAAATGGTGATCCTTCAACCAATGACAACAATGCCCTTGAAGTCCACATTTTTTTATATTGTATCAGTCTTTCCTCAGTTTCCACCTATTTCATCTATTGAGGAAATTTTGGCACAAGTTCCTCTACCCACAGAGGAGCATACCTCATCCACTCCTTCATCCCCAAAGTATTCCCCTTCATCTCCTCCTTCACCCACAGAGGATTCCACGATTTCTATTGATGTTGTTTCACTATCTATCTCGCCACCTATCGAATAATCAACGGTATTAACTCTCCCACCTGTAGGAGAATCGTCATCACTTTCTCCTCCACCAAAAAGATAAGTCTACCTCACCCCCACCTACCATGTCTCCTACCCATGGGAGATCCTTCATACATGCCACTGCCTATTGGGGATAATTCCCCATTAGCATTCTAGTATCTCGTTGATCTAGTCTCATCTCTTTTACCCATAGAGTATGAGGCTAACCAATTCCCTATCTCACAGACATATTTTATAGGGATTTCCACTAAACCAACTATATCTACTCTTATAGCAATGTCATTTTCATGACTGGTAGATCATTTGGATTACGTTGATAATTCCACACTTTGGGGATGTCTTTCGCTCCCCTTTTCGACTCAAATGAAAATGTTACCTATAGATACATCCACGATCTATCCAAAGGTATTTCCAATAATCAAATCGAGCCTAACCATACCTTTTGAAATGGATTCTTCATCGTCACCTTTACCTACATCCAAAACTTTACCCACAACTAAAACCATTCCTACGCCTAATAACCTACCCGCACCTACATCTTCACCCATATCTAGACCTATCACCACCTTGGGGGTCATGCCGACGTCAAGCCTTACCCATCCACCCATCAAATTGGATTTAGCCACGTCTTCCCGAACCCACACCAAAATTATTCCTCCACCTAAGCAAAAGACCCAACCTTCTAGGCCACATACACCAGTCTCACCCACCACACCTTTATCACCCTTCACCCCCTTCCGTCCATCAAAGGACCTCACCCATAAACCTTGGCCAAAAAACCCTCTACCCCAAATAAAATAAAAATTTAACAAACCTACTTCTTCATCACGATCCTTTTTTAAACACCCTCACCCTCACCAGCATACATTTCTTACCACCTATACCTCCACCAGCTACCATAACCACATAATTACCTACGCAAATTCAATCCATACATTCCACTTGACCTCCACCACCCACTTCTACCACACCTTCATTATCCCCATGGGTAACCCATCCTCTTCCACTATTTTCTTTCCCTTTTGCATCAGGTACTCCCACCTCACCTTTACCCAAGAAGGTGCAATCCAAAGACAAGAACCCACTACCCTCCAACAGGGTACTAAACCAACAACACCTTTCATTGCTATTTCTTCTACCACGCCTTTACCCAAGCATATACCATCAAAGCCTAAGACAGTACCTCCTACCAAACTGGTGGTCAAACATATTCCACCTCCTATAACACCTCTTCCACCAAAATAATCCACACCTTTACCTAAACCCACATTCACTTCCCACTGTGATTGATTAGTTGCATCCTATGCCAACATTTAATCCAATCTCTTAGAGACCTCAATCATAACATTTGACCTTACGACCTCCTAAAACCCAAACCAAAAGGGTTTGATGAAACTAAAATTTTGCCTACCATCGTGTGCCCGGACATGATGTAGAGGGTTGTAAGGCTCTCAAAAATGTTCTCCTCCAATTATGTCCTCCTAAAGAAAATTTCAACAATGATGATCTTCTTGATGAGGACACTATTCCATCTTCACCTGTCACCATAAATCCCCGTCCACTACCTATTCAGTGACCCACATCACCACCTCAACAACCCTTTTATCCACCTCCAAAAATTCAAGATCAACATGGTTTGTATTAGAGATTTGGCCAAACCACCACCTAAATACCAATTTACCCTACTCATTTCAAAAGGTTCTTACCCCGCATTAGGTTTTTTTTCCATCATGTCATTATACTACTCATGACATACCTTCTCCATCTTCCCTCATATTACCATGATCTAAGTTACAATTCACACCCAAAAGGACAAAGGAAAATAAAAATCAACTAGCCGATCAACCCAATCCCATGCCCAATATACCTTCTACAGCCACACCCAAAATCACCATTCGAGGACCCACATACCCTATTTTCTGATCAGCTCACCCATCATACAATGATAAAACAATTACACCAATCCCCTCTAAAAAAAAATTATACGATCTCATCCACACATTTGAATCTCATCAACAAGCCATCATGGACGTTTTTTACAATCCGTCAAAGTTTTACCTAACAACCCCACACCAGCAGCCTCCATTATCACCCTCTGCCATGTGGCCTCTCTTACCAAATCATCTCCTTCTTCTACCCCCACGCCCACCCCATCAAGTAGCCGTCCTCAGTTTTTTATGATGAGGAGATTGTACCTCTCCAATCAAATGACCCTAGTCCCTCCCTTTTCATCTTTGTATATATCGATAATATATGCGTACAACACGTTATGATAGATGGTGGTGCTAGCATCAACATCATCTCCTCACACACATACAATAGAATGTGCATCCCTTTAAATTACATGCATAATAACTTAGTTATACTATGCTCCTTTAATGATGCCATCACTTCCATCCTTGGCATCATTGTTCTTCACATTTTTTTGGGCCCTCGTATTATCCAGTAATTTTTCTATGTCTTAGATGGGAATTTCTAGTATAACTTGTTGCTTGGATGACCTTGGATTCGCTTAATAGGTTGTGTTCTTTAAACTTTACACTGCTGTGTAAAATTTGAACATGAAGGAAATAAATATACCCTCCCAAGTGACCCATCACCATTCAAAACATGTAACATGTTGTACTGACCTAATGATTTCCTTGTACTAGTTAAGGCATCTACCATTTCCCCGCCACTTCTCCTTCACCCACACCCCCATCAACCAATGCTTCCACCACCTCTCCCACACCTAACTCTTATATTCCTACTGATCTTGCAGCCTCTGCAGTTGGCCCATCTACTTCCCAACCAACCGATACCCCTCCTACCCATTCACCTAGTAGTTCATCTAATCCCTCTACCCACATATCTATTATCGATCCCTTAGAGGGTGTTTTTCAACGCCTCACTCTGGGAGGATACCGCCTCTACAATATAACACATTCCTTACTCCGCATGAGTATGGTAACCTACACCAACATCCTCGTTATGACTATCACATAAGATAGGTATTTCCTTATTGTCCCCTCCCCCACCTTCACACAAAATTAATGTATGGGGGACTTGATATTTCCACCTATTCACCCAAACCACCATCCCAAACATGAACATTTTAATTTGACCTCTAATCTCTAACCAACTGTTGTTTTTTCCCACACTTTCCTTCACCGTTGCACATGGAAAGGCTTTTGTTTTGGTTTATATGAACAAGGTCATCATACCATCATCCTGTGTACCACCTGTAAACACAAATACTGCAGTGGTATCAGCTTAAACGAACTATCCTCCAAGAAGGTCCATGTTGAACTCATTCAGGATGACAAACCTTTTCCACCCTGTGCACCAATGTCAACACCCTCACCCACGAAGTCTATGGATCCAGAATCCATTCCTCATAAAAAAAAATCATGAACACCATTTCCTTCAGACCTTTCACTTATCAACCTGATGGCGAGGCTCCCTCTTCTCGTTCATTCATGTATCCTGACATGATTGACGATGATACACCATACATTAACATCATTCAATGTCAGGATGATGAGTCTATCCTCACCTACCTTAATGCAGAAGATTCTTATATTCACCGGTCATTTTCTTCTAAGATGCAAACCATGTTAAATGAATCAACCATCGAAGTCAATATTAACACTCAAGATGACCCGCACATTCTAAAGATAGGCTAATCTTTAGATGTTGTTGAATAGGAAGATTTTACTTCTTTCCTCCAGGATCATAGCAACACTTTTGCTTGGTCGTATGTTGATAAGCCTAGTATTGACCAAATCATTGTGGTCCATAATATTGTAACCATTCTTGAAGCCAAATTCATAAAATAGAAGCTGCGGAAAACGTATCCTCACATTACCCTTCTTTTCAAAGAAGAACTTTAGTGCCTTCTCTCGGTTTCCTTCATCCTACCCATTGACTATCCCAAATGGATTTCTAACATCATTCTTATCACAAAAGTGATAGGGAGACTTCACATTTACATATATTTCTGTGACCTTAACTAAGCTTACCCCAAAGATAAATTTCCTCTACCAGGTATGTTGGTTGGATATTTTGTCAAACCAAAATATGAGGTTCAACCACAGTGCATGGGATTGAATCCCTCCTCAAAGACAGGTGAGGCTGCCTGTTTTATTGCTAATCTAAAACACAGTAAATAATATATACAATATTCACACTAATCTAACCATTGGGGGTTGGGATGAAATCCCGAAATCCACATTCACCACGATTCAAGGATATTGCTTTCGTACGTGAAATAGGTTAGAAACTATTACAGTGAAAGAAGCACGGTAGAAAAGAAATGGGAGAAACGTATTTTCTTTCGAGTAAACACAGAGCACGAAATAATCATACGAGTTTTAGATCACAAATATAGTGTCCGAGATAATTAGAAACACTGAGATTTTATGCAAAGAATAGCTCTAAGATCATGAACGTAAGAACAATATCTTAAATAAGATATATTTCACAACACAAAGTCTGCAAAACAATATCAACTTCTATTCTTCAAAATGATTGAAAGAAAACACAAAGTTTTTCTCCTTTCCAATAGCCTCTTAATGCTCAAAAAAATTCTCGACCTTTTTGAATGCACAAGCATCCCCTTTTTATAACGAAAGAAGCTAGAGTTTAAACAGAACAGATCCTGAAAAGTAGCATGCTAACTAGAGTTTCAGCTTTGCATGATTCTCACGCAGGAGATCAAGTCGAAGTCTGAATTAAAAATATGATAAAATGGAAATAAAATATGTGTCATTCTAAAAATAGAAATGACATGAGACGCTGGAGCTCAATCCGAGTCATCATCTTTTGATTCTTCTCCTTTCTCTTCCTCCAGCTGAGACTGTTTGTTCCGGAACTCCTGGAACTTCCGAATAATGCCTTGCATTTCATTTTCCCTCAGGTGCAGTGGAAAGATCATTCCACATTTCGCAGGTCTCATGGATATCACTGGCACCGCCGGGAAGCTTTTTCAACCTCTTGCTGAGCTTTCTTAAGGCCTCCAACGTATGCTCAATTCTCACAAACTGACCAATGACTTCAAGGTCGAATCCATCTACAGGTTCATGCTGAATAATCTCTTGAACTTGTTTGAAGAGATCATCTGCTGATAGGGCACTTGATTTCCCAACCGACATCTTTGGACAAATCTTTAGCAATTCTTCCTCCAGATCACTTTTCCCCATCGATCAATTTATCCCTTGATTCTCTCAACTTGCTGCAAGGCTTCGTTGAGAATCTTTACTCTGAACTTGATGCCCTTGATCAGCTGAAAGTGTTTATCTGTATGTGGAAGAACGCCTTCTTCTACCAAGAGATGTGCTGGTATTTGCTTTAGCACTTGGAGAGCTTCACAAGTCAAATCAAGCTGTCCAAGTTCTTCAGTGAATTCCTCATCCATCTTCTCTCCTTCCTTCTGAATCTCTGCCAAGGACTGATGAACTTTCACCACGTCTTGAATTACTTCCTTCCCTTGTTGGAGCAACTTTTGGATCCATTCATTAACCACTCTTCCTTTTCTGGTAATCTTCTCAATCGTAGGCACCGATGAGAAATCGAATCCGGCAGAAGCAAAAGCAGATGGTATGGATTCCAGGGGTGTTGAGAGTTTAATCAAAACCTCTGTCAACTGCTCCACTTTTTTCTTAAACTCATCTCTGCTGATCTTTGTTTCTTTCAACTTTTGGCACAGCACGTCTATGGAAGCCCGTGCATCTTGTTGCGCTCCTTCTGTTGTTACTTTCCCTAGAGCCACCTTGGTGATCTGATAATCAGCAGCTGTTACATCATCCCTAGTTTTGTCAGCTGAAGGAGTGGCGATCTCTGCGAACTTATCTCCTGAAGCATCTACCAAAACTCTTGAAACTGTTTTGGGTTTCTTGGCTGACTTCGCAGTAGAAGTCTTGAGTGAGCTAAAATCAAGGGGTGGTAGGGGTACAATCACCTTCCTCTTCCTGGGAGTTTGCTCAAGTAACCATTGTGGAGTATCAGAAGGAACTGCTGATGTTGTAGTAACTAGTAATCTACTCTCAAGAGGAGAAGATTCTACTATTGGAGGGGGAACAATAGTCAACGTGGTAGTAGGTGCAACAAAGAGAGGCACAGGTTGTGGCGAGCTGGTAATTATTTGGGTTCCAGTAGAGAGGGGAGAGAGACCAGAGAAAATGCCTGCCATACTTGAAGAAGTGAATGGGGATTGAGGAGATTGGAGTGATTGTTGAGGGGCAGGCACAGATTCAGACTCCAAACCCTGGGTTGCAAGAGACAAAGTTTCTTTGGTCTGACTATCAACAGATGATGGAATCAAGATTTGACTTCCTTCCTCTTCCACATTAATTTCTTCTTTTTCTGGTGACGTTGGTGATTCTGGCACAACCACCGTTTCAGCTGGAGAAACAATTGAAGAGATTTGTCTTTCTTTCCTCCTCCTAGGAATCCTGATTTTTATAGGCCCCCCAGAAGATTCTTTGCCCTTTTCCTGTTGGGAGGGCCCCACCTCTAAAGCAGCCAATTTGGGAAACTTGTCATCATTGAAATTCATCCCCCAAGAAGAAAGCCATTTCTTCGTACGAGCCAAAATTAGGGCTGACCTATCGGTGATAGAGGCTTTCTCAGCAACTGACCAATCAATAGGTGGAAAAATGTATCGATCTTCGTTAAGCCCATCATAGGACATATCCAACACACTTTCATTATCTGCAGTGCCATCTGGCAAATCAGAAAGCCCCAGTGTCTGAATTTCATCAATAGTAAGCCTACTATTATCCTTTCTGCGTATCGCAACTTTGTCCCGCAGATCAATCCAGATGTCCTCAATATCAGGCCTGTGCAGATGTTGAGCTCCATAGGCCCGAAGCACTCCTCGGATGTCAAAACCATCCCGAGATTTCATATGCTTCTTTAATTTCTCCTGAAGTTCACATTCGACATTTTTGGCCTTAGCCGCTGTCGAGCAAGTATATCTCCCAATAGAAATTGGGAAGGATACTGCTGCCTTGTGCTTGCTCTGTTGGAACTTGTGGAAATCCAACAATTGTCTGACCAATTCCAACAAAATTAATCTATCCCCAGGATAGCGAGGCAAACGGAAAGGCTCTCCTGCATACATCACTGTTCGAATGTATGTGAACTTCCTAAACTGTAGGAAGATACATCCCCATTTAGATACCTCGGCCCAAGCCTCATCGGAGACTCTTGTTTTTCTCAATCCCCGGGTTCAGTCTGCAGATGTTCTCATAGAAAAAGGCATCATTAACCCTTCTAAACTGATCCTTAGACCCCTTCTTCGTTATTTGCGGAAAATGCTTGTAGATTGGGTTTGTGATCCTGCTGCCTTTTGTATCGAGCCCGGGATAGTTCCTCATCCCGGCTGCCGCATAGGCCACATACGAGAACATGTAAAATTTTCCCCCGTCGACAAGACCGTCGTCATTTGGGGCATCAATCTCATCACTGATCAAGGTTCCCCAGTCAATCCCTTGCTTATTCTTCTTGATGGTGACCATGAACTGGTACATCCATCCGTGAAATAGATTTGACTCTGGTAAACCAAATGCCCGGCTAAGAAGTGTGATGATATCATTTATCTCTTGTATAAAGTCACACCTAGGAATAGTCCTAGGAAATCAGGATACCGCTGGCTTAGCTTTAGCCAGGAACTTCTTGTTAACATCTCTTATACAATTCTCCTGGTTAGTGTCCCAGGTTTTCTGGGCTGACTTCATATTCAAATTCCCATACTCCTCGAAATTGGGTAATTTCAGGAGGTCATCAAGATAAATCCCATCTAGCTTGATCACTACTTCTCCTGCTGGGTTTCCTAACGGAACGAGAAGCAGAGTCGTAGTTAGAGGCACAGGCCAGAATGAACTCTGGACATTGGGCCGATAGAGGAAAGCCTGCTGCCAAAGGTAAGCCACTGTTTGCTAAAGAGGTCATCCATTCAGTTTGACTGGGACTTTTCACCCTGTTCCACAGAAATCGTCCATGTCAACATTACCGAATTCGGTATCCCGAATATCGTAATTACAGTCAACATATGACGGGGATTCTGGTTTCTTAAACTTATATTTCATCCTGCTTGATTTCTCGGTCTTCTCTTGTGATGGACCGGGGTCTGTCATGAAGAAAATCGGATGAAGAGATGCTCGGAAAACCCTGGTGATGCTATGCACGCTGAAATACCCGATTGAAGGTATGTGACGGAAGATAAAAAGAACCCGACAGGCTGAAGGTGTCGGAACTTTGGAGGAACCCGACACTTAGTGTTACTGGCGGAACCTTTTGAGAACCCGGTAACCCACTGTTGAGATCGGAATATTGAGGAACCCCCGAACCTTCGAGCTCTCTCTGTACTTTGGGCAGATTAAGGAAAGCCTGCAAAACAGCTTCCGAAGTCCAGGTAGCACAAAAAGAATTTCTCCTTTGAGTTTTTGCATATAAAACCTTTTTTTCTTTGATAATATTCCAAATATCATGCAAACAATTGTAATTCAAAAGGAACAGTACCAACTGATATTTGCAAGAAGAAAATAAACCCTAGAAAACCCCAAAACGCTTTCGAAAACGATTCAGAGGAAATAAGGAAGAAAAATCTTCAACAATCGGCAAGGAAGTACACGGAAAACGTTTCTTAAATCAAGAACAAAGGAGGAACGATTAATACCTTCCAATCGAGACAGGTGAAAATGAAAACAATCGATCCAGTATGATAACGCGAGCTTGCGGGTTTTGGGAGCAGGAGAACATGCGCAAAAATCCACGGTGTAAAATTAAGAACGGTGAAAATGACGTGTAAAAACCGCATATTTATAAGAAAACTAATAATAAATACACATCAGCTCCGCACGTGCCAACGCACCGACCGCTTAGCATGTGCCCACGTCAGCATGTTGGAGGAGTTCGGAAACCCGATGGGAAAAGATTTGGTGTATTTCGGGTTTTGAGCGTCGGAAAACATGGAACACAAAACATGTCTAGAAACACGAATGTTCCGATGTGTTAAACTTCCGAAAACCCGATTGACAAAGGATTTTCTTAATACTTGGCGGGTTTCGGGAATCGGAGAACATGCCATATAAAACATGTTTTGTAACACGAATGTTCCGATGCCTTAAGCTTCCGAAAACCCGATTTGAAAGGACTTGCTCAATATAAAGCGGGATTCGGGAATCGGAAATCAAGCAACACAAAGCATGTTTTAACTCATGAATATTCCGATGCATGAGATATCCGAAAACCCGATTTACTCATAAAGAGGTCATAACTCAAAAGTGTTAAGAAAATTTTGTAGGGGTTATCCAACCATTTCGTCGTTAACTCAAAAATGGGGATAACAAGGTATTGACCAGCTAGTTGATCTCAACGTTGGTCCATGAGATGTTATCACTTATGAACGGTTTCTCAAGTTATAACCAAACATTACTTTTCCCATAAGATCAACACAAAACTCCTTCATCACTCCTTGGGGGACCCTTCTAAAACTGAGTCTTGTCTTTTGGCCTTAAAAATGTCGGTGCTACATATCATCAGGCTATGATGTATAATCGTCCATGACATAATGCATCGCATATTGGAATATTATGTAGATGATCTTCTAGCCAAAATCTAAACATCAGTTCAAACACCTTACAATCCTTAAGGTCATCTTTGACCCACCTCATCAAGTATTGTGCTCACCTTCAACCTAAGAAGTGTGTATTCGTTGTGCTCTTAGGAAAGCTCCTTGGTTTCATCATTTCTGTGTGTGGCATAGAATTCAATCTTGATAAAATCAAGGCTATTCTCAAAATACCTCCACCTACTAAACTTCACCAACTTCTTAGTTTGCAAGGTAAGTTGCAATCTATTTATCATTTTATTTCGTAGCTTTCCAAGCACTTCTAACCATTTCACCATCTCCTTAAAAAGGACATCTCCTTCAAATAGGATAATGAATGCCACAAATCCTTTGATGCCTTAAAACAATACCTTCTCTAAACCACTGGTGCTCATTCCTCCTAAGGATGACTAACCCATTTAGCTATACATTTTTTTCTACTGATCATTCCATAGGTGTCATGCTCGCTCATCGTGATGAGAAACACAAAGAGAAAGTAGTTTATTACATAATTCATACCCTTTTGGACTATGAAACTAGGTACACCCACGCCAAAAAAAACTTCTTAGCCTTAGTTTTTGTTTCCACTACACTTCATCATTATCAACTCAATCACAAAACATTTTTCATCATCAATACTGATCCCTTACATTACATGTATGCCAAACCCTACCAACATCAGCATGCTTCGTGTTAGCTCATGCTTCTCACCAACCTAGACCTCAAATTCATCCACCAAAAATCTATTAATGGCCCCAACCATTGATGACCAACTTACAAATTCACCCCTCTCTGGAAATCAATCTTCTAACTTCAATTTCTGGGATGAATCCATTTCTACCCTCTCTTTAGATTATATTGTTTAACAAATGACCTTATTCTTTGATGGTTCCAAATTTTAGCATTGGGTGGTGCAGGATTTATCCTCATTCCTCTTGATGGTGAACTTATGCCTTTATCTTTAAAACTAGATTTTGATTGTAATAATAATATCACCCAATATGAAACACTCCTACTAGGTCTCCAAACTACCATCACCCTTGATGTCAAATAAATTAATATCTTTGGTGATTCCCAATTGGTTGTAAACCAAGTCAATGGTATATACCAATGTCGTAAATAAATAATCCAAAAGTATAAACATTGTGTCGAAAAAATTCTGACTAAATTTGACCATTACAAAATTCAAACCACCCCACATTCTACTAATAAATTTACAGATACCATGGCCTGCCTAGCTTCTCAGATACCCGCTTCACCTGCTGACTCCAAAATATTTTTCACAATACAAAGGTTGCAATCACCTTCTTATTTATCTTGAGATGTCAACTTTGTCAAATCCATTGCACGTGACCCATGTGACCTTTGGTATAAGAATTTTGTATAATACCTTTACCTTTCCATTCTACCTCTAGATCTTACTCGTAATGGATAACATGCCTTTCTCAAAAGTGTCTCTCGCTATGTCATCATGGGTGGTCTTCTTAATAAATGTGGCTTTGATGGTATTCTCTTGGAAGTTCTGAGATACCTTATACCATCAAGGAAGTTCAAGATGGAATTTGTGGTCACTTTAGTGGCCTAGTTGTCACTAAATGCATCCTTCGCCTAGGTTTTTATTGGCACACCCTCAACCATGATTGTTCTGACTATGTCAAATGTTGTGTGAAATTCTAGTAGTATGATAATATTCATCACATACCTATTCATACCTTACAGGTTGCACAAGACCTTTAGCCTTTCTCTCAATAGGGTTTGGATCTTATCGAAGAGATTAATCCTCATTCTTCACAATTTCATCAATGTATTATAACCGCTAATGAATACTACACTAAATGAGTAGAATCCATCCCCCTAATATCTATAAAAGCTAAGAAAATATGTGAATTCATTAATTATCACATCATTTGTCACTTCAGAGTTCCTCGCCATCTCATCACTGATACCGAAAAATAGTTCAAAAACAAAACCCTACGAAAACTTTGTGCTGCCCTTAGAATTTAACTCAGTTTCTTTTCACCTTACTACCCACAAACAAATGGCAAGATAGAATCAACCAATAAAACCCTAAACAAAATTCTTATGAAATTAGTTGACGATACTGGAAAGGATTGGCATACACACATTCCTTTCACTTTGTGGGCTTACCGTACTAGTGTTCGCACCTCCACTTCTACCACGCCTTTCTCTCTGGTCTATAGTACTGAAGCTGTCTTGCCTCTCAAAGTCTAGATTTCATCTCTTTGTATCTCACTCCAAGACATGATCAATGATGATGACTTTCAGAAGGACCATTAGGCACAAATTGAGTTATTAGATGAGAATTGTCTTAATGCTCTTGATCATCTCCAAAACTACCAAAAATATATCAAATGTTCCTATGACAAACATGTCCATGAGCAAACCTTCTAGGTTGGCGACCTCATCCTGAAGGAAAATCAACATATAACCAATGAAGAGAAAAGTAAACAGGGAAAATTTTATCCTAATTAGATTGGACCCTATATCATTACTCATACATATGGATCAGGTGTTTATTGTTTGTCTTCACTCGAAGGTAAACCTGAACCTGAACGCTTGAACACCATGCATCTTCAACCCTTATATTTTTTAATCAAGTCCTATCACCTTCTGTCTATTTCAAGATCATCCCTTGAGCACCCTTCACCTTTCATATTACCTATTCTTGGGGTCAATGATTAAACAAGAATCATGTGATTACCCATCACCTTTCCACCTTATCTTCAATATGAGTATCACGACTCTACTCATGCCATGATTTTCATGGATAATTTTCATCTTTTTCAAGATGTAATCCCATGGTCATTCATCACTCAAAACCCTATCTTTCATAGTTAATCTCTATGTGTTAGGGTTTTATCTTCTAAACAAGAGCCTAATCTTCCTCTATAGTCTTATCCGTGACTTAAAAGTTCAAAAAGAAAAAAAGTAAAATGGGATTCAACTCCTTGAGTCAAAATTCCAACAATGAGATAAATCCTTCAAAAGGGACATCTCTTCTCTCTATCTCGTCATTATAACTAGACTGATCCCTCAAAGGACAGCTATATAAAAGAAGCCACTGCACACAGTCTATCACAAAAGGAGACTATTCTTGCAAATAAAATAAAATAAAATATTTACTAGCTTCCTGCATTGAATAGCTTCATGAAGACCTCAAGGAGATAATATACTCATCCCACATAGACTTCCCACATTGATCAGTCTATCAAAAACAAAAGTAAAAAGAGAAAATGATAACCTTTTTGTCATGGACTTACCCATTTGGATCTTGGGTCTCTTTCCAAGTAGGCTTGTTTTCTCACACCAAGTTACGCTAAAATAAACCATTTCACCTCATTTCCTTTTCACCCTAATTTCCTACCTTCTCAAGGGACTTTCCACAAATCTAACATTTCATGATCATGTGACTTTCTTCAACCTTAGCATAGTAAATAATTCAAGGCCTTTAGGGTCTTATGTTCCTAAACCCACCTTTGGTATGGTAGATTTGTTATGGTTCTTCCAATTAGGTGGATCTTCTAGTCACCTCTTACCCTTCACCTTCTTCAATACTCGTTAATTCTCCTATACAGGATTAGATCATCGACACCTACATTTTAATAATTCCTATTTCACCAACATCACCAAGCTGAACTGACCTAAAAAATCAACCACACTTACAATGACCTAAACTCAACCATGCCTATAATCACCCAAATGCAACCATGCCTAAATGACCTACACACAAGATATGCCTAAAACCTACTAACCCATTCATCTATCCTCATCTTATTCTTCCCTAGCTTACAATAGAACTACATCAGCCTTAGGCCCCCTTTTCACTAGGGCTATGTAGGAAACACTCCGAGGGCATGGGGCCCTTAGAGATTAACTCTGCCACGCTTTACCCTAACCATTTTCCCCGCATATTCTCTATTAAAAATCTACCGTAATTAGTTTCCATTTTTCATAATACTTGGAAATTTACCACACATACATACCTACCATTTTATCACGTCACCAAAACATCCAATCATTCCTTTCACATTTCCATGATATCAAAGATTTTAAAAATTTACAACATAACATAAATATTCATCATCATTTATTTTTCCATGCTACCAAAACCAAAAACAGTACCAAACCATGCCTAAATGACCTAAACTCAACCATGGCTAAGTGACCTAGACTCCACCATGCCTAAATTACCTAAACTCAACCATGCCTAAGTGACCTAGACTCCACCATACCTAAATGACCTAAAATCAACCATGCCTAAGTGAGAAAAAATAAATCATGCCTACATGACCTTGACTCCATCATGCCTTATTCACCTATTTTCCATCAATACACAATAACAATGGAAATTAAAAACATAGGTACATAAACCATCCAATAAACATCATCAACTATATAAATGGGAGAGTCTGTGTATCAATACATATATACATCGATACAAATAAATACCAGTAATCTCAAAATTCTCATGTACATCCTCACCATCTTCGGCTTGTAGGCCGGTATAAAATCAAAACCTCAAAGCTCTCATATATATCCTCACCATCTTCGGCACGCAGGCCAATATAAGATCAAACTATCAAAACTCTTATGTACATCCTCACTATCTTTGGCTCGTAGGTCCGTATATATATCAAAATCTCAAAAATAATAATCATACCAAGGGGCTAATCTTCACCCCACCTAAGAACCTTGAGGCCAGACTCATCTGTCTCCTCCTCTCAGCATGTTTGGCACCCTACTAACATCTCCCCACCTTGCATGGGTCTTGGTCGAGTGTCCACTTGGTCCGCAGCTGGGTCTGGCCTCCATGAACTCATGGTCTCACCCTGACCTTATCTCTGGACTCATCGACCCATGTAGTATTTACACTATGAGTGTGGGATCTTGTCCTCTCACTTGATGCATATTGTGCCATGTACTGTGAATAGGAGGGGACATCTATCTCAAAGGTTGTCAGGTGATACTTGTAATATTATACCTCATTCAAGTCATTCTTGAACCTCACCATCAGCACCATCTAAGGTGGTGCCGTAGTTCTCACAATAACTTGTGAGCTTTGTCCTACTAGGGATAGCCTAGGACCATGTACCTATGTGCCTTTTCCTCCTCTATGTACCTGTTATCCTGTAAAATTGACAAGGGCAATTTTACCGATAACCATACCGAAAATTTTGTTTGGACCCCTCGTTGAGGATCCTTCGCGTTCGAAATGTTGTAAGAACCCTTCCCGGGAAATTCAGTTTTTGAACTTAGTCTTTTTTGAGCCTTTTTTGGCTAGGCGCATGGTTTTTCCTTGTAACATCAATTTTTGATGCGCCCCCTTAAAAGCCTTTGGCGCATGGTTTTCCATGTTAGCGCGTCTTTCGGTGCGCTAAAGGATGTTGAGTAAGTTTTTTGGTGCACCAAAGGGCGCACATAATATCTATGTTACACCAAGTTTTTGTGCGCCAAAGGGCGCACATAGTTTCGTGTCGACAACTCATTTGGTGCGCCAAAGGGTGCATCCATTCTCCTGTCATCAATTTCTTCCATGCGCCAAAGGGCGCACGCTTTTCTCTGTCGACAGGAGTTTTCGTGCGCCATTTCATAAGTGGTTGGTGCATTAATGACAAAGTTTTTCTATAAATACCAGTGCCCCGCCATGTCATTTTCATTCCATTTCGCCAAGCACGTGATCGCTCTGGATTTGTCAGCTCTGCTCTGTCGCTGTCATTGCTCTGTGGACCCACTCGCCACAAATTTTCAATATATATTTCGAGGTAGGTGTTCTCACGTTTGGATCTCTCAGCAACTGAGCCAAACCAAAGAGGAAAGTCCCCATCGCTCCGATGGACTTTTCAGTCATTCCGGCTAAAGATCAAAGAGTACAAGCCGTTTACACGCTTCTCAAGAGCGCTTCGGTGAGAGGGTAATGGAAATAGCCTACCCCAGATCCCAACAAAGAGAAAGAAGATCTTCTCCCCTCCGGCAGATTTCCAGTGACCCAAGTCACAATGGGGACATCCTCAGAAGCTCCAGGTGAGCTCTTTCCGCATTTGATGCACTCTGGCAAAGCTCAAGAAACAAGGAAGAAAGAGGCTCCTGAAGGAGCAGAATAAATAACCTGCTTCAAGCCTTTACAGAGAATGGGAAAGTGCACAACCTCCCACAACTGCCACGTGGCCGCCGGAGACTCTATCCTGAGCCTTCTCAGTCAGGATAAGTCATGAATATCGAAGATCGGCGAGCAAGGCATGGCTGTTTCTGCTTGGAGGAGTCATATCCTCAAAGATGTGAAAAGGTGATCGCCCGAGTATTCAGTTTATACCTGAACATCGAGAAGGCGAATAAGGAACTCCAAGCAGTACAAGTCCAGTATCCGAAATTAGAACATGCTAAGACTACAGCAACCAACGAAGCCTTCCAACAAATGATTCGACTTGTTCATTCGAAGATCTGGTTAAGTTCTGATCTTTCGGCACCCAAGGGCCCTCAACAAACTATGTCCACTTTGGACTACTCTGATAGATCGCTAGAATTCGTTCTGGAAAAGATAGACAAGGTTAAAGGAATAGGCCCTGGATGCGATTCATCAATTGATAAAATTGTTTTATATCTATGACTCCATTAGGGTTCTCACGTCCTTCCCTTACCTTGAGATCAGCTGATGACACTATCTGATTTTCAGGAGATAGCCTTATCAGGAACAGGGCCAGAAGTCACGTTTTGACATCGAATCTATCAACAACCTACTGCCTTAGGGACTTCATACGGTTTCCTAATCGAGGTGGGTAAAAGACTATTCCAACATCCCCGAAAAGCTCATGAATGAGCGGGAACCTTACGAGGCAATCAGTGAGGGTCACAACTGATCCATCACTATCAATTGGGGGGCCGATGATCAGCAAGTTCCTGGAATACCGCGCCCAGTTCCACATCTCATCTCCGAGCAGCATCAGAAGCAGTGACCCCTTTTCAGCCGCAGGACGATGGATTAGTAGCTTCTTCTTCTTTCTTTCCTCTCTTCTTCTTCTCTTCTTCTCACTATTCTCTACTTTCTCTTCGAAATATCAAAAATGTGTTGACACAAATGATGACGTCATCCATGTTGCCTCATGGGATGATGTCATCCATCCAAGTTGTCAAGTCAACATGACTTTTGGATATTTTGTTAATATCTTGTAAATAAGTGGTTGGCTCCATTTTGCCTTCTCTCTCTCTCATCTTCTATAAATACAAGAATACTGTTGTATTCAGGGGGTGGAACATTTTTCAGATAGAAATAGAGGTGAAGAGAGAAGACTGGGGCTTTTTTGTAACAGAAAATAACAATTAATACAATTATTCAGACTTGTGCTAAATAGTTGTGTTATACAGAAGATCTTTCTTATGTTAGATCTGCATGTGTTTATTCTGTTGAATTCATATCTACTTTTCCGTCACTTGTTTATCAGTATTGCTTTGTTATTTATGCAAGTAGGTTTGGCTCTGTTTACTACCAAGCCCAAGCATAGATCTTCTGACCCTTCCACTTGGGAACTCATTTCTTTTTTCTTCCTTCGGATCTGTTCTTTCTCTTCTCCCTCTTTCATTCCTTTCTCTTCGCAGCTAGAACACTC
Source organism: Taxus chinensis (assembly GCA_019776745.2). Lineage (NCBI taxonomy): Eukaryota > Viridiplantae > Streptophyta > Pinopsida > Cupressales > Taxaceae > Taxus > Taxus chinensis. Next base: position 878,909,737 of record CM034150.1, on the reverse strand, counting down.
TACTGGGATTGAGATCCCAACCCCCCGAAGGCAAAATCTGTGAGACTTGCATAGGTTCCTGCTAGTAGAAGTAGCAATAAACCAGTTTCACTTTGCTGTCTCAAAGAGGGCTAAGCCCTGCACACTGTTGGCTCGTCTATCCATAGATCTATCCACTCGACAGATTTTCGGACCAACAGTTTTTGGCAACTCTACTGGGGATGAGATCCCAACCCCCCGAAGGCAGAATCTGTGAGACTTGCATAGGTTCCTACTAGTAGAAGTAGCAATAAACCAGTTTCGCTTTGCTGTCTCAAAGAGGGGCTAAGCCCTGCACACTGTTGGCTCGTCTATCCATAGATCTGTCCACTCGACAGATTTTCGGACCAACAGTTTTTGGCGACTCCGCTGGGGAACGGATTTTCTAACAGATTTCGCCAACAGAAATAGATAGATCTGTCAGATCTATGGTGGTGGTATAATATAAAATTAGAAAAATATGAGAAAATCACTTCCTGTTTGCAAATCTACACTTTTTGTTTTAAAATCCAAAAATTTGCGAGAAGTGTTCAAAACTGAAAAATTTTCTTCTGGGATCCATAGATCGGCCTAGTTACAGATCTTTAGTTCGCTGAGTTTTTATCAAATCAGTATTTTTCCGTAGAGTCTTGAGTTTTGACTGTTTTCTAAAAAGTTTGAAATCCTCTGAAAAGTAAAAATCAGATCTGAAAATCAGCTTACTATCTTCCCTGCCATCTTATCCTCGTTATTATTTGTCATTAACCGCAATCGTTTTTTTCGAAGAGGATAGTTTTTAAATATTCAGAAAAGTGCGTGCTGCTGTTTTTGACAGAAAAAACCAGAAAATCAGCAAGTACACCCAAAACAAGTTTAAATCTGCGCCTTAATATTGCAGATCTGGAAGGTACACTGGCAAGTGAACCTTTTACGCGCAGCAGGAGAGCCCGTGGAGAAGTTGATCCTACTTTCGATCTGCTTCAAAGGCACAATTTCAGCGTAACACCGGCACGTTTTTTAGCGTTAAGCTCGGCTAGGTGGTCATCCAGGAGTGTCTCACCTCCACGAAGAAAAAGTCTTTTACAAGGAGCATCTACATCCCTTTGTAGTGCTTGCTACTCAGTGGAACCACCCTCCCAGTTCGTGTGCTTTTTCCAGCCTTTCAAATGGCAGTACCATGGGGAAATGCTATGGGTCCTCTCGCACTACCACATCCAGTTCACGCACTCCCTCATGGGAACCGAAAAGAATTTTCCTAAATTTGACGGGAGCGGAAATCAAAGCACGGATTCCCACATATCTGCTTTCATTATGTCATGCAGTATTTTGGACGTGACTCATGAAGATGTGTCGGTTCGCCTTTTTCTGGAAACTCTATAAGGGCCCGCAGCTGAATGGTTTCAGCATTTGCCGGCCGGATCTATCACCAGTTGGGCAACCTTGTGGGAAGCTTTTGAAGACAGATATAAGCCTTCAGAAGATGCATTTGCGTTGCTATCACGGATCACCCAGTTTAAAAAAGGAAGTCAATGGACCATGCGCGATTTTGTCGCCCGGTTCATGCATTAATCAACCGTGTCCCCACTGCCATGCTTCCAACACCGGAGAATCAGAAGTGTTTCTTCGTGAACGCCATTGAGCTCAAAAGTCAGCTTCTTGCTCCTTCAAGAGCGAGTAGCTACTCTACCTCTCGCTCAGGCTGCTGCATCCGGATACAAGACAATTTGATAATATCTGGCGAGTTAAAAAAGGAATCATCCAAGTCCAAATCTTCAGATCCCTCGCCTACTACTTCGTCTGATCCAGCATTCCAAAAGATGGCGAATGATCTGCTCGCATTAAAGAAGCAGCTGGCCCAGGCCTCTCCTAGTTCCTCGTACCGGGATGCCCCGCGGAGGAATTTTTTTCCTAATAATGCTTCACAAAGGCCGCGCTTACCTGCAACCGCTCCACGGTTGGCGCTTGAAGCTCCTCCGGTCAATGCTTTGGCCGAAATAGAAGAGGAAGAGCAGTACTATGAAGAACCTTCGCTCCAAGGTGAAGATGATCAAGATGTCGGTGAACCGACTGGCGACTCTACTATTGGATACATGGAATTTGACGAGGACGAATCTGATGAAGAAGAGAGTACTCAAGGCTATGCAAGCGGACAATCCTACGCTGTTTTTACCCGCTCGCAAGGAAAAGAAGCAGAAGTTGCTGCCCATACACAGAAAGAGAAGGCCGTGTCAAACGCGCCTCCAACCATTGTTAAAAGAGGTAATCCTCTTCCCACTCAACTCCCTATTAAATCTTTTGCAAAGAAGTCTTTTCCACCTATCTCTCCTCCGAGTCAGCCCTCTCATGTTCCTATCAAGATCAGTAACTCTGTTCCACCATCGCGAAGTGAAGGACTCATTCCTTCACCAACGCAACCCTTGGCTGCGTTTGATATTATAGATCATGCAAAAAGACCAAGATCCAGATGTCTGAAGCTGAGTATCTTCAGTCAAATCCCGAACAGCTTGTGAGATTAACCAATACATCCAGAGTCAAGCTGTTGTATCTAAACAAGTTTCCCCAAAAGGAATCCTTTCCACTCCTCCTGAATCCCACATAAATGTTGCCTCAACATCTGCATCAGGCAAGATAGAACCTTTCTATCTCTCCCTCCTAATCAATGGCCATAAGTGAGCAACTGTATAATTGATTCCGGAGCTTCCGATAACGTCATGCCGGCGAAAGTCGCCCATGCTTTGGGCCTCACTCTTACCAAACCTTTCGGCAGATGTTATTCATTGGAGACCAAACAAGTGCCATTGATTGGTCAAATCAAAGACGCACAATTTGCGTTTGCGGCCTTTCCCGAAAAGAGGGTAAAAATGACCGTCCTCGTTGCTGACATTCCAGCAGCCTATGGAATTTTGCTGGGAAGGAGTTTCTGCAGCGAAGTTGGCGGAAGAAATTCACATGGAGTGGTCTAAAGCTAGAATACCCGTCAAAGGTGTGATGCAAACTTTAGAACCGGAATCGCAAAAGAAGTACTTAGTTACTAGTTCTGAAGACCCCAAAGCCCAAATCCTTTTTGAATCATCAGGGATGGGGAACTACTTTTTGTCTACCGAGATGGGTACAAAGGGTATTTTTGTTCAAGAAAAGGATCTTAATGAGGTCTGGACCCTGCAGTTTGATGGCAGTTGCGCGACTGGTGGATGTGGCGCTGGAGTTGTACTGATATCTCCCAAAGAGGAGGTAATTCCTCTTTCTTTCAAGTTGTAGTTTTTCAACACTAATAACACTGCTGAGTATGAATCTCTATTGCTCGGTATGCAAGCTGCAAAGGAAAGAGGAATAAAAAATCTGAAAGTCCAAGGTGATGCTGAGCTAGTTGTAAATCAAGTCAAGAGAATTTACCAAGTGAAAAATGAGAGGCTCAGGCACTACCGTAATACAGTGTGGGACAGCATCGAAGAATTCAATGCCTTTTCAATAGGAGCAATTCCAAGAGCTCAAAATGATATGGCCGATTCATTGGCCGTTTTGGCATCTCTTTTGCTCCCGCACCCGGGTTTTTAAAACGAACAAATACACCATTGAAGTGGTTTTCCGCCCGAGCGTGCCAGACAACTCTCAGCATTGGCAGGTATTCAATAATGATAATCACCTCATTGCCTTTCTAGAAAAATCAGAACATTTTGATGAGTTGTATTTTGAAGGATCCACCTCTCCATGCCGTGAATCAATCAACGGTCAAAACCATGAATCAGGAGAGAACGATGGCATATGTCAGCTCAAGGGTAATAAGATTCCAAAAGGCCTAGTTTCTCTGGAACGCTTGTTTGACAGGCACGACCGTTTTATAAAAGAGAAGAAGCAAAATGATCCTGATTCGTCCCCAGAGACGGAATCAGTCAATATAGGTTCGGAAGCACATCCGCAATTTGTAAACATTGGCAAACGTTGCACGCCTGAAGAGAAGCGGAATTTTTCAAGTTGCTAAAAAAATATATGGATGTATTGGCATGGTCCTATGCCGATCTAAAGTCTTTTAAACCAAAGGATGTTCAGCATGATATACCGCTGAAAGAAGATGCCAAAGCCTTCCGTCAGAAGCAAAGGCACTATAATCCCAAGATTCGGGCACCATTCAAGCCGAAATTCAGAAAATGCTGGATGCGAGAATCATTTTCCCTATCCATCACAGTACTTGGGTGGCGAATATTGTGCCAGTGCGCAAGAAAAATGGAGAGATACGCATCTGCGTAGACTTCCGAAACTTGAATCAAGCGTCACTGAAAGATAACTACCCTCTCCTGATAATGGACCAAGTTCTGCAAGCAGTAACTGGATCAGAAATGCTGTCTATGCTTGACGGTTTTTCAGGCTACAATCAGATTGAAGTCTCGCCTGAAGATCAATTCAAAATAGCATTCACTACTCCCTGGGGTACATTTGCCTACAGCAGGATGCCTTTCGCCTAACTATGCAGGTGCTACTTTTCAACGGGCCATGGACTTGCATTTAAAGGTATGATGGGACAAGTCACATGGATTGTCTAAAGCTAGAAACCCGTCAAAGGTTGATGCAAACTTAGACCGGAATCCGCACAAAAGTACTTAGTTTACTAGTTCTGAAGACCCCAAAGCCGCAAATCCTTTTTGAATCATCAGGGATGGGGAACTACTTTTTTGTCTACCGAGATGGGTACAAAGGGTATTTTTGTTCAAGAAAAGGATCCTTAATGAGGGTCTGGAACCTGGCAGTTTTGATGGCAGTTGCCGACTGGTTGAATGTGGGCGGAGTTTTACTGATTCTCCCCAGAGGGGTAATTCCTCTTTCTTTCAAGTTGTAGTTTTTTCAACACTAATACACCTGGCTGAGTATGAATCTCTATTGCGCGGATGCAGCTGCAAAGGAAGAGGAATAAAATCTGAAAGTCCAAGGTATGGCGACTAATTGTAAACAAGTCAAGAGAAATTTACCAATTAAAATGAAGAGGCTCAGGCACTACCGTAATACATTGGGGACAGAAGCATCGAAGAATTCAATGCCTTTCAATAGGAGCAATTCCAAGAGCTCAAAATGATATGGCCGATTCTTGGCCTTTGGCATCTTTTTGCTCCCCACCCGGGTTTAAAAACGAACAAATACACGCATTGACGTGGTTTCTTCCGCCCGATCGGTGCCAGACATCTCCGCATTGGCAAGGTATTCAATAATGATCATCCCTTCATTGCCTTTCTAGAAAAATCAGAAAATTTTGATTAGTTGTTTGAAGGATCCACTCTCTCCATGCCGTGAATCAATCACGGTCAAAACCATGAATCATGAGAGAACGATGGCATATTTCAGCTCAAGGGTAATAAGATTCCAAAAGGCCTAGTTTCTCTGGAACGCTTGTTTGACGGCACGACCGTTTTATAAAGAGAAAGCAAATTATCCTGATTCGTCACTTCTGAGGTGGTTTGCAGTTTTATCAAAGAAATATCATTGTCAGGTTTGGCATTCCAAATAAAATCGTGGCTGATAATGCTTCTAAACTTCTCTTCCTGGGAAGTTATTAGTTTTTGCTATGAATATGGGATAACTTTAGCACATGCCTCAGATTATTATCCTCAGGGAAATGGTCAGGCAGAATCCAGTAATAAGAACTTGGTGACCATCATACGGAAGTTAGTAGATGAAAATCAGCGGATGTGGCACAAGTCTTTGTACGACGCTTGTGTGGGCGGACCGTATTACCCCCAAGAGATCTCTCGGCATGTCACCTTTCAAGTGTTATATGGCACTGATGCCGAACTTCCCCATTTCTGCGAACTTCCTGCTCTACGCCACTTGGCACGAGTAATTGAAGATGAAACTTTTCAGAGTTCTCTAGAAAAGAGAATCATGTACCTTGCGGGACTTGAAGAAAAGAGAGAAAGGGTGGTCGACAGGATCACTGAACATCAGAATCAAGTGAAGAGGCTTTTTGACAAGAAGGCCAAGCAGAGAGATTTTCTAGTGGGAGATCTCGTCCTTCTTTGGGACAAGCGAAAGAGAACCAAAGGGCATGCACGGAAAATTTGATTCCCTATGGAGAGGACCCTTCAAAATCAAGAAGCTCAATGGAGAGAATAGTTTCTATCTCTCATATCTGGATGGAGCTGAACTCCCGCTTCCCTATAGCGGGAAACATCTCAAGATCTTCAGGAAGTAGAGCTTGCTCTCTTCTTTGTACAGTTATTTTAGTGTGTGTTTGCTTTAGTCGTGTGTTGCTTTCAGTTTGTTTGTGTGTTTTCTTTGTTCTCCCTCTGGGTCCCCCTTGTTTTTGGACTCCGTACCCAATGGATAGGCACCATGTGATCTGGGATTCTCTACCCCCGAGTTTGCTCAAGGATAGTCCCCAGAAAGAGCCAGCTGTTATCCCTGTAAAATTGACAAGGGCAATTTTACGATAACCATACCGAAAATTTTGTTTGGACACCTCGTTCAGGATCCTTCACGTTCGAAATGTTGTAAGAAACCCTCCCGGAAATTCAGGTTTTGACTTAGTCTTTTTTGAGCCTTTTTGGCTAGGCGCAGGGTTTTTCCTGTACCCATCAATTTTTTGATGCCCCCCTTAAAACCGTTGGGCGCATGGGTTTTTCCATTTTGCGCGTCTTTCGGTGCAAGCCAACCAAAGGAGTTGCGTTTAAGTGTTTGGTGCCCCAAAGGCACACGTCATATCTATGTAACCACACACCATTTTTTTGTGCGGCCCAAGGGCGCACATGTGTCGTGTCGACAACTCTTTGGGCGCCAAAAGAAGGGCGCATCCATGGCTCCTGCTCAAGTTCTGTCATGCGCCAAAGGGCGCACCGCTTTTCTCTGTCGACACAAAGTGTTCGGGCGCCATTTCATAAGGTTTGGCGCATTCAATGACAAGTGTTGGTGCTAGAAAGACCAGGGGCCCACCATTCATTTCATTCCCTTCGCCAACCGGAGCCGCTGGATTTGGTCACGCGGCGCGGCGCGGCATTGCGCTGTGGACACCCTCGCCACAAAGTGGCAAGATCGATCGAGGGAGGGGGGGCTCACGGGGGGTGTGGGAATGCGTTCACGGTCGGTGGCCTGTTTTTCTCGCCTGGGGAGCGGAGGTGCGTGGGTCGGGTCGGATTGGTGCTGCGTAGTCTGTTGCTTTAGTGGCTAGCTCGGTTTGGGGAAATGATAATCGTGGGGCTGGTTCCTCCCCTATCCCTGGCAAGTTGGGGTGTGGGCCCGTCGCCTCGGCCCCTCCCTCTTGCCCGCTTTGGTGAAAAAGGGGGGTTTTGCAGGAGGCGTGGTCTGTGAGCCCGGAGAAAACCCGTTATACCAGACATCCGGGCGGGGGAAGCGAGAGGGGAAAAGGTTGAAAGGGTTACACGGGGGTCCATGGCGTCACTGGGGGCGGCAGGGTGCAATAAACGACAGTCACGCCCCCGGCGCAGCATCAGCAGCCCTGTACAGGGGCAAACGCCCGCGCCGCCGTAAACCGTGGGGCCCCCTTTTCTCCGGCACAGCATGTTTCCATGCGCCAAGCGCACGGCCTGCCCAATGTAGCCTCACACTTTTCGCGCAAGTATAAAGATTACATAGGCGCGCGCAACCCTCCTATGCAGTAACATTGAGGTTTTGTACACCCGCCATGCGCGCCTATCGTCCTTTGGGCATCATTCAGCCATTTAATCAAGCATTCCATGCCCATAGGCGCATCGAACCCCAATGTACCACGCATTTCCGAGGCTGCCGGTAAAAAGGCAACCGACTGTCAGCCATGCGCATGCGCTTTGGCCCAACTAACCTCTTCTGCACATCAGTGCCTAGCGCCTTATCGATGGGGCCTCCATTGCATTTGTCAGGCGCCCTGCCGCCCGGCCGTGAAATCCTAATGTCTTGCGGCGGCTAGCGGGCCCAATGGAAATCAAAGGACGAGTCACTTGCCGGGAACTGGAGTGCGTCCTGCTCTGGGCCAATCTCATAGATAAGCCTTGAAGAACCATGTCTACGTCAAGCAAGAGACCCGCCAACACAAGAGGAAAGGCTAAGCTGACAGAAGAAGAAATGACAGTATAAATACCAACGGGTCAGAATGCCCGAATCACAGGCAGAATGTAATATGGATGTCAGGGACTCTGAATTGGGTCACATTGACATGGAAGAATTCTGGGTAAGAACACAAAAGTGACAAGAAGTCCATGGATGGACAAGCTAATAGGCAGTGCCATGCACTTTGCCGGAGGAATCCCCTGTCAGCGCTGTGAAATAACGAGTTTATGATGGTTGTTGCACAATCCTTCAACAAAGACACGAGATATGTGTCGAGAATAGCAAGGGCGAGGTAGTTATAAACCTACTGCCCTCGCTTTGAGTTTAATGATTGGCATCCCTACCACCGGAACTATGTGGCTGTTAGCAACAAGAATGCATCCAGGCCTGGGAGGACGACGAAGACAAGTGCATGTAATTGATGAATGAGGTCTACCTCAAGAATAAGAAGGTAGGGAACGGTGCCTCAAACTATCCACCGGGAGTGATTCTTAGAGGAACTCAGTGATACAATCACCCTTCCTAAGTAGAGTCTTCGGTCTTTCAGATGCTCACTACTTCATAAGTGGATGCTGCGGTACCTGGAAACAATGAATAAAGAATCTGCCCGATCATCGTTTCTGCTGGGGGGAGATAATAAGCAGCACAATATCCGAGCAATTGCAAACAGTTCGCATACGACAGGAGTATTCCACATGAACTCCTACGTCGTCTATGCTGCCGCAAGCTGAAAGAGATTATCCAGGGCTGCACGAAGTTGGAACTTGGCCTCAAGCCAAAATATATGAATACTATCAAGAGCTGAAGCTGGAGAAAACAATCCAACACTTCGCTAAGATCAATGATGTTTTCTTCTACCACATCATGTGCATGTTGGCCCCGAACTTGACTCATAGCCGGACAACCAAAAACATAGTGGCAGTCATAGAGAAATGGGGGGCCCTGTTCACCCAATTTCCCACGTTTACCTATCTAAGGGCTGCCAACTTTTGGGAGAACCAACCAGGCTACCGAGGTATGCTGGACCAAAGCTGATTTTATTGGAACTATCAAGACAGCTCGTCACATACCATGAAAAGTGCCTCAAGAGAAAGAAGGGCGGAACTCCTTTCCCCCTCACAGTAGGCCGTTACACATGCTCCAGCTATCACAAGGCGAAGGAGATGTTTGTTGAGCTAGAATTGCTCAACCTAGAGCATGATTTCCCAGCAAGGCCTACATTCGACCCTAGGGGCTGTCTACCAAGGGCTAAGCTTGATCCGATTCATGTCCCTCAGATTGAGGATATCTACATTGACGTTCTCCATGAGGTAGAACTCAGAAGAAAGGATCACTCTCGCTTGGCATTAACGGAAATCATCCAATACGGAGTGGCCATTGTCCCAAAAGGCTTCCAAACCACGGAAGACGAAGTAGACAAAGTGTATAATGACACAGAAGGGGATGATTGGCCCTTCCCGGACATTGACAGAAGCAAGGCTCCTCAAACAATTGAGGAGAGGGTAAAGAAAACTATGCGGAGAACGGAGCATTGGTGCCGCATGAACGGACTAATCTACCTCGGTGTAGATTTTACAACTTCTCCTTTGGGTAATGCACCTCCAAGGTCAAAGAAGCAGCTAAAAGGCAAAGCTGCGGAAGGTGAGCCTAGCACCGTTCAGGAGGAAGCCCCTGAAAGTCCTCCATCCTCGGAGCCCGAACAGGTTATTACTCTTGAAGAAGAATTGACAGAGGATAGTCCTATACGCCCATCCACCCAGGATGTCGGCATCGCTACAACTTCAGAGGTCCCTTCTATCCCTTCTTCTTCTCTTCCTCCCCTGCCTCAGATGTCGGCAACCACTCCTTTGGTTGTGTCCTCTCCCCCTTCTTCTACTCTCTCCCCTGCCTCTTCGTCCATCTTCTCCTCTCTCGCTGATTTGTCTTATTCTATTTCTTCCCTCATCTCCGAGCTCCCTTCCCTTCCTATCTCTTCTGCTGCTGCAGTTTCCCTTCCCCCCGTGGACATCTCCGCGACTGTTCTTTCAATGCCGCCGCCGCGTGTCTCCACGTTCTTCCCCTCTTCTACCGTTGCTGCCTCCCCCTCTGTCTCTGGTCCTTCTTCAATAGGACCAGCTTGGATCTCTCAGCAGCTGAGCCAACCAAAGAGGAAAGTCCCCATCGCTCCGATGGACTTTTCAGTCATTCCGGCTAAAGGAGCAAAGAAGCACAAGCCGGTTACACGCTTCTCCAAGAGCGCTGCAGGTGAGAGGGTTATGGAAATAGCCTACCCCGATCCCACCAAAGAGAAAGAAGATCTGTCTCCAGCAGATTTCACAGTGACCCAAGTCACAATGGGGACATCCTCAGAAAGTCTCCAGGGGGAAGCTCTTTCCACAGCTCATGCACTCTGCGAAAAGCTTCAAGAAAAAAAGGAAGAAAAGAGGCTACTGAAGGAGCAGAATAAATACCTGCTTCAAGCCTTACAGAAGATGGGAAGTGCACCTCCCACAACTGCCGCCGAGACTCCTGAGCTTCTCAGTCAGGATAAGATCAATGAATATTCAAAGATCGGCGAGCAGGGCATGGCTGTTTCTGCTTGGAGGAGTCAGATCCTCAAAGATAGTGAAAAGGTGATCGCCGAGTATATCAGTTTATACCTGAACATCGAGAAGGCGAATAAGGAACTCCAAGCATTAGCAAGTCCAGTATCAGAAGAATTAGAGCATGCTAGACTCCAGCACGAAGCCTTCCAACAAATGTTCGACTGTTCAGTCGAAGATCTGGTTAAGTTCGGAGTCTTCGGCACCCAAGGGCCCTCAACAAAACTATGTCCACTCTGGACTATCAGGTAGATCAGCTAGAATTCGTTCTGGAAAAGATAGACAAGGTAAAGGAAGAGGCCCTGGATGCGATGCATCAAATGGAGAAAATTGTTTTATCTATGACTCCAGGGTTGCTCACTCCTTCCCTTACCTTGAGATCAGCTGATGACACTATCCGGATTTTCAAGGAGATAGCTTCTCAAGGAACAGGGCCAGAAGTCACGTTCGACATCGAATCTATCAACAACCTACTGGCCTGTAGGGACTTCATCGATTTCCTAATCGAGGCGGGTAAAGACTATTCCAACATCCCCGAAAATCTCATGAATGAGTGGGAAACTTGCGAGGCAATCAGTGAGTGGCACAAGGATCCATCTCAGGATCAATTTGGGTCGATGATCAGCAAGTTCCTGGAATACCGCGCCTAGTTCCACATCTCATCTCCTGAGCAGCATCAGAAGCAGGTGACCCCTTTTCAGCCGCAGGATGATGATGATGAGTAGCTTCTTCTTCTTCTTCTTCTTCTTCTTCTCACTATTCTCTGACTTTCTCTTCGAAATATCAAAAATGTGTTGACACAAATGATGATGTCATCCATGTTGCATCATGGGATGATGTCATCCATCCAAGTTGTCAAAGTCAACATGACTTTTGGATATTTTGTAAATATCTTGTAAATAAGTGGTTGGCTCCATTTTGCCTTCTCTCTCTCTCATCTTCTATAAATACAAGAATACTTGTTGTATTCAGGGGGTGAACATTTTTCAGATAGAAATAGAGGTGAAGAGAGAAAGACTTGGGGCTTTTTTGTAACAGAAAATAACAATTAATACAATTATTCGGACTTTGTGCTAAATAGTTGTGTTATACAGAAGATCTTTCTTATGTTAGATCTGCATGTGTTTATTCTGTTGAATTCATATCTACTTTTCCGTCACTTGTTTATCAGTATTGCTTTGTTTATTTATGCAAGTAGGTTTGGCTCTGTTTACTACCAAGCCCAAAGCATAGATCTTCTGACCCTTCCGCTTTGGAACTCATTTCTTTTCTTCCTTCGGATCTGTTCTTTCTCTTCTCCCTCTTTCATTCCTTTCTCTTCGCAGCCTGGAACACTCTACTGGGATGAGATCCCAACCCCCCGAAGGCAGAATCTGTGAGACTTGCATAGGTTCCTGCTAGTAGAAGTAGCAATAAACCAGTTTCGCTTTGCTGTCTCAAAGAGGGGCTAAGCCCTGCACACTGTTGGCTCGTCTATCCATAGATCTGTCCACTCGATAGATTTTCAGACCAACAGTACTATAGGACCCTATCTTGTTGTTGTCTGTAATATGGGACCCTACCCCTGAGACTGTGGAAGTACTCGCACTGTAACCTAGGCCTGTAGGGCCATAACCTAAACATATGCAGTGGCCAATCAGCCTTACAACCATATGACCTATGCCTTTAAGGTGGCTACATGTCCCCCACCTCCATCTCCAGCCTGTGTAGGTGTCTATCCCTATGCAACCTGGGCCTGTAGGGCCACCACCTATGTTATAAAGTGGTAACCTATACCTCTGACCCAGTAAGCTGCCCCTGTAACATTGTAATGTGTCACTGAAGGGTAGCCACATGACCCTGCAAGGTATCCCTCTATACTATGATGGTGGCTAAGTCAATTTTTCCTGGCGTCAGTGGTTTTTCTCATAGCTGCACCACTTACCACTACCTATATCTATATGTGAGCCCAATGTCATCAATTCACCTATCCACCACCTGCTTCTCCTGCCCTATCAACACAGTTGGTCATGGAAGAGACATAATCCTCTCCACATCATCTCTCCTATACTTTGGGAATGGTGGAAGTAAATCATGTGACAGTGCAAACTATCATCCGACCCTGTCTATAGGTATCCTCTTATTCTCACCAGCATGATTCCCCTTTATCCACCTGAGTAGTTGTAACTCCTCTAACTCTTGTGCCATATGTATGTATGAAGAAAATATAACATATGACCTCTAAACAATATCAACCCTAGACAACCGCTCCAACACTCACCTGTAATGTGAAACATCATGTGTGGCCCTCATCACCCTATGTTATCCACCAAGTGGTATCCATCACCTATAACCAACCCTAACTAAGCCACCCCCGAACCAACCATGTGAGGGTAAACCAACTAGATGAAAACATATGATGTGCTCGTATTCCTAATAGTGTAGAAGGAATGTACAACACAAGTTGAACCTCCATAGCCTCCCATAGGACCAAAACTCTCTATACAGCTACACCAAGAATTTTTGTGCCCAAGAAAAATAGACTCGCTCCTCCATCATGTCCTAGATTACTCCCATTGGTGATCATGGGAATCTCTCACCCTCCACATCTAGTAAGGAAAAGCAGCATACTACCTCCATCATCAAGACCAACAACCTCATCTCCTCAGGATGGAACATGTACGTCTCTCCATAACTGAGGCTCACACTATGGTACCTCATCTCGCCCATCACCTCCCAAAAAACATCCACTATCAGCTCCTTGCATGCCTCTGAAGTAATGGAATATACTGACTCCCCAACTATTGGTATGTAGGATCCTATATACATCCTCTAGGGTGATAGTAATATCACCTGTTGGTAAGTGGAAATTATTGGTCATTGAGTCCCATCTATCAATGAGTGTGACCATCAAACTTGGATATCAAGCTACATGTATGTAGCGTTGGAACCCACTCAAGCCAACATCTATCATGTTCCTCCACTTCTTCGTAGTTACACTCAGTTGTATCATTATCAACAAAGGTGGTATTCTATCCTGCATTCGTAGTTGGTCCCTAGCCTGCATCCAGCAAACCACAACATTGTTACAACCTGACAACCTTCACTTACCTATTAACCCCCCAAGCCATACCTAACCACATCAATCCTACTTATCCCATTTACCTAATTCACCCATCAGCCTACTACCCCTTTACAATCATGATTCATAATTATAAACATCATTTCACTTGCTTACCTATCCCACATCACCAAAATAACATTTTTCCCTTTTCCCTCTACATAAATATTCACCTACCCCTTTCTTGCCTATTTTACTCTCCTACCTAGTCCTTCTTTCACATCTCTACTCTTAATCATAACTGATGTCGGTCACCTTGACCGTCATCAGTCCTCTTCACCAGTGTTGATCACCCAAACCATGACTAAAAATAGCCAAAGCCAACCGATGTTAGACACACCTTGACTTTTTTCGGTCTCTATCGTGACTTTCAAAACCACAAGCCCATCCCCCTTATCTCGAAAAAAACAAATCACAAAAACAACCTACAAACCAACTCTACCCAACCCAAACCTAACCTAACTTCATTACCAACCCTATTTAAGCTACATCGGACCTTCCCCATCCCTCATTAAATCCATTTTACCCGCAAATTCAAAATAAAACTCCCACCCAAAAACCTTTTAACCCAGATAGAGTTCAACACATTATTTTCAACCAAAGGAAAAAATTAGATTGAATCCTACCTCATCTCGGTGTCATCTACATGGTGGTACATCTCGATGTTGTGCCTATAGTCCACCTGACCTCTCTCCCACCTCTTCCATGACCAAATAAACTCCTCAACCCCAAATAAATGAAATCACTCGAACTAATCTCATGGACCCGCTACTCGAATGCCAATCTCTGCCATCAGGCTCACCAACTCAATCCACTACTTCATCCTGTCACTCTCTAGGAAGGAACTACCACTTTTTAATTTTCACAAATGAAAACAAGTTAAAATGAATATGTAAAACACGTATTTTTCCTTTTTTTAACCCTAACTTGACATGACCGATGTCAGTTACTTTATAATCAGAATTTGTCACCTGCCATTACAATTTTCACCCCATTTTTCCCATTTTGACCTCAACTCGTTATTGTCAGATACCCTATGACCTTACTCACACTTATTGTAACCTACCTACAAGCCCAAGCTACCCCTACATTTCCTTAATTACGTTTAGGCCTTTGTTATTTTACCTATACCTTGGCCTTACTCCTACCATGACCTATTTACTTGGACCTGGCCTACTTTGTGTGACCATTGACCTTGTGTACTCGCTATACTTGCGATGTCGTTACCTATGTTGTTTTAGCCTAAAAACCATACCTTGCCTATTTTCGTGCCTTTTATCCTGACCAAACCCGTCGTGTACCGGATCATACCTAAACAATCTTGCACCTAACCCACATTGTGTTTCTGGACTATATCCTATGCCTTGGATACCTAAATCACTTCACCCTTGTTCAAATAAACCTATCACCCTTGGATGATGTATAGTTTGCAAGCTCTTCAAGCTAGTACCGTGTTGCTATCTATATGTGTGTGTGTGTTTAATTTTCATTACCCATTACCTAATTTGACCCTATCCTATTACCTATTACCCGATTTGACCATTACCCATTAACCAATTTGACCCCGGCCTATTACCTATTACCCAATTCGACTGTTACCCTTTTCCCAAAGTACCCATACCCTTCCCCACCTACCTTCACTTACACCAACTACACATTTATCAAACCACTCACCAAATCCGTATAACACCTCATCAGTTCCTGGATGGGGATCACCTTCGCCCACACTTGGAGTAGCCTCTCTCTCACCCATACATGGGGCAATCACTTCTTGTTTTTGTCAGCATCATTTACCAATATAAGCTATGTGACAAAAAAGTAAAAATTTAAACACCAAAATTAGGTCATACCACCCTTATAACCCCGTTAACTAAATTAACCATACCTTACATATTCGTATCCCATAGTACACATGATTACTTTAATTAATTTGATAAATGTCCTCACTTGACCATCTCTCCTAGCCACATCACCTAGACACCTCATCATGGACATATTTTTAGAATGTTTTTTTAACTAAGACTCAATTTCTACTTACCATAACTAACTGAGACTTTTTTATCCTATAAAATTGACGAGGGAAATTTTACAGGTAACCATACCATTTTTTTTGTCCTGGTCCCTCATAAGGGACCCCTCTGTGTTTGGAACATTATAAAATTCCTTTCCGGGAAATCTAGTTCTCCGAACTTAGTCATTTTGGTCCTTTTTGGCTGGGCACACCTTTTATATGTGTAACACAGACTAAATTGGCACCCACTTCATTTCCTTTGGCACACCCTTTGATGTGTTAACACATCAATTGTTGCACCTTCCCGTGATGCACCTTTCTTGCATGTGCCAAGGCGCATGCACCTTCATGTTAACAACTAAATTGTTGCATCGTGTTTTGGTGCACCAAAGGGCACAAGGAATGAAGTGTTGACATTCATAAATTTATGCCAAAGGCGCAAATATTTCCATGTTGACACGCGTTTATCCATGCCAAAGGGTGTAAATTTTTACGTGTCGACACATGTTTTGGTGCACCTCTTGAAAAAGTGGTTGGCACATTTATTGCACCTTCACCTATATATAGGCACACCCGCCCTGTCACTTTCACAATTGAAAACACGTGCTAACTTTATTCCTCTACACCTATCAGCATGCCCATCCTCCTTGTATCGCATTCGTGGACCCCGTTTCGTCTCTCACATTCTATATATTTCAGGTAGGTGGTTCTTACTCCTCTTGTGTTTTGTTTTGATTGTTTGTGTGGTAGGATACAATGGATCTATGAAACCATGAAACCCCCCTTCTGTTCTTGCAAATCTTTCTTCCCAAGTTGTTCCCATCCTTTTTCCATATCTGCTGGCCAAAAGAGATCTGCCTCGAAAAAAAATCCAAACCTCTTTGTTATGCCCCCTTCACTGCTTGAATCAATACGAAATATAGCCTAGAGGATCACAAATCTATCAAAGGGAAAGAGAACTTGAAAAATTGTTTCGAGGCTGCATTTTCCCCTTGGCGCAATCACCACCCTTGCAACAGGAAACACAGTCATGCCAAGAAGGTGCACTGACTTTGATTGCAAATCATAAGCTCCCTGCGCCATGTATAAACCAAGTAAAATCCTAAATCTAGCGCATGCGCATCCCCGCTTACAATAACAATATGCCATGCAAGCTTCCCTTGCGTCATGCCAATGTCCCATTTTGTGCACCTAAAGTTAGTGCTACACGCAATAAACCTGCGCCCTTTAGCGCACCAAACTTCCATGTTGCATGTCAAATACTTGCGCCATAGGCACACCCTACCTCTATGCAACACCTGAATTATCTGCACCCAGTATAAAACTACATAAACGGCGCAGGCACATCCCCGCTTATAATAAAAATAATTTCATATGTAAAATCCTTGCACCCTACGCCATTTGGCACTGATTTGTTCCTTGTAACACTTCGATTCAGTGCACCATTCTAATAACTCTACAGCCTATAGTGTTCCTGCACCCTGCGCCCTAAGGCCTTAAAATTGCTAACTCCTCATTCTATTCTATAGTGCTTTAATGGAAGATCTGACAACTAATATGGCTCTTTGGCGTTGGACTTCTCTTCTTCTTCTTACAGATCAGCAACTGAACTCAGATCCATATATGTCTACAACAAGCAAGAAGCCAACCAAGTCAAAGGGTAAGGCTAAGCTTACAAAAGAAGAGATGAAGTATAAATACTAGAGGGTTAGAATGCCTGAGTCCCAGGCAGAATGTGACCTGGACATAAGAGAATCTGAACTCGGTCACATCGACATGGAGGATTTTTGGGCTATAACTAGGAGAGTTACAGGAAGTCCTTGGATGGACAAGTTGGTAGGTAGCGGACTACATTTTGCTGGGGGGATCCCCGTCAGTGTAGTAAACAACGAATTTATGATGGTAGTGGCCCGTTGTTACAAAAAGACACAAGGTGTGTTGAAAATGAAAAGGGTGAGGTCATAATCAACCTCACTGCTTGAAACTTTGAAATCATGCTAGGCCTCCCTCACCACCGATACTTTGTGGTTGTAAGCCAAGAGGACTGCACCAAGGCATGGGAGGACAATGAAGACAAGTGCATGCAGCTGATGAATGAAGTGTACTTGAAAAACAAGAAGGTAATAACCAGATGGCCACAAGTTATTCACCGCAGTGACTTCTTTGAGGAATTGAGCGACACCATCACATTCCTAAGTAGAGTTTTTGGGATTTCTGACACCCATTACTTTCACAAATGGATGCTCAGGTACCTTCAAACTATGAACAAGAATGTGCCAGATGAATGCTTTGAGTGGGCAGAGATCATAAGCAGCACCATATCTGAGCAGCTCCAACAACTCACCACAATGGGGAGATTCTACATGAACTCCTATGTAGTGTACGCTGCAGCCTTGAAGATGGATTATCTGGCACTGAGCCGATGCGAGGTTTGCCCCCAAGTAAAAATATATGAGTACTACCCAGAGCTGAAGCTGGAAAATAGCATCCTGCAGTTTACTAAGATCAATGATGCTTTCTTCTATGGCATCATGTGCCTTTTGAGGCCAAATATGACTCATGGTTAGATGACCAAGAGCATAGTCACAGTGACAGAGAAGTGGGGGGCACTATTTACTCAATTCCCCACATTCACCTATCTCAGAGCAGCCAACTTCTTAGGGGAGCCCACCAAATTTTTGAGATATGTCAGCCCCAATTTGATCCTGTTAGAGCTGTCCAGACAGCTCATAACCTACCATGAGAAATGTTTGAAGAGAAAGAAGGATGGAACTCCTTTCCCCCTTACAGTGGGCAGATACACCTGCATTTCTCACCACAAAGCCTGAGAAATGTTTGTAGAGATAGAACTACTCAATCTAAAGCAAAAATTCCTGGCGATGCCCACTTTTGATCTAAGGAATTACCTTCCCAAGGAAAAACTTGATCCAATTCACATTCCACAGATTGAGGACATCTATATCAACCTATATCATGAGGTTGAACTTAGAAGGAAGGACCATTCCCGCTTGGCCTTGGTAGAGATTGTTCAATACGGCGTGGCCATTGTTCCAAAGGGTTACCAAACTACGGATCAAGAAGTTGATCAGGTATATCTAGACACAGATGGGGACAACTGGCCGTTTGCTACAATCGATAGAAAAAAAAGCACCCTAGAACATTAATTTTTTGGGTTTCCTGATGGAGGCAGGCAACGAATAATTCAAGCTCCCTAAAAAACTTAGAGATGAGTGGGAGACTTGTGAGGTCATCGGTGATCATACGAAGGGTCCTACCCAAGATCAACTTCAGCCCATGATCAGTAAATTCATGGAATATCGGACTCAGTTCCACATCACCTCTCCTGAACAACAGAAGAAGCAAGATACCCCCTTCCAGCCACGAGATGATGATGAATAGATTTCTTCCACTTGGCTTCCTTTTTTGTAAATATCTAAGAGTATGTTAGTACAAATGATGACCTCATCCATGTTGCACCATGGGATGTTGTCATCCACCAAGTTGTCCAAAGTCAACATTAACTTTTAGATATTTTGTAGATATTTTGTAATTAGTTGTTGGTTGCCTTTTGCCTTCTCTCTTCTCCTTCTTCTATATATACTTGGATACTTGTCGTATGCCAGGTAGTAAATACTTTTCAGATGAAATATAGAAGTAAGAAGAAAAGACTTTGAGCTTTTTGTAACAGAAGAAAATATTAATACAAATATTAAGACTTTGTGCTGAATATGTGTGTTATGAGCATTTAATCTTTCTTATGTCAGATTTATGCGTTTATTCTATTCAATCTATCTCTACTTTTTTGTCATTTATTCATCAGTATTGCTTTGTTCATCTACACAAGTAGGTTCGGCTCTGTTTACTACCAGCCCAAAACATAGACCCTCTAACCTTTTTGCTTTGGAATTCATTTCTTTTCTCCCTTCAGATCTATTCTATCTCCCCACCTCATTTCTTTCCCTTCTTTTTGCAGTTGGAAATACCTCTACTGGGATGAGATCCCAACCCTCGAAGGTAGAATATTGTGATACTTACACAGATTTCTACTGGTAGAATAGCAATAAACCAATTTTGCTTTGCTGACTCAAAGAGGGGCTATGCCCTGCACACTGTTGGCTCATCTATCCATATATCTGTCCACCTAACGTATTTTCAGACCAACAGACTTATTCTAATCCTAAAATCATATGCCTATTATTTCTCTAATAGTATGCCCACTTATCTAAGTGCAAAATACTATTTTAGACCTAAACTAATAGGCAGAACTGGCCAAAATATATCCAAGATCTACTATTTTGTAAAACCTAGTATTTCCCACCATAATCAATGTCGGTTAACCCTAAATTGACATCGGTTAACCTAAACAGTCATCGGTTACAATATATTCATTTTGGTAACCTTGTTTGAGAGGTTAGAAATTTAGAGAAGTGGGCATTTTCAAGTTTTACAGAAAGAGATATCTACATGCAATCACAAACCAAAGCTTTTTTGAGCATCCAAACAACCCTAGCCAACACCAGGACTGATTTGAAGGCATTGACATTCACGGTAACATTTTGGGAAGCACTGTTCAGGCACTGATCACCAGTTTGATAGATCAACCATTACTATCCTCCACCAACCATGCATGTAAATACAAGTAAGTGTGTTTTGATCTACATCATTTTATACGTACTTAGATTGTGGTTTCTACAACTCTGATTATTATATCTCATTCTACTTTTCATTCCACCATCCCCACCTTACTAAAAATCCACCCATCCAACAACCCACAACCCCTTTAACTCCCCATATCTGACTCTTAAACATTCCTAAGCCTTCCTAGGATTTTTTTATGAGCCTAACCATACTTATTCCATTCTTAGTGCAATCACAGAGAAGATCCAAAACCAAGTTTACTTGATTTCCACCATTCAGCCCCTATCGACGCCGGTCACCTTAACTATCATCAATTTCCCCTTCACCGGCATCGGTCACCAGACCAACATCGGTTATTGTATCTTTTGACAAAATTTCACTAATTTGAATTTATCACCCCTAAAAACCTTAAAAAATCCTCACCCAAGCTAGATACACTACCTGAAGCAACTCCACAAACCTCCCCATATATTTATACAGACATAGAGAGAACCTAGACCCCTATTTCTAATATTTAACTATTCAACTCTTATCTGCCATGAACCATCATCGGTAATAGCTAAATCGTCATCAGTCACAACTGAACCGACGTCAGTCACACCCAAACCAACATCGGTCTTTGTGTCTGATAACCCAACTCAGGACAGCAAGTTAACACTCACTCCCAAATTTCTTAAAACCATTTGTAACCTTTACCAGACCTCTATCAGATCTGTAGAAACAAAAAACCACCTACCTAACCTCCATATCTGATCATAGCCCTGCCTATTAGATTATATTTGCTTATTGTATTTAAATGAGATGCCTGAATCATATCAACTACAGTAGGATATTATTTTTTATGTTATTTCTTGCATTAAATTGTATTAAATAGTGGATTGACAGCCATCTAGGAAATATCACACTTCCTGAATCTAGCACAAGCTAGACAGTCTGCTAACATATATTGTTTAATATTCTTCTTGTGGTATTATTTTCTATTTATGGGTAGTTCCTCCTAGCCAAAATGAATTTCTTCACGGTCAGCCTAGATTGGAAATCATAAACACACGCACAACCTTCAATCGACTTCGCAAATAGGTATTCCTCCTTGGCCTATCACCCTCTATTTGTTTCATTAAATTTTATCAAGCATTCAATGAAACAACTGGATCCACTAAATATTTGGGAAAATTCAACATGAGTGCAAGGTTTATGTGTCCTTTCTTCAAACGAGTTAAAATATTGAAATAATCCCCTCCAAAAATAGATGGTTATCTGTCATTTATAGAGTACTCTCCAATCATTTAACCAACAAATTATTCTTCTAGTTTCATTATAAAACTAGGGTTGTTTGTCTTAGGTCATATGCAATGAATCCTTATGCAACTCATTTTTTTGGTGGTTCCTTTTGGGGGGTTTTGGTTGTTATGTTTCTCTCTATCTCTGCTAATCTACAGAAATGTAATGTTAAAATACTGAAACAACGTTACTATAATAAAATGTGTTTAAATGAAATAATTTACTGTGATTAAAATACACACACCAAATCATTATAAAAAAATTGAAATAACACACACAAACTGAATTGAAATTGTAGACTTGAAATAACACACTTTGAATTTAAATTGCATTAAAGGAAATAACACACATTGAATGGAAATTATAGTAAAGGAAATAAGTAATTACATTCAAACCGTGACTTATTAGAAACCACGAGAATGCATAAACATAAAAGCCTCTAGTTTCCTTGGTCGAGTGGGACCTTGCTCTTCCTTGGGACAGAGGTAATCTCAACATCACATGATTTTCAAAACAACATCTAATATATTGATTATGAAATTTTCCAAAACATACTCAGTACTTAACTAGAAAATAGATACTAACTATCATAAATTGTACAGCAGATTAATAACATCAACTAAATACTAAATTGTTCTTCAAGAAGATGTCTATATAGAAATATTTAGTTACACATCATGCGAAAATTTTAGGCACTTTATTCTTCCAATAAAAACCCTATTAAATTTCATTAAGTCCTACGAAACTGCTAAAAACAAGATCCATGTTTATAGGTTACCTATGGAAAAATTCCTCCATGACTACACGATGGCTTTAGACTCGAACTCCTTGATTATAGTTCCTAGCATTGGTAGTAAATATCCACTATTATCCTACATATGTGACCACATTTCACTCACAGAGGTGATTGGTGGGAAGTTCTACGGTCAACAAGTTGTATGAAACAAGAACAAGAGAAATGCATTGAAATTACTAGGATTTAACTATATAAAGCATCCCCATGCACTAATTAATCATGTTTGATGACAAATCAATAATCACATAGATGATATAAACAAATCAAATAATGCACTCATCATTCGACTTTGATATCCCTGATAGACACGATAAAGCCAAGGCATTTTCTAGTTAACACTTTGAATACACTCTTAGCCATATTAAGATGAAGAAAGAAATGAATGAAGCGATCGAAAAGGAATTCAAGAACAACAAGATGATCTTTTTGATTTTTGGATTTACCCGAAATATCATCAACATAGTCCTCTATAGTTTTATGGATAAGATCATGAAATATGTAAGACATGACCTATTGATAAGTGGCTCCGACATTTTTTATAGCGAAGGGCATGACATGATAGCAAAATATCCCCCAAGGGGTGATAAAAGAAGCCTTATTTTGGTCTTCTGGGATGATGAGAACCTAATTATAACTAGAGAAACCATCCGTAAGAGAAATCATCTCATGACCTATTGTGAGATGTACAAGTTCATCGATGTCTAGAAAGGGGAAGTCATCTTTAGGGAAAGTGAGATTAAGATCTCAAAATTTGGTGCATCTACGAAGCTTTCCTGTCACTTTAATGATAGGGATGATGTTAGAAACCCATTGGGGATAGTCAATGTGGATAATAAAATTTGTGGAAAGAAGGCATTGCAAATCCTCTTTGATAAGTAGGGAAACTCGAGGGTGCATGAGGTGAAGCTACTACTTCACCGGTTTGACATTAGGAATTGTGACGATGTTGTGGACAATGATAGATGAATCGATACCTAACATGTCATAGTATTACCATGTGAAGTCATAACTATGATGAAATAGGAACATGGTGAAAGACTCAAGATTTTTTGGGTCAAGATATTTTCCTACTTTGAGGATGCAAGGCTCCTGAGGAGTCCTAATATTGATGCCAATTGTCACTTTGTTGAGAAGATTGAATGTGTTGAATTGAAATTTCTTATGAAGATAATAATATTTTTCCCCTAGGTGGGAAAGGATGGAATCGTCGTTATCAAAATGAAGAATTTTGATGGTAAAAGATTCCTCTTTTATCATCTCTAGATGGTGAATGGGAAGGGACCTAATCTGATTCTCACACTGATAAGTGGTCAGTCTTAAGGTGATGGTGGAAAATTAAAAAATTCATAAGTGATAGAAATGATGTCATATGTATCCATGGCCTCATGGGATGAAGAGTGTGTATAAGACATGTCTGTAATCATTGTGGGTGGTGGGAGAGGATCGCGGATTACTCCTGATATCCGAGTGCAAATGTTTCGTGAGGTTTGTGGCATTGGTCAATAATAATGTGTGTCATGATCATAATGTCCCATGCCAAATCCCTTCTAAGTGCAATGATTAAGGTAGGTGTGAGCAAAGGAGGGTTTTTTGAGGAATCCATAACCATTGGTATAAGGTCTAGCCTGGGGATGGTCAATGATGTGAGAAGAAGTGGAATCGACATCACCATAGATGAGATAGGTGTGAAGATGAGGTGAGCCAAAAGGAATGATTTTTTTGACGTTGGGTTGATACATTTGAGCCTTGTTGGGTTTACTGAGACTATGATATGTAGGGATTATGTCGAGCATGAGAAGACAATATTCCCCTAGCATAATTTTATCCATGACTTTGTCTGGGGAATTATCGTTGTGAAGCTTGGATGAGCTAGTGGATGGTTGAGATGGGTCATTTTTGGGAATGAGGACATTGTTGGGTCGATAGGTCATGTTGCATGCTTATTTGGGAGGATCATCATCGGGAAGCATCAAAATCTTCCCCTTGTGTTCATATTTAATGTAGTGATGAAGTGTGGAGGGGACACACTGCATGGCACGAATCCAAGGTCATATAATACAAACATTGTATTAAAATTCCCCTTATATGATATAGAATACTTCATGGAGGAGCTTCTCACCAATGCATATAGGAAGGAAAACCATTCTCAAGGTGGGAGTGATAACATCATTAGATGCATAAAGGACCACGGGTCTTTGGGAAATAGTAGATTTAGGGATCTTGAGCTGATCGAAGATATGTGATGGGATGATGTTAACACTATCAATCATGGATCATTGAATGAAGGTATCATTTATTCTAACTGTGATGAAAAGGAGAATATCATGCTCATCTGATGTGATATCTAGAATCTGAGCATCATCGAATGAGATGGAAGTAGAATTTACAAG
Organism: Taxus chinensis; assembly: GCA_019776745.2. Taxonomy (NCBI): domain Eukaryota; kingdom Viridiplantae; phylum Streptophyta; class Pinopsida; order Cupressales; family Taxaceae; genus Taxus; species Taxus chinensis. The sequence goes on along the minus strand of CM034150.1, from coordinate 878,884,917 downwards.
TGCTCCTACAAGAGACACGAAAGGTTGAGTCTCATCACTGGATGTTGAGATGCATTTCAAGGCTTCAATGAGATATTTTCTATGTTTTGGTGAGCTTTGGATAAGCTCATAGGGAGACATCTTAACTGGGGCCTAATGGATTTATTTGACAATGCTTTATTCAATCGACTAAGGTGATGCTAAGATAGAAATTTTATGTTTGGATGATGATGATGGAAAAGCAGTGGGATCTCTAAAAGGAGTAGCGATGACAACCTTGGGTTTTGATGAAGGTGTAGATGAGGTATACTCCTTAGGATGAGGAATGGCGATGAAATTCCTAGATTTTGTTTGGGTTGTTGGTTTAGAATCATGTGGGCCAGATCGAATAGATATTTGAACATCATTGATAAATAAGGGGGGTCCATCCTTAGAATAATCATCACTTGGTTGTGGGATGGATACAAAAGTATGTGATTAATGAAGGGACTTATGCATTTTACTTGATGAGGTTGATTATGGTGTAGTCATGGATGATGAGGTAGAAGGAGAGGATTGATTTACTTCAAGAAGAAGGTAATCTTCCTAAGTAATGTTGTGTAAAATGGTTTAGAGTTCTTTACAATGTTATGTGTCATGTCCAGGGGTGTGGTGATAAGTACAAATGAGGTTCGAATCAAACCATGATGGCTTCTTATTGTGTGGATCGAAGGCTTTGATAGGAGGAAGTGTGATAGTGGAAATTTTAAGTAAGTGTTAAAGGAACTGTGCATATGATTTAATCAATGTATTAGGAGGTTCCTTATCTTTGTGAGAAACTATGGATTCAAAAGAGGAAGTGGATGTTTGAGATGTGGATGTGTGAGATGACTTGGATGTTGAAGGTTAAGTTCTATCATTTTTTAGTTTTGATGTCTTAGATTTAGGTTTATTGATAGTTGGTGCTCTATAATAAGAAGTGTTGGATTATTTGGGTTTGGTCTGATTGATTGATTATGATGTTTTTGATGAAGGGGCTAGTCCTAGAAAAGATGGATGTGGTTCTAATATATATGATGTGGCCTTGGAATATTTGATCTTAGGAATGTCTATATTTTTATGGTGATTTAAAGGAGACCTTTGAGGAAAGGTGCCAAGGGTCCTAGATTTTTCTTGTAAAGAATTACCCTTGGGAGGAATGAAAATGATTTCAATTGGAGTATCTGAAGGTTGTGTGGTTGGTATTGGTGGAGGAAGTAACTTATGTTTGATGAGATATAATGAAGGTGAATATTGGCTTGATGTGGGGATGTCTGAATTTGTGGATGATATAGGGACATCATTTGAATTTATTACGAGTTGGAGTGATTTTAGAAACTCTTTAAATGATGAGAATGATGTGGGGGTAGAATATGGTGTAGATGTGGTCACAATATTTGACGTGGTTGGTGTAGGTAAAATTTAAGAAAGAGGAGTCAGGATTGATTTTGCATATGGTATATTAGGTAAGGGTGGAATAGATGTGGGTGGAGTAGTAGGTATGATCAAATCCAATGAAGTGTGTGTGATAAGTGATAAAGTATATGTAGGTGTACAATCAATGGTAGATGTAGATATGATTGGTCTAGGTATGATAGGTATAGATATGGGAATGAGTTTTGGTGGGCATGTAGATGTAGGGATAATGTCTAAAGAGGTGGATGTGATAGGTGTTGAAGTAGGTGGAGTTGTGGATGGGGTGGGATCTTGATCAAGGATATTGGTAGTGTAGATGGTGTGTTATCCCGTAAAATTGACAAGGGCAATTTTACTGATAACTATATCAAAAGTTTGTTCCGATCCCTCGTTAGGGATCCCTTGCATTCGAAACGTTGTAAAATCCCTTCCCAGGAAATCTGGTTTTTCAAACTTAGTCTTTCGAGCCTTTTTTGGCTGGGCGCATGAAATTTCTATGTAACACCAATGTTTGGTGCGCCCCCTTTAAAACCTTTGGCACGTGATTTTTAGTGTTAACACAACTTTCGGTGCGCCAAAGTGTGTCGAGCCTTCCCTGCGTGCGCCAAGGCGCATGCGCCTGTGTCGACATAGCGTTTGGTGCGCCACTTTTTGATGCGCCAGAGGGTGCACATAATCTTATTGCAACACAATGTTTTGGTGTGCCAAAGGGCACACATAACTTCGTGTCAACATAGCATTTGGTGTGCCAAAGGCGCGCTTAATTTCCTGCTGTCAAATATTTTCATGCGCCAAAGGGCGCACGCTTTTCCCTGTCGACAGCCACTCTCATGCGCCTTTCAAAAGGTGGGTGGCGCATTAATGTCCAGCTAACCTATATATATGGTTTGCGCGCCCAAATGTCATTTTCACTATTCGTTGTGCACGTGATTTTTTTGAGCCTGTCAGCCTCTGCCTTGTCATTTTTAACACGTTGTGGACCCATGCTCAAGATTTTCACTATTTATCCAGGTAAGAGGTTCTTTTCTCGTCCATGTGCTTTATTTTCTGGTTTTTGGCTTACTAGTTGGTTTGTTGATATGCATTTGTTGAGCTAGCCTTCCCCCCCCCCCCTCTTTCCAGATCTGCTGGTAGAGGATGTCATTTTGAAAACTTGGTCTGAACCCCATTTGTCTTGAACCATTGAATATCCCAAAGCAACTTTTGAACTAAAAAGAATGAAGTGATAAACTATGGAGAACAAACCCTGTTTTTTTCCTTAGGCACACCATCGCGTCGTGCAACATCATAAACAGTTGCACCCCCATGGCACATCTGTTCCCCCTGCAGCATAACTAGAACTCGCACCAATGGCACACCCATCATGCTTGTTGCATCAAGTTTTCATACGCCCTCAGGGCGCGCCTCTTCCACATGCTGCACAAGCTAAACTTGCACTCCTTTGGCGCACCATCATTCAGTGCTGCAACGCCTTTCCATGTGCCCTTAGCGCGCCCTACGCCCATGCAACACAAGTTATATCTGCGCCAACTATAGTCATAAAATCGCAGGCGCATCGCTCCTTTCAATAACATTCGTGTTGTGCAAACCCTCTGTGCGCCGCGCCATATTTCCTTTGGCGCACGAAAAGTCCCTGTTACACGCTTTTCCCATGCACCAAAGGGCGCACCAAATCCCAATGTAACATGCAAGGTCCATGCACCTTTGGCGCATCCTGTCTCCATGCAACATGATTTTATCATGCGCCCTTTACTAAAATGCACTCTGCAGTATGCATGCGCCATGCACCTTTGGCACCAGTTTAATCTTTGCAACAGCCCTTTCCCGTGCACCCTACCTATTTAGCCCTGTAAGCTACATTTTTCTTGTGCCCTGAGCCTAAAAATCTCTAACTCTTTCTTCCGCTAACATTCCAATGGAAGATCAAATGGCTAATTCAACTTTTTCGGATTGGGTCTCGCTTCTTCTTCATGCAGATCAGCAAATAATCTTGGAGGAACATATGTCTACATCCAGCAAGAGACCCACCAAATCAAAAGGGAAGGCTAAGCTTACTGAGGAAGAGATGAAGTATAAATATCAAAGGGTCAGAATGCCCGAGTCACAGGCTGAATGCAGTATGGATGTCAGAGACTCAGAATTGGGGCATGTCGACATGGAGGAATTCTGGGCCAGAACTCAGAAAGTTACAAGGAGTCCATGGATGGACAAATTGATAGGCAGTGCCCTGCACTTCACCAGAGGAATCCCCATCAACACAGTCAATAATGAATTTATGATGGTGGTTGCTCAGTCTTACAACAAAGACACCAGATGTGTCGAAAATAGTAAGGGCGAGGTAGTCATTAACCTCACTGCCCGTCATTTTGAGATGATACTTGGCATCCCTCACCACCGGAACTTTGTGGCCATCAGCCAAGCAGAGTGCATCAAGGCCTGGGAGGACAATGAAGACCAATGTATGCAACTAATGAACGAAGTCTACTTAAAGAACAAGAAGGTGGTAACCCGGTGGCCCCAAATCATCCACCGCAGTGACTTTTCAGAAGAACTCAGCGATACCATTACCTTCCTGAGCAGGGTCTTCAGGCTCTCTGATGCCCATTACTTCCATAAATGGATGATGCGCTACTTGGAAACAATGAATAAGAATGTGCCTGAGCAACGCATTTTCTGGGGGGAAATTATAAGCAGCACCATTTCCGAGCAGCTACAACAATTCAGCACAACGGGAGTATTCCATATGAACTCCTACGTGGTGTACGCTACAGCGTCAAAGAGGGATTATCCAAGCCTAGCACGAAGTGGAGTTTGGCCTCAGGTCAAAATATATGAGTATTATCCAGAGTTGAAGCTGGAGAATAACATCGCCCAATTCGCCAAAATCAACGATGCATTCTTTTATCACATCATCTGCCTATTGAGGCCAAATATGACTCATGGTTGTACGACCAAAAACATAGTGGCAACCACGGAGAAATGGGGAGCCCTGTTCACCCAATTTCCTACATTCACCTATCTGAGGGATGCCAACTTTTTGGGAGAGCCAACCAAGCTACCAAGATATGCCGGGCCTAAGCTGATTCTGCTGGAGCTGTCAAGGCAGCTAATCACATATCACGAAAAGTGCCTAAAAATAAAGAAGGGTGGAACTCCTTTCCCCCTTACAGTGGGCCGATATACATGCTCTACCCACCACAAGGCGAAGGAAATGTTTACAGAGCTGGAGTTACTTAATTTGAAGCATGATTTCCCAGCCAGGCCTACCTTCGACCCAAGGAGCTACCTGCCAAGAGTAAAGCTTGATCTGATCCATGTTCCTCAGATCGAGGATATTTATATTGACGTCCTCCATGAGGTAGAGCTCAGAAGAAAGGATCATTCTCACCTAGCATTGGTAGAAATTATCCAGTATGGGGTAGCCTTTGTCCCCAAAGGCTACCAAACAACAGAAGATGAAGTGGACAAGGTATATAATGATACAGATGGGGACGATTGGCCCTTTCCGGCCATTGATAGAACTAAGGCTCCTCAGACAATTGAGGAGAGGGTCAAGGAAACTCTGCGTAGGACAGAGCACTGGTGCCGGATGAACGGCCTAATCTACCTCGGGGTAGATTTCACAACCTCCCCATTGGGAAACACACCTTCACGGTCCAAAAACCAGCTTAAAGGCAAAGGTATAGAAGGTTAATCCAGCACCATTTAGGGAGAAGCCCCCGAGAGTCCTCTTTCCACAGCGCCAGAACAGGTAATAACTATGGATTTTCCAGAGAAAGAAGTAGCAGAGGATAGTCCCGTAGGCCCATCCACTCAGGATTTCGGCATTTCTACCACAACAGAGGTCCCTTCTATCCCTTCTTCTTTTCTTCCTTCCCCTCCTCGAGTGACTCAAGCGACCATCCCTTTGGTCATGTCCTCTGTCCCTTCTTCTACTCTTTCCCCTGCTTCTTCGTCTATCTTCTCCTCCCTCGCTGATTTGTCCTCTTCCATTTCTTCCCTCATCTCCGGGCTCCCTTCCCTTCTTATGTCTTCCACAGCTGCAGTTTCCCTTCCTCCTGTGGACACTTCTTCGGATATTCTCTCAATGCCACCGCCGCATGTCTCCACGTTTTTCCCCTCTTCTACTACAGCTGCCCCCTCCTCTGTTTCTGGTCCTTCTTCCGTAGGACCATCCTGGATCTCTCAGCAGCTGAGCCAGCAAAAGAGGAAAGTTCCCATCGCTCCGATGGAATTTTTAGTGATCCCAACCAAAGGGGCAAAGAAGCTGAAGCCTGTTGCACGCTTCTCTAAAAGTGCTGCAGGTGAGAGAATCATGGAAATTGCATACCCCAATCCCCTCAAAGAGAAAAAGGATCTGTCTCCGAAAGATTTTACTGTGACCCAAGTCACAATGGGGACATCTTCTGAAAGTCTCCAGGGGGAAGCTCTTTCCGTGGTCGACGCCCTTTGTCAAAAGCTTCAAGAAACAAAAGAAGAGAAAAGGCTACTAAAAGAGCAAAAAAAATATCTGCTCCAAGCCTTACATAAGATGGGTAGTGCGCCTCCCACAACTACCGCCGAAACTTCTGAGCTTCTCAGCCAGGAGAAAATCAATGAATATGCAAAGATTGGTGAGCAAGGTATGGCCGTTTCTGCTTGGAGGAGCTAGATCCTCAAGGACAGTGAAAGAGTGATCGCTGAGTTTGTCAATTTGTATCTGAGCATCGGAAAGGCGAACAAAGAGCTCCAAGCATTAGCGGGGCCCATATCAGAAGAGCTAGATCATGCTAGACTCCAACACGAGACCTTTCAACAGATGTTCGACTGTTCAGTCAAAGATCTGGTCAAGTTCGGTGTCTTCGGCCATCCAAGGGCCCTCAACAAAACCATGTCCACTCTGGACTACCAGGTGGATCAGCTTGAATTTATTCTGGAAAAAATCGACAAGGTAAAGGAAGCAGCCCTAGATGTAATGCACCAAATGGAGCGAATTGTTCTCAACATGTCTCCAGGGTTGCTCACTCCTTCCTTTATCTTAAGGTCAGCTGATGAAACCATCTGGATCTTCAAGGAGATTGCTTCTCAAGGAACAGGGCCAGAGGTCACATTTGACACTGAATCTATCAACAACCTGTTGGCCTATAGGGACTTCATCGGGTTCCTCATTGAGGCGGAAAAGGATTATTCCAAACTCCCAGAGAAGCTCATAGATGAGCGGGAGACTTGTGAGGTGATCAGCGAGCTGCACAAGGATCCTTCTTAGGATCAATTTGGGCCAATGATTAACAAGTTTTTGGAATACCGCGCTCAGTTCCATATCTCATCACCTGAGCAGCATCAAAAGCAGGCTACTCCCTTTCAGCCGCAGGATGATGATGACGAGTAGCTGCTCCTCCTCCTCCTCCGTCTTCTTCTCTCTCTTCTCCGACTTTCTTGTTGGAATGTCTGAAGTATGTTGATGCAAATGATGACATCATCCATCAAGTTGTAAAAAGTCAACATGACTTTTAGATATTTTGTAAATATCTTTGTAAATAGTTGTTGGCTCCTTTTTGCCTTCTTTTCTCCTCTTCTTCTATAAATACCCCAACACTTGTTGTGTTGATGGATGGATGAATATTTTTCAGATGAGAAATAGGAGTAAGGAGAAAAGACTTTGAGCTTTTTGTAACAGAACAAATTAGTAATACAATATTTAGACTTTGTGCTGAATACCTGTGTTATATACATTAGATCCTTATTATGTTAGATCTGTGTGTTTATTTTGTTGGATCTGCTTCTATTTTATTGTCATTTATTTATCATCAGTATTGCTTTGTTTATTTATGCAAGTAGGTTTGGCTCTGTTTACTACCAAACCGAAAACATAAATCTCCTGACCTTTCTGCTTTGGAATTCATTTCTTTTCTCCCTTCGGACTTGTTCCTTATTCCTCCTCTCTTTCATTCCTTTCTCTTCGCAGCCGGAAGTAAACCTACTGGGATGAGATCCCAAACCCCCGAAGGTAGAATCTGTGAGACTTGCATAGATTCATGCTGGTAGAATAGCAATAAACCAGTTTCGCTTTGCTGACTCAAAGAGGGGCTATGCCCTACACACTGTTGGCTCATTTATCCATAGATCTGCCCAAGCGACAGATTTTCGGACCAACATGGTGCTAATGGTGTGAGCATTGGGTGGTTGAGATGTAGGAGGAGTGGTTTGATTTGTTGGTACATGATTAGAAAATGGTTTTTTCAAGACATCAAGTGGTTGATTTAGAGGTGTGTTAGAGTTATCCACTTGAAGGTCACCTTGGTCAATGAGTTTTTGGACAAGATCTTTGAAGGTTAGACACCTTTCTATATCATGTCCATGAACTTGGTAGTATTTACAATAGTGTTCCTCATGATTCCACATAGGTTTGGGTTTTAATTCATGGAATGGTCAAACAGGGGGAAGCAATATAAAATGGAATGCCATAAAATTTTTGAATATTGAACTATATGTTTCTCCAAGAGGAGTATAGTTAGGTGGCAGTGTAGGATCTATTTATTAAGGCCATGTGATATAGGTGGGTATAGAAGAATATTTAACCACCACAGCATTAGATGCACTCTTGGATTTTTCATTATGTGTAGATGGCTTAATAAACTCAATTTTTGGTTTGTTTGATTTAAATTTTAAGTTGTCCTTTCTCAAGGGCACAAGTCTCAAGTTTATGATCCATAGTGAAGGCTTCTTCTAATGTTTGAAATGATTGGATTTGGAAGGTGACTAAGATATGCTTCACACAAAAGCATGAGAATAAATCAATAAGCTCTCTATATGTAACAGAGAATGATAGTTGATTTATGATTCCATAACATTGTATGACAAAGTATGTAATAGACTCATCATCGAATTGTCGAATGACATAAAGGACTATAATGGTTATCTTGTGTCTAATATTGATTGAAAATTATTCTAAGAAGAGTTGTATAAGTTGAGAGAAAGAGAACAATGAGTGTTGGGGGATGACATTGTACAAATCCAATGCGGGACTGACCAAGGATAAGAAATGTGTGAAGGATAAGTTCTTGGTCATGGGAAATAAGATAACATGCATGCCTAAATTCACAAAGGAGTTTTTGGGGATCTTCTTTACTGTTAAATTTGGTGAATTTGGGAAGTTCCCAATGAGGAGGATATGGTTTTATTGGGATGGATGGATGAATAGGTTCATTAAATTTTTTTTCATAAGATAATGTGACCTTTAGCCCTAAGGTAGTGGCCTCAAGGATAGCTAACCTATTCATCAAGGCATGCATATGGTCATTTGCGGTGGTTGGATATGATTCTCATTGTATGACATGGGAAGTGGCTTGATAAGGTGGTTGATAACATTGTGGGTGAGTGGGTGTTCGAGGAATTTGTTGATGAGGATGAATATAGGTAATGGCTTGAGATTGGATGAGTTGTTTCAATGGATGATGCTGATGAATAGGGATGTGATTTGATTGTTAGGATTGGGTTGTTTTTTGAGGTATATGATGAGTGGGGATATAGGTGATGATAAGCTAAGATAGTTGAGGTGGTAGATTGGACATCATGTAATGATAAGCATCCCTAGGAGGAGGTTGGGAAGTGATGACATTTGCATGGATGTGGGATGTGATAGCTAAATATTGATTATGTTGTTCGGATACGATGGTCAATGGCTGAGATTTTTGAAAGGATTGAATAGGGATACTATTAGTGATAGTAGAAGAATAGGTGATAGGAATGGAAGTATTGATAGTTTTGTTTATGGTTAGTAGATTAGGGGGGATGGGTGTAACTAGTTAAGTGGTTTGATGAGATGGATTATTAGAAGAAGAGGATGGATCAAGCTTATGTTGGGGGATAGTGAGCTCACTCATGGATCAAGGGAAAGACATTGTAACTTATGAATAAATAACTTGGGTTGTTTCTGGGTTATAATGATTGTTTCACCTTTTTATTAGATTTTTTCTTTGAAATGTTGATGAAACAGATAGGGTAACGAGTGTAGGAGGAATACCTGTTCAAATGTTGGTTGATGGGTTGTTGTGTGCGTATGATTTCTGAATCCACATCTGATTGTGAGAGCGTCCTTTTGGCTAGGAGGAACTACCTGCAATGCAAAGCAAGACCACAAGAAGGAATTAAACGAATATGGGAAGTGAACTACCTAGCGTATGCTAGTTTCTGGGAAGTGTGATACTTCCTAGATGGTTGTCAGTCCACTATTTAAAAAAAAATTAATGTTGTAAAAAAAGTAAATCCTATTTTATTTTGAAATGATTTAGGTATCTCACTTAAAACATAATAAGAAATAGATCTAATCTAGCATAGGCTAAGCTAGAATAGAATCCAAAGGTCAAAAGATTAGTTCTGGGTTCTGTAGGTTTGACAAAGGGTCTCAGGTAGATCATAGATGTGGATGAGGGTGAGATGAAATTAAGTGGGTAGGGTATTCTATTCTAGGATTTTTCGGGAAAATAGAGAGATCTGATGTCAGTCAGGGGTAACTGACAGCGGTCAGGTGCGACCAGTGCCGGTTACTGGGAAATCTAGAAATGTCACAGAACAAGATTTAGGTCTCTTTTGTGATTGCACAAAGGGATTTGTTTGGTCAGGATGAGGTATTGTGGTGACTGGGGTAGGATTCATTGCAAGGCTTTAATGGGTATATGGAGGTGGAAATGTTGGAGAAGGTCAATAGGTGGCTAGGTAAACAATAGATGATAAAATGATGATGAAATGAAATAAACCAGATAAGTATGATGTTATACTTACTTGGATTCCATGGTCTTGAATGCCTGCGAGTGAGAGATGGAGGTGATAATAATATTTTTGAAGGTTGCAAGTGATCACCAGCTGAAAGGAAAGCTTTTGCATGGGTTGTATGTGCATTCCTCTTTTCTTCGTTAGATCATATTGTGGTTGGGATGGTTGTGCAGGAAAAAATGTTTGGTCTCTCTTCCTTGCATGTGTGGATCTCACTGGAATTCACTCTCTGAAGATGTGTTATCTCTCCGAGATGTGATAATTCTCACCAACCTCTTTTGCTTCCAACTTCCAACCTTGAGAATAAGGTTGTTTTGGTGTTAAAAGGGTAACCAATACAGCGATTCCAGCTTAACTGGCGACGGTTAGGGGTAACTGATGTCGGTCAAGGTGGGATTTCCTAGGTTTACTAAACTAGGGAGATCCTCTTGATTTCCTTAGATATCATGTCGTTAACCCATAGATTAGATTGAGAGCTTCTTCTGGGCATGTGGGGATGTGGTTAGAGGGAATGTAGGCATTGATTCTTAGGGTTTGGGTAAGACTCAGTTAGTTATGGCAACTTACTAAGAACAGGTCTTAGGTTTCAGTTGGCTTGGTGAGTTGTTTAAGTGAACTACATGTGTAGATATTATTTAAGATAAGATATTTAAATAATAAATATAGTGAGGATAATGTATTAAATTAATTAAATTAATCAAATTAATATTTGTGGGGTGAAAGGGGTCATGGTTAGGTGAATGTGATGAAGGGTGCCTATTTAACAAGGGACTAAAGGGGAGTGTGACCTAATTTTAGTGTCTACATTTTCCCCCTTTTTGTTGCATATCTTGTATTGGTAAGTGACACTAACAAAAATAAGATGTGGTTGCCCCATGTGCGGGTGAAGGTGATCCCCCTCAAACCATGAACTAATGAGGCCGACAGGTAGAAGCGGTGAGTGGTTTGATAAAAGGTAAATGTGATGAAAAGAAAGGGGAAGGTGGGGAATGGGGGTTAAGAGAGTAAAAGGTCTATACAGGCAATTCTAGGTAATGTGTCTGGGTCAAAGGTTGCAGTAGTCAAATGCATGCACATGAATAAACTACAGCACGCTACCAGGTTGAAGAGTAGGAAAACTCTACATCATCTAATGTCAATAGGTTTATCTAAACAAGGTTGAAATGAATCCGGTATCCAACATATAATATATGGTCAAAGAAACACAATGTAGGGTAGGTGTAGGAACATTGAGGTATGTTCCGGTACACCAAATTTAGGGTTAGGATAAGAAGGTCATGGACAATAGGCTAAGCTAAGGTCATTAGTTCAATCAACACATGATAACAATGCCACAAGGTATAGTGAGCACATGAGGTCAAAGGTCACTAGTGATGGTCCAGGTCTAAATATTGAGGTCACTGGCGTGTGTAAGGAAAAGGTAGGGGTAAAATAATTGAGGGTCCCCAAATGAGGAGGTCATGGAAAGGTAAGGTAAATGAGGAGGTTGGGTAAAGGATCAAGGTAAATGGGTTAGGTAAAAGGGGCTTAGGGTGAGGGCAATGTGCAGGTGAAAGGACGACCGAATTGATGGTCAATGTGAAGGTCAGGATGTATGAGTCATTTATATATTTTGAGCATATATCGAGCCTTGCATGCTGAAGAGATTTTGTATTTATTCATTATGTTATTGTATATATGAGACCAGCCTGCGTGCCGGTGATATTTTGAGTTGATGGTCATGATGAGCCTAGTGAATGTCTATTAAGATACACATTTATTGATTTATATGATGAGATACATGGTATTGTGTGATGTGTTGATGTGTTTATGAGATATTGGATTTATGCCATGTGTTAGATGAGATATGGATTTATTGTTTTGATATGGATGGAAATTAGGTGAGTTAGGCGATGGTGGAGGTTAGGTCAGTTTAGGCATGGATAAAGTTAGGTTATAAGCATGGTTGAGTCAGGTTATAGGGTGGATTAAATTAGGCTTGATTTAGGCATGATTGAGTCAGGTTATAGGCATGGTTGAGTCAGGTTGATATGCATGGATTAAGTCAGGTCAAATTTAGGCATGATTGAGTCAGGTTAGTTTAGGCATGGTTAGAGTCAAGGTTGGTTAGGCATAGTTGAGTTAGGTTTTGGTTAGGCATAGATTGAGTCAGGTTTGGTAGGCATGGATTGGGTCAGGTTGGTTTAGGCATGGTTGAGTCAAGTTATTAGGCAATGGATGAGTTAGGTTGGTTAGGAATGGATATATTGAAAGTAGGTGAATTTGTGATTCATTATTTTTTTAAAAATGAATGATACTATGGGTCATATGTGAGATTTGGTGTAATCCATGCATAGTGATGATAGAGAATTGGTAAGTGCATAATAAATGTATAAAATATGCAGCAAAATGTTATGTATGTGGCTTAATTTCCAATTTTGTATATAAAAGGGGAACTAAGTGAAATTTGATGTAAATGGTGAGTTAGGCATGGTTGATGAATTAATTTATGGTAGAGAATGGCTGAGCTAACCTCTAAGGGCCCCATGCCTTCGGAGTGCTGCCTAGATAGTCCTGGTGAAAAGGGACCTTAGGCCGATGTAGTTCTCCCATAAGCTAGGGAAGCAAATGAGAAGGTTTGAAAATGAGTTGGTGGGTGTTTGGGAATGTTGTGGGTTTAGGTTTGTTAGGTGTGGATAGATTGTAGGTAAACTAATGTAGGTGAAAGCTGATTGTGGCAAAAAGAGGAGGATTACCCCAAAGGTAAGCGTTGAGGACCAAGTCTTGTATAAGGTAATAAAAATGTAAACAAAGATGGTTAAAATATAAAAGGGGGAAATAAAGCCACCTGATTGGGTAGGATCATATCGAGTAGATCATACCTTGGAGGAGGTGATGAACATAAGACCCTAAAGACATTGCATGATTGACATGTTCTATGATGAAAAGTATTCACATGATCAATAAATGTCTAAGTTCTAAGAAGTCCCTTGAGGCAGTAGGAAATGAGAGTGGGCATGGTTCACAGGGTGAAGAGTAGGTAATTATTTTTAATTTGTATATGGTATGAGGTAGCAAGGCCCTTCGGGACAAGATGTCCTAGGTCATAACGAGAAAGTCCATGACTAAATTTTTTTTGTTTTGACTTATATTTGAGATAGATTGATCAATGTGGGAAGTATATATGGGAAAAAAAATTAAACTCCTTGAGGTCTTCATGAAGCTGATCAATGTGGGAAGCTTTGATTGCTCTCATTTTTTTCTTTTTGTTCTTTTTTTTTAAGAGATTTTATAGAGCGGTCCTTCATGGGAGAAATCTATTTATATCAGCAATTGGTCAAGAAGAAGGACGTCCTTTTGAGGGAGTCATCTTTTAGATTTGAAGTTTGACTCAAGGAGTTTGGTCCCATTGTGAGGTATTTGTAGTCATCGGACAAGACCAAGGTGAAAAATAGCACTCTTGTTCAAAGGTCATGGTGAAACGACCATGGGATCTCATATTAAGGTAGATGAAAAGCATCCATGAGAATCATGCTATATGCAGCATGCTATGGTACACATATTCAAGGGAAGTTAAAAAGTGATGGGTACTCACATGATTCTGGTTTAATCATTAAGGAGGTGTATGGAGTGGGTAGCGCTCAAGGGACGAGCGTGGAGAGAGACCAAAGGGTGAGGTAGGACAACAAGTCAACAATAGAATGGTTGAAAGATGCAAGGCATTTAGGGGCTCAAGCTCAAGTTTTACCATCGAGAGAAGATAAATGATAAGCACCTGATCCATAGATATGAGTCACAATGTATGGTCCTAAGCCAATTAGAAGAAAAATTTTCCCCATTTAATTTTTTCTACTTTGGGTTACGAGTTGATTTTCTTTCAGGACAAGGTCACTAACTTGGAAGGTTCATTTGTGAACACATTTTTCATAGGAATGTTTGATACATTATTGGTAAACTTGAAGAGTGATCCAGAGCATTAAGATGAAATTCATCTAATAACTCTATTTTTGCTAAATGGTCTTGATGAAATTCATCATTAGTGAGCATGTCATGGAGAGAAATATGGTGTGAGGGGATCTAGACTTCAAGAGGTATAAACAACCTCTATATCGTAGACTAGAGAAAAGGTTGTGGCTGTACAGTGGAAGTGTGAATACTAGTGCGGTATGCCCACAGGGACAAAAGGAATTTGCATATGCCAATCCTTCCCAGTATCATCAACCACTTTCATGAGAATTTTGTTGAGGGTCTTATTAGTGGATTTGGCTTGGCTATTGGTTTGTGGGTAGTAAGGTGATGAGAAACTAAGTTGAATACCGAAGACGTCACAATTATTTTGCAATGTTTTGTTTTTGAATTGTTTTCCATTGTCAGTGATGAGGTGATGAGGAACACCAAAGCGACAAACTGATGTGGTGGTTAATGAACTCACATATTTTCTCAACTTTTGTGGAAATGAGTGGTATGGATTCTACCCATTTTGTGTAATATTTGGTAGCAGTGATGATCCATTGATGGCGTTGGGAAGAATGAGGATTAATTTCTCCAACAAGGGTCCAAACCCGATTGAGAGAAGGGCCAAAGGTCACGAGTGACCTGTAAGGCATGACTGGGTGTATGATGAAGATTGGAATGTTGTTGGCATTTTACACAACATGTTTGATATAGTCGTAACAATCATGGTTTAAGTGTCAGACTAGTAATAGCCTAGACGAAGAATACGTTTAGCAACAACAAGGTCACTAAAGTGACCTCCACATATGCCATCATGAACCTCCTTAATGGTATAAGGAATTTTATAACTTGTGAGGCATCGTAAAATAATACCATCAAAGCCACACTTCTAGAGGAGTCCTCTTAGGATAATGTAACGAGAGGCATTTTTAAGGAAGGCACGCTATCTGTTACGGGTGTGTTTAGGATGTAAGATGGAGAGAGAAAGGTAGTTCATAATATTGTTTATACCAAAGGTTACTCAGGTTAGGGGTATTAGTTCTGATGGAGTAAACATCGTGAGCTAAATAAGAAGTTCAATGGAGGCATTGTATAGTGACAAAGATTTTGGAATCAATGGGTGAAGCAGGTATTTGGGAAGCTAAGTAGGCCATGGTATCTGTAAATTTATTGGTGGAATGTGGGATGGTTTGAAGGGTGTAATGATCAAAGGTGGTCAAAAGTATGTCTACATGATGTTTATACTTTTGAAGTATCTCGTTACGAAATTGGTATATACCATTGACTTAGTTTACGACCAATTGAGAATCACCAAAGATGTTGATTGATTTGACATCTAGGGCATAGGCAGCTTGGAGACCTAGTACGAGTGCTTCATATTCGGTAATATTATTGGTGCATTCAAAATATAGTTTGAAAGAAAAAGGCATTGGATCTCCATCAAGAGGAATGAGGATAATACCAGCCCCACCCCTATGCTGACACTTAGAACCGTCAAAGAAGAGTGTCATTTGGTAAGGGGGTTCATACAGGGAAAGGGTAGCAATTGACTCATCTGGAAAGTCAAAATTAGAAGGTTGATCCTCGGAAATAGGTGCATTAGACAATTGGTTGGTGATAGCTTGGCCCTTGATGGAATTTTGATGAATGAATTAGAGGTCAATATCAACTAAAAGCATAAGCCATCATGCGGCACACTGATTTTGATAAGGTTTGGCATACATGAAGTGTAAGGGGTCGGTGTTGCTCACAACATAGGTTTTGTAGTTAAGTAGGTAATGGCAGAGTTTAGTGGCAATGAAAGCTAAGGCTAAGAAAAAAATTTCAGGATGGGTGTATCAGGTTTCATATTCCAAAAGAGTACAGCTTATATAATAAACCTCCTGCTCCCTGTGTTTTTCATCATGATGAGCGAGCATGGCTCCTAAGGAATGATCAGTAGTGGATATATATAGGTAAAAATGTTGATCGTCTTTAGGTGGGATGAGTATGGGTGGTTGGAGAAGGTATTGTTTTAAGGCTTCAAAATCTTTATGACATACATCATCCCATTTAAAGGAGACATCCTTCTTGAGCAGATGATTAAATGGTTGAAACCGATCAAATAATTGTGAAATGAAATGGTGAATAGACTGCAACTTACCTGACAGGCTACATATTTTTCTAAGGTTAGTGGGAGGAGGCATTTCGAGAATGGTATTGACTTTAGCAGGGTCAACTTCTATACCATGGAGGGAAATGATAAATCCCAGGAGCTTTCCTGAGAGAACCGCGAAGACGCGCTTTTTAGGCTGAAGGCGGACACAATATTTAATGAGGCGGTCAAAGATGGATTTGAGGACGACAAGGTGCTCAGAGAAATGTTTAGATTTGGCCAAGAGATCATCCACATAATCTTCCAATATGTGATGCGTGATGTCATGGAAGATGTAAGTCATAGCTCACTGGTATGTGGCACCAACATTTTTAAGGCCAGAAGGCATGACTCGATAGCAGAAGGTCCCCCATGGGGTGATGAATGAGGTTTTGTGTTGATCTTCTGGGGCAAGAAAAAATTGATTATAACCTGAGAAGCCATCCATGAGTGATAGCATCTCATGACCAGTTGTGAGGTTAACCAACTGATCAATACTGGGTAAGGGAAAGTCTTCTTTCGGGCAAGCTAGGTTGAGGTCACGAAATTCCATACAAATGCAGAGTCCTCCTGTTGCTTTAGTAACAGGGACAATGTTAGAAATCCAATGAGGATAATCAATGGGTAGGATGAAGGAAATGGAAAGAAGGCACTAAAGTTCTTCTTTGATGAGAAGAGCAATACAAGGGTGCATTTTCCTTAGCTTTTTTTTATGGGTTTGGCATCGAGAATAGTTATGATATTGTGGACCACTATGCTGGGGTCAATACTAGGAATGTCTGTGTAAGACCAAGCAAAAGTGTGGTTATGATCTCTAAGAAAAGAAGTGATAGCTTCTTGTTCAGCAGCATCTAAAGATTGTCCAATCTTTAGGATGTGTGGGTCATCCTGAGTATGAATTTTGATCTCGATAGTTGATTCATTCAATAATGGTTTGCATCTCAGAGGGTAACGATCGATGAATATATGAGTCTTCTGCACCAAGGTAGGTGAGTATGGATTCATCATCCTGACATTAAATGACGTTAATTAACGGTGTGTCATCATTGATCATCTCAGGATATATGAAGGGAAGAGTGGAAGGGGCCTCATCCTCGTGTTGATAAGTCATAGGCCCCAATGAAATGGTGTTTATGAAAAAAAAAAGTTAGGAGGGATAGATTCAGGATCCATCGACTCCATTGGTGAAGGTGGTGATGAAGGTGGAGTGGGTGAAGAAGGTGGAGAAGTGCTAGTGTCCTTAATGAGTTCAATGCGGGCCTGTTTGGTAGGTGGTTTGAGGAAGCCAATACCACTATGGTCATTATGTTTACGGGTGGTACATGGAATAATGGTATGGTGGCCTTGTTCATAAAATCCAAAACCAAAATGCTTCCATGCACAACAGTGTAGGAAGGTGTGGGTGAAACAGTGAGTGATAAGTGATTGGAAGTCAATGGAAAATGGGTGGGTTTGTGATGGTGGTTCAAGTGTGTAAGTGGTTGTATCAAGTCCCCATAGGTCAGACTAGTACGAAGGTGGGGAGGACCATAAAGGATACTTTCTCCTATACGGTGATTGTAGCAAGGGTGTTGGTGAAGGATTCCATACTCTTGTGGAGTAATAAATGTGTTGACACTATATAGGTGGTACTCCCCCAAAGTGAGGCATTGAAAAACACCTTCCAAGGGATTAGTGGTTGATATGTAGGTAACTGGTATGGATAATGTATCGGAGGTCGATGCAGAGGTGGGGTTAATAGATTGGGAAGTTGATGGGATAGTCATGGAGGTTATGGAAGTAGTAGGAATGGAGGAGGTATGTGTGGTAGAAGCAGTAGCTGTACTGGTAGGTGGAGCTAGGTGAAGTGGTAGTGGTCGTGGAGGTAGACGACTTGTAGGTATGAGCACATAATTGGGTGAGTAAAGCATGTTGCATGTTTTAAAAGGTGATGGGTTAGTTGGAATGGTATAGGTGTGTCCTTTGTGTTCAAACTTTACACAATGATGCAAAGTGAAAGGAACGTAACCCATGACATGGATCTAGGGTCTACCAAGCAACAGATTATATTAGAATTCCCCCTCCAAAACATAAAACAATTTGGGAATAGTGTGGGGGCCCATGCCAATGTGGAGGATGACAATGCCTTGTGTAGAGGTGATAGCGTCAGTAAATGAATGCAACATGACCAGGTGTTTATGCATGTAATTTTCAAGTATGCACATTTGAGCAAATACATGGGAGGAAATGATTATAATGCTAGCACCCCCATCAATCATCACACGGCGTACCTGAATGTCATCGATGTGGACAAAGATGAAGAGGGCTAGGTCTGTGTCATCATTTTGGTGTGGCGTGATCTCTTCCTCTGAGAAGCTAAGGGAGGCTACTTGGTGAACAAGGTGGGGTGAAAATGAAGGTGGTAATTTGGTGAGAGAGACTACATGATGGGGTTTGATAATGGAGGCTATGGGTGTAGGGTCATTAGGTAAAACCTAAATTGATTGAAGAACATCCATGAGAGCCTGATGATGGGATTCTGAGGTTTAGATGAGGTCATATAAGGAAATTTTGAGAGGTGATTGGTGTAATTGTTTGAGCATGGTGTGATGTGTGATGCCATTAGAAATGGGGTACGTGGGGCCGCAGATTGTTATTTTAGGTATGGGTACAGATGGTATGTTGGGTATAGGATTAGTTGGTGGGTCAGTTGCTGTTTCTTTGCACTTGTCCTTCTGAGCACGTGTAGTGATGTGTATCATGTTGATCTTAGGGTATTTGTAAAATGGAGAAGGTGTAGGGTGAGTGGTATAATGACACAGTGGGCAAAAACCTACTGGAAGAGAAAAACCTTGTGAGGTGAGTTGGGTGCAACGACATTTGGGTGGTGGCGTGGCAAGTTATCTGATTTGAACCATGTTAATTTCAAATCTTGGGGGTGGCTCAAGGAGAGGTGAGGGTGGAGGTTGTGGTCGTTGAGTGGGAAATGTTGGAATGGGTGTTGGTGAAGCAAGATCCTCGTCGAGAAGGTTTTTGTCATCAAAATTGGTTTCTGGTGGACACAATTGGATAAGGATGGTTTTCAAGGCCTTGCAGTTCTCCACATCATGTCCTGGCACATGATGGTATGCAAAAATTTTAGTGTCATCAAACCCTTTTGGCTTGGGTTTTACAGGGCCGTAAGGTCTAAGTGGCGGTAATGTGATGATAGAGGTCTTCAGGAGGTTGGTTAAAATTTTTGAATAAGACCCTTCTAGTGGATCAAAATGGGAAGTAAATGTGGGTTTGGGTGTAGGTGTAGGTGATTGTTGACAAACGGTCTTTAAAATAGGAGGGGGTCGAGCCAGGGGTTTGGGTGCTAGTGTGGTTTTAGGTGTCAATCGTGTTTGTTTAGGTATGGGTATAGTAGATGGACGGATAAGAGGGTGTGTGGTTGTTTCAACTACCTTATTGTGGGGTAGTGGAGTTTTGTGTTTGGGTTGCACCTTCTTGGGTAAAGGTGATGTGGGTGTATGAGGTCTAGAAGTAAAATCCGATGGAGGAAGAGGGCGAGGTACCCACGGGGATAACGGGGGTTCTGTGAAGGTAGATGACGCGAGTCATGCTCAAGGTGCATGAGATAGCGACTAAAGTGTAGTGGGTAGTGAAGCAATAGCTGAGGGTAGCAGAGGTATGGGTGGTAAAGAGGTTGCAGGTGTAGGTGTAAGTTATGTTGAGTGCATCTGGGTAGGTCATAGGTTTGTGAGGAAGGAATGGGTTGTTGTGTTTTTGGTTTATTGATGGGTGGAGGTTTCTTGACCATGTGAGGAAGCTGAGATCCTAAGATGATATGGGACAGGTGCAGGTGTGATTGGTGTAGCCAGGGTATGAGTTCTATGGGTGTTGGTGATTCTATTTGGGTGTCGGAGTGGGTATGGTTTTGACTTTGGAGGATGTGGCTAAATCTATGTTTGTTAGGTGGATGAGTAAGGCTAGTGGTTGGGGTGACCCCTAAAGTGGTAATGGGTTTAGTCGAAGACAAATGTTGTAGGTATGGGTTTGGGTTTAGTTGTAGTTCTGAGTTATGGGTAAGGGCATGCGGTGTGAGCTATAATAGGTTTCATGGAAGGGGTTGTGATAGAGGTGGGTTTTGTTTGGTTCAATTAGTCGAAAAAAATTTGGGTAGATTATGGAGGTATCAGTAAGGGATCTCTGCATCTATGTTGAGATGGGGAGTAAAAGGTGAACCCCCATAGTAGAGCCCTATCCACATAATCTAAGTGATTAGACAAACGTGAGAATGAAATGTCTTGTAGGTGGAGTCAGTGAGGACCTAATGGAAATTCCCATAAAATGTGTCTTAGAGACGGGGAATTGGCTAGCTTCAGCTTTCCGTGGGTGAGAGAGCCAAAAGTAGGTCTGTAGGATTTTGGGGTGGCTGATGGAGAATGCTGACCAACAGGGAAAAGGTATCTCAACTGGGTCTATGATACGTGGATAAGATGATGGGAGCTCCTCTGTGGGTGGAGGATGTAATGGGTGATCCTCTATGGGTGGAGGAGGTAATCGGGTGATCCTCTATGGGTGAAGGAGGTACTATAGCTAAAGGCTATCTAAGTGGTGAAGCTAGGGGTGAGATGGTCTCAATGTTAGCAAAAGATTCCTCCATAGGAGATGAAGGAGATGAAAGGTGTTCCTCTATTGGTGAAGGAATAGGGGAGTTTAGTTATGATGTGGAAGGAGGATTTCGGGCTAGGATCTCCTATATGGAAGGAATATGGGGTAATTGGGAGGTGATAGGTGTGTCATTAAAGATAGCGTGAACCTCGCAGGTATGGGTATTGTGAGTGGATGTCTCACTGGTTTAATCAAACAAAGGGGCATGGTTAGGAAATGGATTCTTGAAGATATGTATATTTTGGTTGGCAGGTACATTACAATTATCCATGGTTAACTCACCTTTCTCGAGCAATTTCTTGGACAATATTTTTGAAAGTGATGCAATTGACGTCACTATGACCCTTTACTCGATTGATAGTTATAGAAATCATGTTCTTTATACCATGTGGGCATGGGTGGTGAGTAGGGTCAAAACTAGTGTGTAGTTTTATAGGTGGAAGGGCGATGGCTCCGGATTTGATAAGATTTTCTAAGACAAAAGAGTAAGGCTCCCCGATTGGGGTATATTTCCGCTGCTCTTGTCTAAATTTAAAAGTTCTGGTCAGGTGAGAGATTAGATGAGGGGGTATTCTTATTTGATGGATGAGCTGGGCCAGTCCTAGAGTACCACTACATTAGTGGTGCCCTTAGCTTTTGAATAATTGGTTTGTGGTTTGGAAGAAGACAGAGTTATCATTCGACTTGAATGCCAAATTCTTATTACATAATTGGATTTTCTTCTCTTCGATGGACTAGAATCTCTAACTTTTGTGCCATAGTGAATGCTTCATCAAATGTTCAAAAGGTTTGGACTTGCAAGGTTATTGAGGTATACCCGAGCACAAGCCTCGTGTGAAGAGCTTGATGAGTTCCTATTTGTGGTAGTTGGAAGGTAAGTTGGTTGATCAGGCTAAGCTAGCAATGAGTGACAAAATCTATGATAGATTTGTCCTCATATTGACGTGTGGGAATATAGATCAGTCATGGTAACCTTCTTGATGTTATTGATAGAGAAATGATCCAAGAAGGCTATGGCTACCTGATTAAATGAGAATATAGAGTGTTTACGTAAGCCACTATACCAGTCTAATGCAGGTCCACTTGAGGGACATGGGAAAGGTTCTCAAGAGCAAGGCATCATCATGAGCGATCAGATAACACATGTGTTTGAACGACTGCAAATGCTGCTACGGGTATTCTTTGCTATTGAAATGATTGAATTTAGGCATTTCCTAATGCACAGAGTATGAACAGATAGGAATGGATGGGTGAATGGGCTTGTTGCAAATCTTTTCATAGGTGAGAGTGTTATGGGAGCCAAAATACTGATGCCTCCAATGTCTGCATCTTGTCCAACATAAATTTAATTAGGTCATTGGTGGGTTGCGATGATTGGATGCCTCCTATAGCATGAGGAAGGTTGGTTTTGGGCATATAATAGGGGTGGCACTTCTAGCGTATGGGGCTACCATGTAGGTTGGTGGAGAAGAAGGAAGTGAAAAAATGGGTACGTATCTGGTGTGTATAATGGATGAAACAGAGAGGTTGTTGATAGTATGTATATGGGGGTAGAAGGGTCGTGGTAACCCTAGTGGCAATAGGGGCTAATGATTTTGGAATGGAAAGGACCACAGTTCTGATAATGGGGTAGGGGTCACCAACACTAGAGGTGGTAATGTAACTATGGGTATGTGTGAGACATTAGGGGTAGATGAGATTGTGTTTGGGGTAGTTTTCAAGGGTATGAATGGATGTAACGGGGTGCCACGGGGGTAACAGACGTGCAGCAGTCATAGCGGGTATAGGACCTAACTGCAAAATGACCTGGGGGTAAGGTAGATGTGAGGAAACACGGAGCCAGATGGGGCCGATGCGAGAGTGGGTGTGAGGAGTCAGGGGGATAGATATGGGCATGTCTGTATATCAACTGACTTGAGGCATCTCGAGTGGATGAGTGGGGAAAGGTAAAACTAAAAAGCGACAGGGTTTTGGTCAAGGATTCGTGTGAATTCTTCATCTCCGGTAGTGAAAGTAATAGGCTGGATGGGATCCATAGCTGGTGATAAAATGGAAGGTGGGTTAAGGACTAGGTGGGATTGGTTGACAACTGGCATGAAATACAAGTGTGCTTGCTTGTCCTTGGATCAACACCATGTGAAACCAATACTGATCAGGTAGGGCTGCTTCTCTATAAATGACACAGAGAACGGTAGGAACAGGTGAATCTGGTGAAAAAAAGTAGATTAAGTTCCAAATGGTGGCTGGAATGTGAAATAAGGCTAACCGATGTCGGTTAGGGAAAACCAACTCCGATTAGGGGTAACCGCTATCTGGTTACTGTAGAAAAATGGACAGTGAGTAAACAAGGAAAAATGTAAAATTTTATAGGTATGCCAAATCTGATGATGTTTACAACATCAATGGGAATGACGATAGTGATAACGACTATGAAACAGCAGAAAAAAAATGAATGAAAATGTCCTTTTGAGTAGGTTAGCAAAAGGATCTGGAATTAACGTCGGTTGGGTATAACCAATGACGATCAAAGGTAACTGACGATGGTTACTATGAAATTGAAACAGTGATTGAAAGAAAAGTGGTTGTGAAGTAAAATTTGATGTAGAATCAGACCCAGGAATTCTGAGAATGGATGATTATAGGGCCCAGAAACACTCAGGTGAAGCTGGAATACACCAGCTTGTGATGAGGAGCATGCAAGGATGAACAAAAAATTGAATAACGTGATCTCTCACCTCAAAATGCAAGCCAAGTAGAAACACTAAGAAAATGCAATCCTAGGAGTGCCTTTTCTATTTTGTTTTTTTAGCTTATGCTATTTAGGGACTGACACATGAATTTTGAAATAGAGTTTTTTGTGAGGATGGCTTCCTACAAAGAAGGAGATCTAAAAGGTGAGGTTTCAAGTATGTTATGGTGGGGGCGGGCTTCCCTCTGAAGTATGACTCGATAGAGCAGTGAGTTGGGTGGCCAATGTGTCATAATCGTGTGATCATCATATAGACTTCTTCCACATAGGATGTTGTTTTAAGAATGTGTGTATTTTGAATTTTTGTTGAGGTTTGGTAAGACTCAGAGAAAGTGAAAAGGAAAGAAGTGCTTTTCTACTGATTCATGTTTATCAACCATCAGCTAGGCATGACTTCCAGCGTATAGGTTGCCCTCAATTGATGTGAGCTAATACAATAAATCAGAATGGAATGCACTTATTTTAAATCCCAAATTGAATATGTAAAATTGGATGACACAATAAGATGAAGAGGAAGAGGGATGCTTTTTCACTACAATGTAGAAAAAATGAAAGAAATGGTTCTTTTTATTTACACCAAAAGAAAATTTTCCTTTAGAGAAAATAGAAAGAAGAGGTGGGTTAGCCAAGGAAGAAAATTAGTGTCTACATTTTTCAGAAGGGAAACAAAACACACAAATTTTCCTAGGAATGTAATGAAATGCAAGGAAACCCTCAGATGGGTCCCACTGGGCATGCCAAAATGTTTCACCTATTTCTTAGATTGTTTCTTTGAAGTGTTGATGAAACAGATAGGGTAACGGGCATAGGAGGAATACATGTTCAAATGCTAGTTGATGGGTTGTTGCATGCACGTATGACATCTGAATCCACAGACTGATCATCAGAGCTTCTGTGTTGGCTAGGAGGAACTACTTGTAATGCAAAGCAAGACCACCAGAAGTAATTAAACAATATGGGCAGTTGAACTTCCTAGCGTATGCTAGATCCAGGAAGTGTGATACTTCCTAGATGGTTATCATTCCACTATTTTAAACACATTTAATGTTGTAAACAAAGTAAATCCTATTGTAATTTGAAATGATTTAGGTATCTCCACTTAAAACATAATAAGAAATAGATCTAATCTAACAAGCTAAGCTAGAATAGAATCCAAAGGTCAAATGATTGGTTCTGGGTTCTATAGGTTTGACAAAGGTCTCGGGTAGATCACAGGTGGATGAGGGTGAGATGAAATTAAGTCGATAGGTCTCTGTTATGGGATGTGTGGGGAAAATACAGAGACTGATGTTGGTCAAGGGTAACTGACGGCGGGTCAGGTGTGACCGGTGCCAGTTACTATGAAATTTGGAAATTTCATAGAATAAGCTTTAGGTCTCCTTTATGATTACACAAAGGAATTTGGTTGGTTGGGATGAGGTATTGGGTGATTGGGGTAGGCTTTGGTGAGAATTTTAATGGGAATATGGAGGTGGAAGCGTTAAAGAAGTTCAATAGGTGGCTAGGTAAGCAATAGACGATCAAATAGATGATGAAATGAAATAAACCCTAGAAAAGTATGATGTTATACTTACTTGGATTCTGGTCCTGGATGCCTGTGTGTGAAGGAATGGGAGGTGTTGATGAGAGGCTTGAAGGCTAAAAGTGATCACTAGTTGAAGGAAAGCTTCTGGATAGGCTACATGTGCATTCCTCTTTGATTGGTTAGACTCAGATCGTGGCTGGGATGGCTGTGCAGGAAAAGATGTTTGATCTCCTTCCTTACATGTGTGGTATCATTGGAATTCACTCTCTGAAGATGTGTTATCTCTATGAGATGTGATAATGCTCACCAAACTTTTTTGCTTCCAACCTCCAACCTTGAGAATAAGGTTTTTTTGGGGTTGAAAGGGTAACCAACAGTAATTCTGGCTTAACCGGCGACGGTTAGGGGTAGCCGGTGTCGGTCAAGGCAGGATTTCCTAGGTTTACTAAACTATGGAGATCCTCTTGATTTCCTCGGATCTCATGTCGTTAACCCACGGATTAGACTGGGAGCTTCTTGTGAGCATGTGGGAATGTGGGGTTAGATGGAATGTAGGCATTTATTTTTAGGGTTTGGGTAAGACTCAGTTTAGTTATGGCAACTTACTAAGAATAGGTATTAGGTTGAGTTGGCTTGGTGAGGTGTTTAAGTGAACTGCATGTGTGGATATTATTTAAATAAGATATTTAAATAATAAATATAGTGAGGATAATGCATTAATTTAATTTAATTAATATTAGTGGGGTGAAAGGTGGTCGTGGCTAGGTTGAATGTGATGAAGGGTGCTTATTTGTCGAGGGACCAAAGGGGAGTGTGACCTAATTTTAGTGTCTACAATGATAGCCATAGATTTTTTAGAGAGGTGTCCCATCAATAGGAAGTTGGGTTAAATTCATAAGGAGGTAATCATGGAGGGTTATGGGATTAGCATTTAGAATCTCTCAAAACTCCATACTACCATGAGGGATAATGGGAAACCTAGAAGCTTCAACTGATGTAGTGGATGGAGGAGTGGTTGGTCTAGATGGGATAGAATGATGATGCAAGAAAGGATTACTCTCATCATAGGTGATGCTTTGAATAAGAGGTCCTTGATGAGGCACATTGATGATCAAATATTGGGTAACCATGGAAGAGGTAACCATAGGAATGGATGAGCCAATGGCTATAGTGGAATTTGGTTGGGATGACATGATGGGATTGTTTGATGCAATATTTTGTTCCGTTTTCCAAGCTAAATAGCACGTGATAATGGGCATGAAACACAACAAGAAAACAATAGCTTCACTAATTAAGGAAAACAAGACAAACATGAAATTTTTTATTTTGTTTTGATTAATTAAAAGTTGTGAAAAATAAAAGGGAAAATGGATAACAAGGGTACCTAAGAAATGCAAATATAAGGTTGGTTTTGGGTAGTTTTATATGGGGAGTCCTCGATATAACCAAAGGTATGTGAGGACCAAATCTGTACAAAATTTCTAACTCAGTTAGAATACCACGATAAATTTCCTGTTGGGTGATGAAATCCCAATCATTCCACCTAGTAGGGAATGTCTAGATGTGTGTGAAGAAATATTAAATGAAACCAATTAAACTCCTACTTACACTATATTTGCAAGTAAGAATGCAAGAGGTTCGTTTTAATCCTAAAACTAAATATGAAAATTTGATAAGGAAAAACACACAAAGAATGGGAAATGCAATGCAAAAAGGAGAAAATAAGACAAAAAGGATAATACCTAGTGAAGATTTTTCCTTTTTATTTGATCTTCAAGATGAAGTAAGAAAAGAGTAAAATCCAAGCAATCAACACGAAAAAGAAAAAGCAAATCCTCTACCTGTAATGTTAGTGGAAAATAAAATAAATATTGGAAAGTTAAATGAAACAAAATGCAAAAGACTCACCTAAAAGGATCATCCCACTAGGTGTGCCAAAATGTTGAACAAAATTTCTCCCTTCTTGTCCAGATTAGTGAACTAGATACTAAATAAAATCAAATAACTTCAAAGATGCAAGGGTTTAAGAACTTCAAAAATAGAAAGTGACAAATGGATAGGCATAAATTAGATGACCTCACTACAATTTTGATTAACCTGTAAAACAAAGGTGACTAAGAGGAAAATGGATTATTTGGTAAATGAGGGGGTTACACAATGAATTCAGTTCTAAGAAGTGTTGACTTCCTTAGCAGATGTCAACCCTCGTGTTTGATAAAAAGATATGATAATGAAAAATTGAATAATGTGTAGAAACTAAAGCTAAAAAGAATATGGAAATTACAAAAATGGATAAAACTATAGATCTGATCTAAATCAACATAAAGTAAATTGTACATGGCTAGGTTGATGGTGACCCAGGCTATAGAGAGTAGATCGACGGTGGCCTGAGTGGATGGATCTAGACAACAATATGAAAATACATATCTAGAAGGATATGAATGTAGATTAGATGATAATAGAGGTCTAAGAATGTTAATAGGAATCTATAGAGGAAGATCTCAGAAAAGGAAATAAAAAGATGTAAGAAAAAGATATTTGGATGGATTTTATGGCTAGCGGTATACGGTTTGATGACAACTTGGCTGAATTAACGATGAGTGGAGAAAAGAAAATTATATTTGGACTGACAGAGAAGCAGAGTAATGGATTTGAGAGATGGAAACAATAACAGAATAGGGAAACATACTGATGATGACCTACGGAGAAGATTAGAGTGAAAAAATAGAGCTAGGTCAACGGAAACCTAGGCAGTCCTAAGAAAGTCCGAGGATGGACAAGTTAGACGGATAACCTGTAAACAAAATGACTGAAAGAAGAATTTGGAGATGAAGCTTTCATGGTAGTTGGACCTGCAAAACATTAGTGACTATAAAATAATAATAATGATAAGTGTTAATAGCATAAATAAGTGTAAGGTCAAGATAAATCCCCAAAGTCTCCACAACTGATGTAAACAAGCTCCAAAGGACTCTAAGAAGGATACAACTACTGTAAGAAAGCTCAAGTTTGAAAATAGGATCAAAAAAATGTAAGAAAACTATAATTATGCCTCCCTTTAGGAGGAGAGGTAAATGTTACCTTATAAGGTCGATGAAGAATTTGGTGGGTCTCTGCCAACTGCAGGGAACCATTCGTTTGGGTGTGTAGTCACATAATCATGCATTTTAGACAATTATTTATCACAGTCTCATGCTACTATTTTAAAGGTTCTTGAGCATAGAAAGTACTAATTAACCCTTGTCCCTTTGGCCATTTTGTTTATTTTGTTTCATAATTTGTAACCTATTACACCTACAAGCCCAACCTTTTTCTCACATCCCTCAAAATTTTATTCATAACTGGGGTGGCCATATTTATTACTGGGGCACCCCGAGGCACCCTGGTCCCACCTGGGGGTGCCCCGATTCTTTTAGCACTTTCCTGCCACTTTTTGGACCTCTTCTAGCTGTTTTTCATCTTCATCTTTTCTATCATGAGCCTTTTCGGGGTTAGTTACAAAATTAGAGCAAGAGAACCCTATAAATATACAATTATGAGACCATAATCAGGGTTTTAGCGTTACTACTATCAATCCATCTAGAGTTGCATCACTTGCATCCACATAGCTACATGAATCAAGGCTAAGAGAACTTCATCAATACACACTTCATAAGGGGAGGAATTATATTCTATTCTATGCACACATGTTAAATTTTCTACATTTATTTATTACTTGTTACTTCACATAGTGGGAATGGAAAAAGAGCACCAAGGGCATGACATGCACACACACACTAGAACAAGATTTAGTTCAAAAAAGTAGTGCAACGCTCAGTTTTGTAATCCCACTATTATGAGACCTAAGGTTAGTCTGACCCATTCATTTTCATCTTTTTTTATGGATTTGATAATTCTTTCTCTTCTGCAGGTCTTCAAACATCATCTGGCTTCATTTGGTACTTTTGGCGTAGTTCAAGGAATCTAGTGCAATAAATAGCGAAGGTTGTACACTATCTTCTGGTCCTAAAAAGACCACCTGTAGAGATTTTATAGAGACTAAGGCACCTATTTCAGCAAACTATGTCACCCTAGGGCCCTCCAGTACCTTCATGGGTGTTGTAGTCTATTCAGATCCACCCTTTTTGGGACCTCTGTGTACTTGTTCCTACTCCTACAATTTACCATCATACATGTGACACTCTACAATAGCCACCTACAATCAGGGGAGTTCTTTCCTCACTTTACTCTTGCACACTATGGTTTTATTTCTATTAGTTCAATTATTTAGCTAATATGCATTGCTTTAGAGTATTTATTTACAATGTTTACTGCTCTCCTAGATTATATTAATTATCATTTTACTTTTTCCTAGTTAGTTAATCAAGGTGGTATGTTGGGCCCTGAATTAACTATCCCAAGGTAGAAGGTGCACCAAAAAAGACAAGCAAGAGGGAGGTGATCATGGAAAAGTACACAAAGAAAGGGTTTAAGATGGAACTAGGGCACGCGTGAAAGCAGAACAAGGGTTTAAGGACTTAGCTGCATTTCAAAGGAGGTATCACATGAGAAACACGTGAGGGCCTGAGTAGGCATGAGGAATGGATAAGGTGCCAGCTTGGAGCCTTGGAGGTCAAGAAAATAATATTCAACGTAGTGAATATTCCCAAGGGAGATCATTATAGTTAATGGAGGCCTTTGCAAGATGGAAAAAACACTCGATTATGAAGGACCACACTTCCACTTGGCATGTGATCTACTCATGAGAGAAGTTATGGCAGTGTATCCAAATTCTATTTTAAGAAGTGAATGGGTCTAAGATAAAAAAAAGGGGGGAAAGAGGCAACAAAGTGCTACAAGAATGCTTGGTGATGTCAGGGTTTGTAGTTCTTAATACTAGGAAATATGGGAAATAATGTTAGGCATATATGTATGCACTTGGGCCTTTAACAAGGGTTGTGATGGTGAAAGCATAGCTAGGATCTCTATTCAGAGTAGTTTTTTATGGCTAGATCTATATTCCTTGATGTAAATGGTCTGAGATGAACCCTTTATGATGTAATGTGGCCACTGTAGATGTTTATAATATACAATTTTCTGTCACACCAAGCTCAAATTGGTAGTGGAGAGGGATCTCATTATGTTAACCAGTGGCTATGCCAACACACCCCCACACGATAGAGCCAGATGCAACCACGTGAGCCCTAGACCCACCATGTATTCACCAAATTAAGTCCAACAACATTAGGAGGAAGTGACACCAGGAATTTCCTAGGAAGTCACCCATCCTAGCACTACTCTGGTGCTGGCGCGCTTAACTGCAGCTTTGATACCATATAGTTAAACGTGCTTGACCTGGAGTAGTACTGAGATGGGTGACCTCCCAGGAAGTCTCGGTGTCATTGCCTCCTAATGTCATTGGGCCTAATTTGGTGAATACATTATGGGCCCAAGGCTCATGTGGTTGCATCTAACTCCATCGTGTGGGGGTGTGTTGGCATAGCAGTTGGTTAACACGATAAGATCCCTCTCCACTACTAGTTTGAGCTTCTGGTGTGATGGAAAGTTGTGTAGCTTTGATACCAATCAGTTAAGTGCACTTAACCTGGAGTAGTACTGGGATGGGTGACCTCTTGGGAAGTCCCAGTGTCATTTTCTCCTAATGTCATTGGGCCTAATTTGGTGAATACATGGTGGGCCCAGGGCTCACGTGGTTGCATAGTCTCTATCATGTGGGGGTGTGTTGGCGTGCCAGCTGGTTAACATGATGAGATCCCTCTCTACTATGAGTTTGAGCTTTTGGTGTGACATAAAATTGTAACACTAACAAAAGAGTGATAACAAATGAACATATTCCCTATGTTTGAATTTTGTCGCAAAAGTTGCTTTTAATAAGATGATAACACAATTTCAATATTTAAATCAATTTTTTTGCAAACAATATTTAAGTATTAAAAAGGGGTTGAAGTGATTTTAATAATGTAATAACACAAGGTATACACTTAAAACAAGTTTAACACAAACAAGGTCCAAGTTATAAAAATGGAGGCTACATATGCGAGCCATGTAAAAACACAATTTGGACACTTAAATCAAGTTTTAAGAAAAACAAGATGTAAGTATAAAAAATGGATTGACATAATGCGAGTATTGTAACAATACAATTTGGACACTTATATCAAGTTTAAGAAAAAAAAGATGTATCAAAAATGTATTGATAAAATGTGATTAGCGTAACGACGCAAAGTGAGATCAAGGAAATATACCTTCTACAAAGAGACATCTCAATATGGATCTCAAGACAAGACTATCAAAATATGAAGACGTACCAACACATTTACATCACTTAAATTGCAATAAGGATGTAAGTGGGTGCAAAAGTGGTGGACACAATTTCGGTAGCACTTCGAGTTGTTTTATTTTTGAACAATAATGCCAAAAAAGAGAACAAGGGAATTTAAGATTGGGGATGAAAAATATGTGGCACAACTTTGGCAGAGTTTCACCTTATTTGATGTTAAGGTAGAAACTAGGACAAACTTTTACGTTGTAATTTTCATGATGAAAGATACGTAGCACAAACTTCAATGGACTCTCCTCTTGTTTGATAAACAAGGTTTTGACTCAGAGGAAGTATTTTCTTTATATTGGTTTATTGAAACATGATTGGATAATGGTCAAGTTAGCCCCAATACCAAATGGCTCCCTAGGATTTTGTTCTCAACACTCACCAATAACTTTTGTAAGAGAGGTACATTTTTTTATAATAAATCCTAGATAAATTACCATTACCCCACAATCAATTTAGTGAACGAGGTCTCATATGAACAACATTTAGCACTCCTCGCAGGAATTTCTATTCAATTAGGTAGTGGGGCACTTACCATTTCATCAACCATTTCCCTCAATGTGTTGACTACTTTGAGATTCTTGTGGTAATTCTCATAATGATTTTTATTGATTATGTCAAGGAACTTCCCACAGTTTAAAGCGGATGGGTTTAAGCCCTTATCCGAACCTATAAATACAGTGTTTTGAATGAAATGGTGTCTTTTTTATCTTTTATCTTTAATGTGGTTTTTTCACACCTTTGTCAACTTACACATAGTGTCGTTAGTATTTATTTTGATTTGATTCTTTGACAAGCATATGTAACTGCACTCAAAAGATTAGTACTTTTCATAGAAACCCCAATGTTTAAAAATAAGATCAAGGTTTTGTTTTATTCTCAAGATCGCCCAAAACACAAGAAAATAACATACACAACATTTGATCCAACTAATTTGAAATGGAAAAACTTAAATCAATGATCATTTAAATGCTTTTAAAATTTATTCCCTTAAACAAATTTAAATGATGAAATTTCTAAATAAACCAAAATGTTAGAAAAAGATTATCAAAGTTGCTTTTGATTCTCAAATCACCCAAGAGCGCAAGAGAAGAGCACACAAAAAATTTGATCTAACTTAAGAAAAATGGAAGAACAACATTTATCAAAGCATTTAAACGTGTTAGAAAATAATTTTTAAAATAAAACCTATAAATCAGAAGTTAGAAAACTTGTAAAAACAATAGGAAAACAAAAAATCATTTTATAGATTTTTTAAATTCGAGCCAAAAACACACAGAATGATAGTGCAATTGTATTAAAAAAATGCATATAGATCAACACATATGCACAAACACTGACGCAAACTCATATACAATAATGCTAGTGCACATACAAAAATCCTAGCTCAAAGACATAGATAGAGGTGAAAATACAAACAATGCTAACACAAATCCAGAGAATGGTAGCGCACAAATAACAACGGTAGCATGCAGACATCCACACAAACACACGTGAAAAGAATGTTGATGCATATATAGAAATACTAGCGCATAAATAACAATGCATTCACATATATAATAATTGTAGCACATGGAGCTTGTGTAGCTTCAAAAACGCATGAAAATGAAAAAAAATGTCAAAAAAAACTCTCAATTTTTTGTTGATAAGCTTCAATTTTGGTAGCACTTTTCCTCCTTCATACCTAAAAGGAACACTCAACACATGTAAACTCAACAAAATGTCTGAATAAATACAATCTATATCAACATGTGCTAAAAAGAGGTTAGTGTGCAAAAATGAAACTTAATTACAAAAACTTAAGAAATGCGAATGAGACAAAAGAGTTTCCCACCGGGAATTCCATATGTATGTGTATGATTAAACTAAGCTAAGTTAATCAATAAAAACTAACACTAAGTAGTCTTAATAACTAAGCTAATCTAAAAAAGCATCGTGACAAAGCCATGGAAAGGAAAAGCTACCTAATGCATCCAATTAAACATGAAATATTAAGTCATCCTTTGATGTTTTTTATGGGATTTTAAGATATAGTTACTCCTTTTGTTAAGCCGAATGTGACTACAAGCGATCAAAGGATGTTATCTCCATGAAGAGGAATAGATCTCACCAATATGGCTTGATTTCCATGTATGGTTCTTCTCTTACTAATCTTTGCAAATAGAGGATAGAAGAGGATGTTTAATCAATAAGCTTTTCAAAGTTGAATTGCTCTTATCATATGCATATAGTAACACTGGTATGAATAGTGTAAATGGTGTTAATGGTGTAAGATTAGAAGGAAGGTATTAGGTTATTTATATAGCTTTCTAATTTGGGAGAAGCTTGAAACATAGGGAATGTAGGATAAAGGTAAAGTAAAATTATAAAGGGATAAGCATGATTAGAAAATATTAAAAAAGGATTAGCAACGCATAGTAGTTGGAGATGATTTAATTAATGAACTAGGATTAATTAATAGACCAAGATAAGATTAAAAATACATATGGAGGTGCTTTCGAAGAAAATTAGTAGAATTTTAAGGGTTTAAAAGGGGGTTTAATCAATACGAAGGTTTATTCATTAAATATGAGATTAAAAGGCATAATTAACTAATAATAGTTAATTAAAAGATGATTATAAATATTGAAATTTTGTTAATTGGTATCTAGGATGGGGAAGGCTAGTTAATTAATGGAGTGTTGTTAATTGAATGAAATGAAATGGGAATGTTAGATAATTAGCAGGAAATCACTAATTATAACGAAATGACAGGAAAGAGGATCAATGCAATTTTAGTATTAAAACTACGTACTCAGATTCAGGTTTCTATAGTTTCCATTAATGGTTTACAATCCCAAAAACTTAGTCTGGTTCATTCATAGGCATAAAGGAAGTAAAATAACAAATATTATTATAACATCAATAGCCCCTATTACCATCCAACTACTACTTCTTATTTGTAAACCTCTATCATCCTCAACTTAGAATTTGAGTGCTTTATTTATACAGGGTCATTCATTCAAACCTTCCTTATTCCCACTCAAAGTAGGTGGTTGGCATTACTATGGTGGTTGATTTTTATCTGAACTTGTGAGGTGTAGACACTAAATCACATACTTTGGGTATATTTCTAGATCCTGATCACATACCACTCTTCATATGATTCACAAACGAGAAAAAGTACTAATTGACCATTATCTTTAGCCTCTTTGATTTCTTTCAGGTTTTCTTCTTGGTCTTACACACCTTCTTGCCCAATCTTACTTTAGACACTTCTATCTTTCTAAGTTTTGACAGCATTGCCCATCCAGGATACAAACACCTAGAAACTCCCGTTCCCGTTGGGTGCCCCCGACCTCTTTGTATCTTTCTCACATCTTTTGGGTCCTTTCTAGATGTTGGGCATATTATTTTCTTGGTGTTCATCCTTTTAGTGCTTAATTAAAAAATTCAACTAAGTGAATCATATAAATACAAAGTTATGTGACCATAATAAAGGACCATACACTAAGAGTCTACTACTGCCACCTAATGTTGCATCCAAATACATTACAAGATCATCAAAGAATCCATCTAACACACATACAAGGGATGAGGGAATGCATTCTTCTTCATATACTTCATAGGAGGAGAAGTTCATTTTTCCATGCACACATCTATCTACATATTCTACATCTAGCTATTGTTCATTATTCAAGTGTGTCTGACACAAGATCCACCTATGGGTCAATTCTACACATATGTATTTAGAACTACATGGATTCTAAAATAACATACAGTTCCCGGATCATAAGTTTACTCATTCGGGTGACCTCTGGGTTCAGTCTGAATCCCCATTTTTATATTTTATTTTTAGGATTTGATTTTTTTCGGGGTTTTGCAGGTGTTCTTTCTCTTTGTAGGATTCAGGAAATTAGCAACAAATTACAACAACATATAGGTAACTAACAACGACCTCCAGAAAATATCTTGAGACATTGTGAAAATCATGTTCTAAGGTTTTGTGTAGTCACAAGCACCTAGAGAAGGTCCCTAGCACCTAGGCATCCCTGATCTAATCCAGGCGCCCTAGTCCCCATATTCCCGATAGCTTTACATTTTTCTTCATCAATTTCCTTCTCTTCTAGAATCTAGCCACAGAATGATTATGCAATTCACAAAAAGTACATGGAAAGTAATTCCACATCTTCTAAAAATCATAACCATACTTCTTAAGCTGAAAAAGTGGATCAGAAGTTTTACTGTGCTTATGGTAAGAAATTGGAGGTGGAATCATATTACCTCTTCGTTGATTTCTCTCACCACATCCTGCTTGTGACGATGAAGCACAAATTTCCTGCTCATAATCTTCATGCAGGACTAGTGGGGTATTCACTTTGCTTTCGGAAGCGTGTCTTCCATTAGCATTCTTGGAGCATTCTCCATTTTTCCATTCCCACACTAGAAAAACCCAAACCTGCAAAACGAGGACGATCCTCGACCTGTATTGGGTTATATATGCCTTGGCCATTTTTACCAAGGCCTCTTCCATCAAATCCCATTTTATTTAGTAACTTGGATCCAATGTCTCTAGTATGCTTTTCAAACAAACCAAAGACTTCAGTACCTAAATCTGAAATTAAATGGGAGGAAGAAGAAGATTAAAGTGGTGAACAACTTACAATGCAGTCATCTGCCATGGTCACTGCATCTGAAGTTGAATGTATTTCCTTTCTATTATCACCACACTGAAACCTTGTCAAGAGCTCATCCTTAGTTTGCAATTCTAATTTCAAGCAAGCATTATCCTCTTCCAAGGAGTAATATATTAATCACATGAGAGAATTATCTTCATGGATCTGGTGATTATAAGCTTCAATTTCCCCGAGCTTCACTTGTTTAGACATATTTCCCATAGAGCACTTGTACCTTGTTCACATAAACTAAACCAACTACAACAATCTTGAAGCAATCACTCTGTTAATCAGATTTACTGAAGCAAAAATGGAGCTAACTAGCTCTGATACCAACTTGATCCGAAAAAAATCAAGTTTTTATATACCTAATCTCGGAACCTTATAGGCTTTAATTATTTGTCAATAATTTACTCTTTTTTAGTAATCAATTTAAAAATTAATGCAAGATAATAAAGACAATTGCACAATGATTGATTACGGAGTTCGGCAATTGCCTATGTCTCCAGGTTCTTATCGAACCATTCCACTAGTCAAAACTTGTAAGTTACAATAGTACTTTCACAAGAAAACCTAATGGAAACTATTAAGAACTTTCTTAGAAGAATAACCAGACCTTCAGAAGATAAGGGTGAAAAATAGCACCTGACTTCCCCTTTCCTAGCGTATTCGTCAAGCTCGATGGCACAAGCTCCACTATTCGGAATCCTTCGGTTCTCAATCGGCCTTCCAGATGCTTCGTAACTCCCTATGGCACTTCGATCGATATTCCAGGATTCACAATAATTTGGTGTGGCACTATGGGCTGACTAGGTAGTATTAATAACTCCTAGCCACAATAATGTCTAAATAAATTAGGTCTTCAAACAACTATGCCCATGGTAACTAACTCTCCTCTTGGCTCACTCTCCGCCTTTCTGAGCTCTAGGAATGAGCTTCTTCGTTGGGTTGTGTGTCCATTAAAATGAAATGGGTTCCCTATTTATACAAAAATAGGGCCCTTAAAAATGCATAAAATATTATCCTAAGGCTAATAATAGCCTCATCTTGTAGCATGTGTAATGGGATTAAATCAGATTGCATGTTTAATGGGTTAAAATTCCCATAGGGAGTGGCATTTGAATAAGGGGATAAAATCCCATTTGTGGTGGCAGGTTTTAATTGGGTATTATCCCACATTTGAGGGAGAAGATAAATTCTTAAGGCTTAGTAAATCCTTTCCACACAGGTTTAGATGGTCATGGGACCACTTGGGCATAACCACCCCCACCTTATTCTCACGTGGATCTCCACGAATGGATTAGTTGCCCCCACCACCGCTTCACCTCCTTCTCCATGTGGAAGCTTCCATGTATGGAATTTGCATGCCCCCCACCACTCCATCATGTGGTCTAAGCATAGCATTTGGCATTAAGTGGGTATAGTACTTACCACTTCACAATAATACATGGTTGTTGGAGATTAATGGGATAATATAGACCCCATGCAACATAGATGAGCTTGATCAAGTGGATAGCTCGACAAGCTAAAATGTAACTCAGTCCTTGCATGACTCAGCTAAATAGCTCGATGTCAACCCTTGATAGGAAAATTGATCGTATTCGATTGGTGGTGGCAAGCCACATGGTGGCTTGTGGACCCACCATGTTGGCGATAATACCATAGTCCACACAGTGGTCGGGCTCCCCTCTGTAACAAAAGTTGAGCCTCTTGTTCCGACGAGCAA
Organism: Taxus chinensis; assembly: GCA_019776745.2. NCBI lineage: Eukaryota > Viridiplantae > Streptophyta > Pinopsida > Cupressales > Taxaceae > Taxus > Taxus chinensis. The sequence goes on along the minus strand of CM034150.1, from coordinate 878,847,068 downwards.
TATTTTATGCCTATCGAAGATTGGAGATCAAAAACCAACAAACAACTCCCCTTTTCCTTTTCACCATATGTCACAGTGCCATTGGTCCAACATTGACTAGTTGACTAGAGTTGATTTTCCTGTTGACTGAACTTTGACCGAACATATCTAGAGCTCCCAATGTCTATTTTTCACATTCTCATAGTCAATGGAGAGCTCTCGAGATGATATTCTACAATGACACCATTTAGGTTTATTTAAGTAACTCCAAAAATGATCCCCTGATCACACCTCCCCATTGAGAAAGGCTTTTTGTCCCAAAAAGCTTATGTTGGAACATTTTGCCATCCCGTCCTGAATCTAGAAACTCTTCCGCCACCTCGGAAGTGTTACTATAGTAGACCCTTGGGTCTTCTCCCCTACAACCTTCTCACTTCGAAAACTTTTTTCCGATCCTGGGACCTATGGGTTATGGGCCCACAACGTTTATGATGCACTAATTTGATATCTGAAGAAGACCTCCATGCATCCGCTATATGGTGCTAAGTTTCTGAATGAAACCTCAACACTCCTACTGTTTGGTGCTAAGCTTCTTGATATCTAACAAAAATGATCTTCTTTTACTCTATAACACATCTCCTGGCTCTGAGTTGATTCTGCAAAATCCAAACTGCTTCAAAGGAACTCCATGTTACGTAGAGCTATTATTGATCTGATGTCAATGATGGACAATAACTTGTCCTTTTTCAGACCTCAACGCCTCCAATACATGATTCTAAGCCTCTTTCAAGACCTCAAGCCTCCAATGCATGATGCTAAGTTTGTTGATCAACTACCATTTGAATGTGGTCACAATGCCTTAACACTGAATGATGTTTCAAGCTGATCCTTTGAGAGCTCCTCTTGTTGACACACTAATATCAGGTACCACTATGTTGCACAGTCACAATGCCTCTACACAAAATGAAGTTCTGACCCAACGTTAATGCCAATGGTGATTCATCTACCATTCTGCTACACGGTTACAATGCCTCTACATAGAATGAAATTCTGAGATGACTCTTGCAAACTCTATTGTCTGCACAAATGGCAGATCAATCTCCAAGCTTTATATGTGTTAATACTGTATTCAAGATGTAACAGGTACTCACAAGATGATTAGGAGATATGTTTTTGAGCATTTAATTAAATTTTTAAGTAAGAAAATCCACTGAGTATGGTAAACCTTTCTCTCAGCATTTTCTCATAGAATATGATCTCCAAAACAATATTGCATACTATTCATAAATCTGAATTATGCAATATATAATTGAAAAATTGTTGACTTACCCATTTTAAAGGAATTTCACTTTCAGGTATTACCTGGTCCTGGGTTGAATTTTCAACTGGTGGTGGAGTAGAAACTTCCCTTACCTTTGCAATAGGCCTCCATTCTATCTTTGGCTTACCATTACTCTTATGTTGAGATGGGTGCAGTTTCCAACAATTTTCCACCTGGTACCCATTCCTCTGGCAATGAGCACAAAAATTCCTCTTAAAATCCTTCTTCTGGGATGAGAAACTCTTTCTGCCATTTCTCAACTTTGCATGAAAATATTGTTCTTTTTGATTTGCCTTGTTCCTAACGAATGACATCAACTTCTTCATCAATTTCCTTCTCTTCCAGCATATGGCCACAGAATGATTATGCAATCCATAAAAATTACATGGAAAGGAATTCCACATCTTCTAAAAATCATAACCGTTCTTCTTAAGATGAAAAATTGGATCAAAAGTTTTACTGTGTTTATGGTAAGAAATTGGAGGTGGAATCACGTTACCTCTTTGTTGATTTCTCTTACCACATCCTTCCTGTGACGAGGAAGCACAACTTTCCTGCTCAGAATCTTCTTGCAGGACTAATGGGTCACTTTTCTTTCGAAAGCTTGTCTTCCATCTACATTCTTGGAGCATTCTCCAATTTCCATTCCTGCACTAGAAAAACCCAAACCTGCAAAACAAGGATGATCCTCGACCTGTATTGGGTTATATATGCCTTGGCCATTTTTACCAAGGCCTCTTCCATCAAATCCCATTTTATCTAGTAACTTGGATCTAATGCCTCTAGTATGCTTTTCAAACAAAGAAAAGACTTCATTACCTAAATCTGAAACTGAATGGGATGAAGAATAAGATTCCAGTGGTGAAAAAATTACAGTGTAGTCATCTGCCATAATTACATTGATCACAGGAGAGAATTCTTTTCATGGATATGGTGATTATAAGCATCAATTTCCCTGAGCTTTGCATGTTTAGACATCTTTCCCATAATGCAATTATACCCTATTCACACAAATTGAACCAACTACACCAATCTTGAAGCAATCACTCTATTAATCAGATCTACAGAAGAAAAAATGAAACTAACTAGCTCTGATACCAAACTTTCTCAGAGATTAGTAAGTTTGCAAGCTAATAACCTGCTCTGATACCAACTTGATCCAAAAATAATCAATTTTTTATCTACCTGATCTCAAACCCTTATAGGCTTTAATTATTTTTTGATAATTTTTTCCTTTTTCAGTAATCAGTTTAAAAATTAATGCAAGACAATAAAGACAATCACACAATGATTGATTACAGAGTTCAGAAGTTACCTACCTCTATGGGTTCTTATCAAGCCGTTCCACTAGTCAAAACTTGTAAGTTACAATAGTACTTTCACAAGAAAACCTAATGGAAACTATTAATAACTTTCTTAGAAGAATAACCGGACCTTCAGAAGATAAGGGTGAAAAATAGCACCCAAATTCCCCTTTCCTAGCATATTCGGCAAGCTCGATGGCACAAGCTCAACTGTTTGGAATCCTTTGGTTCTCAATTGGTCTTCCAGACACTTCGTAACTCCATATGGAACTTCGGTCGATATTCCAGGATTCACAATAATTTGGTGTGGTACTATAGGCCAACTAGGTAGTATTAATAACTCCTAGCCACAATAATGCCTAAATAAATTAGGTCTTCACACAACTATGCCCATGGCAACTAACTCTCCTATTTGCTCACTCTCTGCTTTTCCGAGCTCTAGGAATGAGCTTCTCCGTTACATTGTGTGTCCATTACAATGAAATGGGTTCCCTATTTATAAAAAAATAGGTCCCTTAAAAATGCATAAAATATTATCCTAAGGCTAATAATAGCCTCGTCCCGTAGCATGTGTAATGGGATTACATCAGATTGCATATTTAATGGATTAAAATTTCCATAAGGACTGGCGTTTGAATAAGGGGATGAAATCCCATTTGTGGCAGCACGTTTTAAGTGGGTGTTATCCCACATTTGAGGGAGAAGATAAATTCTTAAGGATTAGTAAAGCCTTTCCATGCAGGTTTAGGTGGTCATGGGACCACTTGGGCATAACCACCCCCACCTTATTCTCACATGGATCTCCATGCATGGCTTAGTTGCCACCACCACCGCTTCACCTCCTCCACATGGAAGCTTCCACGTATGGCATTTGCATGCCCCCACCACTCCATCACGTGGTCTAAGCATAGCATTTGGCAGTTAAGTGGGTAATTGGGTATAATACTTACCACTTCATAATAATACATGGCTATTGGAGATTAATGGGATAATATAGATCCCATGCAACATAGATGAGCTTGATCATGTGGATAGCTCAATGAGCTAAAATGTAACTCGGTCCTTGCATGACTCAGCTAAATAGATCAATGTTGACCCTTGATAGGAAAATTTATCGTATTTGATTTGTGGTGGCAAGCCACGTGGTGGCTTGTGGACCCACCACGTCGGTGATAATACCATAGTCCACACAGCAGTTGGGCTCCCCTCCATAACAAAAGTTGAGCCTCTTGTTTTGATGAGCAATCTTTTACACCTGTCAAAGACCGGAGATCAAAAACCAACAAATGACTCCCCTTTGTCTTTTCTCCACGTGTCACAGTGCCATTGGTCCAATATTGACTAGTTGACTAGAGTTGACTTTCCCATTGACTGAACTTTGACCGAACATATCTAGCACTGCTGATGTCCATTTTTTGCATTCTCATAGTCATTGGAAAGCTCTCGACACAATATTTTGTGCTGAAACCATTTAGATATGTTTAGGTAACTTCAAAAATGATCCCTGGTCACTCTTACACTTAGGGTTTCAAATTTATTAACTTACTTGTTTGTGTCAAATGTTATGCCCTTAGTGTTATAGCTTATATTTTATATGTAGTGTCGAATTGTAGCTTACATAATCTCTCTTCTTGTCATATTTTATTCATGTATGCTTTCATATGTTTAGTAGGTTTTCCTTGGTGTTGGCTATAATATAGGATTGGTATATATAGGTGGTATTGAGGATTAGTTAATCATCTTATTGAGCATTTGAGTCTTATTGTATGGTTTGGAGGTTGCCCCCTCGAAGTAGCTAAGGTATTCTACTTACGTATTGAGATCATTTATCTACAATATTGTGTTCTTTGATGTTTTATTGCTACTAATAATCATATTTATACAGGTAATTTCATTACAAGTGGTATATCTCAAAATTGGTAGCGAATTTTTTTGTAATTATTTTTGTGGTGTGGAAAAATCAATCAAATTATCCCTTCTCCAATTTCAAACATTCATGACTTGTTTTGAAAAGTTATAGTGGTTTTATGTTTTTTCATATTTCAGCTACCTACATTGCAATTTTTAGTTTTTTTCTAATTTTCTTATATTTTCAGAAAGATTTTAAAATTTTAGCTTGGGTTTCTTATTTTTTATTTCATCTATTTGTTCATTAAATATATGAAACCCCAAACCCTAAATTCTTTCCATATTCCATCTACCCCGAGTCCCAAACCCTACATCATGACTGATAGATCAACTCGAGGCCAATGGAAATGTCAAGCAACTCTAGGAATGACCCCAAATAAGGATTATATGGATTTAGAATCTTCTAGAGTATCTAAGGTACTCATCCAAATTTAAGAAAGGGTAAATAATATGGTAAGGATGACCTCAATAATGAGATTCTTCATCTAAAAGGTAACCTTAGGGGTGAAATTTAGATGAATTTTCAATCAATGAAGAATGGGGTATTTCTCTCTCTTTCAAACACAAATCCTAATTCCATCCATATGGGTTCCTCTAGCAATACTTACACAGGTCCAAATCACTCCAATCAAGGAGAGTCCTTTACACATTCAAGTGGATCTCCTAACTAATGGAGGGGAATTATTCCAAAAGTGGAAATGCATAAATTTGATGAAAAGGATCTTCTTAATTGGGTTACCCAAATGGATAATTTCTTTGATCTCCATCAAATCCCATTGGGACAAAAGGTGGCTATGGCATCCATATATCTAAAACCTAATCAATTTGTCTAGTATCGTTGGTTATGTGCTCAAAGGTAGAAGAATGGTCTAAGTGTCACATGGACAATTTTTCACTAAAGAGCTTAAATTATACTATAATTCTAGTATCTCAGAGAATTACTTCAACTAATTAGCAAAGTTACGACAAACATGTTCATTAAAAGAGTATGTCCACCAATTCCAAAATCTTTCCTTACGTGTGGATGATATTATAGAAGAATATCTAAATGAACTATTTCTTGAAGGTCTTAAGTACCACATTGAGCATGAGGTGTGTATGTTTAATACACTCAAGGTTTTTGATTCTATTATCATGGTGCGTAGGGTAGAGGAAAAAATTATTTCTAGTATAAGGCAATCCTTCACTAGCATAAAAAGATCATCACCTTGCCTCCATCATACCCTCAGCGAATTCAGATGACACCTCAACAAATTGAAGAAAAAATACCAAAAGGGTTATGTTTTAACTATGACAACAAATATGGACCAAATCAAAAATGTGCTGAAAAAAATTGTTCTACATTGAAGGGAATGGTGATGAGGAAGAATATGAGGAAGAATCTGAAGATTGTCAGCCCATTATCTCATGTCATGCTCTATGAGGTATTAGTAGTCCAAAAACCCTTCAAGTTGTGGGTTATCTTAAGAAGCAAAATATGACAATATTTTTTGATTCAGGGAGTACACATAATTTCATCAATCATAAGTTAGTAGTAAGGCTAAATTTTTTCATCTACCCAACACTTGAATTTCAAGTAATGATCATCAATGGTGGCACAGTCCAATTTTTAGGTAAATTCCATAAAATTAGACTTACGATGGGTGACTACACATTGGAATATATGATGTTTTTTATTCCCATGGATGGGTCTCATATTGTATTAGGTGTCCAGTGCCTCACAACTTTGGTCACCATAGAGCTAAATTTCTAGGAATTGTTCATGTACTTTCATTTTGAGGGTAAATAGTTTAAACTTTGAGGACTATAGGAAAAATCTCCTTAGGTGGTTAGTTCTCATCAAATGTAGAAGATTCTTATAAAAGGGGCTGAAGCTTTTGTAGCATGATTGTTCTCCATAGAATTTCAACCACCAAAGATGGTAGTGCATCATGATCTTCAGAAGGATATTGATCAACATGTATTTGTCTTCTAGGATCTTAGAGGATTTCCTCCTAAAAGAGGTCATGATCATGTCATTCAGTTAATTACAATAATATAACCCCCCAACATTAGGGATTATAGATACCCATATTTTCAAAAGAGTGAGTTCGAGAAGATGTTGGAGGAAATGTTGGAAATGGGTATTATTCGTCACAATCAGAGTGTTTATTCTGATCTATTGGTGATGGTGCACTGCAAGGATAGAAGATGTCACATGTGTTCAAACTATAGAGAACTCAACAAGTACACTATTATAGATAAGTTTCCTATTCATGTCATTGATGACTAAATTAGATGAGTTTTCATGGTGCAATTTAACAAAACTAGATCTGCATTCTATCACTAAATTAGAGTAAAGAAAGAAGATATTCGTGAGATGACCTTCAAAACTCATCAAGGGAATTATAAATTCGTATTAATGCCTTTTTGTCTTACTAATACACCATCCACATTTCATATTTTAATGAATTTAGTATATAGACCATTCCTACGGAAGTTTATCTTGGTATTTTTTGATGATATCCTCATCTACAAAAATCCCTGGGATAAACATTTACATCATGTCAATATAGTATTGGAAGCCCTAGAGAAACATAAACTATATGCCAAGCCCTCAAAGTATTATTTTTGGGGTAAATGAAGTGGATTACTTGGGTCATATTATCTCTCATGAAGGTGTTAAGGTGGATCCTCACAAGATCTAGGCCATGGTGGAATGGTAAGTACCAAGAACACTCAAACATTTACAAGGTTTCTTAAGTCTCATAGGGTACTATCACAGATTTGTAAAATAATATGGTAGTATAACAACACCACTTACAAAATTATTGAATAAATATTCCTTTCATTGGAATGAGAAAGCTTCTAGGGAATTTGAAAAGTTTAAGGTCGTAATGTGCACCACTCCAGTATTGGAAACTCCAGATTTCTCCAAGACCTTCATAGTTAAATGTGATGCTTCAAGAAATGGTATCAGAGTAGTAATCATGCATGAAATACATCCCATTTCATTTGAGAGATGGAAACTAAAAGGAATGAATTTTTTGAAGCCCACCTATGAGAAAGAAATGATGACAATATTACATGCAGTCAAAAAATGGAGACCATACTTGATGGGTAGACACTTCAAGGTAAAATTGATCATGATAGTTTGAAATGTTAAGTAATAATTATTAGTGTTCACATTGTTATAAGTGGTAATGTGAATTTGTTTCAACAAATTCACATATTTAGTTTGATGTTTGTTTTACAGATTAAACAACCACACGATTCTCTCCTAGAATCGTGGGTTGTTGACTCCCTATTAGTAGGCTATGGTTTTCCTATTTATTCGTATGTTTGATATTGAATAATTAATTGAATCATTATTAATATTTTGTTGTGTGAAATTGAGACTAAATTATTATTTGGTATCAGAGTAGGTTTAATTGACCCTGTGATAAAAGTCTAGTGGTAATTTAAGGGCAAGCGCTTCAATGTTATTTTCTCCATTGATGAAATTCATTTTTTTATTTTCATTTTGGCTTCGATAGTTCCATTCACATGTAGAGTTTATATGGCGTATCTCTTTTGAATGGCATTATAAAGTCTCAAACAAGTGGATACTATGTGTGGAGATTGGAACTATTTTTAATTTGATTCTTCACTTATTGCTAATTGTAGTTCAGCATGAACATATAGATTTGTTTTGTGTCCCTGTGCATTGTGGCATCTCTTTTCACCTTTTTAACGACCTTGAATAGAATAATATCTACTCTCATTTCTTGCTATCAATGTCCAATATCTCAAACTTGTGCACCTCAGATATAAATCTTGTGGTTTTGATTCGATTTTTCTTACATATAAGAGTCAGTTCCTGAAACTCTCCACGTCTTGACCTGTACGTAACTCACAACATATAATGATCAAGAATACTATACCTGAATATCATCATATCTATTTTTTAGCCTACGTGGACTCCAGTTTTGAGCTCAGTTCCATATTGCATTAGATATCAGTTCATTATTGTGCTTCCTCTCATAAATTTGGTGTTGCAATGTTATGTGGTTGTCTATTGACTATCACTCTACCTTGGAAGTTGGATTCTCCTCCATTTTGGAGTGCAGCTTGACACACATGATAGCCACTCTATTCATTTGCAAAAATACCACTTACAAGGCATCAAACTTAAAAGGAAGGTGTTAATGAAGAAAGCACTCAACAATTCATAGAGATTCTTGGAGAGGCACATTCAGAGATTGCATCAGAAATTGGTTGAGCTATAATTTTGCCATCATATCAAAGGCTACAAGTAGACTGGTTGTCTTCCTCGTCACAAGATCTGATATTCTTAGTAAAACAATGTAGATTATTTCATGCTAGTGGATCTATCATCAGACCAATAAATGTAAACGGTTTTTCAATAGTCAAAAGGTATTTTATTTTCTCAACAAAGCTTACCATGTGTTATAAAGGTCATGGTCAATTATAATTGTGGAGTTTGTGTAAAATTGTTAAGGATATTTAATTATAGTGTTGATGTTAAGTTTCATTATATCATTAAAAAATATGTTACTAAGATAGTATTTTTCATATTAGTAATTGATGGCATGTACCATCGTGTTAGTCAAACCGTAAAATAGGGCCAATGTGGGTCAATGTCATAGTCATTATTAAAAGTATATATTTGATTGTTTCGTTGTCATTTTATAAATTGTCAGAGTGTATGTTGTGTTAAAGTCATAAAGTGACATATAAAATTGTTACTAAATGAAATAGTCATTTTTTGTGTTGAGTCATTTTGTCAAAAGAGTCCAAATCTGAAATTAAATCAAGTGAATTTATATTGTAGTGTCCTTGTCAAAAACAAATCATCAATTTTTTGAGTCATTATCAGAAGTTGTAAAACTAAAAATTAAAAAGTTGTCTCACTATTCAATAATTGGACACATTTTCACTTGTACACGACATCTAAATTGTGGAGGATATTTTTTTTATCTTCATGATAACATCCAACTAAGTTAGCATTCTGTTATTGGAGGATGGAGGCAATGGAGGAAGGAGGAAAATCAGCATCCTTGATTTCATCACTACCTCAGAGGCCGAAAACTACTTTAGTGACATTTTCTTTTGTGTGATGAATAAGAACATATGAGCATCCTTGTTCCTGTGTTCAGTATAGTGCTTATGTTTCCCACGTGATGATAATAATTTGAACCATTGATACTATTGCAGGAAGTGTTCTTGATCAGACTAATTTGATGGTTGATGTGAATTGGTTGAATGGTCCCAATTCATGTATTCATCTAATAGGTTGAATAGTCCCTAGATGATGTAGTTCCCACAGTCAATGTTGAGGATTGAAACCATGTGCAGGCTATGGAGAGGCATGTTGCTTGGTTGAAGATGGTATTCCTCCCCACGCTCACACTAAGGGGTAAATGTTAAGTAATATTTATTAGTGTTCACGTTGTTATAAGTGATAATGTGAATTTGTTTCAACAAATTCACATATTTAGTTTGATGTTTGTTTTACAGATTAAACAACCACACGATTCTCTCCTAGAATCGTGGGTTGTTGACTCCCTATTAGTAGGCTATGGTTTTCCTATTTATTCGTATGTTTGATATTGAATAATTAATTGAATCATTATTATTATTATTTTGTGTGAAATTGAGACCAAATTAGTATGAAATAAGTTTTGGAGCAACGGTTATCTTCATAAGAGCAATAAAAATGGGTCACTAAGATGTTGGGATATGAATTTGAGATTATTTATAAGAAAGGTAAGTAAAATTTGGTCATTGATGCTCTATCTAGGAGGAATGAGTCCATAGAAGCTTTTTTATGTACCATATCTATGCTAAAGGCAGATTGGGTAGATCAAGCAAGGGAATAATGGTAGAAAGATGCAACAACCTATACTCTCATTCAGAATCTCTAGACAGATCCAACCATATCATAACAATTTATATGGAAGGCGGATACATTGTGTACAAAGATATGTTATATTTGTGTAATAACTCTACACTTAAACACCATGTTCTTTCAAATATCCATTCTTCTCCACTAGGTGGCCATTTTGGGTTTTTGAAAACTTATCATAGAGTTAAGAAGGATTTATTTTCTGAGGGGTTAAAAGGATATGTTCAAACAAATTTGGTAGAATGTTTAGTGTGTCAACATAATAAGGGTAGTACGATTAAGACACCAAGTCTCCTCCAACCTTTTTCTATTCCTAGTGAGAGATGGGAAGAGGTATCAATGGATTTCATGAAAGGATTGCCTAAATTAGAAGGGAAAAGAATAATCATGGTCCTAGTGGATATGCTTACCAACTATGCTCATTTTTTTTTATGGTTCATCCTTTCATAGCTAGTACAATTGCCATCTCATTTACGGACATAGTTCAAAAGCTCCATGGAACGCCCAAAATTATAGTAAGTGATTGTGATCTGATATTTACAAGAATTTTTTGGACTGATTTGTTCTCTTTTTTGGGTACCCAACTATCCCAGAGTTCATCTTATCATCCTCTATTAGATGGGAAACCTGAGGTGGTGAATGAATTTTTGGAGGGATATCTTTGATGTTTCACTTCAGATAAATAAGAACGTTAGGTTGCAATGCTATCCACTTGCAGAATGGTGGTATAATAATTCATTTCATACCTCCTCCCAAGTGCCAATCCTCCATCACTCATCTCTAACTTGAAGGTCAAACTGAAGGTGAGAGAAATCAAAGATCACGTTCAACACCATCACGAGGTACTCTCTAATCTTAGAGAAATTTTGGAAAGGGCAAAAAACCATATGACACAAAAAAATTATCAACATCGGAGTGAGCAACACTTTGAAGAACGTGAATTTGTTTTTGTATGGCTGCATCCATATAAGCATTTATCATTAAAAAAATAGAATAAGGATAATAAGCTTGTTTCAAATACTATGGTCCTTACTGAGCACTGCAGAAAGTTGGTAGTGTGGCATGTAAGTTGGATATCCCCCCAGGAATTAAAATACATCCAGTATCCCATTTTTCTTTGTTAAAGAAAGATATTGGGTAGCAAATTTCCACCCATTCAATGCTTCCTGAACTGGATGAGGAAGGAAGGATCATATTATAACCTGAAGGTATTATTCATAATTGCACCAAAATATTGAGGACCAGAGTCATTACCAATTACCTAATCAAGTGCAAGACTATGAATATTGAGGACACATCATGGGAGGATGAATAATTTGTTAAGAAACATCTAGGGATTCCCAACATTGGGAGAAATGTTTCTTTGAAGGGGAGGGGTGTGTTATGCCCTTAGTCCTATAGCTTATATTTGATATGTAGTTTCAAATTTTGGCTTATATAATCTCTCTTATTTTTATATGTTATTCATTTATGCTTTCATATGTTTAGTAGGTTGGCCTTGGTGTTGGCCATAGCATATGATTGGTATATATAGGTGGTAGTGAGGAGTAGTTAATCATTTTATTAAGAATTTGAGTCTTATTGTATGGTTTGGAGGTTGCCCCCTCGAAGTGGATAAGCTATTCTACTTGCATATTGATATCATTTATCTACAATCTTAATTTCTTTGGTGTTGTATTGATGTTGATAATCATATTTATACAAGTAATTTCATTACATAAAATATGTACTTTATTTCATATCTATATTTGCACTGTTACTTAATTATGATTAAGCATTTGTATATTTTCTATATTTACTTAATCATTTGGTGAACCTATTATCCATTTTTCCCCTTGGGAAAAATTGAAAATAGGGTAGGATTGGACCAAAAAACTAAGCAAGGCCTTCACAGGATAATTTGTGGTTCATAGGTAGAATTTCATGTTTCAGGAGCATTACAATGATTCAGGGAAGGTTTGAAATCATTTAGAGGAATTTTTTCCTCTTTTAGATTTTGAAGAGACTTAGATTTGCCTATGGGAAGAAAACGGGATCTCGTGGCCCACCTCTAGCCCAAACAAATAAAAATGCTAAATTTTTTATAACAGACCCCACATCAGTTCACCTAGTCCCCATCAGTCCTATGGTACAGGGAAAATCTGGTAAAAATCTAAAATCAGGAAAAAAATTGGGTTCTGGGGTAAAAATTGTGTCCTAAGACAAAACAGTTCGCCAACCAGCTCACCGAGCTAGTGGGTAAGATGGGAGGCATAAGGATACATTGAGTTGGAAAATAGCTTGATGAGATAGGGTGTTGTATTATGGAGGCTGAGCCCTCAACTGCTCGGCAAGCTAAGGATTAGCTAAGTGGATGGATCGTGACATGGTAGGGAGGTTATAAGAAGGATGGCTCTCCAAAACAACTTAGAAAACCACAGTTGCATTGGCGAGAAGGATAGAGCCAACTCGACACAAGGTCGGTGATGTTTGGTTGGCCACAAAGATATTTATCTCAGAGCGATCCAGGAGAGAATGCAGGAGGCTCGGCGAAGCAAAAAGGTGAGAGGGTAGGTATAGAGTTTGGCGTGGACAAGTGGCTTGACATTGGGGTCAGTTCGATACAGAAAACTATGGGGTGAACTCACGTGGCCAAGTATGTTTATAGAACCCAACGAGGTGTTAAGAGTGTGTGATCTTGGAGGTTAAGGCTGACTCAGCCGGGGTAATGACAAGGTATTCACCAAGGTAGCAGTTTGGAAGGCTCACAGGAGCTAATTTGGTACTCGATGAGATGGTTTTTTCATGGAGTGGTGAATATTTTTTCGTGGACTCAGGCATCGAGGAGTTCAGATATTCAACATTCGGTAATTTGGAGACATCGAGGGCAAAAACATGTTAGAGTGAGCCAAAAGCATGAAACCTCGTGAACCCAAAGTTTGACAAGCTCAGGTCGGTCAATGCATTTTTTGGGAGTCAATAGTATCACTGCATCAAAGATCTTGGCGTTGGGGTTTTGGAGTTCTTTGATGAATTTCTCCATGACCGCATCATGGTAGGTAGGGTTAGTGGTAAGCCAACCAAACACCATTACCATGTGGATTTTAACTCTGGGGCCAAGTCAAAGGCCGAGTCAGCCTTAACGTGCATAATGGAGGTGGTTTGAATACAAATTGGTTGAGGTGATCACAAAAGGTGGATTCTATGCGAGGCAACGAATGAGGAAAAATGCTGAAGAGCTCAGCAGTCAATATGGGAACTCACCCATTCAACACTGATGTATGGTGCATGAAGAGTATGGTCAAAAGGAATTTTTGGGTTTTCCATTGTAAGTAAGAGATCGAAGGAGCTCGGGGGTGGGAAATAATGGTAACCTCCATGAAATACATGGAGCTCGTCACTTAGATTGCTGAGTAGCTCAGTGAGCTATTCACCCACCACAATGTGCATAAGGCCTAAATGACAAAGAACCCCCTTTACTAAAACTGGTCTAGTTTTTTCTAGACACGTCCATTTTTTGCAAGATTATAGTTGATGGAATCGTGAGAAGAAGAGCTACATGATGAAATCATTAGAGATTAAATTTTGGAGGATTTTGGCACCAAAAATTGAAAATATTATTCCATTCATGAACAATGCCAAGGTAGGTGGGGAAGTCATTAATGAGGTATGGGTACCCATTTTTCTCACACAAGGCATTGTATAGGAGACATAGGCATCAAAAAGGCACCCAAAATATGATGGAAGCATACATGGTGCCCTATGTGGGTGATGGAAGACCTATAAATTTGAATTTCTTCTCTCTCTTGTAAATTTTTTGCTATAAATTGTAAAGGCGATGCAATTACAAAGGGTTAGACATTTCTTCTCCCCTTGCTCCCCTCTTCTCCTTAGCTAGATTGTTGTGAATATTTGGGCTTCAATCCTTCGAACTAAGGACTATAATGGTAATCTTACCTCTCCCTACATGTGATGTATTTTGCATATCAATGGAGCAATAAAATTATGTTTTTGTTAACTCTTTTAACCTTGCATGAGTTATTTTTTCCTCTTGCTTCTCTTCATTAACAGTTCTTTTGTGCATAATCATGTTTCCATTACATGGTTTAAGTGTTGTTATGATTATTTGGAATGGTGTCTTGTATGTAATCTGGTCTATGGTGCATATCCACCCTCTCCAAGTTCATCCTTCTCCATTTGTAGGCTGGGAAGATTGTCTAGAAACCCCTTTTCTTGGTGTTATCACCACCCCTAGTATAGGATTTCTTTCATGCAATCTCTCTTCATGTCCCCTTAGAAGTGTTAGGATAGGTTTAGTTAGGTATTTTATTTCAGTAGGATTAGTTGTAGCATTAGGATTAGGAAGAGGAATTCAGCCTTCTCCAGAGGTCCATCTCAAGTTCACAAGTCCCACAACTTGAGAGATGGTACACATGTTACCCAATCACAATGAATTCCTCAATCACAAAAGCTAGAAATTAGAGGGGTGTTATGATTCGATGATAACAATTATGACATGCCCAGTGGGACAAGTAGGTGAAATATCTACATTTCACAAGTGTTCCATTACAATATCTTAGCCACCGTGCTACTAACACTAAAAGTTTTTACACACCTAGTGGGACAACAAGAAGTAATATCTTCACAAATTTTGAGGCATTTGCAAGAGAATTCAGACTTAAGAGATTTCAGGTTTCAAATAATTCATATTTTGGAATTCGGAGCTTACACTATAGGGTCCAAGTTCCAAAATTGATTTTTGTGGAATTCATATGTGCAAAAAAGGTCTTAAGTTCCAAAAAGAGTAGATCGGGGGTTTTAGATTGCAAAAGTGGTTCAAAGTTCCAAAAATTACATTTTGGACTTTTGGGATCATTTTGCATTTTAGAGGTTCATTTCAGATTTCTAACTTCAGAGGTTCATTTCAAGGTTCAGATTTCGGAGGTCCCTTTACATTTCGAAGTTTTGACTTCGAAGGTTAACAGCTGCTAAACAAGGTCAAATTTTTGAAATCAGGTTTCGGTCCCTTCAAATTCATTTCTTCCATTTTTTCAAGTTGTTCTCTTGATAAAATCTTAGGCTTCAAAGTCACATGCAAAGAAAAACTACCGACTCCATTGGTCTAAGTAACCCATTCTCTAAGTTGTAGACTTCCCTTCTTTCCACCCATTTTTCATCCATTTTTCCTTTAACATCTTTTCCTTTTCTTCCATTCCATGAATTTGTGCAATCATGACTTCATTTCCTACATGGAATTCACACTTGCATCAACAAACCATATCAATTCAACCCACCTCCAAATTTTTAAAATTCATCTCCAAGTTATTTTCACACCCCTCCAAAACCATTCTATGATGAAAATCAGTAGTATACATATCCCCATAAACAATACCAAAACCAATTTGGTTACCCATCAGATTGTGCAGCTATTTAAGAGAAAGGATATGTAGGTTTCGGAGGCCACCCCACATATGGAGATGATGATTTGCAGCTAAAGATTCAAAAGATGGAGGTAATTATGGTGTAGGCTCAGGATACATCTCATATGAAGGCATTAAAGATTGGATTTAGGGTCCCTTGTCCATGGATTGCCCATGTCCCAAGGAATTATAGCCTACAACAGAATATTAGTTTCATAGTTGAAATGTTTCCCAACTTGAAAGATGGATCGAGGATATAGAGGCTCACAGATATAATTCTAGTCAATATTGTCAATGGGAGACCCCTACATTACCATCTCATAATCCTCTCATTATTCCCCAATCAGTTCCATTTCAGCCTGAAACTCAATTCCCAAGTTTCCAACTTGCTTCCCCCATTATGGAATCCACTTCTCCATCCCCTAATCTTCCACCCCATCTTACATTCTCTGCCATTTTCCCTTATAAACCCAAGCCCCCTCCACAAGAACATAATATAAATCCTTCCCCTCCATGACCAGCAATGAAAAAAATTAGTTAAATCCCAACCCACCCCTCCTCTCACATTCCCAAGTCCATGTTGGGAAGAAACCCAAAAAACCACTCAAGAGGCACAACAAGAAAAGGAGCCTAGCAGAGAAGAAATGTAAAAAAAAATGAAGAGTTGGGCTTCAAGGTTTGAAATAGAGAATATCCCCTTTCTAATTAAGCCATTGGAGGAGGTAAAGGTTAGAGAAAAAGAGAACAAATATGATTTTTTAGCAGCAGCAAAGTGAGAGGAAGTAGATGATGATCAAAATTTTATTTGTTCTGAGTGTAGTGTTCATATGGGCACTCTATTTTCAGGAATTTTTTATCAACCACAAGTTTTAGAATAAGTGAAGGAAGGAAGAGAAACTCCAAATCCAAAATAAGAGGAGTATGTTCATGTCACAGAGGAGAACAAGCCAATTTCAGAGGCCCTATAGGATGAGGAGATCATAGAGAGCTTCGTGCACTCTTGCAGTGATGAAAAATTAGACTTTCCTCTCCAAAATTATTATTTTGGGGATCAAGTTTGGGCTCTTCAAACTGAATCTGTTGTGGAGAAAAGTATTGAGGAGACCCATAGTTGAACAAATTGAAACCTAAAAAGATACCTCAAGTAGAGGAGGTTGAATCCATTGGTACATAATGTAAAATGAAGAAGCTACTTATTTGCATGCAGATTTCAGTAGTGTCTTCAATGGGGAAGGGCCTATGGAATTGGTTACTTTTGCTATCCCAAATCCCATCCTATGACTCAAAATTCATATTTCCATGGAAGGATATATTCAAGAATAATTCTAATTAGAGGATGCAAACAATCCTCTTCAATCATGTTTGCGAGTTTTGAATTAGAGTATCTTCCAAGCTCTACTACTAGATAAGAAGTATACAGACAAAAAAGCTGACACCACTTACATACCAGTCATCCAAGAAGGAAGATCAATTGTCTATATATGAGAAACAAGGAGAAGAATCATCTTACAAAGATTCACAATTTTTCTAGGAAATGTCTATGACGAAGACTTTCTTTATTGAACTTTGGACTCAGAGAAGTGGGACAGATCCAACAAATTAGACCTTGTCCCCCTAAGGTATTTGGCTTCATTGGAGCCAAAGGAGGAAGCCAAAACTGGTCATGCTTGTACTTCCAAGACATGATGATGATTCTCCATAGACACCAAGGATCTGCTCCAACACATCCAAGATCCTATTACAATGAGCAACTTAAGGAGGCATTTTATTCTTTTTGATTGTTGATACCTTTGGATAAATGCATGGAAAGATTGGCTTCTTCAGTTATTTTTTCACTCTTGTGTGTGATCATGTGCTCATTGTAACACCAATTACATGGTTCCAATATTATAAGCAAGGGAAGTTACTTCTGCATTTTTAGTGTTAGGTTTTGTTTTAAATATTCCTTTCCTTTGGTTAGTGTAGGGTTGGAATAGGTTTACTTTCTGGCAGAACAAGTGCTTGTGCACACTCTGTATATCTCACTTGAGCATGTATGATTTTTTCCTTTTGTATATAGTTTTGTTCCATGTTTTCTCTAGCATAGTGCACCATGTTTTAGTAGGCCTCCTAGAAAGATCTTATAACAAGAAGAAGCTCATAGTTACATGGGACAGTTGAAATCTTCAAGAGATTTAAAATGCAGAGTAACCAAAATTAGGATTAGGGACTGATTTTAATAATCTCCATTCTCTCATCTCTTTAGATTAATCATTTGAGATTCTATCACCCCTTATAATATTGGAAGATCAGCCCCAAGGGTAGTTGTTGTATAACAGACGACAAATATCACATCAACATAGTACTTAGTTTCAGAAGCAGCCCTCCTTAATTATTCAAATTCTCCTCAAGGTCGAAATTAGAAGATCAACCTCAAATCCTTCTTGAGTTCATTTCAGTGGTAAATCTTATGGATTTGAAGGAAATCCTAACCTTCATTAGTGTCCCAAAATAGTGGTCGGAATGAGTAAAATTAGTTCTAACAGGTCAATTTGCAAAGGTAAGAGTGAAGGAAAGAAATTTCTAATCAAAACAATTTTCCACTCATGTATACTATAATATTTTCTTATGAAGATTGGGAAAGCAAATGGAAAATTGACTTCAGGTTCAATGGTGTTTCAAGCAGTTTCCAAGATCAAACTTTGAAGGTTTGGTCAGTATCAATCCATTAATAGTGACTAGATATCAAATGGAGGCTTTAGGCTACTAGTCAAGTACATCTAGCAAGAAGATGTCCCCACGAGTTTCCAATTTCGATATCTATTTTCCCCCCAAGAAAAATGGACAATAGGGTAGGATTGGACCCAAACACTGGGCAGGGCCTTCATAAGAGAATCTAGGATTCACATGTAAAATTTCATGTTTCAGGAGCATTACAGTGATTTAGGGAAGGTTTGAAATCATTCAGAGGAATTTTTTCCTCTTCTGGATTTTGAAGGGAGTTTGATTTTCCTATGGGAAGAAAACGGGCTCCAAGGGCCCACCTCCAGCCCTAAATGAACAAAAATGGTAAAATTTGGGTAACAGACCCCACATCAGTTCACCTAGTCCCCATCAGTCCTCCATATAGGGAAAAATTGAAAAAAATCTAAAATCAAGAAAAATTTAGGTTCTGGAGTAAAAATTTTGCCCTCAGACAAAACATCTCATCGAGTTGGTGGGCGAGCTAGAAGGCATAAGGATACATTGAGTCAAAAAATATCTTTCTAAGCTACTCGGTAAGCTAGGGTGTTACATTAGGGAGGTCGAGCCCTCAAATACTCAAAGAACTAAGGATTAGCTCAGTGGATGGCTTGTACAATTACGGGGAGGTTACAGGTAGGTTGGTTCACCAAATAAACTTGGTGAGCTGCGGTTGCATTGGCGAGTGGGGAAAATCCAACTCGGTGCAAGGTTGGAGATGTTTGATTGGTCTGCAAAGATATTTAGCTCAAATCAAGCCAAGGGGGCATGCTGGAGGCTCGGTGAAGCATGAAGGTGAGACCAGGGGTATAGATCTTGGTATGGACACATGCAGCTCGATATTGGGGTCAACTCAATGCGGAAAGTTGTGGGGCAAACACGTGTGGCCAGGAATGTTTTCGATAGGGATTGAGAGCTGCCTGGAGGGTGTAAGCTTGGTGGTTAGGGCCGACTCAGTAAAAGGGATAAAAAAGTGGCTGAGGAAGCTTGCCAAGGTAGTGGTGAGGAAGGCTCACAAGAGCTAACATTGGGGATCAGTGAGATGGTTTTGACGTGAGGCAAGGATTATTTGGTTGGGGACTCATCGACGTAAATCGAGTTTGAGCTAACTCTAAGCAATTCAAAAATAGAGGCTGGAGACCATAGGTGAGAAAAGTCATTTTTTGGGGCAATTTTTGCCAAAATCCTGAAATGTCATAGTTTCAGAAGTCTGAGGGAGTCGAATTGGTCAACACATTTTTATGGGTAAGTTGGGATCATCACATGTACGAGATCTCTAAAATTTTGAGTTTTAGACTTCTATCAGCAATCATTTCTTGAGTGACCAGTGTTAGGTACTGATTGGACAAGTGTGATGCCTGAAGCTCCGATGTCTGAAATTCAGAATTTTGGAGAACTTTCTCGAAGTTCAAAGTTTCTTAAGTAAGTCACTCGATGAACAGTCTCGGCATAGGAAGGAGTCAAAATCCGAAATTCTTTGGAGGAAAATGTAAGAATCCAAGGTTACTTAGGGGATCTAGACCATGGTCAGTGGGGCTAGAATTGGTGAGCCAAGCCAAGTGAGCACCATATGCCATGTGGAGTTAAACTCGGGGGCTGAGTCAAAGGGGGAGTTCAGCCTAAATGTGACATTAAAATCAAGGTACTTGGAATGTTTTCGGAGATCGCCAATAAGTTAACTCAATATGAGGATAAAAATTCAAGTGCAGGTGAGGTGATAAATAGGGAAATGGCTGGGTTTTTTGGAGGTGTTTGAGAATCTTAGGTGAGGTGTTTTCAGTCAAGCCAACCAAACCATGAAGTGATTAAGCAGAGAAGATGGTCATGGGCATTGATATCGGCACGAGAAATGTATTCAAAGCTGCAAGCATTAAATTTTGAGGATCTTGGTAAGAGCTCAAAGTGATAGGTAGGAGTAATGCAGACCTCCTATGATAGATGCAGAGAGAAGCTTTCCATCGCTTACCTCACTGAGCTAGCATCGGCATGCTACTTTCACCCACCACAATGTGCATAGTGAGTTAGATAGGGAAAGATCCCCCCTTTTTGCTAAAAATGGTATAACATTTTGCTCTTCTCATTCGTAAGTTTCACAAAATTACAGTTTCTAGAAAGAAAATCGTGAGAGGAAGATATACATGATGGAACCATCAAAAATGGAATTTATAAAGGATTTTTGCATGCTGAACATTTTAGAGATTCCTTCTAGATCATGAATAGTGTCAAGGTAGGTAGGTGAAGCCGTTAATGAGGTATAGGTACCCATTTTCCTCACAAATGGTAGATTACAAGAATACATGGTCATCATCAAAGGCCCCCATATTATGATGTAATTAGGTCATGGTGCACCATACAAGTCATATGGAAGATCCTATAAATTTTAATTTCTTCTCTCTCTTGCAAAACATTTCTTTTTTAAATTGTAAATGGGATGCATTTATACAAGAGGTTAGACATTTTTTCTCCCCTTTCTCCCTCTCTTCTCCTCAGTTGGACTATTGTGAAGTTTAGGGCTTCAAGCCTTCACTCTTAAGAATTGGAATGGTAATATCTTGCCTCTCCTTACACCATGATGTACTATGCATACTTTATGGAGCAATAAAAATATGTTTTTTGTTAAATAATCTAACCTTGCATGGATTTATTGTTTTATCTTGACCTCCCATCATTGAAACAGGTGTTTTTGTGCATATTCTTATTTCCGATTGTAGAATTTAAGTTTTTGTTGTACTTATTTGGAATGGTTCATTGCATGTAATCTAGTCTGTGATGCATGTCCACCCTCTCCATAGTTAATCCTTCTTCATTTGTAGGTTGGGAAGATTATCTAACAACCCCTTCTCTTGGTGCTATCATTGTTTCTAGTGAAGGATTTCGTGCATTTCATGCATTTATCTCTCTCCATGTCTCCATTGAAAGTGTTATAATAGGTTTAGTTAGAGTTGTTTTTATTGCATTAGGAGTAGTTATAGCAGTAGGATTAGGAAGAGGAAGTCGAAATTCGCTAGAGGTCTATCTCAAGTTCGCAAGTCCCACAACTTGAGAGATAGTACCCATATTACCCAATCACACTGAATGCCTCAGTCACGAAAGCTAGAAATTTGAAGGGTGTTGTGATTTGGTGATAAAAAAAACCCATAGATCAAAAACACCTTTTTTCTAGTTCTTTTATAATCTTCTTATTATGGATCAATCTTATAGTGAATTTATTGATACCCACCTTCAAGAGCTTGATGATCATCTATTTTAGCATCCTCAGGATCTATACCTTGTTTCATTCACTTCTCGCGAGGAGGGCACCAATATTACGTAGCTTAATGTTCCTACATTCATCCTCACTTCTATGTCTATCACTACTCATCTACCTACTTACACTCTTCCACCTGCTTCTATTGTTCTCAATTTTGTTCCTACTCACACCAACCACTTCACTCCACCTCTTGTTTCTCACACGTGGAAAGTCTATTCTACTAGCACCCAAGACTTAGCCTCTAAGCATTTCATGTGGCATGTCTAGATTTTATGGATGATCATACTCTATTAGCTAAGTTATTTCCTAGAAGTCTCCACGATTATAATGCAATGTGTTAGTTCTATAATTTACTTGTCCACTCAGTAACATTTTTTATGCATTTATCTGATGCTTTTATCCCTCATTTACCTATTAATATCGGCTCTAAGATATCATATACTCAACTTGTGTAACTTAAACAAGGATCTAACGAACATCTAGCAGATTATGTCTTGTGGTATAAGAACAACTTAGCTAAGATGTCTAATGTGCTTGCAAACTCTGAACTTCAAGACCTATTTGTCCAAATTCTATTTTTGCCTCTCTAGGAGAGTGTTATTTTTGAGACATCTCCTTCATTTGATCATTTATGTCATACTCTTCAGCTACATGAAACTAATTTTTTATCTATAGGAAATATTAAGTATCAAGCACATGCTTCATCTTCTATGCACTTTCAAATTAAATCAACTTTCAAGCCATCTACAAAACCTATGAAAGCTAAAGCTACTGTCAACGTGGTTTCTAATCCTGAAAAGCTTCAATGGAAACCGCCTAAGCGTACATTTATAAAATTGTTTTTCACTCCGCATATCCTATTTCCACAACTTGTTGAGAGCAATCTTATTATGCTTCCTCCTCCACTCAATTTGGATCCATCTCATCCTAAAGGTCGTAATTACAATGAAAATTTCATATGTGACTATCATGAATGTGTTGGGAATTCTACAGATTGATGTTTCAAACTTCAAAATCTTATTCAATACTTTATCAATAATAATTCTATTGAGCTTCCTGAACCTACGGCATCTGTGTTAGTCAATGAAAATCATAAGCTCAAGATCTTCAACAATCCTCTTCCTAAACATGACAAGCAAGTGACTTTCTCTTCAGCCAATCATACATATCATGCAATGCCTCCTCCTGCATCGGGGGATCTTGATTTTCTAGTTGCACATGTTGATACATCTCCACCAATCATTTCTTTCTCTGATCACAACTATCATACTACATTCTCTTCTTATCGCTTACACATTAGTGCTTCTATTAGATCTATTTCTATCAATAACACTATGGTTGATCCATCATTTTACGTAAGCACGTGTTTTATTGCACTTCTTGTCGCTATCGGTTATCCACTCTCACAAATTTTATATTCAATTCCTAAATCATATGGTTATGTCGAGCTTCTAGTCACAGTTTTTCCTCTTACCATGCTTGTGCCTTTTCTTGTGGCACCTTCAGTTAAAGCATGTGACAAGATCTTAGGTCTTCCCTGGCTCCATACAACCTAGGATATCATCTCCATGAATCACTTATGTCTAAAGTTCATTCATAATAGTAAATCATTACTATCAATGGTGTTTCGCCATCTACACCATAGTTGCAACCTCCTGTTGAGGTTTCCATTGCACTCGCTAGAGCATCTAGGTCCCCGTGAGCTCTTGAAACAAAAGAACAATTTTCTCCTAGCTCTCCTATTCGCACACAGCCTACACGGTCTCATCAGTTTGCCAGTCCATCACATCATTCTAGTTCCACCACTCAGACGACACCTATTATCACAAAAATACGGCACCCCTCTGATTTATCATGAATTTCTGGATGAGCAATCAATGTTTTGGGTAACATGGGATGATCTCATGAGTTTGGTACTTGCATAAATGCGATCAACCTCCAGATAAGGTTGGTTCCTCTACCTATTCCTAATGCTAAACTAATCCTAAGGAAGAAAATGCAGCTATCTACTCCTATTCTAATCATCCAAGGGACTAGGAAGAGAGAAGAGTACATAAAATGGGAAATCCTAGGAAGAGCACCAAGAAGAGGGTAGAGACACTCATAAAAATGGGAGGAATCCAAGCTAAGAGAGGTGATAGCACCAAGAAGAGGGTGGAGAGACACCAAATGAGGAAAATGGGAGGAAAATGAGAAAATAGATTATAGACATAGGTATCATAGACCCAAACTCATTTAAATTGTCACTTCGAAGACACAACAAAATTATACCCTACCAGGAGAACAAAAGATGCACAAGAAATCCACAGATGAAATGAAAGGCATGAAATTACAACAAACACAAGCTAGGAATGATTAATAGCCACAAAACAAATGCCTTGTTGTTTTATAAGGATGCATAATACATTACCGTGCAAGAGAAATGCAAGATTCACATGCAGATGCTTAATCTAAGGTCTGAAACTCATATATGCATATTCGACCCGTAAAACAAAATGCACAAGAACTAGAAGAATGTCAAACCCTTACTAAAGAGGTTATCCTTACAATATATAGAAAATGGGAATAGAGAAGAGAGCAAAAAGAAGGAGAAGATAGATTTGATCCTTCTTTTAATGAAATCTACTTTCTCTGCCACACGGCATGTCAAGCCTCAACCAAGCTCATAAGTGGATTAAAACATTATGACTCTGTCAAACTAGTCTCCCAAATAGAATGAGAAGATCAGATTTGATCCTTCTTTTAATGAATATCTACTTTCTCTACCACATTATGTCAAGCCTCAACCAAGCTCATAAGTGCATTAAAACATTATGGGCACTCTGTCAAACTAGTCTCCCATGTCCTTTTTCTTATAGGATCAGGTGTGAGCCCATATTTCATCAATTCAAGTAATTGAGCTACCTACTACTACACATTAATGGCCAGATTGAAGTTTTACTATTTTTCTCTCATCAAACCTAGCCAAAATCTGATTTTGAACATGCCAAAGTGAAGGGCTCAAGGAGACCTTTCCATCAATATAAATTTTGTGTGATTTGGAGCTCTGAGCAAAATATATGACTAATTAAATTTTTGCATGTCAGGGTACACGGGAATTTGACATGTGGTAGCCTTTGATTGGTTCAAGGATCGGTCTATGCCAACATGTGCTTGCTTTGCCTTTTCCCATTTTTCGGTCTTCTATTGGGTTGCAAAATCGTTTGCTTCCCTTCATGCCATCTATCCTTTCTTCTTTTCGATGGACTTTTCTTTAGCTTTAAAAAGGTTCCGCTAAAAAATATGGACAATAAGTCTCTGCCATCTATCCTTT
This sequence comes from Taxus chinensis, assembly GCA_019776745.2. Lineage (NCBI taxonomy): Eukaryota > Viridiplantae > Streptophyta > Pinopsida > Cupressales > Taxaceae > Taxus > Taxus chinensis. The sequence continues at coordinate 878,821,986 of CM034150.1, read as the reverse complement.
CTTCATTTTGATGGACTTTTCTTTAGCTCAAAAGGTCTACCGCATAAAAAATATGGACCAATAAGTCTCTGTTCTTCAAAGTTGTCAGGTTGTCCTTGCACCACTTGGGCCAATGAAAGAGCTCTACGTTTCTTTGAATTTTAGACCCTTGTCAGTCACTTAGGAATGTGAGCCAATAAGAAACAGCCACACCTCCTTCACAATTTTCCCTTTGACTGACCATTACAAAGTGTGAGCCAATAGAAAGGCTCCACACACTTCGCATATCAGTCTTTTTGATATGCCTCTCTGACACCTGCAAAGCTCTGACCAATGAGGAGGCTCCATGCCTTGATGTTCTATCAAGCCTATTTTTTTAACTAACAAATTCGAAACATGAGCCAATGAAATGGCTCCATGTGGTTCTATTGTCAAACTGTCTGAATGTGAAATGTAAGCTAGTGAAATAACTCCACGTGGCTCTTTGCATTGTTTTAAGTTCAGGGGATTTAGAAAAATTTAGCTTTGAAATTGGCCGCCACCTACCCTTTGACCTTGTTTTTGCATTGCAAATTTTAAGTTCAGGGGATTTAGAAAAATTTAGCTTTGAAATTCACCGCCACCTACCCTTTGACCTTGTTTGACTTCCCAGACCGGATGAAATATAAATTATAGCTGATTCCAAGACTTGGGGTCCAGATGAGGCACATTTTCTTTAGAAACTTCCAAAATACTGACACGTAGCCTACCTCTTTGTCATTGATCTGTGACCATGTGGCCCTCTTGCTTTCCTTTGTATCGCAGAGTTGACATTTTCCACACTACAAGGTGCTCTTTGTTTCACGGATTTTCAAATGTCTTTGTACTATGGCTTTTAATAGGAACCCGCTAATGTATTAGGCCTTAACATCCCACAGGTTTTTGAATGCCAATGGTCGGGTCTTTTGGGCTCAGGAATTTGACGGCCTTTAACCATCACATACCTATAAAAAATGGCTAAGTCCATTTTTGAAGCTTGTTAAGCCCAAAATTTACCCAGGGCGGTTAATTTTGGATAGCAACACCTTCACCTATACCTATGTATACATCACCTCCTCGATTTCTTTCACATAGGTTTCCATCACCTCCGTGCTCTCCTACACATAGGTGTTAATCACCTTCGTGCTCTCTTACACATAGGTTTCCATCACCTTCACGCTCTCTTTCACATAAGTGCACATCACCTTTGTGATCTCCTTCACATAGGTTTCCATCACCTCATATGTCTCATGCACATTCACTAACACTTCATTTGTCTCATACATCGCCGATCGTAGAGCATGGTCACATGCTTGTACCTCTACAAGCATCAGGTGGAAGACCCTTATCTTTCACTTTTATCGGATAACATATTCATCGGCACACACTTAAGGGGCATCATGCTTATTCTCCCACCCCCTCTAGCATTATTAGGTGTCTCACACTTCTACCATTTCACTTCTTACTTTGCATTTAGTCTTCCACACATGTTTCACACATCTTGATACACTTTTATTATCACTACCCGATGATGCACTCTTGTGTTACGGTTCACATGTGACTGTTGAGGGCATCACTACAAACATGGACCTCACATCATCACATTACACACTACACACTCGGTGCATTCACAACACATCTTTCTTGCATCACATTCTCACACAACACACTACCCTATGATGCACTCTAGTTCCACGGTTCATACTCGACTGCTGAGGGTCTACATCTGAAATGAACCTCACCACACTCACTCACTCACCACGCTCTACGCTTTGACGATCATATATTTCTAGCGCACAATTCAAACCATTTCCAGATGACGTATTATAGTTCCACAATTCATACTCGACTATTGAGGGTCTACATCTGAAATGAACCTCAACACACTCACGCACTCACTCACTCACTTTCTATGTTCTATGTTTTGACGATCATATGTTTCTAGCACACATACTCAAACCACTTCCTGATGACGCACTCTTGTTCTATGGTTCATTCTTGACTGTTGAGGGGGAATTTATAAATGAACCTCATCTCATGCATACTCATCACTATTCACTCGGGGGGCACACTTCTCCTATCACACTCACTTTTCATTCCATTCCATCTCACTCACTCATAGCATACTACATATCTTGGTTGCACATTATTCTTGCTTACTTATACTCACATGATACACCTTGTTTAGTATGTTAGTTGGATACATTGTATATCATTATCTTTTGTATATACACATGCGCATTCACTTTCCTTATATTTATGATCACAAATTCTACAAAGATCGTTAAACAGAGCATGGATGTTTGGCACTGTACCTCTTACCAATCCCGTAGCAGGCTCCTGGGGTCATCCACTTTTGTACACATCACAGGTGCTATTATTTTCATTTATACTACTTCCCATGCATAATATCACACTACATTATATGGGATCATACACGTTTTGACATACTTTTTATCTATCTAACATGCTAACAGGTACTTTATGTGCAGCATTTGTCTTGCAGGAACTCTTTGATACCATGGTTTTCTGATATCTTACTTGACACATTTTTTCATTGCTTTCTATTGTATGTCATTGTTTTCGGGCCTTGCAATTTATTTTTTGTGTACTTTGTATGTTTTTTTCCCCCCTCAACCTTGATTGTCTTGCGACATTGTGAGTGATGTCCCATGTTTGAAACCCGCTTTTTGCGGTCTACATTGTCTTCTTGTTTGATAGCTTACATTTTGTCTTCTATATGCATATTTGTCTTGTTTGTACTAACACATGTTTTTCATCCACTTTGTTTGTTTGTGCCTTGGTTTCTACCAAGAACATTCTCTCTCCCCTACAAGGCATCAGTTTCAACATAGTGTCTAGTCCTCCTTTCGGCCACATACTCCTAGTGACATCGCATGCACCCCAAATGATGGGGGGAATCCATTGGGTGAATCAATCACCCCATACAACAGTTTACAGTCACAGTACAACACATTTCAGCACAAAAATAGCATAGTCTTTAGTTACAGAAAGAGCTCAGAATCTGACTTGCATCCTCAGCATAGCACAAACGTCAGTGCCCAGCTCTAGATAGTAGCACCTGGGTGCCCCTGACCCTTCCTGGGTGCCTATGACCAGGGAAAGTTACACAGTTTCTCTCATATTGGCACGGTTCACAGAAGTTTACACAACAGATTTCACATAAAAAGCACAATACTCCAACAATTAGCATGCATACTTTCTCCTTTTTTTCTATTTTCACGTTTGATCAAAATGGATTGAATTTGAACACACCATCTGTAGTGGTGTATACATTTCGGGAAGTAGTCAAAGGTTGGAGAATAACACTAGACCTTTCTCCCTACACTTCTCCTATCGTGGCGTGAGATCACCCAAAAATCTCGCACTTGGCACAATTGGAGTGAGATCACCCAAAAAAACTCACACTTGGTGCAATTGGCTTGAGATTTCCTGAAAAACTCATTCTTGGCGTGAGATCGCCCAAAAAACTCACACTTGGTGCAATTGGCATGAGGTTTCCCAAAAAAATCGTTCTTATACAACATTTCTAGGATCCTTTCTTCCCTTTTCACTCATCACGAATAAGGTGCACATGTTCCTTTTCACATTTTTACACACTTTTTACACATTTGGATCAAATTTTTCATATACACAACTTTGACTACTCTTTTTCTCCTCTTTTGCGGGTCTATCCTTATGGGAAGCAGCAATCACACCATCAAGCATCAACTGAAATCAACAACAAGTACAACATGACACATACACATACGCTTTCACCCCTATGATCATTTCTACTTCCTCTTCTCTAGCTTCCACGCTTCATTTTTTCTCACTCCACACTTTTTCTTGTCTCCTCGGCATGTTTTTCGCCATCCATCTACATGGTTATCGAGTACGCATATCTTATCTACTTTGTGTTATCAAGCATTCCCTCAACAACATAAAGTGGGGGCAAATGCAGACACTAAATCACGCATATTTCTAGGTCTTGATCACATGTCACTATTCACATGATTCCTAAGCAATAAAAGTACTAATTGATCATTGTCTTTGGCCTCTTTGCTTTCTTTCCGGTTTCCTTCTTACACCTTCTTGCCTAGTCTAACCTTCGATACTTCAGTTTTTCTAAGTCTAGACACCAGTGCCCAACCAATACGTCAGCGCCTAGGTTCCCCCTTCCCCTCTGGGTGCCCCGACCTCTTTATATCTTGTTCACATCTTTTTGGTCTTTTCTAGCCATTGGGCATCTTTATTTCTTACTATTCGTCCTTTTGGTGGTTAATTATGAAATCCAAACAAGGAAATCATATAAATACAAAGCTATGTAACCATAATAAGGGACCAAACATTAAGCATATATTATTATCACCTAAGGTTGCATCCAAAGGCATTTTAAGAGCATCAAATCATCCATCTAGCATCCATGCAAGGGACAAGGGACTGCATTTTTCTACATACACTTCATAGGAGGGGAAGTTTAGTTTTCCATACACATGTCTACTTACATTTTTTACATCTAGCTATTGTTCGTTATCAAGTGAAACTTGCACAAGAGCCACCTAGGGAATTATTCTATACACACACACACAGAACTACATGGAGTCTAAAATGTGATGATTAGATGTTAGACTATGGATTAACATTGATCTGGATTCAGTTATTATGCTTGATGATCATGGAGACATTATTATTATTATTATGTGGATGATGACATACTGGTTGACATGGATAGGTTATTAATGTTGATTTTAGACATGTGACATTGGTATTATGAATAGCTCTAGTGTAGAGATCTATTGGATGACGATATAGTTGCAAATTGAATTTTAATTGATAAATGTTAAAATCTTGATATTTTTTTCATTTGGATTTAATGTTTATATATCATTTGGATGTTCTGATATGGCCACGAGGCCGAATGAGGTATTTTGCATTTTGCAGGTTAAAATCACAACAATGTCGGGGGACTGGAGACTAACCATATTGGAATTCAGTGTGAAATCAACAAGGGTCACCATCGCAACTATGTTTGATTTGTGTGTTGTGTTGTGTTAGGATTTTCCATGGGGGGATTTCCATTATTGTGACCATGGGACATGTAGGTGTTTTGATTATATGTTCCCTTTTTAATTATTGTTGTGTGTATTTTATTTGTAATGTGCTCTTTATTTTAATTATTCTAATGAGATAGTTAAATGTGTGAAGTCATATAGTTAAATTTTGATTAAATTAATTCAGAGGTGGAATGTAAGGAAATAATATTATTGTCTTGATTAATAATTAAATTTGATTTATATTATGTATAACCATATGATAGATAAATAAATATTTATGTCAAAACATGTAATAAATATAGTCATAGACATTAATGCATGTGTAAGAGGATGTAAGAGTTGTGCAAGTGAAATGATGGATTGTTTAAATCACATTTTTGGGTATAGAACACTCCATCCTCCTTGAAACTCGGATTCGGTCTTGCGAGCCTAAATTGGAGGCTTGTGGGACAAGTTAAACTTGTCCCACACCTCTCAAAAACCTCCACCAACCATGTTTATTATTTAAGAGTCAAAATCAACCTATTTTATTGTATTTTGATATTAATTTGGGCAAGTATTGATTGCATTTGTCTTACAAATTTTAAATGCATTCTTTTTGGGGTATGGGCTACATTGTGTATGTAAGTAATTTTGTCATATTTATTTTATGGTGATTTAATTTCCCTAATGTTGATTGCATTTTGGGAGGAGGAAAATGATGTGGCATCCCACTTGGAATCCACATCATCCTCTTCCACCTTCTCCTTTAAAAATTGGATTTGCCTCTTCATTTAGGGTTGTTGAAAGTTGGAGATTTCACTCTTGGGTTGAATTTTTCTTGCATTTTTGGAGCTTTCTTGGTGGAAGAAGTGTATTTACTTGTGCATGCATTCCTTTTTCTGATTTGGGACTGATTTTTGTGCAACAAAGAATCTTTTGTTTTGGAAACAAATCTCCATAATGGAGAGGTAGGCTCTTGCCTTTCTAATTGTTGTTTTTTTTTCCTCCTTGCTTGCTTGTAAATTATTGAATGGTTTTGTTGTTACATTCTTAGAGGGATGGGTAGAATTCTTAGGGCATGGTGTGGACAGAAGACTGTGAGGTTTATCAGAGGAGGGATAAGGGGTTTGTCATTGTTATTTGTTCTTGGGAGGGAATGTTGGTTTGGGATCCACCTAGGAAGGGAAATTGCTTGCATTTCCTAATTTGGGGGAGGTATAAGGGATAAATTTGGAGGAGGGATAAGGTTTATGAGATTGTTATGATTTTGGCGGTTTACTTTTGGTGGATGCCCAAAATTCAACTTGGGAGGCATAAGGAGACCTCCATAGTTCTTTCTCTTGATTGACTTGCTTGCTTGGAGAAGGAGCCTTTGTTTTATTTTGAAACTTATTGTTGTAGTTGATAACTACATCTTCTTGCCTTGTGTCTCTTTATGATTGTGAAAATATGCTTGTATGTGAAGAAGCCATGTTGCTATGTATTGTATCATCATGTTCCATTCCAATATGGTTGGGGCTCGGGGGCCAATGGGGAAAGATAGCTTCTCTTTTCCCATTGGATGTCTTGGTTGGGTGGAGAGAATTGCCTCTCCCCATTCCTTGTTGTGATCAAAAGAAGGATGAAAGAAAAAAAAAATAGCATGCTGCTGTTTGGAGAAGAATTCCATAGTTTGACAGTCATCTCCTTGAGTAGATTTGAATGTAACATGTCCCACTTAGAGTGGATGAGTGTATATATATTTTAATGCGAAATGATGGAATTGTAATAGAATTTGTAATTGAATTGATAAATTTAAAGAAAAATTATATTCCTTGTTTTACTTGGATAGAAAATGTGAAAGATGTTTCATACCATTATTAGACAAATTGAAATCAAATTGAAAAGGAAATCGGTTGAATTTATTTGAACTACCAATAAAGTGTTGGCAATGATTCCTTAAAATTTTATATGGCAATGTATTCTAGATTTGTATTGTTGTCCTTGAAATAAATTTTGTTTTGGAAAAGAAATAAGAACCTCTATTTTGAAATGTTATCTCTGTGTGAAAAGAAAATGCGTATGGGAGAGAAATACAACATTTTGTTCCTTGTAATTATCAAAAATTGAAATATTAAACATTCCCTTACTATCTAAATGAGAAGATGGATAAATTAATTCTTTAGACAAGATTTGACAAGTTTACCATGTTTTGGAAGGGGCAAATAGATCATTACAGTTGATAATAAATGAACTCTATTCCTTTTCTTTTATAAATTTGGCAATTAAATTTTATCTAATAAATGTGTAGTTCAGATCTACAACTTAAATTAAGTATTGAAACAATGTAATTTATATGCAATAATTTATAAGGAATTCAATTTGACCTCAACACCAAAGAAAGACATTTAAGAACTTCACAAAATCAATTTTTGAACTTGCTGGACCACTTTCCCGTCAAAGGATGTAAAATATATCAATTGCAACTCAATCCATAAATTGAAATTTAAAAACAATCTAAAATCTACCCAATATCATTCCTCCATGTTCTATTTACATGTTGAAAAGAAGAAATATTAAAATTGAACAAATCTTACAAGTAGGAAAAATTGCTAGTTTTAAATGTGAAACCCTGCAGATCAATTTCTTAAAATTGACCCTTGAAACCTCACCAAATTCCAAAATTAATGTTTGCTATGCAAAGAGGACTCCAAGATATTTACGGAAAGTCCTTGTTTTCCCAAAATGAAGTTCCCAATCAAAAGTTATGGCCATTTGAAGTTTTACTTCAAAATGGCCATCCAAAACCAAAAATGAAATAATTCGACCTTAGAAAAATTTAAATTTTAAACTTTAGAAAAATTTCCAAAAAAGTTCCGCGGCCCCGCTACCCTCTCATCCTATCAGAAGTCACCATGTGGCACATTGGAGGGGTGGACCCTTATAAAACTTAACATTTTGAAAATTTTGCCTTGGGAAAAATTTTCCAATTTTCCCCGCAACCCCGCAGCCCCCAACCAATCACGTGCTGACACGTGGTGGGGAGGTGCACGGGTTCAAATTGAAAACTTACATTCTTTTTGAAAAAATTTCCGTTGGAAAATTTTCAAAAATCTTCCCACAACTCCGCGTCCCCGTAGCCAATCACGTGATGACACGTGGCATGGCGGGTGCGAAAGAAAATTCGAAAACTTAACTTTTTACACTTTTGGAAAAAATTCACTTTTTCCTCCGCCGACCTACATCCCAGCAGCCAATAGGGTGTTGAAACGTGTCCCCATGGGTGCACGGGTCCATGTAATCCTTTTAACCTCTCAGGCAAAAAATTAAAATTCTCTCCTTCGGCCTGCAGTAAATCAAAAAGTGCCATGTGGCCATTTGGGCAAGCACGGAGGCACAGAGGAAAATTTTCCTTCAGAAAATTGAAAACTTTGTTTTGGGAAAAATTTCATGTTTTTCCCCCATGACCCATTGGCCCGGACCAATCACGTGATGACATGTGGCATTTGGGGGCGTCGGCGGGGACACTAAGGCATTTTTTTCCCCTAACCCCGCGGACTTCTAAGGGAAAATTTTCCCCTAAAACTCCACCTGGCCATAACTTGAGTTTCACAAGGAGTTAAGAGGACTTCTTTATATGGTTGGAAAGGTGAGGAAATTTCCTATCCATTGAGTCTAGTTTAGGAAAGTTTTGATAAATCTAAGTGTGTGAAAAATCTAGTTGAAGTTCAGGGCTTGTTAGAGAGCAGGCCTTGGGATAAATTTCTCCCTGAACCTTGGTAAAACTTGTAACCTCCAAATTGAAACCTTGTAAATTTGTTATAAGATAAAAAAAAATGGAAATATTGTGTTTGGTTAATCAGAATCTGTTCTAGAACCCATTTCTAGTTTCAAACTAGTATCTTGCTACTTGTTTGTAGACCCTTCTTATAAAAAAATATATATATTCCATAATTTTCCTGGTTTGTTTCTTGGTCTCAAGTGGTAGTTGAAGATGGCATTCCTAGTTTGTTTCTTGGTCTCAAGTGGTAGTTGAAGCTGGCACTACAGTTGGGTGACTACCGAGGTCAGTACAACTCCCAATTCGCATCTTTTTCTTTATAGGATTTTATGTGTTTTGGGGTTTTACAAGTGCTCTTTCTCTTTATAGGTTTCAAGAAATTGTACAACGATATACATATGACTAACAATGACCTCTAGTGAATATCTTGCGACATTGCAAAAATCATTTTCTGAGGTTTTACATAGTCACATGCTCCTAGAGAAGGTCCCTGACACCTAGGTGCCTCTGACCCAATCTAGGCACCCTAGTCCCAATATTTCTAACAACTCTACATTTTTATGGGTCTACTTGTGACACTTTGCTTTCCTATTTCATCATTTCTGCAGCTTGGTATAGGTTTGGAATTATTGCGAATTAGCTAAGCATATTACCCTCTCTCTTACACTTAGGGTTTCAAATTTATTAGCTTACTTTCTTGTGTCAAAATTTTACTTTATTGCATATATATTTATGATGTTACTTAATTAGGATTTAGCATTTATATATTTACTTAATCATCAGGACACAGTTTTAATGCACAGATGGTGCCTAGGACTATCTGATTTGGTGGAAAATGTGGGAATCCCATCTTCAAGATTCGCATTGACAGATCAAAATATCTATCAGTGTCAATATTTTATTTCTCCTACCAAACTCCATTGCATTCCCCTAACTTTCCCCCCTTTTGTCCTTTCTACACTTTTGTCACCTTCTCTCAGTGTAAGGTATTTCACACGCACTCCCCATGACTTACGCTATCATCATTTCTTGGGCATGTCCTCCTCATGCATGTGCTAATCCAAAATTGAAATGCACACACCTTTCCTCTATCTTCTATGTGTACTACTCCAACCTTAGCCAAAATTGCAATTTGAACTATGGGGTCAACAACGTGTTTCTCTCTAGCTTGTTAAAATTCATTTTGTGGCTAACTCCTTTCATTCTTCCCTCTCTTGTGCCTCAGTCATAATTTTTCCCACTCAAAACTTTCTAGAAATGGAACCATTGGATAGAGCTTTTTCCCAGCCTTCCAGAAAGGTAAATTTTTCCTCCTAACTCCATGTATTTTTGAAGTTATGGCCCGGCAGAGTTCGCCATGGAAACTTTGGGAGGAAAAGCCCGCAACCAATCATGTTGTGCCACGTGTCCTATGGCATTATCCCAGTGAAGCACAGAGGAAAAGTTAGAATTTTGGTGAAGTGTTTTTACCAAATTTCAAAAGGAATTTTTTGGCCCGCAACCCCCGCCAACCAATAATGTGATGCCACGTGTCCCCGGGGGTCGAAGCTACGGAATGCGGAAGAAGATTGGGAATTTTTTTGAAAGTGATTACGCAAAAGGAAAAATGTTCACCCAGGCCCGCGTCCAATAAGACACTGCCACGTGTCCTAGACTGGCAGAATGTGGGGAAGATTTGGGAAATTTTCCCGAGGGAAAAAGGAAGGAAATTACAAAGTGAATTGCCCCTCCCCAAAACACGAGCCAATAGAATCTCACCACGTGTCTGGTGGCGGCAAAAAAAAAACTCAAGACAAGCCCGCATGTAAAATTTAAAAGGAGGGGCCCACATCTAATCAAAATGTGCCATGTGGCACCCAGAGTGGTGGAGCTTGGGGAATTTTTGGAAAAGTTTCCAAATTACCCAAAAGTGAAAAATTTAAAAAAAATTGCCCGCCAATCCGATTTGGTCCTGTTTTGCCCTAAAATTTCAAACGGCCATATCTTTCGATCCAGAGCTCAGTTTTTCATGTTCTTTATATCAATGGAAATCTGGTGAAATTCTCTACAAGATTCTAGGGTCATTTTTTCATTTTTATGGAGTTTGGAGATAGAAAATTGAAAAATACCTTTGGCACGTGGTCATGGACAGAAATGACGTTTCAACCACCATTTTTAATGAAGAATGGCTCGCATTTTCTCCCAGCATGGTGAAAAATGTCATGGGATGGGCCTGTAAGGATGCCATGTTGTTTTACTACATTTTTGGTTCGTGGTTAGATCTCTCCCATGTTTTCCCGCATTTCTCTCTCCTAGGGTTGTGGCTTGCACTGTAAAAGCTAGATTTGGCTCATTTTTTCAAGTGTGGAACATTTTTTCATGTATTGCAAGCTCCCTCTGTCACTTTAAAAATTGATTTTGTGGAAAAACATACCTTTTCCAAGACTCCAACCTGTTTTGCCTCTCAGGTGTTGTAATGCAAGTGGTTTTTGATGTAAAAATGACAATACAGGCTCTATGAATGAGTTTTAATCCTTTGTCTATGTTGTTTGATTCATTTCTAACCCTCCATTATAGTTATCAATTTGTGCACGAATTTTTCGTTGCATTTTTATGAACTGTGTCAATTTGCATAAGTAAAAAATGCTCACCACTCCTTTGGTGTATCACCTTATTAGCACTAGTTTCAGTTTTTTTTGCATTCTCCATCTCAGTCCATTTTGGAATTTAGAGTAGGATTTTGAGTTTGAAACCTCTGTATAACTTGAAAGTAATACATTTGGTCAAAGGAGTTGAGGAACCATCCTCTAATCTGGAGATTCCTTTCCCATTTTACAAGTCCCACACTTAGGGAAATGATTCAATGTTGTGCAATCACACTAGATGTCCAAGATGTCAAACTAGAAGTCTGATCAACATCCAGGGGTGCTACTGATTTGAAACAATAGTTTTGGCACGCCTAGTGGGACCTTAGCGGTCTTCATCTTCATTGCAACAAATTTATGTGCATTTGTTGCAAGTTTCCAAGTTTAAAGAGCCCTAAATTACACATCTGGTGACTCTAAGGAAGAAAGAATCATCTGGTTTTAGCAGTGCAGACCTAAAAACTCATGAGAAGAATCACCACAAGGTCAAGAGTTAGAGAAGAAGAGGTGTTGTTTGATTATCTGAAGTTATCTCCAAGAAGAAGGAAAAGAGGGAGGAGAATTCAAAGGTCTCCATCTCCACCAAATAGAACTCTCTCAACTCCTCCACCTGTTAGGCCCTTCATTCAATCAACAAGTTCTAAGGTCAATTAGAATGGCACAAAACAACCCCTATGTCAATTTCACTAGCAATAGCCCACTTTCTCTCAATGCACAAAATCCAATCCCAGTTGCAGCATTGCAGAACATTCCATACTTTACTGGAGAAAATCATACCACTCTTGGTGATCATGTTAAGGATATTGCTAATATTTGTGCAATCCATGAAATCAATGAGATGCAAGTTGCTGTCAAACTAATGGCATCTTCATTCAAATGGAAAGCTTTGCAATGGTTCAGGAGTCTTGCCTCAGGTTCTATCCAAAATTGGAACCAGCTATGTATATCCCTCCATGAGCAGTTTGGAGAAAAGGGAGATAACTTGTCCCTTTTGGAATAGCTGACAACCATCAGGAGAGCTCCCAATGAGCAGCTGACTGACTTCAACTTCAGATTTCAAATGACTTGGGAGAGAATTCTAGTGGAAGTAAAGCCAGCAGTAGAAGGTGATTTTCTATATTACCTTAAAGCTTTAAATTGTGATATTTCTATGTTGATTCAATCCATGGGAGGCACAACTATCCCTGTTGCTTATGGCATTGCCATTAGAGCTAAAAATTGTTTGATTCAAGATGGAAAGCTAGCTCCTAGGCCTCCAATTCCACTATTTCCAAGTTTAGAGAGCCCAAACACTAATCAAATGCCTAATTTAGCTCATATTCCCACTCTTAGAAATCAGAATTCAAGTGAAGCTTCTACTTCATCTTCTAGTGCCTCAAATGAGCTTCAAGAAGTCATGAAGCAATTGCAAAATCTAGGCAACGAACTGGTCACACTCAAGAGGTAGCAAGCCCAAGGTTTTAGACCTCCTTTCCAGCTTCAAGCTCAGCCTAATAGGCAGCCATACCAGCCTCAAAGACCACCCAATCCAGTTGCAAATTTAAACCAAGCAAGACCTCCCGCCAACAGACCATTTCAGCCCTATAATCCCAATGTTATATCTACCTCTAAGGCATTAGTACCAGTGTAAAACAACATAGCTCAAGAATATGATTGGTGTTTCCCATGTAATGAACCTCACAACCAGTCTATGTGTTTCAACGGTGCCTTAAATCAAGCATTAATGGTGACAACTACTGGTGTGGAGGGTGAAGGTAGTCAAAGAAATGACCAGCAACAAGAAACATTCCAGCAACAATCAGCTCCAAATGATACCACACTTGTAAACTGGCAGGCAGAAGATTTTTGTGGCATGGATCAAATAGCTTCCCAAATTGTTGCAGTCAACACAAGGTCAAAAAGGAGAAATTTAGGTGAAGAACAGCCATTGGCTCTAAGTAATCCATAACCTCCTACTACTCCACAAGTTATTGGCAAGCAAAGTGTAGTCCCAAACACGCAAGGACTACCTAAGATAGCTCCAAGGGCAACTAAAATGCCATTTGCTACTGCCCATGTGTAAGGAATGAATGTGCAGGCCAAGGGACAGCAGAGAGATGCTTCATCTCCATTCAACATCATTGATCAGATGAAGAAGACAAATGTAAACATATCAATGTGGGAATCACTATTTATCCCAGGCCAAAGAGATTTGCTACAAGCTACCATGAAGGACTTGTCAACTTCAAATCAGCAAGTCCAAATGCAAGAGAAGGTGCTCACAAATGCTGCCCAGCCTAAGGGGAATCATGGAGGACAGCAAAGTAAAATGTTGAATCCCCCTCTATTATATGTTTCATTGATCATTGGAAATCAATTAGTACACAATTGCATGATTGATTCTGGGGCAAGTAGTTTAGTAATGCCCAAGCAAATAGCTGATCAGTTGGGAATTCAGTATGAAGTCATATCCAAAGAGGTAGTGCAATTGGATGGGACAGCGAGTAACAACAGTTGGAGTGATAAAAAACTTGAGTCTTACCTTGCATGCCTACCCCAACGTTGTTTTTTTGCAAGATGTCTCAGTAATAGACCTTCCACCACTCTTTGCCCTATGTCATGTCAAGGTATTTCACAGCCAAGATTGGAGGTTACTTATCTGCTGATTGGTCACACATGTTGTTTAGAACGAGATATGGAACCAAGGCCACAATCAGATCTGAACCTATTGCAAACTTTCACATTGAGCCTTACACTCCAAGCCAAATCAATACCAATTGTTCAGCATTTGATCAAGAAGATTATCCAAGCACTAATGAAGCTAACACCAAGGTTGGAAGTATCCCAGATCTAACTCTTGATGAATGGGCAAACAAGGTGCATGCTTTTGATCCTTATCAAGAAATAGAAGAATCTAAGTTAGGAGTCTATTGCATGCATGAAGAAAATCAGCCTATTCCTAGCATCACTAAACCAGACCACAAGGATGACAATGAGGTATGGCAGTTGTTTTTTTATGGATCAAGGAGTAGACAAGGTGTAGGAGGGGGAGCTATGCTTGTTTCACCACAAGGAGTTAAGTATTATTCAGCTTTTAGATTTCATTTTGCATGCTCTAATAACACTGCTGAATATGAAGCATTGATACAAGGATTGCATTGGTCAATCAAGAGAGGAATAAAGAACTTGCAAGTCTTTGGTGACAGTGAGTTGATTGTCAACCAAGTTAAGGGGCAGCATGCTGTCAAGAATGATCTACTCAAGAGCTACAAAAATAGGGTGTGGGACCTCATTGAAGATTTTGAGGGTTTTGGCATACAATCCATTCCTAGAAAAGAGAACCAAGCTGCTGACAGGCTTGTAGTAGTTGGGGCAGCCTTTGACGTTGTTGAAAGCATTCAAAAAGACAAGGTACAACCAAACATCCACGTGATTTTGAGGCCTTCAGTACTAGACAACAATGTAAGTTTGCAAGTGTTTGAAAATGATCAGCAAATCATTCATTTCTTGCAAGAAGAGGCTGAGTTCTTAGCTGAAAAATCAGGAAAAGTTGGAGCAGCAGTATGGTGACCAAGTGGTACAGCTGAGAACCAACAAACTACCAAAGGGACTTATTACTTTGGAGTCCATTTTCAATCCTAATGATTAGTTTAGGAAGGAGAAAGCAAACATCCAAGTCAAGGGAGAAGATTCAGTGTCCATCTCGGTGGAAGAAGGTAAATCACTCCAAATTGGTAAGATGACAACTGAACAAGAAAGGTATGAGTTCATACAACTTTGTCAAGAATTCCCTAATGTGTTTGCTTGGAGCTATGAAGATTTGAAAGGTTTCAATCCCAAGTTAGCTCAACACACCATTGAATTGGATCCAAATACTAAACCCATCAGACAAAAACAAAGGCCAATCAATCCACGCATGGAGCCTCTCATGAGAAAGGAATTGAATAAGTTGATAGAATCAAGAATCATATTCCCTATCAAGCATTCTAGTTGGGTGGCCAACTTGGTTCTAGTTAGAAAGAAGAGTGGGGAAATCAGATTGTGTGTTGACTTCAGAGATTTGAATAGAGCATCTCTCAAGGATCATTACCCACTTCCTTCCATGGAGCAGATTTTGCAAGTTGTTGCTGGCTCTGAGAGGTTTTCATTACTTGATGGCTATTTAGGGTATAATTAGATTATGGTGAAGGAAGAAGATCAGTTCAAGACAGCCTTTACAACCAAATGGGGAACTTATGCATATAGGAAAATGCCATTTGGGTTGTCCAACGCTGGAGCTACCTTCCAAAGAGCAATGGACATGGCGTTCAAGGGTTTGATTAACAACATTATACTGATATATCTTGATGATATCACTGTTTTTTCAAAAAATGCAACAGACCACCTCTTTTATTTGAGACAAGTGTTCCAAAGGTGCAGAAGATTTGGAGTATCCTTGAACCCTAAAAAGTGTATTTTTCTAGCCCATGAAGGAAAACTCCTTGGCCACATCATCTCCAAAGAAGGATTAGCAATTGA
Source organism: Taxus chinensis (assembly GCA_019776745.2). Taxonomy (NCBI): domain Eukaryota; kingdom Viridiplantae; phylum Streptophyta; class Pinopsida; order Cupressales; family Taxaceae; genus Taxus; species Taxus chinensis. The sequence goes on along the minus strand of CM034150.1, from coordinate 878,806,069 downwards.
TCCAGAAAGAGTTGAAGCCATAAAAGCACTACCATTGCCAAGCCACAAGAAGGCTCTTCAGAGTTTCTTGGGGAGAATAAATTTTTTTTGGAGGTTTGTCCCAAATTTTGCAGCCCTTGTCAAGCCTATCACCAAGATGTTAAAGAAAAGCATGGCTTTCAAATGGATAGCAGAAGGCAAGGAAAGTTTTGATGCAATCAAAGAAGCCATCTCTCAAGCCCCAACTCTCATCAACCCGGATTTCTCCAAGGATTTCATTCTCTATGCATTTGGGGGTGATGATACTATTTCTGCAATTTTAGTACAACAGAACAAAGACAGTGAGGAGCAGCCAATTGCTTTCTTCAGCCAAAGCCTGGAGGACTATGAGGTGAAGATATTCTTTCATTGAGAAGCATGTTCTTGCAGTAATCAAGAGCTTGAAGAAGTTCAAGCATCTAGTTTCAAACAACAAGGTTCAATTGCTAGTTTCTCATGCGGGGATTAAGGACTTCCTCCTCAACAAAGACCTGAATGAAAAGAGAGCAGGTTGGATTACTCGTGTCATGGAGTATGACATTGAGATCAAATTCACCAAGTTGGTCAGAGGAAAAGGATTGTGTGAGCAGCTGATTTTGAGCAAACAAAAGGAAGCATGCAATGGGAAGGAGGTTGTTTTGGTGTTGCAAGACAACCATGAGCAAGGAAGCACTCAAGGGGAGAATGATGGTATTCCCACTCCTTGTCTGGACCCAAGACATAATGCACTTCCTAAGCACAGGTCTATGCCCTCCAAAGATGAACAAGACCCAAAGAAGACACTTCAGATTGCAAGTTGTCCCATATGCCCTTATTGATTGTATTTTGTTCAAAAAGGACGTGAATGGAGTGCTGTTGAGATGCATTGGCACAAATCAGATTCATATGGTGTTAGAAGAGTTCCATGGTGGGCCAGCTGGTGGTCATTTTGCACCAAGAGTGATAGCCCTAAAGATCATGAGGGCTAGCTATTATTGGCCCAAGATTTTCAGTGATTGTTATGCATGGATCAAGAGGTGCAAGAATTGTGCGTTCTTCACAAGTAAAGAGAGACTAGCTGCCCTTCCATTGCATCCAATTTCAGTTGACTAGCCATTCATGCAATGGGGCTTGGACTTCATTGGAGTCATTAATCCCAATTCAATCCAAGGACACAAATGGATTCTAACAGCAACAAATTATTTCACCAAGTGGACTGAAGTAGTAGCACTCAAGGAAGTAAATGAATCTAGCATCCTGGATTTCAATGAGGGAATATCAACCAGATTTGGCATACCTGCTACAATAATATCAGATAATGCATTGGCATTTATTGGGTCCAAGGTGACTGAATGGGCTGTCAAGAATGGGATCTACCTAAGCACTTCATCAAACTATTACCCTCAAGGTAATGGCCAGGCTGAATCTACAAATAAGAACTTGTTGAGGATCATTAGGAGGAATCTTGATGAAAATTAGAGATCTTGGCATACTAAGTTGAAATCAGCCTTATGGGATGATAGGATAACTCCCAAGAGATCTACAGGTAACTCTCCATTTAAGTTTGTTTATGGGAGAGAGGTAATTTTTCCCATGTCACTTGAGTTGCCAACATTAGAACTCATGAAACAGTTGGAGTTGTTGGAGTTTGAGCCCATGGAAGTTAGATATGTAGAATTGATGGAGCTCCAAGAAATCATAAATCTAGCATCCCGAGCAATGGAGAAGGATCAAGCTTTGATCAAGAAGACCTTTGATAAGAAGGCCAAGGATAGATCTTTCCAAGTTGGAGATCTAGTGTTAAAATGGGATGCAAATAGAGAAAAACCAGGAAGGCATTCAAAATTTGATGCCATTTGGAGTGGCCCATACATGGTCACAAAGTGTAACGACAATAATGCTTTCCAATTGTCTTCATTGGATGGCAAAGAACTGTAGATTCCAGTCAATGGAATCCATCTAAAGCATTGCTATTGAAAGGAAGTCGCCACCTTATACATATTAGCTTAGATTTCCATTCCTCCGAGTGCTTATGCACATTGTTTTGCTTGTAGTTAGTTTTGTTTTCCCTAAGTGCTTTGGCACAAGCTTGCTGTTCCTGGAAATGTGTGTCACAGGCCTTGCTCCAATCAGATGATGTCCCGCCCTCCATCTTCCCCCTTGCAGTGTTCTAGTTAGTTGGGGTACCAAACAAGAGAATTTGATGACTCCATGCCCAATGGATTGCTTCAAACAATTGGTAACTTCATCCAGTAGGCAGATGACCCCTCTGAGTCGCCAAAATTGTTATCCAAAATGTACCACTTGCTCATTTTTGTGGCTAACTCCTTTCATTCTTCCCTCTCTTGTGCCTTAGTCATAATTTTTTGCTTATTCAGGCACTCAAAACTTTCTGGAAATGGCACCATTGGATAGAGTCTATTTCTCATCTTTCCAGAAAGGTAAAGTTTTCCTCCTAACTCCATGTAATTTTGAAGTTATGGCGCGGCGGAGTTTTTGTGGGAAATTTTCCCCTGGAAGGCCCACGGCCAATGAGATGACGCCACATGTCCAAGGAAGTGGTGGAGGGTCAGAGGAAAACTTGGTTTTTTACCAATTATTTACAAAAGTCTTTCAAAAGGAGATATTTATCCCCCCAGGCCACCGTCCAATTGAATTACGCCACACCAGAGGGGAGAAAATTGAAAATTTGACTAAGTGTTTGCCATGGAAAATTTAGGAGGAAAAGCCTGCAACCAATCATGTTGTGCCTACGTGTCCTATGGCATTAGCCCAGCGGAGTACGGAGGGGAAGTTAGAATTTTGGTGAAGTGTTTTTGCCAAATTTCAAAAGGAAGTTTTTGGCCTACTACCCCTGCCAACCATTAATGTGATGCCACATGTCCCTGGGGGTCAGAGCTAAGCGTGGAAGAAGATTGGGAATTTTTTCGAAAGTGATTACGCAAAAGGGAAACATGTTCACCCCAGGCCCACGTCCAATAAGATGCTGCCATGTGTCCCAGACTGGCAGAAGGCAGGGAAAATTTGGGAAATTTTCCTGAGGGAAAAAGGAAGGAAATTTCAAAGTGAATTTCCCCTCCCCAAAACACGAGCCAATAGAATCTCGCCACGTGTTTGGTGGCGGCAAAAAAAAAACTCAAGACAAGCCCGCATGGAAAATTTAAAAGGGAGGGGCCTGCGTCCAATCAAAACATTCCACATGGCACCCAGAGTGGCGGAGCATGGGGAATTTTTGGAAAAGCCAAATTACCAAAAAGTGAAAAATTTAAAAAAAATTGCCGGCCAATCCAATTTGGTACTGTTTTGCCCTAAAATTTCAAACGGCCATATCTTTTGATCCAGAGCTCGGTTTTTCACGTTCTTTATATCAATGGAAAGCTGGTGAAATTATCTATAAGATTCTAGGGTCATTTTTGCATTTTTATGGAATTTAGAGAGAGAAAAATGAAAAACGTCTCTGGCACGTGGTCATGGACAAAAATAACGTTTCAACCACCATTTTTAATGAAGAATGGCTCGCATTCTCTCCCAACATGGCAAAAAATGTCAGGGGATGGGCCTATAAGGATGCCCATGTTGTTTTACTATTTTTTGGTCAGTGGTTGGAGCTCTCCCACATTTTCCCATGTTTCTCTCTCCTAGGGTCATAGCTTGCACTGTAAAAGCCAGATTTGGCTCATTTTTTCAAGTGTGGAACATTTTTTCATGTATTACAGGCTCCCTTTGTCACTTTAAAAAGTGATTTTGTGGAAAACCAAACCTTTTCCAAGACTGCAACCTGTTTTTCCTCTCAGGTGTTGTAATACAAGTGGTTTTTGATGTAAAAATGACAATACAGGCTCTGTGAATGATTTTTAATCCTTTGTCTGTGTTGTTTGATTCATTTCTAACCCTCCATTATAGTTATCAGTTTGTGCATGAAGTTTTTGTTGCATTTTTATGAACTGTGTCAATTTGCAGAAGTAAAAAATGCTCACCACTCCTTTGGTGTATCACCTTATTAGCACTAGTTTCAGTTTTTTTTGCATTCTCCATCTCTGTCCACTTTGGAATTTAAAGTAGGATTTTGATTTTTAAACCTCTGTATAACTTGCAAGTAATACATCTAGTCAGAGGAGTTGAGGAACCAACCTCTAATCTGGAGATTCCTTTCCCATTTTACAATTCCCACACTTGGGGAAATGATTCAATGTTGTGCAATCACACTGGATGTCCAAGATGTCAAACTAGAAGTCTGATCAACATCTAGGGGTTCTACTGATTTACAACAACAATACCATATTCTTGGTAGTGCATAATTTGTGCTCATGTGTAATTTCACAATCCATTCCACCACTTTGTAGATTTAATAATTTCTGGGAAAATTGGGTTTTTGTCCCTTGTGCAAGAGTATCACACGATAAATTATTTTCCAAAACATGTTACAAGCTCATCAAAATAGGTTTGGGCTTTGGGTTAAATATGCCTAAACCATGTACCGAGGCCCTCATTAGTAAACTACCATACCCCAATGGTGATCCTTACTTGACATGCCACAACAAAGGTCCCTTCTCAAAAAATTAGATTACCTTCTTGATCATATCCCTTAATCAACTATGTCCATGCAATTCCTTTTAGCACATGTTTATGTTCTTTGTTGTCCATAATATTGGGTTTGGTTGAGGCATTTAGTCAAACACTTTACGTGTATTTTCTTGTTTTTTGTACTCAGCATATATGTTTCATAAAAACCATTTTGGTATTATTCATTTTCACTTTCTCTTGAGGATTTCACTTCTAAAATAGGGGAAAATTACTTGTGGATCCTAGCTTTAAGCTTTTAGTTTGTCTGTACATAACTGGATTGAATAGCATAATCCTATAGTTTTGTCTTTCCCTTCAACAGAGGCCCTTGTTTATTCCATTTTCAGTCACTGTGTAACAGTAGGATGAATACCTAGCCAGACTAATAACCAGATTAAAATGCCACAAATGTATTGATTTTTTCCATTAAAAAAAATCAAAGCACACCTTACATCCACAATTTTATATAAGAATCATAAAAGAGGGCATGAGGATATTTACTATAAAATACATAGTGACACTAATGTTATAGGAGATGTCATCTTTTTTTTTAAAAGCAGTTATGTGTGATATCTTGTGTGGCCCTTTACCATCATATATTTATGTTTTATAGTACTAAGTGGCCTTGAAAAAAAATTCAAACACATTTATTCGATTTTATTTTATTTTTACAGTTTATCTATTAGAAAACTTCATTTCTTCCTAATGGGTTACTCTAATAGAGGTAACATACAGATAGATTAAGCTTCTTAAATACTTGAACCAGGGGGAAAAAACCAACTGGTGGAGGGTGCCAACATTACCTTACAACGTAAAGATTGTTAGAAAGTTATTTTAGGAGGGATATCTCCCTGAGAGTATTAGCAAAAATTCCCTCTTCATCACACTTGACCTTGAGCTCCTTGAGGGAAACTAACTTCCCTGTACTGATGTCCTTACCTTTTTAGACATTACTAACCTTTTTAAACTTCTTATAATCATCCATCACCTTTTTCCCTTATGATAATGGGTTAAACTTATAACTAAATCAAAATTCTTCTTTATCTACGATTGAAATTTGCTGAGGATTAGGAAGGTGCGAATGAATTTATACAAGAAGAATGGAAAAGGCATTTCGAGCTAAAGGGTTTGTTGAATAGACTTAAATAGTGTTGAAATATTTGTAGTTTTGATTGTTTCTTGTGGTTTATTTGCTTAATTTTGGACTGGAGTCTTTACTGAATATCTAAATTATAAGAATATTATCCCTAACCCCTCGATGTATTTATATTTAACTACTTAATGAATATATATGTAGGCTTCCCTTTAAAAATAATTTTGGTTATGCATAAGCTATACATGAGACACTCCTTTTGCATACAAAATCCATGGTATAGGTCATTATAATTATGTCATTATGATTTCAAAGAAGTTTTTTGGGCCCTAAATTGACTAAGTCCCAAGGCAGGAGAAGTGTGTGTGTGTGGGAGAGGAGGTTAATGTGTAGAATAAGAAGAGGGTTTGGGGACTTAGCCGCATTTCAAAGGTGGTATCGCAGGAGAAACGCATGAGGGCCTGAGTAGGCGTGATGAATGGATAAGTTGTTAGCCTGGAGCCTTGAAGGTCAAGAAAAGAATATTCCATGTAGGGAATATTCCTAGGAGGATCATTACAATTAGTGGAGGCCTTTGCAAGTTGGCATAAGCACTCAATCATGGAGGACCACCCTTCAACTTGGCATGTGATCTAGTCATGGGTGAAGCTATGGCAGTGAATCTAGATTCTATTTAAAGGTTTTCTTGGGTCTGAAATAAACAGATTTGGAGAGGCTTTAGAGGTAAGGAGGTGCTACAAGAATTTTGTTACTAAGCATATATGTATGCGTTCATGTCTGAAAAAAAAATTGTAATGGGAAAACATAGTTAGGAACTCTATTAAGAGTAGTTTTGTATGGTTGTAATGTTATTTCATGATGTATATGGTCTGAGATGACCCCGTTTGATGTAATATGGCTACTATAAATGGATTTAATCAATATATGGAGCTTTATTTTGTATATTTGTATCTATGGACTAAACCCTAGAGTGTTTTCATGATATTCATGGTTTAGATCTATTTCCAATATCTTGTTGTGATGTTTATGTTTATCTCATGGAGCGTTTATGCTTAGAACTAGATCCGCTACCTCTGTATTAGACTAAATGCATGTGTTCTTGTTCTGCAAACCTTTCCTCCATTAATGGTGGAATATTCTCACAAGGCTCACAAAAAGTACCCTATTTCGGAAAGCTTGAGTGACTATACCAATGGTTGATGTCACACATGCATGAATACCACTTCTATTTTACAGGTCACAGGATGCATATAACCCCCAAACAATTTCTAACTTCATTGGCATTATTTTCTAAGGAGAATCATTGGACGATGATTTGGGATACAAAGAAGACATTAAAAAGACCATGTAAGCATATTAATATAAGAAGGGTTAATACTACTTTGACATATCTGCAATCACTGACCCTGTAATGAGGATGGCCATGTTCTTGGTCACAAAGATGAATGGGCAAGAGAGATAGACACAAATCAATAAGGCCTGGTTCAATGTATGCCACAAGATTTTAGAGGGGACCATCTATAACCTCTCATATTTTATTAAAGAGGAGATTATAAATACCACACACGATGGAGAGAAGATCATGTTTGGTAATTTCTTCCTCACTATTATCTTTTTAGAGATTGTAGTTCCTAATGGGCCAGAAAATTTTGTTTGGGAATACCCAGATGAGAAATTCTCCCCTTCCAAAAGGTTTTAATAATATACTTGTGACGCCATGATGGACACTCATAAGGTATGCCTGGAAAAGTGGTAAAACCAGATGCGTGATGCATTTAGGGATGAATGGAGAATAGCTAAGGAGTTACCTTTATTACTGCAAGGAGAGGATAAGTTTTTTGTATACCAACATTTTTGTATGGATGGATTTACTTTGATAGATAACACCAAGAGTCCTTGGTGTAAGTTACCTTTCTCCTTCATGATGCAATACTTCCAGTTCGGGGTCAATCAATTGAAAGAGGTGAAGAAAATCATGTTTTATCTAACTGTAGTAGATCAAGATTACCGTAATCTACGCAAGACGTTAATAAACCCCAAAAAGTGTGCATATGTGGAGAAGTATGTCTCCCATGATGTGCACATGCTGAAACCAATAACATTTCCTATTGTAGGGAGGACAACAACGAGGGTTTATTTGCACCTAAGGCCTAATTATGAAAAAGGTGCTTATGTTGAAGATTATGTATCCATTAATGAGGACACCAATGTAAGGAAAAAAGATATGCTAAGGAAAAGAGAAAGAGGGTAGGATCTTTAGAAAATGTGTTGAGCGCATAAATAGTATAAATAGTAGTGGCATATGACTCAAGCATGGGCACAAGTACTTACATCCATTAGAAGAATTATTGCATTAGAAAATAGTCACTACAGAAGGAAGAGTCACTGGTAAGGGAATATTCCCTCAAGAGAAAATAAAAAGAGAAGTCCCCTAAATTGGAGTCACTAGTAAGGAAGAAACAAAGGGTGACAAAAGGTTTGGATTCAGGAGAAAAAGAAATCATGGAGGCCAAAAAGGGAAATGAAGACAATGAAGAGCATGGTGAGGATTATAATCACCCTATGTACGATGTACATGAGTCATATGAAGAAGGAAATGAATATAGGGATGAGAATGAGGAAGGTGCTCATGATAAGGGGGAGTGAGGAAGTAAACATGAAAGATCTGAAGACCCCAACCTCGACCAAAGAGAAAATGGATAAAACTATAGAGAGGAGAAGTTGGCAGGTATTATCCAACAGTTGGTGGAGCATGAAGTAGAGACAAGTGCTAAAGTAAATTAAGGAGAGCGTAAATGTTTCAAAGGAGTATGGGAGCATGGGCGAAGACCCCAACTTAGCAGTAAGCTTCCCAACAAGATCACATACAAGTGGAAAGGGTATAGTAGCGGCACAAGAACACAATATGACTTATATTAATGATCTAAGTAAGGTACTACATGTGCACTTCCAAAGTACCATGCCCACCAAATAAATCCTTGCTTGGTCTTATTTAGATAGAAGAGTGTGCGTACCCACACACGAGTAAAATTATATCATAGGATTTTTGAGTCCGACATTGATGAACTCAAATTCGATGTCAATCGTGATGCATTGATGAAGATAACAGATGCCAAGGGAGTAAACCCTCTTGTAAATGCCCAAAAAACTGTCAGATGAGAAATTTGTCCAATGCACTCAACGAAGTAATCAGTAGAAGTGGAAGAAGGAATCTTCAGAAGAAATGATAGAATAATGGTCTTGGAGGAAGAGCTTGAAAAAAAGAATGAGGAGATCATTGAGAAGGACAAGGAGATAAAACAAAAGGAATTGATCAATATGCATTTAAGGTGTGAACTAAGGGATGAAAAGGAAAAGGGTGCACAAATTTCATAAGAAGATAGAGTACATTTCAGATGCCATTATCTTGAAACACCCAAACTTGGCCCCTCTTGAGCTGAAATAGGAGTCAACCATGCACTGCTTGGAATAATTGACCGACATCCTCACCATGGAAAAAGTGACCACTCACATTAGAGTCGGTAGAAGAGGTGGTATGACACACCAAAATGAGGAAGAAAAGATAAATATTGGGGAGACAATGACTTGGTACTCTGATCTCCTTACCATATTAAAGACCACTGCAAAGATGGCCGAAGTTGTGTATGACAACTGTGCTAAAAGAGATAGGGTAATAAAGATATTAGTTGTTACACATGAGCTGGATCTGAAATAATTTTAGGAAGATAACAAAGGAAATAGGGGTAGAGGGTGATACAGATCCTGGCTAAGGTTGAGAAGAAGTTGGAAGTAATCAAAACCTTGTGGGGTTTTATTAAGAATAGGCTAAAGGAACTATATCCCCAAGTCACTCGCATGGATGGATGCACTAGGCGATCTTAGCAAGCAACTGGGAAGCATTGTAGATACACTTAAATATAAGAGTGATGACCTAAGTTTTGATGAAGTAATTTCATTAGTGGGTAACCTACTTCATTAGGTGGAGGGAGAAGAGTAGATGCTTGGGGGAAGATTAAGGCATCCATGAAGAAGGATTTCCCACTCCTCATGCAATTGTAACATATTCTTCATTCTTCCATTATTTATTTATATTATTTCAATTCCACTATTATTTATTCTTTGAAAGAGAAGAATGTTTTTGAGGATGGAATACACATGTAGTTGTGGGGTGATATTAGAACCTAAATATTGGCTAAGTACCATGAGGCACACATACATGATCAATAAATAGAATGGCGCTAAGTGAAGGAACGTGTAGGAAAAGTGTAGTCATTTTTATGCCTTTCAAAGAACAAGGAACTCTCATGTGTGTCATCCTATCACACAATGGAAGTTGGGAACTCGCCCAAGGCATGCGTGGGAGCCAAGCGCCTCCTTTATGTGAGTTGTGTGAGAATGAATTATTTACGACATAAACCTAAATGAAGAGAATGGAATCAAACCATACATTCATCTTAGAGCTCAGAACAGGCTTCTAGACCAACGAATTCATTCATATAAGAAAATCATTACAGAACATAGATCTGAATCATAATAGAAAGGAAATGCATAGGGGTTTACACCCACTCATATGAAATATATATATATAACCGACCCATACAGATATAAGTAAAAACTTGAAAAACATATATCCATATTAAATACATTTGGTAATCATGTTTACAATCTTTGAGGCTATCACATATCCATATAATAGTGTAGACTAATGTCATGCATCAGAAATGGGACTTAAGCCCCTCACAGTACAAAGAAAAATATTCAGACCCATCACTTTGATACATCATACTCCTACAGATCCTCTAAACGTAACCCATAAAACTCCCACAGTATTTCTGCATAGCTTTAGTTCTTTTCCATTCTCTCATTTTTTGCTCTCTCAGGTGCTTGTATTTATAGCCTCAAAAAGCACCGATGGTGCCTTTCTGAAGTTGTAGATTGGTTGTTAAGTGTCCAAGTGGTCCTCCCATGGGATCATGCTCCTTCAAAATTGAGCTCTCCATCTTTCGCCATGATGATGTTATGGAATCTTCTATCACAAGTTATATTCCTTTCGTGGGCTCGAAGTTTCCAAGATGACATTATACGTACCAAAATTGTGGGGTAGTGCACCATTGGAAAGAGGTTACACATACCACAATGATGATATAGGTCTCCTCGCAAGGTGTTCGGGATCCAGAAAAGATTTCCAAGTATATGTTTGTATCCCGTATGCCTCATCCAGCCTCCACATGCTTTGTTCTACCCTCTGCCCCCCTTTTTCCTTACGTTTTGGTCTTAAGTGATGAGACCACTGCCCTTCTTGGGTGGCGGTCCTGTGACCGCAACCTAGGAAAGGGTGGCGGTCCTGTAACCGCCACCCTATCTAGGGTGGTAGTCATGTACGTGTTTTCCAAAAAATTCTGACGATTGCATCAAACATAAAATTTCAATTTCTATCTGCATTTTCATCTACTTTGCATTATATTTATGTTTTGGCCACCCTATGAATAGTGTTTTCACTTTGTTTAATGGTAGAAGAGTTCCATTCCAAAGTTACCTATAGAGAATGCATTCACTATAAATAGCCAGCTTGTTTTCAAAAAAATGGCCCCTCACCTTCTCTATTTAATCATTCAGTATTTTGAGTTTCATGTTTTGCATCCATTATTAGTCTTCCTTTTTTGTTTAGAGGTCATTCGATCTTCTTGTTTCAATCTTGCTTCATTATTGTTCCATGCAAGTCAGTTTAGAATAAGATAGTTTCATTCTTAGATTGGAATCCATTTAGAGTTGCAGGTTTTTTTAGTCACAAGAGATAGTTTCTAGAACTCTTAGCGTATTTGTGTTGTATTCCCACAATAAATCCCAGTAGGAATTGCATTTTCAAGCTTTGTTCACTTGCATTATCTCTCTCTTACTCGCATTGTATTTAGTCTATATCCAAAGCTGCCATTGTTCAAGTACCTTATTTTGCTGATTCTATCATATACATGCTTTTCTAGATCCAAGAGAACACGAAGGCAAGAGGAGATCACACTAAGGGGAAAAAGTCACACACAACTAGATTTACCACTATTTTGTAAACTCTAGGTTTTAACTATCAAAGTTCTAGTTACAACGTATATAATCGAGTAGTAAATTATTTTTATTTCAGTCAAAGCTTACTCTTGATATCACCCAGGAAGCTGGGGGGATTGATAGTTCCTAAGAAACTATGATTCATTCCTCACTTCTAAGGTAGGATCGAGAGCCTTTCAATTTAAAACATTTATTTGCTTAGATATTTAGGATAAATTCACAACTGCACAGGAAAATAAGCTACACCGGGCTACTTTGTTTGTTTTAATACTATTACTAGATTTTTTTTCCATTTGATAAATATACTAGAATAGTTTCTCTTTTAATTTCATTTAAATACTTCATCGAAAATACAAAAAATAAAAAGAATGCATGCATAGTATAGATACATCTTTCATAATTAGTTTATTAGTTTTAGTTAAAATTGAATCATTTTACATGACAATCACGGGACCTAGAGAGCCCAGAGAATACATATTTGAACCAATAATGCCTTAACCAAATCTCCCCACAACACTAACTAATATAGATCAAGACCTTAGGATACAGCTCTTTTGATGAACGGTAAACCTACGAGAAATTAGTGAACAACTTAGAGAGTTAAATATTGAAGACGATAAGGCATACACATTTTGGTCAAATCATCCCAACTATATATTACCTTGATTGGGCATCCGTATGACTGTAAAAGGATTCAAAATAGAACAAATATTTGGTTGCTATCCTTTAGTTCCACAACCTAATGCAGGAGACCTCCTCATTGACATAGATACTAGCTTACACATTCAAGTTGCCAAAACACCTGTAAGGTATTCTGAAAAAATTACACAACTTCTATCTCTAAACATAAAGGCTGAAAAGGCGTATGATCATTGGATAATTGGAAGGAGAGATTAATTCTTCACATGACCATAGGAGGTCTAACACAACCATGAACTTACATTTGTGATCCACAGGTCCCACAACCCAACAAGCCTATTGATCGATTAGACATTGATGTTGGTTTATAGACACTAGCATTTAGGTCCTCACCGCTTCCACTAGACATTATTACACACTTATCCTTATTAAACGTAGCAGCTAATCAAGCTAAGGATTTCTGGACTAGACAAGAGAATCATCCATAAAACCCCAGAAAATCCACTACACCTCCCATCACCATTTTCATAACCTTGTCTGGAAATATACATGAAGCTCCCATAGGTCACTTCCCATGTATCCAATAGCCAATAAATAGGATCTCGACAGAGCTTGACATTGATTGGAGCCTCAAAACAACTATTATATCTGAACAATCCATTACACCAATTCAGGTTAGGAGGGCCTTCTTCTCCTTAGATTCACAGATTCCATTATTACGTATTGAGGATATAAGATTTCCCAACTAGTTTGTCAGTATCCATATATATTCCACATTCACTGGTCATCTCAACATGACCTCGAGAGGTCGGGTATGAGGAAGAGTTACTTGTAGATTCTTATGCTCGCATGTCACTTTTCCATCATACAAAATTGGTTAACCCGACGTGAACCAAAAAATTCTTCCTCTTTTATTTTTATTTCTTTCATCCACCTGTGCTCTTTCCCATTATTCTATGGGTATTCATATACCCCTTGAGTATGTCAGGATATGATGCATATGATAGACCTCTCTCAAGTCTCGAAGTAAATTATGGTTAAACAAATAGACAACCGTCAGCTTCACTTTTTGCATGGGCTGATAACTATTCAAGTAATTACTTGTCATCTCAAACTGACCCTCAAAGAACTAGTTCCAGTTCTTCATTCTGAATTGAGGAGTTAGATCAGCTTGCACAAACATGACAACCAAATCCCTCAGGCTCTAAAAATATGAAATTTATTGGAGAATCTACTTCATCTCCTTGGGTCTTGTTCAAACCACAAATCAATTGATAGTCAAATCCACTCCCATTTTTGTATGAGAAGTACTTAGCACGCTACGCTAGAAGTGAATAATGCTTCCAAAACATCTATCCACCTGTACGGAGTCTGCAAATACAATTCGATACCCTACTCCAAGAAAAGACCCCCATTCCTCCACCTATGGGAAATGCCCTCGGTGAAACTTGGTAGAGTAATGATCAATTCATAGCAGGGTATCATACCCCTTTACAACCTCAAGGTATACAACAAACACAATTAAGGCAAAACACTGTGTCTTCGCCAATATAGGTCATTTCAGCCTTAGTTTAGAAGGTTAGAGGACTAGAACTTGCTCAAGCAAACCAAAATTCATATTTTGGGCAAACAAGAATCCCCAATCCTCTACATCACCCTAGTCAGGTTGACCTCCTTACAAGAACAACAACATTAGGCATGCCTCCTCAACATCTGTATAATTACCCACAACAAACACTAACTAGGACTGTGTTTTCAAATGCCGCTCCAGTTGAAAATGTGATACCTCCCAGCTTAGCACCAAACAACCCATACCAAAACAATGCTCCTCCCTACTTAAACATTTATTCAAAATCACCACAAGTAGACATGTTCTCTTCTCCCAGGATGTTCGTTCAACCACAGGGATTCCCTTATGTCCTTGCAAATGCATACGCTATGCCATATCAGCAAATCGTGCCACCCCCACCCCCTCAGCAAGCACCATCGATGGTTGAGGCCTATGTGGTAGGGACTTATTCATAATATTTAAAAGAGCCCCTAGACTTCACCATATGAAGTGTTATGCTTCCAATACCTCTTCCCGATTTACCAAAATATAAAGGGGAAGGAGATCCAAATGCACACATTAAGGCCTATGCCACAACCATATAGGAATTACTCCCTTGGGATGGGGTTGTTGCTAAGATATTCCCTAAAACCTTAGAGGTTATTGCCCTTAATTGGTATTATAGAATACCTGAAGCCTCAATACACTCATTTAAAAAAATCATGTCAGAGTTCATCAAAGCTTTTGATATGAACAAATTGTTAAGAACAAGAATCAGGGAATTCTTGCATATTAAATAAGAACATAATGAATCCGCTGCTCATTTTATTCAAATATGGCATACGATTCTCTACTCATCAGCAAGTTCTCCAAACATGGATTAAATAAAACTATGCAATTTATTTCTTAATTCTCTAAATAGAGAGATAAAGGAAGAAGTCCAAAATTTCCCACTAAGAACTTATGATGAAGTACTGGAGAGTGCTCTCTGAATCGACCAAGCAGCGATAGATAGTGGTCATAAGACATATGGGACAAATGGGAAATCAACCACTCCCAATAAAAACACCACAGCCTATCCTAATACCAGGAATGCTAATCATGGACCTAAGATCCTTAACAAGAACCACGGAGTTACAACAGATAGAGTAACTGATCAAAATAAAAGAGAAAATGTTGTGAACATTTTGCCACCCGTTAACAATTAGCAAAATAAAAATTTTACTCCAACAATCAACACGGTGGAATTTAATCGTCCACCATGACCACAACAACAACAACAATGAAAAATATAAACACAAGGTCCAAATCAAAACCCAACTAGATATCAGATTTAAAACCAAAGGCAACACCCTCAAAATTTTAGCTCTAGCAACCAATAACCTTATCAGAATTTTGGGCCACAACAGGTTTCAAATCAACAGTCTCAAAATTATAATCCCAATTTTTATTGTGGTTTCCACAAGATTCAAGGCCACGATACTAAGACTTGTCGTGACTACAATAAATTTATGCAGCGTTTTCCAGAAGATCAAAAACATCTCTTTATAGATATGTTTTTAGCAAAATAATTAGTACCCACGCCTAACACTTATACAAGGGCAGTTTCCCCTCAAAATGCACCCCTCAAGATCTTTAATGATCCACTCCCAAACCATTCTAACAATAATAGGCTAGATCCTAGTGGAACAAACAAGGGTGTTATAACAAGAAACAATTATCATGAAGCTTCAACTTCATTAAATCCACGGGTCGTACCCCAACTAGGAACTCGACCCCAAACTAAGATAGTTGGTCTGGTCGAGTTAGACACCGAGCTACCCGTAGAAACCATAACAAGAACACGAGATTATTCTTCTCAACCAACTCCAAGTTATCCATTGGAACTAGACAACATTCAACAAACGTTGGTAAAACCCATAGGTGCCTATGATTTAATTAATGACTTAACTAAAACCTTCTCTCACATCTCCTTTTTGGATTTGTTAAAAAACTCTCCCACCCATAGGGTTTCCCTCTTAGAAGCGTTAGGCCTTGGTCATTTAATCAACATCACTCCTCCTCTAGAAATGTAAGTAAACCATGTAGACTTTGACGTCTACCTTCTAGGGCAGCCAGATAGGGATATTGAGTTTATATTTGATATAAGAAAAATGCCAACAGATGCTGAAATTACACGAAGAGGTGACCCAACTTTACATTTACAAGTATGTGTTTACAATAATTATGTTAAACGTGCAATGATTGACGATGGGGCAGCAGTAAACATAGTCTCCTTCACTTTTCTTCAAAAGTTAGGATATTGAGAGACAAATTGTTCCACAACACGAAATACGCTAAGAGGTTATGATAGCCTCAAGGCCACCTCAATTAGAACCATAGTTTTACCAGTCACTTTAGGACCCAAGACGGTCCGCACCAAATTTTATATTATAGATCGGGAAACCAATTATAATATGATCCTCGGTCGGCCATGGATACATTGCATGAAGGCAATCCCTTCCACGTTATTCCAAGAAATAAGATTTCTACACTTAGGGAAAATATTTGTGGCACAAGGTAACCCAAAACCCTTCGATATACACCTAGTTGACTTGACAAAAATACCAGGTGTTCACTATGAGTTTGAACTCCCAAGAAATCAACTTAGCAAACTAATTAATTCAAAACCAAAAGAGAAGTTGATACCCACCATAGAGTTGGAAATTACAAATCTGGTCGAGGGCATTCCAACACTCAAAAATGAGACCAATGTCATAGAAACAGTGTCACTAGGGACTACTGCAAAAAAATTCAAGTTTCTAGAGAAATACTTACCCATTATCCTACCATTTGATTCTATGGGTATGGGATGCACCCGAGGAATTGCTTCTCTTCCATCAGATGAAGTTTTTATGGTAGAAGTAATAGAAGTAGAAGAAATAGATACGAAAAATATCCCAATATCCAGTTTTCTAAGAAAATATTGGACTCTCCACTTTGATGGAGCTAGATGTCACTTTGGATTTGGGGCAGGAGTGATCTTTACTTCACCTGAGGGAAGGATCCTACCTTTCACCTTTAAATTAAAATTTGAATGTACAAACAACGGAGTTGAGTATGAAGCTCTTCTCCTTGGCCTCATTCTAGCCAAAATAATGGGTATCAATAACATTAGAGTGCAAGGAGACTTGCAACTAGTTGCAAACCAAGTCTCTAAGGTATATGAAACTAGGGCTGAACATTTACAACTCTACAAAATAGCGGTATTAGATCTAAGCAAGGGATTCAAATTCATATCAATTGAAGTAATCCCAAGAGAGAAAAACCTTCTCGTAGATTCAATAGCAACCTCAGCTTCTCGTTTCACTCCAAACAATGAGTTAGAAGATAAAAAATTCACAGTATCACTTTGTACTGAACCATTAGTGCATAAAATACCAACAAACTCACTCCTAACTCATAGAGAAGCTGAGAATGATTTTCCTATCATGGATCACTTTGATGGTGATAGAGTCACTCTCGAATATCTAAACACCTATATGGAGCTACACCTTGCTTACCACATAGTGGATCTTTCCCTAATACCACATTCCTCTTCCTATTTTTGAAATCCCATGGTAGATTCTCCTCCAAAAAAGGATATCGATATCTAAAAGGTAGAAGATAGAGAAATCTTGGAACTACCTCTAGCCCCACTTGAATTTGAAGAAGTTAACGCTTCTTTAATAGAAGAAACCATTGACATAAACATCAGAACGGAGGAAGAACCAAAAATTTTGAATTTGGGATCCTCATTAACTCTGGAGGAGATAGAAATACACACCCAAGTCCTCAAAAAACATCAAACTGCTTTCGCATTTAGCTATAGAGAAATGATGGGCATTGCACCACACAACACAGTGCATAACCTTGTCACAAAACCAAATGCAAAACCAATTAAACAAAAGTCAAGACCAATGAAGCCAAAAGTGGCTCTCATGGTAAAAGAGGAAGTAATAAAACTTCTACAAGTGGGATTCATAAAACCTGTTGACTATTCACAATGGGTATCTAATATCGTCCTTGTTCTAAAAAAGAATGGGAAGATACGCATTTGCATAGAATTTCAGGATATTAACAAAGCTTGTCCCAAAGATGACTTCCCATTACCATCCATTGACATTATTGTTGATGCAACAGCTAGATTTGAACTATTGTCCCTCATGGATGGGTTCTCAAGGTATAATCAGATTAAAATATCTAAACAGGATCAAGCCAAAACTACATTTATAACTCCCTGGGGAACTTATTGTTACGTTGTCATGCCTTTTGGCCTTAAGAACGCCGGTGCTTCATATCAGCGGGCAATGACATACATATTCCACGATCTTATCCATAAAATTGTGGAATCCTATGTGTATGACTTATTGTCCAAGGCCAAGAAACATTGTGATCATCCCGAAGTACTCTGTATCATCCTCTCACGATTGATTGAATATGGTGTCACTTTAAACCCAGAGAAATAAGTGTTTAGTGTGATAGGAGGTAAAATTCTGGGCTACATTATATCTTCACGAGGGATTGATGTTGATCTAGCCAAAATCTAGGCTATTCTCAAAATGATTCCACCATCAAATGAGCCTAGAATATGGGAATTTCTTTGGAGATTCAGTGCAATTCAAAGGTTCATCCTGGATTTAAGTTTTGTCATTCATCCAATCAATAATCTATTAAAGAAATATTATAACATTGATTAGACTAAAGAATGCAACGAGGCCTTCAAAGTAATTAAACGCTTCTTGTTGTCTCCACCCACACTAATGCCTCCTAGACCAGACCACCCTTTGATCCTATACTCATGGGCTAATGATGTCTCGCTAGCCTGTATGCTAGCTCAAGAAGACAATGATAAATGAGAACATGCAGTCTATTTCATTAGCCAAATGTTACTCGATTATGAAACATGTTATACACAGTTAGAGAGATAATGCCTAGCCATAATATTTGCAACAAAATGTTTAAGACATTACATGTTAAACCAAGAAACAAAGGCCATTGTAAAGACAGATCATTTGTGAACATTCCTCACGCAAGGGTCTTTATCTAAAAAGGTTGGGCATTTCATAACCTTAATGGGCGAATTTGAGTTAACATTTGTAAACCAGAAATCTGTTAAGGGAAAAATCATTGCGGACTGGTTAGCTGACAATCCATTAGATGGAAGCAGTTTGGTAAATATTGACTTTCTTGATGAGTGTATATACTTTTTCGAAACCAGGCCCCCCATCTCTACATGTCCCTAGTACATTGATATCATCAATTTCATCATAGACCACACATACCCAAAAAGTGCCATATCACAAAAATAAGGTGGTTACACATTATCACTATCAAATATGTTGTTTTAGAACAATTACTCTATCAAAAATCCTTTGATGCCATACTTCTAAGATGCATCGACATAGAAGAATCCAAGAAGATTCTTTATGAATCCCATAGTGGGATATGTGGAGGCCACTTCGTTGGTCTTGCCACTACTCACAAAATACATCGGATGGGATATTTTTGGCCCACTCTTGAACACGACATAGTAGAGTTTATACGTAAGTACCACGAATGCCAAGAATTCTCTCACGAGATTCACATGTCAGCACAACCCCTATAACCAATAGCAACCCCGTGGCCCTTCTCCACATGGGGTCTAGATTTAATATCAAGATTCTCTCCCTCATAAACCGATGGCCATAATTTTATAATTACAGCCACAAAATATTTTACCAAATGGGTAGAGGCCATGCCCCTCACCACCGTACAAGGTTTAGTAATTGCCAAGTTCATTCTAAACCAAATCATTTGTAGGTATGGTGCTCCACAAGTCATTATCTCAGATAATGGCACATCCTTTAAAAATAATGAGGTCCATGAGTTATGCAACAAATTAAAAATAAACCATCACACGACATCTCTTTACTACCCTCAAGCTAATGGAAAATCCGAAGCAACAAACAAAACATTAAAGATTATTCTTCTCAAAACAGTTAAGGAGAACAAGCAATATTGGCATCTAAAACTATATCTAACCTTGTGGGCCCATCGAACCTCAATAAGAACACCAATAGGAGCAACCCCTTTCTCGTTGGTATTCGGGGTAGAAGTAGTTCTCCCACTTGAGGTTTAAATACCCAATATCTGCATCTCATTACAATGGATTTTGGATGAAGTAGCTTACAAGCATGCATGCCTCTCTCAACTAGAAAGTCTTAATGAGGCTAGGCTAAATGCTGAAAAACAGCACAAAGCCTATGTTGACTAGATGTGCCAGAAGTATAACAAAAATGTCTATGAGAAAGAAATTTATGAGGGAGATCTAGTTCTAGGACTAGACAGGCGGATTGATAAGAAAACTGGTGAAGGAAGGAAGTTCCGACCCAAGTGGTTGGCCCATATCGAGTCATGAAAGACTATGGAAATGGTGCGTATCTCTTATCCACACTAGAAGGTGAGGAATTCAATGAAACTATCAATTCCTTGCATCTTAAACAGTTTTACTCATAAAACATCAGAATCACCACTTGTACATTATAGCTACCTACATTGCATTAGTCGTTTAGCTATTTCATTTTGTCCACTCGTTTCGTGAAAATTATAGTCAAGGAACTTACTCTTAAGAAATCTATTAAATTTTTTTGAAAATATTGGCAAAATCATTTCAAATCACATCTCTTCAAACATCATCAAGTAATTTCAAATCTTCTCATCAAAATTTGATAGACAAGTATTGACAAAAACCATACCAAGGCCTGCATACTTGGTTTTGCTCTTGCTTTCTACTAGGTGAAGTTGTCCCTACCTATGGTATTTTCTAGAATCTTCTTGGTGTCACATATATCCCTTTTATGTCTCTTCAAAGGAAAGGATATCCCAAAGTCACAAATCAGAAGTGTCAAAATAAAATAGAATCAAAAAAGCCAAGTAAATAGAATATTTTATTTTACACACTTCTTTTCCACACCAACCTTCGGTGATAAGCCCGCATCTCTTACTAGTGATGTGAGGTTGGGAACAGAAAGAAGTGCTCTTACTCACCTATATCTTGTCTTTGGTGACAAACCGATGCCTCTTACTAGTGGCATGAGGCAGAGTGTGGGGGGTCCATTCACAAAAATTAACTAATCTTGGTATTCTAGAAATATAAATAAGATTATATTAAGTGAAAAAAAATGTCCAAATTCTAAAGAGATCAAATCCTCAAAACCAAATTTTGTCAACCAAGTTGCCATTTATAGATATAAGTCTAGATAAACTGAAAGGTAAGTGGCCTTCTAAGCTTGGTGGTAGTTCTAAGTAGGGTAAGTGTGTAGGTCTATGTTTGGTTTCTATCACTGGTCCATCGATCTCTCATCATTCCATTCATTCAAACTCATACAATTTGTGCCCTTCCCAAATCTTGGTGTTGAACTCTCGCATCCTACTGGCTGTGTGGAGTTAGGAATGGGGAAATTTCATCTCTTTATCACTATACATTCATCACATTTTTCCAACATAAGAAGGAATCACAGACATTTCCCAAAGAGGTCAAAAGTTCAAAACTACAACATGTTTTTCATCACATCTCAGCATTACAAAATCATATAAAGTAAAACATTTTGTTTAGTATTTGCTATCATTTGTTATCCATTGCATACACTTTGAAAATCATGGAAACAAATACTCTAAAAACATCTATTATACATTTGGAAATGAGTCACAAAATTCTAGGCACCAAGAGTCTAGATCCAAATATATATATATATATATATATATGGTGTTTCATGTACAATGCCATCATGCACTAAGGCATGGTCAAAATGCTAAATGAGCCCGTAAGATACAAAACAACCGTATAAATATCCGACCAAAAGTTACTACAAAAAAGACACTATGATCTATAAATCTTTGCGAGATCCCTCAAAAGGTGTATGACCATGCCTAGGACTCCTACTGCGACGATGCTTTGAATGGATGGAGGGCTCATGATCACGGCCAATTGTTGTGGTCTCATTGTGATAGTGACTTCTCCTCATCAAACACACAGTGGTCCTATATCTAGCCAGCTTGGTGCAAAGGGAGGTAATGATCTTTGTCGCCTTCCAGACAGGGGCAAAGACATCTGTATGTCGACCAGCTACTAAGGGCTCCCCAACATCCTCAGTGAGCTTAGCCTGAGTACCATCAGAAGGGAGCAATAGAGTGTCAGTGCACACCTGACAAATCAAGTTTCGCCATCCCTTAGCAGTCGTTGCAAATAAAAAGGAGAAACACACAAGTTAGAAGGTTGTCGAAAATAAAACCAAAGATAAAAAAACAAAAAAGGAAATAACAACTAAACAATTCTAACTAAAGCAAAGTCAAGAAAGGAGTAGTAACTCACTCGGATCTCCAGGCCTCCAGGTAGGATCCTTGGGATCCATACCTACCACTGACACTACTGCTAACTATCATCCCTCTCCCACATATGGAGCAATGTGACGGCCTACCATGGACTTGCCATCTCCCCCTAAATCATGAGAAGACAACTCCTTTAAAATCAAATTCACCTTATCTACGATCTGCTCTGCCCTCTCAGCCTGTAGGATATCCTGAGTGTCGTGCCCCTCATAATCATTGTCATCCTCCTCACCTGTCCTGCCAGTTCCAGTCTCTATCTCCTCTATCTCTCCCCCTGTGAACTCCTCAGACTTCGAGTCCACGTCAATAGGCTCATCTCTATTATGGGTAGGACCAGCGGCAATCTGAAGTAAAGGTGCCCGACGAGCACTGGCTACCCCTCGAGCACGAACCACCCTCCTAGCAATGATGGGAACTCTAAGAGTAACCGTAGTCCAACCCCGGCCTCTAGGACCTCCTTGATCCTCACGAACAAATCTATGCACTGGCCCCATTGGAGGAAACATGTAAATATATGGGAGGCCAAACTGCTTTGGTACTCTTTTAAAGGGGTGGAGCTCCAACTTCCATGTCTTGTCTGGCAGCTGATTGGTAGAATAACAGGAAATCAATGTATGAGTCTCCTCTCCCCATAACCCTGCCATATCCTAATAGGGAGTGGCCTCCATGTCTACAATAGTTAAAGAAGCCACTGGCTGGTGAGGTGCTCTAAGAATGGTCATCCCTATCCACCTCGCTGCCCTGATGGCCCCAAGATCCTCTTCCTATACACCTCTCCCATACAGAATAATTTGCTCATACACCTAACTCATAACAAGATTATGGTGTCTCAAAGATTGTCCCTATAGTCTGACCACCTTGTACAAATCATGATAGGTGGTCTTGAGGATGTTTGTTCCCCAAGTGTAAATGTGGCCATGGCCCTCAATCTATGCAATGATGGGAGCCCAGTAATATAAGAGAGTGTCCCCTCCCTTGTCCCCAATCAATATCAAAGCAAGGATGCCCATGATAGCCTTGTGGAGCATAGGAATATCTAACTCAACAATGGAGTGGACCTTCACCCCCTTCTTTGACCCCATGGAAACAATGACATCCCCCATATAAGTGGCCCACTGAACCACCTGAGATCTCAACACTGTTGTCTTAAGAGACAATCACCTCCCAAGAATCAGGACCCCTAATATGCAAGAAACATCCTCTAGGGTGATGGTCCACTCACCCCTAACTCCTGAAAATCAAAAAGTGTTCTGATCTGCATCCTAGTATGAAAATAAGTCACATAATATGTGACCAGCAAGTGCAACGTGAGGGACCTGTGCAATCCTCCAAATTCTAGCCCTCTGAAGAGTATCTCACTCTGACTGAGTGAGTGCCTCTAACACTTCTGTGAGCTAATCACACTCCCTCTCTTGGCTCCATCTGATATACTCCTCCTTCTTCTACATCCACCCAAAAAAATAGAAAAAGAGTAAGTTAGTAACAAAATATAACTAGAAAAGCTAACAAGAACATGTAAAAATGCTAAAAATGCAAAAACAAGTAAATAAAACATCTTTTTTTGCATTCTATTGTGAACCGCCGCCCTGTACAGAGCGGCGGTTCCGTAACCACCGCCTTCTAGGGTGGTGGTCCCATAACCTCTGCCCTGTGCAGGGTGGCGGTCTTGTCCCGAACCTGCAAACGGCTCGCAAGCCCTAAAAACGTATTAAAAATGCACAAAAACACCAATTTTACTAAAATAAAGACCTACCCTATGGGTGCCCCCCCCTAGAGACTCATTTAAAACTAGCATTTTAAAAAATAACCCCCCTAAGACAAATATTTTATCATTTCTACATTTTCGGTTCAAAAACAATAAATTGAGAAGAACTAACCTTAGACTTCACGAGTCGATGTTCCGCTCTTGGAGTCATGATCACTATCTCACCACGAATGTTTTGACTAGACTCTCGTCAAAAACCATCACCGTGGGTCCCAGAGCTCAAAAACTATCAAATCAATCTACGCAAATGAATAATAAAATGAGTTCATTTTATATATATAAAGCTTTCTAAAAGTAATTTTGAATGTCTTTCGCAAGGTTGGAGTGTTAATGGAGGTAAGTTCTAAACCTCACACAGATGGTAAGTCCTCATTTCATATCACTTTAGTTTTATTTCTCAATTTATTTTATATATCTGCACTTGAGTCCTTTTTTTTATTTTGTAGATAGCAACATTTTGGATGGTGACTTTCTGACACACGCATGTGTCAGGTATAACTCCTAACTCCCCATTTTGGGACCGCCATACTTGGATCCACCGTTTTACTACTCTTTATGGCTAAGACGCTTCTCTGAGGGAGAAATATGTACGTACCCAAAATTGTGGGGTACTGCACCACTGGAAAGAGGTTACACATACCCCAATGATGATATAGGTCTCCTTGCAAGGTGTTCGAGATCCAGAAAATCTTGCCAAGTGTATGTTTGGATCCCATATGCCTCATCTGGCCTCCACATGCTTTTTTCTACCCTCTACCCCCCTTTTTCCTTGCATTTTTCTCTTAAGTGATGAGACCACCACCCAGGACAAGGTGACATTCCTGTAACCGCCGCTCTGTGTAGGGTGGCGGTCCTGTACGCATTTTCCAGAAAGTTTTGAAGATCGCATCAAACGTAAAATTTCAATTTCTATCCACATTTTTCAGCTACTTTGCTTTGCATTTATGTTTTGGCCACCCTGTGAATAGTGTTTTCACTTTGTTTAATGGTAAAAGAGTTCCATTCCAAGTTACCTTCTAGTGAATGCATTTGCTATAAATAGCCAGCTTGTTTTAAAAAAAATGGCCCCTTTCCTTCTGTGTTTAATCATTCAATCTTTTGATTTTATTTCTTAGAATTCTAATTGATTCATGTTTTACATCCATTGTTAGTCTTTCTTTTCAGTTTAAAGGTCATTCGATCTTCTTGTTTCAATCTTGCTTCATTGTTGTTCCATGCAAGTCAGTTTAGAATAAGATAGTTTCATTCTTAGATTGGAATCCATTTAGAGTTGCAGGTTTTGTTTAGTCACAAGAGATAGTTTCTAGAACTCTCGGTGTATTTTTGTTGTATTCCCGCAGTAAATCCCACTAAGAATTGTATATTCAAGCTCTGTTCACTTGCACTATCTCTCTCTTACTCGCATTGTATTTGGTCTATATCAAAAGCTGCCATTGTTCGAGTACCTTATTCTGCTGATGCTATCATATACACACTTTTCTAGATCCAAGAGAACATAAAGGAACAAGGAGATCACATTGAGGGGACGAAGTTTCACACACCTGGATTTACCACTATATTGTAGACTCTAGGTTTGAGCTATCAAAGTTCTAGTTATAACATGTCAAATAGAGTAGTAAATTATTTTATTTCAGTCAAATCTCACTCTCGATATCACCTGGGAAGCTGTGGGGATTGATAGTTTCTAAGAAAATATGATTCATTCCTAACTTCTGAGGTAGGATCGAGAGCCTTTCAATTTAAAACAATTAGTTGCTTAGATATTTAGGATACATTCACAACTGCACACAGAAAAATAAGCTACACTAGGCTACTTTGTTTGTTTTAATTTTGTTACTAGATTATTTTTCCATTTGCTAAATATATTAGAATAGCTTATCTTTTAATTTTGTTAAAATACTTCATTGAAAATACAAAAAATAAAAAGAATACATGCATAGTATAGATACATCTTTCATAATTAGTTTATTAGTTTTAGTTAAAATTTGAATCATTTTGCATGACAATCACAGGACCTAGAGAGCCCAGAGAATACATATTTGAACCAATAGTGCCTCAACCAAATCTCCCCACAACACTAGCTGATATAGATCAAGACCTTAGGATACAGGTCTTTCGAGCAATGGTAAACCTATGAGCAATTAGTGAACAACTGAGAGAGTTAAATATTGAAGACGACAAGGCATACACATTTTGGTCAAATCATCCTAAGTATAGATTGCCTTGATAGGGCATCCATATGACTGTACAAGGATTCGAAAGAGAACAAGTATTTGGTTATGATCCTTCAGTTCCACAACCTAACGCAGGAGACCTCCTCGTTGACATAGATACTAGCTTACGCATTCAAGTTGCCAGAACACCTATAAGGTATTCTAAGAAAATTACACAACTTCTAGTTCTAAACATAGAGGCTGAAAAGGCGTATGATTATTCGATAATCGGAAGGAAAGATTAACTCTTCACATGACCATAGGAGGTCTGACACAACCATGAACTTACATTTGTGATCCATATGTCCCACAGCCCAACGAGCCTATTGATCGATCAGACATTGATGTTGGTTTACGAACACTAGTATTTAGGTCCTCACCACTTCCACCAGACATTATTACACAATTCTCCTTATTAAACATAGCAGCTAATCAAGCTAAGGATTTCTGGACTAGACTAGAGAATCACCCATAAAACCCCAAAAAATCCACTACACCTCCCATCACCATTTTCATGATCTTTTCTGGAAATACACACGAAGCTCCCATAGGTCACTTCCCACGTATCCAACAGCCAATAAACAGGATCTTAGTAGAGCTCGACATTTATTGGAGCCTCAAAACAGCTATTATATCTTAACAATCCATTACACCAATTCAGGTTAGGAGGGCCTTCTTCAGCGTAGATTTACAGATTCCATTATTTTGTATTGAGGATATAAGATTTCCCAACTAGTTTTTCTGTATCCATATATTTTCCACATTCATTGGTCGTCTCGACACGACCTCAGGAGGTCAGGTATGAGGAATAATTACTTGTAGATTCTTATGCTCACATGTCACTTTTCCATCGTACAGGCACCTTATCCACTCTACATGCATGGTCAAGTAATGTTTTCCTTGTGTTCATCCCTTACGCACGTGTGCCACTGGCTCTACCAAATCCTCTGAAAACCCTATCCTATGTGCTTTCACCTTGTACACCCTTCTTCAAATAGACCTTGCACACACACGCACCTTCTTGTACTTAGCCAATATTTTAGGGGACCAACATCACCCAACACTACCCCTATTCTCCACCCTCAGGAACATTTTGTTTAAGAATAAAGAATGATTGTCCTTAAATAGTTTGAGGAAAGAATAAAGGAATTAAAAATTTGGGGAAGAATGAAAGAATGGGGAAAATATGATTACTAATGTAAAAGGAGAGGGAAATATTTCTTTAAGTCTTCCTCCAACTTATTCCAGGCATCGACTTCATTCTATGCATGTTGACAAAGGTCACTGACTTTAGCACTCACCTCTTCAAAGCCTAGCCCTTATCCTTAGGTATTCATCATTTCCATGATCCCTCAAATTGTTTTCCTAAATCCTTGAGTGCATCCATCCTTCGAGTGATGTGGGGATATAACACCTTCATCCGGTTCTTGATAGAGCCCCAAAAGGTGTTAATAGCCTCTGATTTCTTTCAAACCTCAGATAGGATTCTGTCACATTCCACTCTATGCCCCTTGTTCTTCTCTTGGAACTCCTTGAGCTCTATTTCATGAGTGATGACCAAAATGCTCGCCACTATATATTTATCAGTGCAGTTGTCATAGGTGGCTTCATTGGCTTGGGTGATGGCCTTCACATCAGCAAGGAATTTATTGTACTTAGCAATAACTTCCACAACCATCATATTTTCCTCCTTCTCTTTGCATGCTAATGCCTCTTCTATAGATTCTAAGGCCATTGGTTGCCTTTCCATTATGAGGACGTGGGTCAAGTCCTCTAGGCACTATTATCCAATTTTCACCCCCCAGGGTAAATTTCGATAACATGCATCAGAGTTTTTCAGTTCCAAGCAAGTAGTTTGATTCAGGAGAAAATCGTGAAAATTGGCTAAGTCGGCCTTTGGGACAGCTGGGACATTGAGGCGCGGATTATCCGAAAAGCCTCCAGGTGGCCTGCAAAGCAAAGGGACATCTGGGACATCAAGACGCGAAGGGCGTGAACTGGCCGGTTCGGCCGAAAAGGAGAATTTTTCACAAAGGGACATCCGGGACAAATGGATGTGTGGGATGTGGAAAACCGGTTTGGCTGAAGGAGAAGAAAACCGACAAGCAGTTGGGACATCTGGGCCGCGAGGACGCGAAGGACGTGAAAAGGTGAAGCGGCCGAGAGCAAAGGAAGCCCATTTCAAGCGGTTCAGAAGAATTTGTCCTAGATAGTCCAGGACAGTTGGGACAAATGTACATGAAGGACATGAACCGGCCGGTTCGGCCGAAACAGGGAACTTCAGCACTGGGACAGTTAGGACAAAGGGACGTGTGGGACACGGATAGCCGAAGGAGCTGAAAGCCAATCAAGCAACGCCATGTGTCATTGGCCGAATGAGGGACAAGGAAGCCCATTTCGGGTGAATCGGGAGTTTTTGTCCCAAACAGTTTGGGACATCTGGGACAAATGTACGCGAAGGACGTGAAAATCCAGTAGACCTAAGAACCAATCAAATCACAACACATGTCATGAGGGAGAAATTCCAGAAGTTAAAGGGTGAGGTTTCAAGCACTAACCTGAACCAATGAAATAGTGCCATGTGTCCAAGTTTAAGGGCCCGCAAGGAAATTTCAAAGGAAAGCCCGTGGAAAGGTGGAGGAGAGAGAATTTCTCAAGTGAATCAAAGCCTGCCACATGTCATCCAAGTGGCAAAGCATGGGGAAAGTTCAAATATTTTTCCCGCCGATCTGTTTTTGCCCTAAATCTTTATCTCGCCATAACTTTCGATCCAGAGCTTGGATTTTCACGTTTTTTATATCAATGGAAAGCTGGTGAAATTATCTGCATGATTCCAGGGTCAATCTGGAATTTTGGTTTAGTTTGGAGAGAGAAAATTGAGAAACGCCTCTGGCATGAAATAATGGACAGAAGTAATGCTTCAACAACTAACTTTAATGCAGCAGACAGTTCACCGCTTCTGTTAGACAGCCGACTATTTTGCCAGGATCCGCCGCTTCTACCATAATGAGATGATTTTAAATGCGATCTAGAAGTGGTTGGGGTAGATTCTGGATTTCCTCTCTTTTCCCTCTCTCATTCTTTCTATATATTGTAAAGAGGGGCTTCTTAAAAAATGTCAAACATTTTCTGTTTTGCTCCTCCCTTCTTCTCCTATCAAGTGAATTTGTGGAGTTCGAACCTCTCATTTGAAATGTAATATGACTCTACCTCTTAGCATTCTGTAGTGTATTATATCAATATTTGGAGCAAGTAATATATGTCTGTGGATGATTCTCAACCCTCTCTGTGTTCATTTTGCATCCTCCTGGTCTTTCACTGCAAGTTTTGTTATCTGTGCATGATCTTATATCACATTTGAATTGTCTGTGTTTACTGGAAAGATAGGTGTTCTTCATTCCTCGGTGCATTACCTCTATTAGCTTAGATTTATTTTTATGCATCTTCTTACCCTGTCTCCTTGGCAGATTAGATTAGGTTTCGAGAAAACCCTCTGCATATTTCGTGTGCTTCTGAACAAAGGAATAGGAACCAACCTTCTCTGGAGAATCCTTTCTCACTTTTCAAGTCCCACACTTGGAGAAAGGATTCAATGTTGTGCAATCACACTGGATGCTAGAGTGATCACCCTAGAAGCCTGATCTGCATCCGGGGGTGCTGTGAGCATGCAACAATAGTTTTGGCATGCCCGGTGGGACAGCAGAGGTCTCATTTCTATTGCAGCAAAGTTGATGTGCATTTGCTACAATTTTCTTGCTTAAAAGAGGTATTATTTGCATATCTGGTGACTCCAAGGGGAAGAACCAGTTGGTTTCAGTAGTGTAGGCCTGAAAACTTATGAGAAGAATCATGAGGTCAAGAGTTGGAGAAGAAGACGTGTTGTTTGAATACCTGCAATTCTCTCCGAGAAGAAGGAAAAGAGGAAGAAGGATTCAAAGGTCTCCATCTCCACCAAACAGAACTCTCTCAACTCCTCCACCTGGTAGACCTTTCATTCAGTCAATAAGGGTTTTAAGACCAATCAGAATGGCTCAGAACAACCCCTACGTCAACTTCACAGGTAGCAGCCCACTTGCCCTCAATGCACCAACATCCAGTCCCTATTGTAGCCTTGAAGAACATTCCCTACTTCACTGGAGAAAATCAAACTACTCCAGGCGATCATGTTAAGGATATTGCTAACCTTTGTGCAATCCATGAAATCAATGAAATACAAGTGGCTGTCAAGTTACTGGCATCTTCATTCAAGGGTAAAGCATTGCAATGGTTTAGGAGCCTTGGAGCTTGTTCTATCACAAACTGGAATCAGTTGTGTATTGCACTTCATGAGCAATTTGGAGAGAAGGGAGACAACTTGTCTCTTTTAGCAGCAGCTGACAACTATCAAGAGAGCCCCCAACGAGCAGCTGACTGACTTCAACTTCAGATTTCAAAAGACTTGGGAGAGAATTTTAGTGGCAGTCAGGCCAACAGTAGAAGGTGCTTTTCTCTACTATCTCAAAGCTCTAAACTCTGATATTTTTATGTTGATTCAGTCTATGGGAGGCACAACAATCCCTATGGCTTATAACATTGCCATTAGGGCTGAAAATTGTTTGATTCAAGCTAGCAAACTTGCCCCTAGACCTCCCATGCCACTGTTTCCAAGTTTAGAGAATCCAAACACCAGTCAAGCACCTAATTTGGCTCCTTCTCCCACTCCTAGAAATTAGAGTTCAAATGAAGCTTCCACTTCATCTCCAAGTTCCCCAAATGAGCTTCAAGAGGTCATGAAGCAATTGCAAAACCTAGGCAATGAGCTAGTTACTCTCAAGAGGCAACAAGCCCAAGGTTTCAGACTTTCTTATCAACCCCAAGCTCAACCAAATAGGCAACCATACCAACCACAAAGACCACCTAATCTAGTTGCAAACATGAATCAAACAAGACCTCCTGCCAATAGACTATTCCAGCCCTATAATCCAAATGTCATATCTGCCTCTAAGGCATTAGTTCCAACGCAAAACAACATTGCCCAGGAGTATGAATGGTGTTTTCCATGCAATGAGCCTCATAACCAATCCATGTGCTTCAATGGTGCTCTCAATCAAGCATGGATGGTGACAACCACTAGTGTGGAGGGTGAGGGCAGTCAAGGAAATAGCCAACAACAGGAAACATTCCAACAACAATCAGCCCCAAATGACACCACATTGGTAAACTGGCAAGCAGAAGATTTCTGTGGCATGAACCACGTAATTTCTCAAGGGGTTGTAGCCAACACAAGGTCAAAGAGGATGAAATTTGGGTGAGGAATAGCTATTAGCCCCAGCCAATCCACAACCTTCCATGTCTCCACAAATGATTGGCAAGCAAAGTCCCGTTTAAAATGCACAAGGGCAGCCAAGAACAGCCCCTAGGCCAACTCAAATGCCAACTGTTGCTGCCCACGTACAAGGAGTAAATGTGCAAACTAAGGGACAAAAGAGAGATCCTTCATCACCATTCAGTATCATTGATCAGATGAAGAAGACAAACGTCAATATATCTATGTGGGAATCCCTATCCATCCCAGGCCAAAGAGATCTGCTGCAAGCTGCCATGAAGGATTGGCCAACTTCGAATCAGAAAGGTTCAGATGCAAGACAAAGTGCTTACAAATGCTGCCCAACCTGAAGGAAGTCATGGAGCACAACAAGGTAAAATGTTGAAGCCCCCTCCTTTCTATGTTTCATTAATCATTGGAAATCAGCTAGTACATAATTGCATGATAGACTCCAGGGCAAGTAGCTCAGTAATGCCTAAACAGATAGCTGATCAGCTAGGGCTCCAATATGAAATAACATCTAAAGGGGTAGTACAGCTAGATGGGACAGCAGTAACAACAGTTGGAGTGATTAGAAATTTGAGTCTTACCTTGCATGCATGTCCAAATGTTGTTGTTTTACAAGATGTATCAATCATAGACCTTCCACCACTCTTTGCCCTTTGCTTGTCAAGGGACTTCACAGCCAAGATCAGAGGGGTATTTTTCTGCTGATTGGTCTCACATGCTGTTTAGAACAAGGTATGGAACCAAAGCCACAATCAGGTCTGAACCTATTGCAGACTTTCACATTGAGCCTTACATTCCAAGCCAGATCAATGCCAATTGCTCAGCCTTTGATCAAGAAGATCACCCAAGCACTGATGAAGCTCATACCAAGGTTGGAAGTATCCCGGATTTGACTCTTGATGAATGGGCAAGCAAGGTGCATGCTTTTGATCCTTATCAAGAAGTAGAAGAATCTGAGCTAGGGGTTTATTGTTTACATGAAGAGGACCAACCTATTCCTAGCATCACCAAGCCAAACCATAAGGACAAGAATGAAGTATGGCAGCTGTTCTTTGATGGATCAGGGAGTAGACAAGGTGCAGGAGGAGGAGCTATGCTCATTTCACCGCAAGGTATAAGGTATTACTTAGCCTTCCGTTTCCATTTTTCCTATTCAAACAACACGGCCGAGTATGAAGCTTTAATTCATGGGATTGCACTGGGTAATGAAGAAAGCCATAAAGAACTTGCAAGTCTTTGGTGACAGTGAACTAATCATCAACCAAGTTAGGGGACAACATGCTACAAAGAACGAACTTGCTGAGAGAAGCTACAAGAATAGAGTATGGGACCTCATTGAGGATTTTGAAGCTTTCAACATTGTGTCCATACCCAGGAAGAAAAATGAAGTCGCAAATAGGCTCGCACCAGTTGGAGCAACGTTTGATGTGGTTGACAACATTAGAAGGGGAAAGGCACAGCCACATATCCATGTGATTGTGAGGCTAGTAGTTCCAGATAATAACACCAGCTGGTAGGATGTTTGAGAATGATCAGCAGATCGTTAATTTCTTACAAGAAGAGGCTGAATTCTCAGCTAGGAATCAGGACAGATTAGAGCAGTAGTATGGGGATCAAGTAGTGCAGCTGCGGACAAACAAGCTTCCTAGAGGTTTAGTAACATTGGAGTCTATCTTCAACCCTAATGACCAATTCTGTAAGGAAAAGGCTAACATACAGGTCAAAAGAGAAGATTCAGAGCCAATTCCAGTTGGGGAAAACAAAACACTTCAAATTGGCAAGGTAGCCACTAAACAGGAGAAATCAGATTTCATACAACTTTGCCAAGAATTTCCAGATGTCTTCGCTTGGAGCTATGAAGACTTGAAAGGTTTCAATCCCAACCTGGCTCAGCATACCATAGAATTGGATCCAAATGCTAAGCCCATCAAGCAGAAGCAGAGACTTGTTAACCCTCACATTGAGCCTCTAATGAAGAAAGAGCTAAATAAGCTAATAGAGGCAAGCATTATATTCCCGATCAAGCACTCAAGCTGGGTCACAAACTTGGTTCCGGTCAGGAAGAAGAGCAGAGAAATCAGGTTTGTGTGTAGATTTCCGAGACCTAAACAAGGCATCTCTCAAAGACCATTACCCACTTCCTTCAATGGAACAAATATTGTAGGTAGTATTCGGTTCGGAGAGATTCTCTCTCCTAGATGGCTACTCAGGGTATAATTAGGTAATGGTGAAGGAAGATGACCAGTTCAAGACGGCTTTCACCACCAAATGGGGGGACCTATGCCTACAAGAAGATGCCATTTGGGCTATCAAATGCTGGAGCCACTTTCCAAAGGGCAATGGATATGACATTCAAGGGGTTGATCAATAAAATAGTTTTGATATATCTTGATGACATCACTGTATTCTCCAAAAATGCAGTGGATCACCTTTTTCATCTGAGGCAGGTATTTCAGAGGTGTAGAAGATTTGGGGTATCATTGAATCCCAAAAAAATGCATATTCCTGGCTCACGAGGGAAAACTTCTAGGCCATATTGTCTCGAAAGAGGGACTGGTAATTGATCCAGAGAGAGTTGAAGCCATAAGAGCACTACCATTACCAAGTCACAAGAAGGCTCTTCAAAGCTTCTTGGGAAGGATCAATTTTGTCCGCAGGTTTATCCCAGATTTTGCAGCCCTTGTCAAGTCCATCACCAAAATGTTAAAGAAGAGCATGGCTTTTAAGTGGATAGTAGAAGGCAAGGAGAGTTTTGAGGCAATCAAAGAAGCTATCTCTTAAGCACCAACTCTCATCAACCCAGACTTCTCCAAGGATTTCATCCTCTATGCATTTGGAGGTGATGACACTATTTTCTGCCATTCTAGTATAACAGAACAAAGATAATGCATGAGCAACTGATTGCCTTCTTTCAGCCAGAGCCTAGATGACTGCGAGGTGAGGTACTCTTTTATTGAAAAGCATGTACTTGCAGTAATCAGAAGCTTGAAGAAATTCAAGCATTTAGTCTCAAACAATAAGGTCCAGTTGCTGTTCTCACATGCTGGAGTTAAGGACTTCTTCCTCAACAAGGATTTGAATGAGAAAAGGGTAGGTTGGATCACCCATGTCATGGATTATGACATTGAGATCAAGATCACTAAGCTAGTAAGAGGGAAAGGATTGTGTGAGTAGCTGGTTTTGGGGAAGCAAAAAGAAGTATGCAACAAAGAAGAAACTGTTTTGACAGTCCAAGATAGCCATGAGCTGAGTGGTAGGCAAGAAGAAGATAATGCTGCCCCCCACTCCTTGTTGGACCCAAGGTATTATGCACTTCGTAGGCACAGGCCTATCCCCTCCAGAGATGAACAAGACCCAAAGGAGACACTTCAGATTGCAGGCTGTCCCATATGCCATTGTTGATGGAGTTTTGTTCAAGAAAGATGTAAATGGAGTACTGCTGAGATGCATTAGCACAAATTAGATTCAAAGGGTGTTAGAAGAGTTTCATGGTGGACCAGCTGGTGGCCATTTTGCACCAAGAGTGACAGACTCTAAATATCATGAAGGCTGGTTATTATTGGCCTAAAATCTTCAGTGATTGCTATGCATGGATCAAGAGGTGTAAGAATTGTGCATTCTTCACAGGAAAAGAGAGACTTGCTGCCATCCCCATTGCATCCAATCTCAGTTGACCAGCCATTCATGCAATGGGGTTTGGACTTCGTTGGAGTCATTAATCCCAATTCAAGCCAAGGGCACAAATGGATTTTGACAGCCACGGACTACTTCACCAGATGGACAGAGGCAGTAGCACTCAAAGAGGCAAATGAGTCTAGCATCTTAGACTTTTATGAGGGGATAACTACCAGATTTGGCGTACATGCTACAATAATCTCTGATAATGCATTGGCATTCATTGGATCTAAGGTGACTGAGTGGGCTGTCAAGAACGGGATCTACCTAAGCACTTCATCAAACTATTACCCTCCAAGGTAATGGCCAGGCCGAGTCTACAAACAAGAACTTGTTGAGGATCATTAGGAGGAATCTTGATGAGAATCAGAGGTCTTGGCATACCAAGACTGAAATCAGCCTTATGGGCTGATAGGATCACTCCCAAAAGATCCACAGGTAATTCTCCATTCAGGCTTGTTTATGGAAGAGAGGCAATCTTGCCCATGTCACTTGAGTTGCCAACATTGGAACTCATGAAAGCAGCTGGAGTTGCTTGAATTTGAGCCCATGGAGGTGAGGTATGCAGAGTTGATGGAGCTACAAGAGATCAGAAGTCAGGCATCCCAAGCAATGGAAAAGGATCAGGCTTTGATCAAGAAGACCTTTGATAGGAAGGCCAAGGATAGATCATGTTCAGGTTAGAGATCTGGTGTTGAAATGGGATGTGGATAGAGCAAAACCGGGAAGGCATTCAAAATTTGATGCCATTTGGAGTGGCCCATACATGGTCAAAAAGTGCAAGAAGCAGCAATGCTTTCCAATTAGCCTCATTGGAGGGTGAAGAACTGCAGATTCCAGTCAATAGAATCTATCTCAAGCGTTGCTTCTAGAGGGAAGTTCACTACCTCTGTAAATATTAGGTTAGACTTTCTTTCCTCCAAGTGCTTGTGCACATTGTTTTGCTATAGGCTAGTTTTGTTTTCCCTAAGTGCTTTGGCACAACTTGTTGTCCATGGAGATGTTTAGCAGTCCTTGCTTTCATCAGGTGACATTCCATCTTCCTCCTTGCACTTTCTGAGTCAGTTAGGGTTCTGAATAGAATATTTGATGACTCCATGCCCAATGGACTGCTTAAGGCCACTGATCTTCTACCTAGTAGGAAGGTGACCCCGAAAGTCACCAAATTGTTATCCAATTTTCACCCCCCCAGGGTAAATTTCGATAACATGCATCAGAGTTTTTCAGTTCCAAGAAAGTACTTTGATTCAGGGGAAAATCATGAAAATTGGCTAAGTCCTGCTCCAGGCCACCTTTGGGATAGCTGGGACATCGAGGCGCGGATCGGCCGAAAAGCCTCCAGGCGGCCCACAAAGTAAAGGGACATCTGGGACATCAAGACGCAAAGGGCGTGAACCGGCCAGTTCGGCCAAAAAGGAGAATTTTCGCAAAGGGACATCTGGGACAAATGGACGCGTGGGACGCAGAAAACCAGTTCGGCCGAAGGAGAAGAAAACTTTCACACAAGCAATTGGGACATCTAGGCCGCGAGGACATGAAGGACGTGAAAAAGAGAAGCGGCCGAGAGCAAAGGAAGCCCATTTCAGGTGGTTCGGAAGAATTTGTCCCAGACATTCCAGGACAGTTGGGAAAAATGTACGCGAAGGACGCGAACCGGCCGGTTCGGCTGAAACAGGGAACTTCAGCACTGGGACAGTTGGGACAAAGGGATGCGTGGGATGCGGATAGCTGAAGGAGCCAAAAGCCAATCAAGCAACGCCACGTGTCATCGGCCGAATGAGGGACAAGGAATCCCATTTCAGGAAGATCGGGAGTTTTTGTCCCAAACAGTTTAGGACATCTGGGACAAATGTATGCAAAGGACGCGAAAAGCCGGCAGACCCGAGAACCAAACAAATCACGACACGTGTCACGAGGGAGAAAGTCTAGAAGTCAAAGGGCGAGGTTTTAAGCACTGACCCGAACAAATGAAATAGTGCCACGTGTCCAAGTTTAAGGGCCCACAAGGAAATTTCAAAGGAAAGCCCACGGAAAGGTGGAGGAGAGAGAATTGCTCAAGTGAATCAGAGCCTGCCACATGTCATCCAAGTGGCAAAGCGCGGGGAAAGTTCTAATATTTTTCCCGTCGACCTGTTTTTGCCTATTTTTGCCCTAAATCTTCAGATCGCCATAACTTTCGATCCAGAGCTCAGATTTTCATGTTTTTATATCAATGGAAAGCTGGTGAAATTCTCTGCAGGATTCCAGGGTCAATCTAGTATTTTGGTTCATTTTGGAGAGAGAAAATTGAGAAACACCTCTGGCACGAAATAATGACAGAAGTAATGCTTCAACAACCCAACTTTAATGCAGCAGACAGTTCGCCCACTTCTATTAGACAGCCCGCCGTTTTGCCAGGATCCGCCACTTCTGCCATAATGAGATGATTTTAAATGCGACCTAGAAGTGGTTGGGGTAGATTATGGATTTCCCCTCTTTTCCCTCTCTCATTATTTCTATATATTGTAAAGAGGGGCTTCTTAAAAAAGGTCAAACATTTTCTGTTTTCCTCCTCCCTTCTTCTCCTATTAGGCGAATTTGTGGAGTTCGAACCTCTCATTTGAACTATAGTACGAATCTGCCTCTTGGCATTCTGTAGTGTATTGTATCAATCTTTCGAGCAAGTAATACATGTCTGTGGATGATTCTCAACCCTCTCTGTGTTCATTTTGCATCCTCCTGGTCTTTCACTGCAAGTTTTGTTATCTGTGCATGATCTTATATCACATTTGAATGGTCTGTGTTTACTGGCAAGATAGGTGTTCTTCATTCCTTGGTGCATTACCTCTATTAGCTTAGATTTATTTTTATGCATCTTCTTACCTTGTCTCCTTGGTAGATTAGATTAGGTTTTGAGCAAACCCTCTGCATATTTCGTGTGCATCTGAACAAAGGAATAGGAACCAGCCTTCTCTAGAGAATCCTTTCTCACTTTTCAAGTCGCACACTTGGAGAAAGGATTCAATGTTGTGCAATCACACGGGATGCTAGAGTGATCACCCTAGAAGCCTGATCTGCATCCAGGGGTGCTGTGAGCCTATAACAACAGGCACTTCATGGTGGATCCATACTTCTTCATGGTGATGTTAGATTTGGATGCTTCAAGAAAATGCATATGTGATCATCTCTAATTTCTTGTAAACCTCATACACTCTTTCCTTCTCATCTTTTAACTCATGCCTTAGTTGAGTGTTGATTAGTTCTTCTTTATTTAAGTGCTTGATTCTTTCTCCGAGCTCTTCTTCCTTTTTCTCTAGTTCTGCCTTTTGAAATTTTACTCTATCGTTCCTCCCTAAGAGTTTGGATTCAACCTTAACTGAAACCTTGTTCAACACAATGCAGATGTTTTCATCTAATAGTTGCTAATCGTTTACCAAGGGGTTGAATCCTTTTGACTCTGGTACATTTATTATTTCCCCTTAGCTTACTTTTAACTCTGGCACGTCGATGTGGGACTCAAATGCCCAAGAAATAATTTTCCTCATTCAAGGGTATGCACCTTCCTCATCAAATGATGCCATAACAAAGATTTGCTCCATTAGTATGGTGCTTTGAAAGTGTGCATGAAACACCTTGTTTGGATAATTAATGTAGCCCATCACCTAAACTTGTGATGATTTTGTGCTCTTTCTCCCCATGCACACAACCTTAGGAAATCTTACAGTAAAACTGGGATCTCCTCCCATGCTGCCATATTCTTTTTCTACACTCTCCTCCTCAGCTTCCTTCATCACCATGTTTGTGTTCTATTCCATTTCTTTGTCTACCAGGTCCTTGATGATTTTTCCTACTTCTTTCTGCGTGGCCTCATCTACCTGTTCCTTTTTGAGGATTGGGTTCCTTTATTCTTTCCTAACTTCTTTGCTTACCCATTTGTTCTAAGCATCCTCCTCTTCCTTTTCATTTTTCCTCTTGAAAAAGATGTATTCATCTTTCTCTTCCTTTCCTTCCTCCTCTAATTCATGTAATTTGAACACTAGAGGGCCTTTGACTTCCTTAGGTTCATCATCATCATCTCTTTCACCTTTGTAGGCCTCTAATCTCTCTGTATCCTCCAAGTCATCCTTCTCTGTCACCTTCTATTTCTTCCTTACAGGAGATTCTTCTTTCCCTTCCTCCCCCTCTCATGAATTCTCCTTTGGTGCTTCCCCTTGAGTGTGTATCTCTCCTTGCTCCAATGCCTCCTCTTATGGGGTCTTCCTTCTCACCAGGGACCTGAGTGTGTGGCGCTTGGCACTTATCTCCTACACGCCCACTAGTTGTGCAGTCTGGACACTTGGGGCCCTTTTCTCTTACACCTCCTCTCTTTCTCTTTTCTTTGGTGCAAGCTTCCTCCTTCTTGTAGGGTCTTCAGGGATGGATACATTATTTTCCAAGTATGTTCCCTTTTACAATTTTGGCCTGATGCATAGATACAATCGATCCGTGGTCCTTCCTACAATTGGTAAAGTCAGGGGATTCATCATCTAGACCTCATGGGATACATACTTTTCCATGTATGCACAATTTTTGGGGTAGAAAAGCTTCCTACGTAGCTCTCTATGGTCTTGATCCACCTCAATAAGGTCAAATCTTAGTCTCTTGGCCTCTTTGAACCTATTCACCCCAACTTTGAAGTATTACCTGGTGAAGGAGAAGGGTAGTTTGCACCACGAGCCCATTGTTTTCATCTGTCAACCTAAATCTTCCAATGCAGAAGTGTTGATACATTACGAATTTTGCCTCTCCTATGTCCATGAGCGCGGGTAACTACTCTAGAATCCTCCATTCCAGCCCGGAACGTGTCCCTCATGCACTTGTACCACTTCTCTAAATGCGCACTTTGTGAGTATCTGTCATGGTATCACAAGTATATTTTGTGAACCACTTCACGGGTGACAGATCCTCTTCTGGCTACTCCCAAACAAAACTTTTCAGCCCATCGGGCACTCTGATCTATGAGAAAACAATTTCTGAGGAGGACATTGCTAAATAATATCTTCTTGCCTTCTTGTGCACTGCTAATGATTTCATCTGTGATAAAAGTGGACAAAAGTTGTAGATGGTCCCCTTAGATATTTTCTGGCATACATTTAACCATGCCTTGTTCACTTAAGTCCAACTTTCTTGATCATTGAGCTTGGTTACCAAGCGCCCAGACCATCCTCATCATTGGGGTATGGAATCTCCATGTGATGTCAAAGTATCACGATCCTTTCTTGTATTCATACGTGACAGCTACTATTTCCTTGATGGTATCCTTGTCGCTATAGGTCATCATCAATTCTCTATCCCCCTCATAGATAAGGCACTATGAACTTGGAAATCAATTGGGGAGTTATGTGCATCGTCTACGCCATACAAAATAAAAATGGTCTTTGTGAACGTGCGCCATCAGCCACTGATAGAGGCGCTCAAGGTTTTCCGAAGTAGGGTAATTCGTAAAGTTGCAGTAACCCTACCTTCTCCAACTTAAATTTTACTTCATCGTTATATATGGGCATACCCTCCGGCGTCCTCTTGTTTGTTGGGTGAACCAACTCCAAAGCCATTTATTTCTCCTATCGTGTTAGTGTGCGATGATTTATAGTCACTCATAATCATCTTCTGCAAATGAGACTCCCATTCTTTTCCCAGTAATTACCCCATCTAGGTATTGCATCTCTGCGTACCACTCTTCATTTGTGCTTACAATGGTAGTCATTTGCTTCCCCTTGCCCTTGCCCTTCTGCTTTTTAGGTGAGATGGTTGCTTTCTTTGGTGTCCAGTTCTTCTAGTTAGGTTAACACTTCAAACATCTTCTCCTTGCTCTACTCTACGACTATATCCAACCCCAATGACTCAATCTTGCGAAGAAACCCTCCTAACACTGTGCCCTAGCCATCAAACCCTAACTGGAACAATTCTTCCACAAGATCAGCGCTTCTCAGAAATTTCCTTCTCAACAACTCCTTCCACGCCTATGTACTCCTTTCCTACTAGTTTATAGATCCACACTAGTCATGTCCTCTTTAGATTTCTTAAATTTTTGTTCACACAGGTCACTTTTGGATGCCCTAGTTTGTGAGAACTCTTTTCACTTCGTAAATGCAAGGTAAAATAATGAACTATCCGAACTTCTTATTTATAGCTTTTCCTTCTTTCCAACATTAAATGTTATTTTACCTACCACCGTAATTAACACTAAATGCGTGCATTTTTGCACCAATCTGAGCATTATGTGCCTTCACTTACGTGCACCCAATCTTGCTTGAAAAATTCTAACACCTTATGGCATGTAAACAATCCATCCTGACAGAAGACTCTTACGCATGTTTCAATAGTGCCAAAGGCACTTATTTTGTCCTTCACCTAATTTTTGCTCTCGCCTACATTATGGTTTTCCTGTACTTCTTCATCCTCTATACATGGTTTCTTTGAAGTCTTATCCTGACACCAACCTTTTTCGTCCACCTTTCTTCCATGCGCTTCTTATATCTTATGCTCTTTGTATCCATCAACCTGGCCATTTACCGCAACTTTTATTATGGGCCTATACTTCACATCACTTCACCCCAAACTAAAACAAATAGTTGGTCCTCTACATATGCACAAACTTGGAAAATATATGTGGTTACCATTGCACAAGGTGTAAAACAAAACCTAAATAAATGAAAAATCGACGAGAAAGGGAAACATAGGAAAAGAAAAAGCATAAAGGGAAATTCTAAGCTAACTGGAAATATTGCCTTATTACAAACACTAAGAAGAATTATTTATAGTAGGGCTTCAGCCTACTCCCATTGAAGTGACCTTGTAACCTCATCCCATCTAGCACTTGTAACTGGAAAGTGCCTGAATACGGAATGTAAGAGATTATTTAAGGTCCCAGGAAATGGAATTTCAATTTCCCAAGATGGCACAAATTCTTGGAATCATATAACAACACCAACTGCCAAATATCAAACTTCTTGTTCTTGATATGACGATCATGCCATACCTTTTGTCTTGCTTTTTCCTTCTTGTGACTCCATTTAGTAAGTGATCACCTTTCATCTAACCTTATCAATTCTTTCTTCAAGTTCTTACTCATCGGATAATCCTCCTATGCACGCTATACGCAGTGAAGGTAACATGAATTCCACTGGTAAATCAGCCTCTACACCAAACACCAACTGAAATGGTGTGGCCTTGTTGAAATTTTTGTAGGTTGTCCTGTATGCCCATAGAACGGATGATACCTTATCATCCCAATCATGTCTTCTAATGTCATAGATCTTAGTTAACATGTGACTTAGTATTTTTTTAAATTCCTCAGCAGTCCCATTTTCTTGAGGCTGATATTGGGTAGTCTTATGATGGGCCACCATAAATTCTACCAACAAAAACCTTACTATTTCATTGAGAAAGTGTGTATCCCTATCACTTGTTAAACTTAAAGGGAAACCATACCTTCTGATAATGTTTTCCCATAAGATTCTACCAACTGTCGTCGCGGTCCAATACTTTGTAGGCAGTACCTCTGCCCACCATGTCAAGTAATTAGTGCAAGTAATTATATACTAAGAGC
Source organism: Taxus chinensis (assembly GCA_019776745.2). Lineage (NCBI taxonomy): Eukaryota > Viridiplantae > Streptophyta > Pinopsida > Cupressales > Taxaceae > Taxus > Taxus chinensis. The sequence continues at coordinate 878,763,249 of CM034150.1, read as the reverse complement.
CAATCCTTCGCACGGTTAGAAAAATTGGTCCTAGAAATTTGATTTCCCATTTTTCAAATGGTTCAGTGTTGGCTATTGGTTGCAAAGTAATTTCATCTCTATTTGTCCTTATTAGTAACTATTTTCTCACCACTAACCAGGGCCTTCATTCCTCCTAACACCACTCATATTTTTAAGATCACTGCTATGTCTTCCAAGTATGAGGGCGTGCACCCCAACCTAAATAGTTACGTATCTAATATGGTATCCTCAATGCTTTGTGCATCCTCCCCTAGGTCAATCCTAAATAAGTGGTTGGGTCCAAAATTAATCTTCCCTAGCTTGACAACCATTGTGAACTCAAATTCTTTAAATAGTAGGACCCAACGACATATGCACCCTTAAAGAACGGGTTTTTTTACCAAGTATTTTAATGACATATGGTCTGTGTAGAATATAAATGGTGTTGCTAAAAGATACTGCCTAAACTTATGCAGTGCATGGATCATAGGCAATTCTACTCTAATGGTGTCAACTTTCTACTTGCAAAGCACAAGGGATGATCAACAATTCCATCTCTAGGTGTGTTAGTGCTTCTCCCATAGTTGTTCCTGAGGCATCAACATGCACATGGAAAGGCTTATCCTAAGAAGGAAAACATAGTATGGGTGTCGTGATAAGCCTATCCTTCAAAGTGTCGAATTCCTTCTACTACGCCTCTCCCCAATGAATGGCACTCTTGTGTCTAAGAAATTCCTCCAAGGGCATGGTGATCTTGGCATATCCCTTGATCAAATTCCTCTAGAACCTCATATGCCTAAGGAATCCACACATGACACTTTGGCTAGTAGGCTCCCCTAAACCCATAATGACTGCAACCTTGGTGGCATCTACTAGTAAGCCCTCCTTACATATGATATGCCCCAATAAGGTTCTAAATGGGGTAGCAAAGTCACAATTCTTGATGTTGAGGGATATCCTCAACTACCAACATGTTTCAAACATTAGTATTAAGTTATCACAATGGTCTTTGACTAGACCATACATAGTCCAATCATCTAAATAGACCTAAATAAATTTATGGGTGAAGTCCTAAAAGGCTTGTAAACCACAATGCACGAGAACACCACAGGTGCATTCTTCAACCCAAAAGGCATGACCGTATAGGTAAAACTTACCCATTTAGTGGTAAAAGTTGTCTTTCTCTGGTATTCCTTTGCAATCCTCACCTGATGGTACCCTAAGAACCCATCCGTGAAACAATAGACTTTGCACCCATCTACTCCTTCCTAAATTTCTTCAATAAAGGGGGTTGGGAAGGGATCAATGAAACATATTGAATCCAGATCCCTGTAGTCAATGCAAATCCTTATCCTCCTATATTTCTTGATACCGATGACCACTGGGCTTGTCCATTCTGACTCTTTAATAGCCTCAATGATACCTGATGTTATCATTTTTTTGTATCTCCTCATTGACCCGTATGCGTAAATTTGGATTCATCTAGTATGGCCTCTTCTAGATTGGGTGTGCACCTTCCTTCAGTTTTATCCTCATCTCCCCCAAGGAATGGTAGATGCCTGTGAAATCATGATACCCACTTGGGAATAAATCTTGGAACTCATGTAACAAATAAATGATCTTTCAAACTTCTTTCTCCAACCAATAGTCTCCAATGATAGCTTCCTTAGGTTCTACTTCTGACCCAATGTTAACCTTATTTGTTTTCAAGGGCTCATGGTAGGTTTGCATCCTTTCATTAGCACTATGTATAACATCATGTGTACCTACAGAGTGGTTAACATCTAGAGCTTCCATTTCCTCCCCATCTATGACATAAAATATCTTTCCCTTTTCCTTCTCTATTCATCTCCTTTGAATCATCCTCATTGAAGAGTGCCTCTAAACTAGGCTCACCTAGCAAATCTAGTAGTCATTATTCTACCATGGAACTATCCCCCATCATAAGGTGCTTAATCACTTGCAATTCCTTATCCACTAATGGCTTGGTACTCTGAAATTTGAAATTTTGAATGAGATCAACTGTCAACTCTGCACAATTACCCATGTGACAACACATCTCTGAATGAATGTACCAAGCAAGCGCATAACATTGTAAGGTGGAATACAACTTATATACCCATAAGGTGGAATATACTCTCACTCAGGCCTTCTCACATGCTTGGATATGAAATGAAGTGGTCTCTTTACCATGGTAGTCTTGTATGACTGTGGGCACGTTGATTCTGTAAAACCTTACAAAAATCATGATTCATACCTTGCACCACTCCAAGAGGTTCTCCCGATGTGTATCCCATGAGTGTGTTGCAATCTCAAGTAGGTTATAACTGAGCATTCCTCTTCTCTCAGCCTCATTTTTCCACTGAGCTTCCATGTCTCGTAAGAAAATTTCAAGGTATGCCTCTCTAGAATAACTTGGAAACTTCTTTCCTCCTAGGCACTTGAATGAGCATGCCTTGGTCACTCTTGTTACAGACCCCCTCAAGTCTCACCAAATTAACTCATAGGTCCCATCTACCCAATTATCACATGCCATGCTTGTTGTATCACTCACAGAATGAGCATCCTCAAATTGGATAACTCCTTCTGTAGGGTGAATTATTTCCAGGTCTCTAATGGAGCGTATATAAATTATATCAAGGATATCTTCTACCAAAGGTTTATTGTAAGGCACTGAATTCCCATTTGTCAAAGGGATGATGACCAATTATTCCTTGTTCTTAAAACTGATATATCCTTGTTTGTTGAAACTGATATATAATGTGTCCTAATAGGGATCGAAATGGAGTAGCAAAGACACATTTCTTAATGATGAGGGATATCCTCAATTGCCGACATCTTTCAAAAATCTGAATAAGTTGTCACAATGGTCTTTCACTAATCCATAAATAGTTCAGTCATCTAGGTAAACTTGAAGAAACTTATGGATGAAGTCCTAAAATTCTTGTACCACAATGCATGAGAACACAACAAGTGGATTATTTAATCTAAAAGGCATATTCGTATAGGAAACACTTCCCCATTTAGTGGTGAAAGTTGTCTTTCTTTGGTCTTCCTTTACAATCTTGACTTTGTGGTACCCTCAGAACCCATCCGTGAAAGAGTAGATTTCATACTGTTGGGTTTTTAAATGGTACTTTAACAAGACCAAAGTCAGGGGACAGTAAGTCCCTTCTCTTTATGGGAGAGGTTCCCTTATTGAAAGTAAATAACAAAGCTTATATATAGATGTACAACTTTTGTCTTAGGGCTAGACTTCTAACATCTTGAAATGATTTTTTACCAAAATAGCTTATCAATACAAACGAATGGAAGAAAATGAAAAAGGGAAATAGAAAAATACAACAGTACTTTCAGGAAATATAGATAGAACAATATAACCTTATACGTATTGAGCAAAGGTGATACAAAACAGGATCATTCACATTCACAACATAAGACACCATTCCATAGACATAAAGTTATAGAAATCATATCAATAAGAACATAAAGGTTTTTTATTACATAAGATAAATGTTCCACAAATTTCAGGTAAGAAAGAAGAGACAATAGATGAAGATAGAGAGAAAGGGAAAATTCTTTTGTATTGATTGCTTTCGATTCTATTTACACTTCAAAAGTATTAGAGTCCAACATTTGTAATGAGCCAAGTTCTTACATTTATAGATGAAGCAAAAAGAGGAGAAGAAGAGAAGGAAGAAAATATAACTTGGAATCCCAACAACCAATCATCAATGCCCCTGAAAATCCACCTACAATCTGTCAAATCTAGTTTTTCATATCTTTGGCGTGGTGAAGGAATGATGGAAGATCATATCAAATTTGATCTAGTTGAAGTAGTTTGATCACATATTAATGGTATGAAAGATGTTTTCCAGATTTTCACCCAAATCAAGATATCCAGTTGGTTCTCCATGTTTGTTTGGCATGTTGGAGAAGGAAGGATGGAAGATTGGATCAAATCTTGGTGGTTGGAGCAATCAGATCCTGCATTAATGGCTTGCAAGGATTTTCTCCATAGTTTTCACTCATCAAGAACTACTGAAAATAATATTTTATTCTTCCATGGCATAGAGGGTGTTGATATCTTTCCAACAATACCAAATTTGTCAAATTTTGAGCATTGGAGCAAAATTTATGCTCATTTTAATATTTGAATCGAATCCGTATGAAAATGGCAAAAATGGAATTTTTACAAAATGGATCCGCGGGCCCAAAATTGAAATTACACCTTTAGAGAAAAAGATGCAAAAGTGCAAAATTTTCCTGTATCCCTACAGCTTCACATTTGATATAGGTATAACACATTGCTTTACCTGAGTGGTAACGGAGTCACGGTTCACTTTATCACTTTACGGATTTTATGGAAAAAAGGCTCAAAATCTAAAATTTCCCCGCTGACCTACTTTCCCGCGTTGAATTTTAACGTAGGATCAATATTTGAATCTATCCCTTGGCATGAGTGGGGCTATGGTTCACTTTATCACTTTATGTCTTTTATGGAAACAAGGCTCAAAATCTAAAAGTTCTCCATCGACCCGCCTTGCCTCATTGAATTTTGACGCGAGCTTAATATTTAACTTTTTCCCTTATAGAAACAAAACCGAAATTCCCAAAATGCTCTGATGGCCCGCCTTCCCATTTTTGACTTGAAACATGGCCATGTGTCCCTTTGTAGGCCTACCTTTGGATTCACCTCTTAAAAGAGTACCGAAGAGACACATAGCTCCTTCCGCAACTTTGCTCCGTTTCTTTGTGTTTTGGCTAAGTTCCTTTTGTTTGACGGGGCCATATGTCTGACCTTGGACACGTGGAGGCTCATTACACATTTGGGACATGCCCCTAGATTTTACCTTCGAAGTTGCATCAAATTGACACATGGAGGCTTTTATAAACCCTTCTATACTTAGCTAATTCAATGGCCAACTTTTCCCCTTCTTTGATTCTGACCACGTGGTGAGCCCACGCACACTTGGTGACCCACTCTTGATTTTTCCTTTGAAGTTATGCTGAAGAGACATGTGGAGGCTCCTACCGATGCTTGGAATTTTTAATGACTGATTATGTCTTCTTTTCGAACCTGGGATATGTGGAAAGTAGGCACTCATTTGGGGTTTCTCCTCTGGCTTTGATCCTTGAAGGTACGTCGTTGAGACACTGTTGGTCGTCAAATAGGACTTTTAAGAAGAGCAACAGTCAGGGGACAAGAAGTCCCTCCTCTTTAATGGGAGATGTTCCCTTATTCAGAAACGAACTTATTTACAAATGTACAAAACATTATTTTCTGGTTAAACTTGGATATTATGAAAGTGTTTTCAATGAGGATGTTCAAGTACAAAAGGACAGAGGAATGAGAAGACGAGAACGAGCAGAAAGGCAACATGCAGAATTATAGATATCAGAGTAATTCTTTATGTATGCAAAGTCACAGTAAATTGAAGCAAGATCATTTGTATCGGATAAATAAGATGGAATTCAAAGACACAAAGTTCTGTAAATAACATCTGTTAGAACACAAAAGTTTCTTAACATAACATATACTCATTAATCAAGGACACAAAGTTCCTTCTTGGTTATACAAGATCACCGTGCTTGAAAAGTTGAAGAGTATGCAATCGGCAAGACTAATGAACTTGAGACAAATGATCTTCATAAAGAAAATAAATGGAAGCTTAGGAGTAACAGAGATCAGATAGACAAAGAATGGAAAGTCCTTCTGTATTGATTTCTTTATGATCTATTTACACTTTCAGAAAATATGCCAAATTCTTCCTCCTCTTCTGAATGGCGTAAGGAAGGCCATTATATAGCTTACAAATCAGTTACTCTTCGTAACCGCCAATCGCAATACCTTAACTTCTTACAAAGAAAACAGAAAAAGAAAGGGAACAAGAGAAAAGAACAAGGAGAAGAAGACAGGTGGCCAGTCACTGAGAGGGACCCACTGAATTTAGAATCCGCTGCTTGAATTTCCTTAACACCTCAACTATGTCTCTGCCACGAGGGACTGACGTGTTGGCCGTTGACTGAGAGAGAAGGGTGATCAATGTGCATTTAATGCATACCTATCAATTTCAATAAGCAGGATATTCGGGTAGAGTGGTAAAAACTGGTACGAATGACACTGGGTTCACTTGGGACATGTGAGACGCGAATGCGCGAAACACGCGGCTCGGCCGATTTGGGCGAAACAGGGAGAAGATGCACAAATGAATTTTGGGACATCTGTGACGAAAACGCGTGAAGGACGAGGTTTGGGTGAATCATCTGAAAAGGTGACAATGAGTCCGGAAAAGTTTGGGACATTTGGAATGCAAGTACATGAAATACGTGGTTTGGGTGTTTCAGCTGAAAATGGAACAACTCACAGAATTAACTTTGGGACATTTGGAACATGAAAGAGCGAAGTACGCGGTTCAGGTATTTCAGCTGAAAATGGAACAAAAGGCCCGTTTGAACTTGGGACATTTGGGACATGAAAGAGTGAAGTACGTAGTTCGGGTGTTCTGGCCAAAAATGGAACAACTTGCACTTTTTGACTTGGGACATTTGGGACAAAAAGTTCCGAAGTACGCGACTCGGGCAGTTCAGACGAAAATGGAACAACTCGCACGAAAATTTTGGGACACTTGGAACATGAAAGAGCGAAGTACGCGATTCGGGTGTTTTGGCTGATGGGGGAACAGAGTGCAATTTTGAACTTGGGACAGTTGGGACGAAAAGCTCCACGGGCCCAAAATTGGAACAACTTCGGGGATTTCGGCCAATCGGGGAACAAAGCGCACTTCGGAACTTGGGACAGTTGGGACAAAAATGTCCAACAGGCTTGAAACACACACAAAATGACCCAAAACTGTAGACTTTTCTCAATTTCATGACTTCGGTACATTAGAGAAAACACTTAAACTCAAAATTTTGAAATTTTTACTTTCATCAGAGCAGGGAATTTTGAGTGGACAACAGCTGGCTCCTTCTGGGGATGACTTGGCATAAATTCAAGGAATGAGACAAGGCAAGAACTTAGAAAAACTTGGGGAAGCAAACCAGTACCTTATCCATTGGGCAATGGAGTCAAAAACAGACCAATACAGAGGGCAACACACCAAAACAAAAAGGAAAGAAAAGCAAAAACGCTGTACAGAATATACAAGGGACTCCCTAATCACTTAGGACTTGAACAACTTGAGATACTTCCCACTATAAGGAAGTGGGAGAGAAGAACCATCCATGTAATCAAGCTAAAAGGAATTCTCACCAGCAAAGTGTCTGATCTTGAAAGGTCCGAGCCACAGGGAATCAAACTTTCCATGGCTGCCACGAGGTTCATGTCTTTTGTCCCATAACAGCACGGTGTCTCCAACTTGGAAATCTCTAAACCTAGCTTTCTTGTCAAATAGGACCTTGCTGGTGAACAGATATCCTATCAGGAACCATCAATCTATCCTCATTTAGTTTGTGTAGGTATATAATTCTCTTGTCCAAAGCATCTCTGAAACTAGTATCTTCAATGGCCTTCATTAGGTGCAAGGCTGGCAGTTCCACTGTCACTGGCAATTGAGCTTCTACTCCATATACCACTTGAAAAGGAGACATTCCAATAGCTCTCTTTAGTGTAATCCTATCTGCCCAAAGAGCATCATAGAGCTTCTTGTGCCAGTTTTGTTGAGACTCATTGACCAACTTCCTTATGATAGTCACCAGATTTTTGTTAGTGGATTCTGCTAGCCCATTTCCCTAGGGGTAATAATCTGAAGAATGAGCCAGGGAGATGCCATACCCATAGCAGAAATCCATTATCTCAGTTGAAGAGAAATTCGAAGCATTATCTGTTACAATCTTATTTGGTACACCATACCTTACCAAGATGTTCTCTTTAATGAAGCTGCACACCACTTCAGAAGTAGTACTCTTGACTAGAATAGCTTCCACCCATTTGGTGAAATAGTCAGTGGTAGTTAGCACATGAGTGTGAATAGCACTAGAAGCAGGATTAAGTGTACCAATGAAGTCTAAACCCCACTGTTGAAATGGTTCCTCAATCACAACCGGCTTGAGAGGTAAAGAAGCCAATTTAGGTCTTCCCACAAAAGTCTAACATGCCTCACATTTATCAACCCACTTGGATGCATCACTGAACAAGGAAGGCCAGTAGTATCCTCCACGGAGTATCTTATGAGCTGTAACCGTTGATGAATAGTGCCCTCCACATGCCTGATCATGAAAAGCTGAGAGAAAATTTCTCTGTTGTTCCTTGTCCACACACTTCAAAAATCTCCCATCTAACCCACGCTTGAACAAAGCATTTTCTCACAATACATATTGCACTGACCTCAATTTAACAGTCCTCTTTTCTTTGGCAGTTAAATGAGAGGGGCATTCCCCATAGGTGAGAAAATGGGCGATGTCAGCATACCATTCATCAACTGAGCTAAGGAACAGAATGGTAGGAATGTCAGCTTTCTCCTCCAGCAATTCATGTTTAGCTCCTTCAGCAATGAGCTCACAAAGGCCTTTTCCATGAACCAGCTTGGTCGGTTTGATGTCAATGTCATACTCTTGGACCTTAGCAACCCAGTTCCCTCTCTTGGATCCAAATTCTTGTTGTGTGAGAATTGACTTAACAGTTGTATCTGGAACCAGCACCATGGAGTGAGAGTTGAGGATATAAAAATGAAACTGCTTAACAGCTTTGACCACTGCAAAAGCATGCTTCTCCATCATGGTGTATTTCAACTCATTATCTTTCAGAATATAGCTCATGAACGCAATTGGGATTTCATGCTCATTAGAGTCTTCTTGAGTTAAGACCGCAGCCAAGGTATTATCTGTAGCATAGAAATAGATGATGAAATCTTTGCTGAAATCAGGATAGGCTAAAATAGGAGTTTTAGCAATAGCTCTCTTGATACCTTCAAAGGATTCCTTTCCTTCAGAACACCAACCAAATGTTTGCTTCCCTTTCATCATCTAAGAAATATTCAAAGTTAACTCTGTAAAATTAGGGATGAATCTTCTCAAGAAATTTATCTTACCAAAGAAGGAATGCACGCCCTTTTTGCTGGTTGGGAGAGGAATTTGTTGGATGGCTTGAACTCGTTCAGGATCAATCTTAATACCATCCTTGGAAACGATGTGCCCTAATAACTTTCCCTTAGTGACACAAAAGATAGATTTTTTAGGGTTCAGAGATATCCCATGCTCTCTGCATCTCAGTAGAACTGTCTCTAGGTGATCAAAATGATCCGCTCTTGTCTTAGAAAACACTGTCAGGTCATCAAGATATATGATAATACACTTCCCTTTCAAGCTTCCAAAAGCCAGATCCATGGCTCTCTGAAAAGTGGCACCAGCATTAATGAGCCCAAAAGGCATCCTCTTGTAAGCAAAGGTACCCCAAGGAGTAGTGAAAGCTGTCTTGTGTTGATCTGCAGTATCAACCTCTACTTGATTGTATCCTGAGAATCCATCGAGCATGGATAAAATTTCAGACCCTGTAACTACTTGCAAGACCTGATCCATCATAGGCAAAGGATAATTATCTTTCAAAGATGCCTGATTCAGGTTCCTGAAATCAACACAGATGAGGATCTCACCATTTTTCTTCCTAACAGGCACAATATTTGCAATCCATGTTGAATGGTGAATGGGAAAAATGATTTTAGCCTTCAACAACTTCTGAATTTCCTGAAAGATGGTGTCAGCTATTTTGGGATTATACTGCCTTTGTTTCTACTTAAAAGGTTTAATTCCTGGTTTGAGAGGAATCGAGTGCTACATATCTTTTGGTTTGAAAGCTTTCAAATCTTCATAAGAATAAGCAAGAACATCCTTATACCTCCTTAGAAGATCAATTGCTTTTCTCCTCTCCTCTGTTGTGCAACATTTTCCAATATTCACTAGCTTAGGGTCATTAGAACTCCCAATATTGATTTTGTCATACTCAGCTGATTGCTGAGGTTTGGTAGAAGCTCTAGACTTCACATACCTGTCATGTTTATCAAACAGTTCCTCTAAGCTTACCAATCCTTTAGGAATCTTATTCCCCTTGAGTTTAATGCACCCTTCCTGACCTGTTTCTTCCCCTAAGGTTACTGCTTTGTCAAAGGGCACACTCTCACGAGGTAGGTTGTCACTTCCCTCAAAATACAGCTGTTCGAAATTACCCTTGAGTTCCAGGAAGGAAAGAAAATGTTGATCATCATTGAAAACCTGCCAGTTATTGGTGTTATCAAGTACACTAGGTCGATGGATCATCTCAATGGTGAACTTGTCTTGAGAGAAATCAGGATGAGGAATCAGTAGTGACCCTGAGACAGCTAGTGAATCAGCCCTGTTGTTCTTTTCCCTAGGTACTGCTTCGATAGAGAAAGCATCAAGGAATTCAATGGAATCCCAAACCTGATTCCGGTATGTTTCAGCCTTCCATTTTTTACTTGAAAAAGGTTTCTGACCTGCTTTACAATCAATTCTGCATCACCACGAGCCAGAAGATTCTTTACACCATGTTCTTTGGCCACTTGCAATCTGAGAATGAGAGCCTCGTATTCTGCTGTGTTATTAGTATTCTTGAACTGCAACTTAAATGAAAAAGGATGAAGGCCACCTTCCAGTGACACCAGTAGGACACCAGCTCCAGAACCAGCTGAGGAACAACTTCCATCAAATTCTAAAATCCAAACACCATTAGGATCTTTTGGTGACATTCTGGGAAGTTGGATTTCATCAGGGGACATAATCATGTAATTGTCATGACCCATATCCTCGTAGATTATTTGTGCTCTAGGATCATCTGTTTTCGGCACAATATACTCAGACTGCTTCTCAGGCAGCAACTTCTTCATTTGTCCATTGACAGGCACGAGTGCATGTGACCAGTCCATTTGGATTTCCCCACCCACATCTTTGCAGAAGTTCCTACTTACAACATCCCGTATGAAGGAGGGATATCTTCTACTAAGATGGTAGCCAACACTTTCTTTTCAGGAAAAGCAGCAAAAGCTACTTGTGCATCTTTAATTCTCCTGACCAGGGGCACTTCTTTACTCTCCATAGAGTAACAAGATCCATAAGTGCGTGTGAGGGTCAGGCCTAAAGCATGAGCTACTTTAGCAGGCATCACATTATCTGAGGCTCTGGAATCTATGACACAATTACTGAGCTTATGACCAGCTATAAGAAGTGTTACATAAAAAGGCTTGATTTTGTCATTAGGCGAGGTGACAGCGGCTACCAGAATAGGCTGTGGTGTAGAAGGAGGAGTGGGCAAAAGGACTTTAGAGGTGGTCTTAGTGTGGGAATTGACAAAGTGGATCATTTTGGCAAAAGCTTTGGGATGGGTTTGATAGTACTCAGCTTCTGAGATTTGGACCTTGGTCTTTTTCAGGTGATCAACAATATCAAAGGATCCAGAAGTGGATGGGCCATCATCATTCGATACTCTAGGCTTATCAACTTTAGGAGAAAAAGAAGAAGCAACTTTGGTAGCAGGATTGATAGGACTCACCTTTGGTGTAGACGAAGTAGGGATAGGAGATCCTCTTTTTGTAACCACGGGAATAGTTGTTAACTGCTCCTTAGATTTCTTGATAGGCTATGTCACTTTCTCCCTCTGATTTGTCTGTTCTTGAGTCATGACAGTGAATGATTCACTATTCATGTCTGCTACCACTTCATCATAATCAATTTACTTGAGATCCCTCAAGTTTGTCTGCTTCGTCATCAACTTCTCTCGCAAACTCTTCACAAGCTTCGTTATCTTCATCGTCATCTGGTTCTTCCACCTCGCAGGTTGCATTGACAGGGACTTTAACAGGAGGTCCTTCAAGTGCTAATCTTGTTTGAGAAGCAGGCAAATGATTTCTGGGCTGAAAATTTCTCCTTAGAACGTCTGCATAAGGATCGTGCTGAGCCAATTATTTCTTTATAGCAATAAGATCATTTGCAATTTTCTGAACTAATGGATCAGTATTAGGTCCAGGGGTGGAAGAGGAAGAAGCAGCAGACTTAGATTTGGGAGGGTCTCTTCTCAACTTCCTTGACATGATCAAGTCATCCTCTATACTAACAGTGAGAGTTTGATCCTCGACCAATGTTGCGAGATTAGCCCTTCTTAGTGCATAACTAACTTTGGGTGATTGAGCATTTAGGAAGAAACATTTTTGAATTTGATCAACAGGTCGGGTAGTCTGCAGAATTTTATTGATCAATTTGTTGAACCGGGCCACAAATTATCTCATGGGCTCTTGTGAATCTTTCTTTATCTGAGAGATTTGGGCTAGCAAGGCATGCACATCTTCTGTCGGCTTGAAATGGTTTTCAAACTGAGTTCTCATTGTGTCCTAGTCGGTGATAGCACCAGCCGGAAGGTGGTAGAACCAATCAGAAGCATTATCTTGTAACGTCTCAACGAACAGCCTTACGGAGACGTCTTCATATTCGACTCCCAGAACTCCACATGTAACAATGAAGGCTGCGATGTGTTCATCAGGATGCACTTTGCCATCGCCTTTGAATTTGGGGAAGCTCTTTCAGTTACCTCTGGGTAACTCATGCAAAGGCTGAGTAAGGGCCAGGGGCCCAACACGATGACCCCATGGTAATGGCACAGCCATTCTTGGAAAAATGGCTTGGAGAGGGACTACAACACCAGCAAGAATCAAAGCTTGAAGATTAGGGCTAGCTGGCTCTGAAGGAATACCACCCGTAGGAATTTTGTCTTGAATAGGTGGAGTGCTTGTCGAACGAGACCTTCTATTTCTTGTTGAAGGGAAAGGAAAACCCTGCTGCTCCAAAAGCTGAAACTGAGCATCTTCAATACCAAGGGCCCTCCTCCCTTGAGTAAAACGTGGAGTCACCAGATCAAAGGATGATCGAAAAATTACAGAACTGGAATATGATTTTCCCCAGTGGAGTCGCCAAAAACTGTTGGTCGTCAAATAGGACTTTTAAGAAGAGCAACAGTCAGGGGACAAGAAGTCCCTCCTCTTTAATGGGAGATGTTCCCTTATTTAGAAACGAACTTATTTACAAATGTACAAAACATTATTTTTTGGTTAAACTTGGATATTATGAAAGTGTTTTCAATGAGGATGTTCAAGTACAAAAGGACAGAGGAATGAGAAGACAAGAACAAGCAGAAAGGCAACATGTAGAATTATAGATATCAGAGTAATTCTTTATGTATGTGAAGTCACAGTAAATTGAAGCAAGATCATTTGTGTCAGATAAATAATATGGAATTCAAAGACACAAAGTTCTGTAAATAACATTTGTTAGAACACAAAAGTTTCTTAACATAACATAGACTCATTAATCAAGGACACAAAGTTCCTTCTTGGTTATACAAGATCACCGTGCTTGCAAAGTCGAAGAGTATGCAATCGGCAAGACTAATGAACTTGAGACAAATGATCTTCACAAAGAAAATAAATGGAAGCTTAGGAGTAACAGAGATCAGATAGACAAAGAATGGAAAGTCCTTCTGTATTGATTTCTTTATGATCTATTTACACTTTCAGAAAATATGCCAAATTTTTCCTCCTCTTCTGAATGGCATAAGGAAGGCCATTATATAGCTTACAAATCAATTACTCTTCGTAACCGCTTCTTTAACCAAGAACAGTTAAGGACCGCCAATCGCAATACCTTAACTTCTTACAAAGAAAACGGAAAAAGAAAGGGAAGAAGAGAAAAGAAAAAGGAGAAGAAGACAGGTGGCCAGTTACTGAGAGGGACCCACCGACTTCAGAATCCGCTGCTTGAATTTCCTTAACGCCTCAGCTATGTCTCTGCCACGAGGGACTGACGTGTTGGCCGTTGACTGAGAGAGATGGGTGATCAATGCGCATTTAATGCATACCCACCAATTTGAATAAGCAGGATATTCAGGTAGAGCAATAAAAACTGGTACGAATGACACTGGGTTCACTTAGGACATGTGAAACATGAATGCACGAAACACGCGGCTCGGCCAATTCAGGCGAAACAGGGAGAAGACGCACAAATGCATTTTGGGACATCTGGGATGAAAACGCGCGAAGGACGCGGTTCGGGCAAATCGGCTGAAAAGGTGACAATGAGTCCGGAAAAGTTTGGGACATTTGGAATGCAAGTACATGAAATATGCGGTTCGGGTGTTTCGGCCGAAAATGGAACAACTCACATAATTAACTTTGGGACATTTGGAACATGAAAGAGCGAAGTACGTGGTTTGGGTGTTTCAGCCGAAAATGGAACAAAAGGCCCGTTTGAACTTGGGACATTTGGGACATGAAAGAGCGAAGTACGTGGTTCGGGTGTTTTGGCCGAAAATGGAACAACTTGCACTTTTTGACTTGGGACATTTGGGAGAAAAAGTTTCGAAGTACGCGACTCAGGCGGTTCGGGTGAAAATGGAACAACTCGCACGAAAAGTTTGGGACACTTGGAACATGAAAGAGCGAAGTACGTGGTTCAGGTGTTTCGGCCAATCGGGGAACAGAGCGCAGTTTTGAACTTGGGACAGTTGGGACGAAAAGCTCCGACGGGCCCAAAAATGGAACTTCGGGGATTTCGGCCGATCGGGGAACAGAGCGCACTTCGGAACTTGGGACAGTTGGGACAAAAATGTCCGACAGGCTCGAAACACACACAAAATGACCCAAAACTGCAGACTTTTCTCAATTTCATGACTTCGGTACATTAGAGAAAACACTTAAACTCAAAATTTTGAAATTTTTACTTTCATCAGAGCAGGGAATTTTGAGTGGACAACAGACACATGGAGACTTCTACCAGTTCTTTTATACTTAGCTGAATTGGTCCTGCTACCTATTTGACTTCTGTTAGACCTTAGACATGTTGAGGGCTGACACTAGTTCAGTGTCTCTCTTTGGTTTGTGCATTTATAGCTACGCCGATGATGCACATGGAGAGATGGCACATGTTTGGGGAACCACCTTTGGCTTTGACCTTTGAAGGTGTGTCGATGAGACAAGTGGCACCATCTACTGGCCTTAGAATTTTCAACAGCTAATTTAAATTTTTGAGGCTCTAACCATGTGGAGGGCTGGTACTCATTTGGGGTATGTCCCTTGGGTCTAACTTCTAAAGTTGTGTCAATGAGGCATGTGGAGGGTTCCCCCGACCCTCTTATACTTTTTCGATTAAATGGTTTGCTCTATTGCTTTTCTGGACCTTAGACATGTGGAGGGCTGGCATAAGTTTGGAGTTTCTGCATTTGTGCACCATACCAAAACTACGCTGAAGACACATGTGGCACCTTCCATAGTATTTCTATACTTAGCCAATTTAGGCCTCGATTGAAAAATTCCTTTCTCCACTTTGACTTACGAGGAAAGATCAAAAACCATAGAAAAACTCCAATGGCTTCGAGGCAAGATCCACATGGGAAGACAAAAAGTTTATCAAACCATGTAGACTAGAAGATTTGAAATTAACGGGTTGAGATTGCAAATGAGCACTAGCTTCTTCAAAGCACGAATTTCCTTATCTCTCTAGACTTCTCAATCTGCTCAAACATCCCTCAAAGGCACCAACTCAAAATTTTCAAAACTTGACTTTAAAAATGAGGGGAATTTTGAGGGTGACAATAACGAGCTCTTTCTAGGGATGACTTGGCTAGGATAGAGGAATGAGGAAAGATCAAGAACCATAGAAAAACTCTGGGAAAGTAGACAAGTGCCTTATTCATTGGTAAAATAGAGTCAAAGTTAAAACCAATACAGAAGACAACACACACGGAATGGGAAAAAACCAAAAAGGAAATACAAAAACACAACACAACACACATCGGGGAACAGGAAAGGAAACTAGCCAAAGCAAGGAAGGAAGAGGATATTTATAAGGAAAAGCAGAAGGACTATATGAAATTTACAAAACTCTAGAGTCAGGATGAGAAAAATAAGTACCTATATGGAACAACATAGTGAAAGTATGAGGCACCCTTGAATTGAAAATGAGTAGTTGGGTGTACCAAAATATCATGGGAACACTATGGGTCTTGAAAATAAAAATTGAGGAAAGAAGACCATCTAGACATAGATACTCCATACTAAAAATATTTAGTTCCTATGAAGAACTAAATTTCTTCGCGAGGCTCCTCTTCTGTGGATGAATAATGCCAAAAAAAAACTTGTATAACCTTCGACTACCTCTATACTGATTTATGCACATCACTGAACTATGACGACTGAATTCATGAGAAAATCCAGTCATTATAGTGTCAACTCCATGTTTTGATGGAATGATGCTAGCATATGAATGAATATTGCAATTATCATCATGGCACATCTCATGATAAACATAAACTTTCATTGAATTTTCCTTGTAATCATCTTCAAGAGGAATTTGGAAAACGGTACTTGATGGTTTACCATTATTTGTAATTTTTACCATGTCTATGAAAAACATACCTGCTACTTTAGCAAAATCAGCACCTGATTCTAGAATATCATGACTCTTAGGTACAGGCTGCATTACTGATTTATCTTCATGATTAGCAAGAAATTGAAATGCTATCAAACTAAGTAAAAATATATCAATAACATCATCATCTTCGTTTTGTTTACATCCCGAAGGGTGAGCTAAGACAGGATTTTCATAGTTGCGAAGAAAATATTCTAGGCATGGTCCTCCATTTTCTATTTTTTCTGAAGGACTACAAAAAGGCTCATGTGTGCTCATCTTATCCATAAATATAATAGGGGAGCTAGTGATCTCATTAATTTATTTTTATTTGGGTACAAGAACTTTTTTATCTTTGAGATAACTTAAAACAATGGTTGATAGTGATCTTCATCTCATTGTATTGAAATTCTCCAATCATAGGAGAGAGAGGAAAATTTTACATTTCTTCTTTGATATCTTCGTCATTAGAGGGCACATACTCCCTAGGCAGAGTTTCACTTCCTTCAAAATATAAATTATTGAGGTTATCTTTAAGCCACAAGAAAGAGAGAAAGTGTTGATCATCATTGAAAACCTGCCATTTGCTTGCATTATCTGGCACACTAGGCCTATGAGTCATTTCAATAGTAAATTTCTCTTGAGAGAAATTTGGGTGAGGAATCAATAGAGATCCTAAGACAGCTAGAGAATCAACTCTAGTATTCTTTTCTCTCGGCACAACTTTAATGGAGAAAGCATCAATAAACTTGATAGAATCCCAGACAATATTTCTAAAATGTTTCAATCTCCTATCCTTTACTTGGTAAGGATCTCTGACCTGTTTCATAATCAACTCTGCATTACCAAAAGCATGAAGATTCTTCACTCCCATTTCTTTCACCATGTTCAACCCAAGGATGAGATCCTTATACTCAGTTGTATTGTTTGCATTTTCAAAGTAAAGCTCGAATGAGAATGGATGAATCTTCCCTTATGGAGATTTCAACACCACGCCAGCTTCAGAGCCAGCTAAAGAACAACTTCCTTCAAACTCCAGAGTCCAAATTCCATTGGGATCATGAATCACTCCCTTAGGAAGTTTTGCCTCATCTTCTGACATGATCATGTAGTTACCATGCCCTATATCTTCTTAGAGTATTTGTGGTTTTGGATCATCAGTATTTTACACAATATACTCAGTTTACTTCTCTAGTAACAATTTTTTTATTTTTTTATTGACAAGGATCAAAACATGTAGCCAGTCTATCTGAATTTCACCTCCTACCTCTTTACAAAAATTTCTACTCAGTAACATACCATTGGAGGGGGGAATATTAGCTACTAAAATAGTGGCTTTGACCCTTTTCTTTGGAAAATCAGCGAAGGCTAGTTGTGCATCTTTAATTCTCACAACTAGAGCTACTTCTCTACTCTACATGGAATAGCAAGAACCAAAGGTACAAGTTAGAGTCAGGACCAAAGCATGAGCTAGTTTTACAGGCATTACACTTTTTGATGCTCCTGAGTCTATAACACAATTACTGAGTTTATGGCTAGCTATGAGGAGAGTCACAGAGAATGGTTCAATTTTCTCATTAGGGGAAGTGATTGTAGCCACAAGGCTTGATTGAGGTGAGGAAGATAGAGTGGGTAGAAGACCTTTAGAAGTATTAGATGAGGCTTTGGATTTGGAATTGATAAAGTTTACCATTTTAGAAAAGGATTTTGGATGGGTCTTGTAAAACTCTGCCTCTAAGATTTAGATTTTGGTCTTTTTGAGGTGATCAATGATATCAAAAGATCTAGAGGTGAATGGGGTATCATTACTAGGAATAGGAGAAAATTTTGATTTATCAGTTTTAGGAGTTGAAGGACAAGATTTTTTGGAAATGGTAGTAGAAGGAGAAGGATTGGCATTACTCACCTCTTGTGTGGAGGTAGTGGGAATAGTAGCTCCTCTTTCTGCAACCACTGGAATAGTTGTATGATACTCTTTGGATTTCTTAGCAGGATGCACCACTTTTTCTCTTATGTTTGTTTACTCCTGAGTCATAACAGCATATGAATCACTATACATATTTTCCACTCTTTTATAATATTCATCTTCATCATACATACCTTCAGTGGTGAGGAAATGAACTTGAGATCCACCAAGCTCTTCTAGTTCTTCATCAACCTCTTCTTCTAGGTCTTCAAAGTCTTCATCAAAATCCTCATCATTAGGTTCTTAAAATTCACAAGTTGCATTGACTGAAACCTTGATATGTGGGCCTTTAATAGCCAATTTATTCTGAGAAGGAGGTAACTGGTTCCTAGGCTGAAAATTCTTTTTAGGAATATCTTGGTAAGGAGCATGCTGAGCCAATTGCTTCCTGATAGCAATGAGGTCATTTTCCAACTTTTGCACTAACTTATCTGAGTTGGCTCCAGGAGAGGAAGGAGAAGATGCTTTAGATATGGAAGGTTCTCTTTTCAATTTAATAGACATTATCAGATCATCTTCAACACTGATATCCAATTGTTGATCAACATCTAGAGTTGCAAGGTTAGATCTTCTTAGTGCATAACTTACTTTAGGTAACTAGGCATTGAGGAAGAAGAATTTTTGGATTTGATCTACAGGACGAGTGTTCTTTGGAATTTTAAGAACTAGCTTGTTGAATTTAGCCAAAAACTCCCTCATGGGTTCGTGTGGTTACTTCTTGATATGAGAAATTTGAGCCAAGAGGGCATGCACATCTTCAGATGGTTTAAGACATTGCTCAAACTAAGTTGTCAAGGTGGTCCAATTAGTAATTGACCCAGCAGGAAGATGATACAAACCAATCAACAACATTATCCTGCAATGTTTCCATGAAGATCCTAACAGAGATGTCTTCATGTTCAACCCTAATAATCCCACATGCAATAATGAAGGCTGCAATGTGTTCACATGGGTGTAATTTCCCATCACCTTGGAATTTAGGAAAAAATGGCATACCACTCCTGGGTAACTCATTCAATGGCTAAGGAAGAGCAAGGGGCCCAATTCGTTTTCCCCAACGTAGAGGTGATGCTATTTGTGGGAAGATTTTTTGAAAGGGAACTGAAAGACTAGTAAGTATCTAAGCAAGAAGATTAGGACTGAGTTGTTTTGGAGGAATGATATTCTTGGAATTTTTGTCTTTAATAGGAGGTGTGCTGTAACAAACCGTTACACCAAAACCTCGAGGCCATAGTGAAATCCACACATGAGGATCATAAAATCCCACCACGCTTTTGTAGATCCTGAGTCGAGATGGGTTTTCACCTATACTCCCATACGTACGAGCCCCGCTTCACTGATGTTTAGGCACCCCATTGGCCCCTGCTACACAACGTAACCAACTGAGTGGGATTCAAACATGGGTGGTCACTCTGATACCAAATGTAATGAATCGTTACACCAAAACCTCGAGGCATTAGTGAAATCCACACATGAGGATCATAACATGTGCTTGAAGAATGAGTTCCTCTATTCCTTCTTGTTGGAAGAAGATAGAAGTTTTGTTGCTCTAGAATTTGAAAATGAGAATCTTCAACCCCAAGAGCTTTCTTCCCACATGTATATAGTAGAGTCTTCAGATAAAAAAATGATCTTTAATTTTTTATTTTAAAAGGGATATGTTTGAAACAAAATCCTCAACGGAGTCACCAAAAAATGTTGGGTTTAAAAATGGTACTTTAATAGAACCACAGTCAGGGGATAACAAGTTACTCCTCTTTATGGGAGAGGTTCCCTTATTGAAAGCAAGCAACAAATCTTATATAAAAATGTACAACTTTCATATTAGGGCTGGAATTTTGACATCTTGAAATGCTTTTTTACCAAAATAGCTTATCAATTCAAATGAATGGAAGAAACTAAAGAAAGGAAAGAGTAGAATATAACAATACTTTCAGGAAATATAGATAGTAGAGTATAACATTATACGTATTGAGAAAAGATGATACATAACAAAGTCATTCACATTCATAGCATAAGACACCATTCCATAGACACAAAGTTCTAGAAATCATATCAATAAGAACACAAAGTTTTTTATTACAGAAGATAAATGTTCCACATATTTTAGGTAAGAAAGAAGAGACAATAGATGAAGATAGAGAGAAAGTGGAAATTCTTCTATATTGATTGCTTTCAATTCTATTTACACTTCAAAAGTATCAGAGTCCAACATTTGCAATGAGCCAAGTTCTTACATTTATAAATGAAGAGAAAAGAGGAGAAGAAGAGAAGGAAGAAAATCTAATTTGGAATTTGAACCACCAATCATCAATGCCCCTGTAAATCTACCTACAATTTGTCAAATCTGGTTCTGCATGTGTTTGGCATACTGAAGAAGGAAGGATGGAAGATCAGATCAAATTTGATCTAGTTGAAGTAGTCTGATCACATATTAATGGTATGAAAGATGTTTTCTAGATTTTCACCCAAATTAAGATATCAATTTGGTTCTTCATGTCTATTTGGCATGTTGGATAAGGAAGGATGGAAGATCGGGTCAAATATGGGTAGTTGGAGCAATTGGATCCTACATTAATGGCTTAAAATACCTTTTTCTATATTTCCACCCATCAAAGCCTACTAAAACTAATATTTTATTCTTCCATGGCATAGAGGGTGTTGACATCTTTCCATTGGTGCCAAATTTGTTGAATTCTGAGCACTGAAGCGAAAGTTATGCTCATTTAAATATTTGAATCGAATCCGTACAAAAATGGCAAAAATGTAATTTTTGCAAAATGGATCCACGGGCCCGAAATTGAAATTGCGCCTTTAACACAAAATATGAAAAAGTGTAAAATTTCCCCATAACTTCACATTTGATATAGGTCTGACAAGTGGCTTTACCTAAGTGGTAATGGAGTTGCAGTTCACTTTATCACTTTACACCTTTTATGGAAACAAAGCTCAAAATATCAAATTTCTCTGCTGACCCACTTTCCTGCTTTGACTTTTAACACGTGCTCAATATTTGACTTTATCCCTTGGTGTGAGTGGGGTTGCAGTTCACTTTATCACTTTATGCCTTTTATGGAAACAAGGCTCAAAATCTCAAATTTCTCCACCAACCCACGTTCCTGCTTTGACTTTCAATACGGGCTAAATATTTGACTTTTTCCCTTATGGAAACAAAACCAAAATTCCCAAAATGATCTGATGTCCTGCCTTCCCATTTTTAACTTCAAACATGGCCACATGTCCCTTTGCATGCCTTCCTTTGGATTATCCTCTTGAAAGAGTGTCAAAGAGACACGTAGCTCCTTTCATAGCTTTTCTATGTTTCTTTGTGTTTTGGCTAAGTCCCTTTTGTTTGGCAGGGCCATATGTTTGACCCTAGACAAATGGAGGCTCACCGCACATTTGGGACCTACCTCTGAACTTTGCCTCTGAAGTTACATTGAGCTGACAGGTGGAGGCTTTTGTAAACCCTTATATACTTAGTTGATTCAAAGACCAGATCTCCCTGTTCTTTGACTCTAACCACGTGGTGAGCCCACACACCCTTGGGGACACACTCTTGATTCTTCCTTTAAAGTTACACTGAAGAGACATGTGGAGGATCCTACTGACACTTGGACTTTTCAACAGCTGACTCTATCTTATTTTTCGACATGGGACATGTGGAAAGTTGGCACTCATTTGGGGTTTTGCATTTGGCTTTGAGCCTTGAAGGTGCGCCATTAAGACACGTGGAGACTTCTGCCAATTCTTTTATACTTAGCTGATTCGGGCCTACTACCCATTTAACTTCTGTTGAACCCTAGACACATGGAGGGATGGCACTATTTCACTATCTCTCTTTAGGCCGCGCCTTTGAAGTTATGCTGATGAGGCACTTAGAGTGCTGGCACATGTTTGGGGAACCACCTTTGGCTTCAACCCTTAAAGGTGCACCGATGAGACATGTCGTGCCAACTACTAGCCTTAGACGTGGAGGGTTGGTGCTCAATTGGGGTCTGTCCCTTGGGTCTCACTTCTAAAGTTGCATCGATGATGCAAGTGGAGGGTTCTACTGACCCTCTAATTGTTTCACCTTTTTCTTAGATTGTTTATTTGAAGTGTTGATGAAAAAAATAGGGTAACAGGCATAGGAGGAATACATGTTCAAATGCTGGTTGATGGGTTGTTGCATGCGTATGACTTCTGAATCCGTAGCTGATTGTGAGAGCTTCCTTTTGGCTAGGAGGAACTACATGCAATGCAAAGCAAGACCATAAGAAGGAATTAGACAATATAGGCTATGAATTGCCTAGTGTATGCTAGATCTTGGAAGTGTGATACTTCTTATATGGCTATCAATCCACTATTTTAAACAATTTAATGCTGTAAATAAAGTAAATCCTATGGTAATTTGAAATGATTTAGGTATCTCACTTAAAACACAATAAGAAATAGATCTAATCTAATAGGCTAAGCTAGAATAGAATCCAAAGGTCAAATGATTGGTTTTAGGATATGTAGGTTTGACAAAGGTCTCGGGTAGATCACAGGTGGATGAGGGTGAGATGAAATTAAATGGGTAGGTCTCTGCTCAAGGTTGTGTTGGAAAATATAGAGACCAATGTTGGTCAGGGGTAACTGACGGTGGTCAGGTGTGACCGGTGTTGGTTACTGTGAAATTTGGGAATGTCACAGAACAAGCTTTAGGTCTCCTTTGTGATTACACAAAGGGCTTTGGTTGGTCAGGTTAAGGTATTGGGTGACTGGGGTAGGATTCGGTGAGGCTTTAATGGGTATATGGAGGTAAAAATGTTGGAGAAGGTCAATAGGTGGCTAGGTAACCAATAGATGATGAAATGAAATAAACTAGAAAAGTATGACGTTATACTTACTTAGATTCTAGTCCTGAATGCCTATGAGTGAGGGATGGAGGTGTTGATGAGAGGTTTGAAGTTTTCAAGTGATCACCAGTTGAAGAAAAGCTTCTGCATAGGTTTCATGTGCATTCCTCTTTGCTTGGTTAGATCAGATCATGGCTAGGAGGGCTATGTAGGAAAAGATGTTTGGTCTCCTTCCTTGCATGCATGGTCTCGCTAGAATTCACTCTCTGAAGATTTTTTATCTCTCTGAGATGTGATAATTCTCACCAACCTCTTTTGCTTCCAACTTCTAACCTCCAACCTCTAACCTTGAGAATAAGGTTGTTTTAGGGTTAAAAGGGTAACTAACGGTGGTTCTGGCTTAACCAATGATGATTAGGGGTAACCGGCGTCGGTTAAGGTAGGATTTTCTAGGTTTAATAAACTACAGAGATCCTCTTGATTTCCTCGGATCTCGTATCACTAACTTGTGGATTAGACTAGGAGCTTCTTGTGAGCATGTGGGAATTTGGTTAGAGGGAATGTAGGCATTGATTTTTAGGGTTTGGCTAAGACTCACTTAATTATGGCAACTTACTAAGAATATGTCTTAGGTTGAGTTGGCTTGGTGAGGTGTGTAAGTGAATTGTATGTGTGGATATTGTTTAAATAAGATATTTAAATAATAAATATAGTGAGGATAATGAATTAATTTAATTAAATTAATATTTTTGGGGTGAAAGGTGTCATGGTTAGGTGAATGTGATGAAGGGTGCTTATTTGTCGAGGGACCAAAGGAGAATGTGACCTAATTTTAGTGTGTACATTTTTCCCCCTTTTTTTGCGTAGCTTGTATTGGTAAGCGACGCTAACAAAAATAAGATGTGGTTGCCCCTTGTGCGTGTGAAGGTGATCCCCCTCATACTAGGAACTGATGAGGTAGCAGAAAGAAGTGGTAAGTTGTTTGATAATAGGTAAATGTGAGGAAAAGGAAGGTGGGCTTAGGGGAAAAGGGTAAAAGGTCTATTCAGGTCGTTCTAGGTAATGGGTCAGGGTTAAAGGTAGCAGCAGTCAAACACACGCACACGAATAAACTGTAGCACACTATCAGGTTGAAGAGTAGGAAAACCCTACATCGTCTAAGGTTAATACATTTATCCAAACAAGGTTGAAGTGACTCTGATATCCAAGGTATAGGATATGGTTAGGAAACACATCGTAGGATAGGTGCAGGAATGTTTAGGTATGTTCCAGTACACCAAAGGTAGGGTCAGGATAAACGGTCACGGAAATAGGCTAGGTAGGGTCATCAGTTCAATCAACACAGGTAATAGTGCCATAAGGTATCACAAACACATGAGGTCAAAGGTCACTAGTGATGGTCTAGGTCTAAATATCGAGGTCACGGCACGGGTAAGGGTAAAATAATGAGTCCCCAAAGGAGGACAAATGGAGGTAGTAAATGAGGAGGTCAGGAAAGGTAAGGTAAATGGGTTGGTTAAAGGATCGGGGTGAGGGGTGGGGTAAAATGGGCCTAATTGAGGGCAATGTGTAGGTGAGGATGAACAAGTGATTTGTATATTTTGATCATATATCAGCCTATGTGCCAAAGATATTTTTTATTGATTCATTATTTTTTGTATATATGAGACCAGCCTCCATGACGATGACATTTTCACATTTTGAGATGATGGACATGATGAGATAGGCATGTATGTTGAGAAACACATTTTTTGATTTATATTATGAGATACATGATATTTTGTGACTTGTTGAT
This sequence comes from Taxus chinensis, assembly GCA_019776745.2. Classification (NCBI taxonomy): domain Eukaryota; kingdom Viridiplantae; phylum Streptophyta; class Pinopsida; order Cupressales; family Taxaceae; genus Taxus; species Taxus chinensis. The sequence goes on along the minus strand of CM034150.1, from coordinate 878,738,261 downwards.
GTGTTTATGAGATATTGGTTTATGGCTTGTGGTAGATGAGATATGGGTTACTTGTTTTGATATGGATGAAAATTAGGTGAGTTAGGCATGATGGAGTCAGGTCAATTTAGGCATGGATTGAGTCGGGTTGGTTAGGCATGGTTGAGTTAGGTTTTGGCTAGGTATGGACGGATTCGGGTTTGGTAGGCATGGTTGAGTCAAGTCGATTTAGGCATGGTTGAGTCAGGTTGTTAAACATGGTTGAGTTAGTTCGGTTAGGCATGGTTGTGTTGAAAGTAGGTGAAGTTTTGATTCATTGTTTCTTTTTGCAATGAATGATACTATGGTTCATATGTGAGATGTGGTATAATCCATGCATAGTGATGGTAGAGAATTGGTAAGCATAATAAATGTATAAAATATGTAGCAAATTATTATGTATGTGACATAATTTACAATTTTGTATATAAAAGGGGAACTACGTGAAATGTGATGTAAATGGTGAGTTAAGCATGGTTGATGAATTGTTTAGGGTAGAGAATGGCCAAGCTAACCTCTAAGGACCCCATGCCCTCGGAGTGATGCCTACATAGTCCTGGTGAAAAGGGACCTTAGGCCAATGTAGTTCTCTCATAAGCTAGGGAAGGAAATGAGAAGGTGTGAAAATGAGTTGGTAGGTGTTTGGGCATGTTGTGGGTTTAGGTTTGTTAGGTGTGGGTAGATTATAGATAAAATGATGTAGGTGAAAGTGATTGTGGAAAAAGAGGAGGATTACCCCAAAGGTAAGCGTCGAGGACTAAGTCCTATATAATGTAATCAAAATGTAAACAAAAATGGTTTAAAGATAAAAGGGGGCAATAAAGCCACCTGATTGGGTAGGATCATACCAAGTAGATCATACCTTGGAGGAGGTGATGAACATAAAACCCTAAAGACATTGCATGATTGACATGTTCTATGATGAAAAGTAGTCACATGATCACCAAATGTCTAAGTTCCAAGAAGTCCCTTGCGGCAGTAGGAAATGAGAGTGGGAATTGTTCACATGGTGAAGAGTAGGTAATTTTTAGTTTTTATATGGTTTGAGGTAGCAGACCCTTCAGGCAAGAGGTCCTAGGTCACAATGGGCAAGTCCATGACTAAAAATGTTTTTGATTTGACTTATAGTTGAGATATACTGATTGATGCGGGAAGTCTATATGGGAAAAATTGAACTCCTTGAGGTCTTCATGAAGCTGATCGATGTGGGAAAATTCGGTTTCTCTCGTTGTTTTTTTAAGATATTTTACATAGCTATCCTTGGTGGGAGAATTCTATTTATAGCAACAATTTTTTGAGAAGAATATGTCCTTTTGAGGGAGTCATCTTTTTATTAAAAGTTTAACTCAAGGAGTTTGGTCCCATTGTGAGGTATTTGCAGTCATGGACAAGACCAAGGTGAAAGATATGACTCTTGTTTAAAGGGAAAGGTGAAATTACCATGGGATCTCATATTAAGGTAGATGAAAATTATCCATGAGAATCATGTTATGTGCAGCGCTGTGGTACACATATTCAAGGGAAGATAACAAGTGACGGGTAGTTACATGATTCTAGTTTAATCATTAGGGAGGTGTATGGAGTAGGTAGTGCTCAAGGGAAAATCCTAGAGAGAGACAAAGGGTGAGGTGGGATAACGAGTCAAAAATATAATGGTCAAAGAAGCAAGGTGTTTATTTAACCATCAAGAGAAGATAAACAATAAGAACTTGATCCATAGGTATGAGTCATGATGTATGGTCCAAGCCAATTTGGAGAAAATTTAACCCGTTTACTTTTTTTTGCTTTGGTTACGTGTTGATTTTCTTTCAGGACAAGGTCATTGACTTGGAAGGTGCGTTCATGAACATATTTTTCATAGGAACGTTTGATACGTTGTTTCTAAACTTGAAGGTGATCTAGAGCATTAAGAAAATGTTCATCTAATAACTCTAGTTGTGCTAAACGGTCATGACGAAAGTCATCATCAGTGAGTATGTCATGGAGATAAATAAGAAGTGAGGGGATCTGGAATTCAAGAGGTAGAACAACCTCTATACCGTAGACCAGAGAAAAGGGTGTGGCCGCAGTGGAAGTGTGAATACTAGTGCGGTATGCCCACAAGGAAAAAGGAATATGCGTATGCCAATCCTTCCCAGTATCGTCAACCACTTTCATGAGAATTTTGTTGAGGGTCTTGTTAGTGGATTCAGCTTGGCCATTGGTTTGTGGGTAGTAGGGTGATGAGAAACTAAGTTGAATGCCGAAGGCGTCACAAAATAATTTCAATGTTTTGTTTTTGAATTGTTTTCCATTGTCAGTGATGAGGTGATGAGAAACACCAAAGTGACAAATGATGTGGTGGTTAATGAACTCACATATTTCTCAGCTTTTATGGAAATGAGTGGTATGGATTCTACCCATTTTTTGTAGTATTCGGTAGCAGTGATGATCCATTGATGGCATTGGGAAGAATGAGGACTGATTTCTCTGACAAGATACAAATCCCATTGAGAGAAGGGCCAAAGGTCACGAGTGACTTGTAAGGCATGACTAGGTATATGATGAAGATTGGAATGGTGTTGGCATTTTACAATGTTTGACGTAGTCGCAATAATCATGGTTAAGGGTCAACCAGTAATAGCCTAGACAAAGAATACACTTAGCAACAACAAGGCCACTAAAGTGACCTCCACATATGCCATCATGAACCTCCTTAATGGTATAAGGAATTTCAGAACTTGTGAGGCATCGTAAGAGAATACCATCAAAGCCATGCTTATAGAGGAGTCCTCCCAGGATAACGTAACGAGTAACCTTTTTAAGGAAGGCATGTTGTTCGTTACGGGTGAGATCAGGAAGTAAGATGGAGAATAGAAAGGTAGTCGGAATATTGTTTATACCAAAGGTCACTCAGGTCAGGGGTATTGGTTCCAATCAAGTAAACATCATGAGGTAAATAAGAAGGTGAATGGTGGTGTTGTACAGTGACAAAGATTTTGGAATCGGTGGGTGAAGAGGGTATTTGGGAAGCTAAGCAGGCCATGGTATCTACAAATCTGTTGGTGGAATGTGGGATGGTTTAAAGGGTGTAACGATCAAAGGTGGTAAAAAGTATGTCTACATGATGTTTATACTTTTGAAGTATCTTGTTATGACATTGGTACATACCCTTGACTTGGTCTGCAACCAATTGAGAATCACCAAATATGTTGATTGATTTGACATCTAGGGTATAGGCGGCTTGGAGACCTAGTACAAGTGCTTTGTATTCAGCAATATTGTTGGTGAATTCAAAATCTAGTTTGAAAGACAAAGGCATGGATTCTTCATCAAGACGAATGAGGATAATACCAGCCCCACCCCCACGCTGACACTTGGAACCATCAAAGAAGAGTTTCATTTGGTAAGGAGGTTCGTCCAGGGAAAGGGTAGCAATTGACTCATCTAGAAAGTCAAAATTAGAAGGTTGATCCCCAGAAATAGATGCATCGGCCACTTGGTTGGTGATAGCTTGGCCCTTGATGGACTTTTGGTGAATGAATTCGAGGTCAAGATCAGCTAAAATCATAAGCCATTATGTGGCACACTGATTTTGATAAGGTTTTGCGTATATGAAGTGTAAGGGGTCGGTGTTGGTCACAACATAGGTTTTGTGGTTAAGTAGGTAATGGCGGAGTTTCATGGCCACGAAAACTAAGGCTAAGAAAAAAATTTCAAGATGGTTGTATCGGGTTTCATAGTCCAAAAGAGTATGGCTTATGTAATAAACTACCTGCTCCCTATGTTGTTCATCGCGATGAGCAAGCATGGATCCTAAGGAATGATCAGTAGTGGTTATAAATAGGTAAAAAGATCCTTCATATTTATGTGGGATGAGTATGGGTGGTTGGATAAGGTATTGTTTTAAGGCCTCAAAATCTTTTTGACAATCATCATCCCATTTAAAGGAGACATCCTTCTTGAGTAGATGATGAAATAGTTGACACCGATTAGATAATTGTGAAATGAAACGGTGCATAGACTACAACTTACCTTACAGGTTACGGAGTTGTCTAAGGCTAGTGGGAGGAGGAATTTCAAGAATGGCCTGGAATTTAGTAGGGTCAACTTCTATACCACAGAGGGAAATGATAAATCCTAGGAACTTTCCTAAGAGAACCGCAAATATGCACTTCTTAGGCTGAAGGTGGATGCAATATTTAATGAGGTGTTCAAAGATATTTTTGATAATGACAAGGTGCTTGGTGCGACGTTTAGATTTGGCCAAGAGATCATCCACGTAATCTTCCAATATGCGATGCATGATTTCATAGAAGATGTAAGGCATAGCCCACTGATATGTGGTACAAGCATTTCTAAGGCCAAAAGGCATGAATCGATAGCAGAAGGTCCTCGATGGGGTGATGAATGAGGTTTTGTGTTGATCTTATAGGGAAAGTAAAATTTGATTATAACCCAAGAAGCCATCCATGAGTGATAGCATCTCATGACCAGTGGTGAGGTCAACCAACTTATCAATACCGGGTAAGGGAGAGTCATCTTTTAGGAAGGATAGGTTGAGGTCACGGAAGTATGTGTAAATGCGGAGTCCCCATTTTTCTTTAGTAACAGGGACAATGTTAGAAATCCAACGAGGATAATCAATGGGTAAGATGAAGGAAATGGAAATAATGCACTAAAGTTCTTCTTTGACAAGAAGAGTAATACAAGGGTACATTTTCCTCAGATATTTTTTGATGGGTTTGGCATCAGGAATGGTTACAATATTTAGGACCGCTATGGTGGGGTCAATACCAGGAATGTCTACATAATACCAAGCGAAAGTGTGGTTATGATCTCTGAGAAAAGAAGTGATAGCTTCATGTTCAGTAGAATCTAAAGATTGTCTAATATTTAGGATGAGTGGGTTATCCTGAGTATGAATGTTGATCTCGATAGTCGATTCATTCAACATGGTTTGCATCTTAGAGGGTAACAACTAATGAATATATGAGTCTTCTGCACCAAGGTAGGCGAGTATTGATTCATCATTCTGACATTGAATGATGTTAATTGAAGATGTGTCATCATTGATCATCTCAGGATACAGGAAGGGAAGAGTGGAAGGGGCCTTGTCCTCGTGTTGATAAGTCAAAGGCCCCAAGGAAATGGTATTTATGAAAAAAAAGTTAGGAGGGATAGATTCAGGATCCATTGACTCCATCGGTGAAGGTGGTGATGAAGGTGGAGTGGGTGAAGAAGGTGGAGAAGGGATAATGTCCTTAATAAGTTCAATATGGGCCTGTTTGGTAGGTGGTTCAAGGAAGTCGATACCACTATGGTCATTATGTTTACGGGTGGTATATGGAATAACGGTATGGTAGAATTGTTTGTAAAATCTAAAACCAAAACCTTTCCACGCACAACAGTGCAAGAAGGTGTGGGAGAAACGATGATTGGTAAGTGATTGGAAGTCAATGGAAAATGGGAAGGTTTGTGATGGTGGTTCAGGTGTGGAAGTGGTTATATTAAGTCCCCCATAGGTGAGACTAGTATGAAGGTAGGGATGACCATAAAGGAGATGTTCTCCTATACAGTGATAGTAGCGAGGGTGTTAGCGAAGGATTCGATACTCTTGTGGAGTAAGAAATGTGTTGAAACTATATAGGTAATACTCCCCCAAAGTTAGGCATTAAAAAACACCTTCTAAGGGATCAGTGGTTGGTATGCAGGTAGTTGGTATGGATAATGTATCATAGGTCAATGCGGAGGTGTGGTTAATGGATTGGGAAGCTGACGGGGCATCCATGGAGGTTATGGTAGCAACAAGAATGAAGGAGGTATGTGCAGTAGAAGCAGCAGTTGTATTGGTAGGTGGAGGTGAAGCTGAAGTGGTAGTGGTCACAGAGGTAGAAGGTTTGATAGGTATGAGCACATCATTGGGTCAGTAAAGCATGTTGCATGTTTTAAAAGGTGATGGGTCAGGTGGAATGTTATACGTGTGTCTTTCATGTTTAAACTTTACACAATGATGCAAAGTGGAAGGAACACAACCCATGACACGGATCCAGGTGGTTTTAGGTTTCGTTCATGTTTGTTTAGGTATGGGTATAGTAGATGGACGGATAGGAGGGTGTGTGGTCATTTTGATGACCTTATTGTGGGGTAGTGGAGTTTTGTGTTTGGGTTGCACCTTCTTGGGTAAAGGTGATGTGGGTGTATGAGGTCTATAATGAAAAGTGAATGGAGGAAGAGGGTGAGTTACCCACGGGGATAATAGGGGTGCTGTGAAGGTAGATAATGTGGGTTGTGCTTGAGGTACATGAGACAGCGACTAAAGTGTAGTGGGTAGTGAAGCAATAGATGAGGGTATCGAAGGTATGGGTGGTAAAGAGGTTGCAGGTGTAGGTGTAAGTCAGGTTTGGTGTCTAGGTAGGTCATAGGTTTGTGAGGAAGGAATGGGCTGTTGTTTTTTTGGTTTATTGATGGGTGGAGGTTTCTTGACCATGTGGGGAAGATGAGATCCTAAGACAGATGGGACAGGTGCAGGTGTGATTGGCTTAGCCAGGGTATGAGTTCTATGGGTTTGGTGCTTCTGTTTAGGTGTTAGAGTAGGTATGGTGTTGACTTTGGAAGGTGTAGCTAAATCCAGTTTGATAGGTAGATGAGTAAGGCTGGTGGTCGGGGTGACCCCTAAAGTGATAATGGGTTTAGTCGAAGTAAATGTTGTAGATGTGGGTTTAAGTTTAGGTGTAGGCTGAATTATGGGTAAGGTATAGCAGGTGTCATGGAAGGGGTTGTGATAGAGGTGGTTGGGTTCGGTTTGATTGGTCAAAATTTTTTTGGGTAGATTATGGATGTATCAATAAGGGATCTTTGTATCTGTGTTGAGACGGGGAGTAAAAGGTGCCCCCATAGTAGAGCCCTATCCACATAATCTAAGTGATCAACCAAACGTGAGAACGGAACATCTGTAGGTGGAGTTGGTGAGGACCTAATGGAAATTCCCATAAAATGTGTCTTAGAGATGGGGAATTGGCTAGCTTCATCTTCTGTGGGTAAGAGATCCAAAAGTAGGTTTGTAGGATTATGGGTGGCTGATGGAGAATGCTCGCCAAGGGGCAAAGGTATCTCAACTGGGTCTATGATAGGTAGAGAAGATGATGAGAGCTCTATAAGTGGAGGAATGGATAGGTGCTCCTCTTTGGGTGGAGTAGGTAATGGGTGCTCCTTTATGGGTGGAGGAGGTAATAGGTGCTCCTCTATGAGTGGAGGAGGTACTATGGGTAAAGGTTCTCTAAGTGGTGAAGCCAAGGGTGAGATGGTCTCAATGTTAGCGAAAGATTACTTTGTAGGTGATGAAGAAGATGAAAGGTGTTCTTCTATTAGTGAAGGAAAAGGGGAGGTTGGTTCTGATGCGGAAGTTGGATTTTGGGCTAGGATCTCCTTTATGGAAGGAATATGGGGTAATTGAGAGGCAACAAGTACATCATTAAAGATAGCATGAACCTCGCAGGTATGGGTATCGAAGTTGAGGTCTCATTGGTTTGATCAGACAAAGGGGCATGGTTGGGAAATGGTTTCTTGAATATATGTAGGTTTTGGTTGGCAGGTGTATTAGGATTATCATCATTGAACTCACCTTTCTTGAGCATTTCCTAGACAATATTTTTGAAAGTGATGCAATTGCCATAACTATGACCCTTTACTCGATGATAGTTATAGAAATCATGTTCTTTATACCATGCGGGCATGGGGCGAGAAGGGTCAAAACTAGTGTGAGATTTTATAGGTGGAAGGGTGATGGCTCTGGATTTGCTAAGATTTTCTAAGACAGAGGATTAAGGCTCACCGATTGTGGTATATTTCCACTACTCTTGTCTGAATTGAAAAGTTTAGATAGGTGAGAGATTATATGAGGAGGTAGCCTGATTTGAGGATGAGCTAGGCTGGCCTTGAGTACCACTGCGTTAGTGGTGCCCTTAGCTTTTGAATAATTGGTTTTTGGTTTGGAAGAAGAAGAGGTATCATTCGACTTGAATATCGAATTCTTATTACGTAATTGGATTTTCTTCTTTTCAATGGCCCGAATCTCTAACTTTCGTGCCATAGTGAATGATTTGTCGAATGTTCAGAAGGTTTGGACCTAAAACTTCGATGAGATATGCCTAGAACAAGCCCATGTGAAGATCTTGATGAGTTCTCTTTATGGCAGTTGGAAGGTAAGTTGTTTGATCAAGCTATGCCAACGAGTGACAAAATCTGCGATAGATTTGTCCTCATACTGATCAGGCTGCACCAATGAGCGACAAAACTTTCTTGATGATATCGATAGAAAAATGATCCAAGAAGGCTTGGGCTACTTGATTGAATGAGAATATAGAGTTTTTAGGTAACCCACTATACCAATCTAATGCAGGTCCAATGACGGACATGGGAAAGGTTCTTAAGAGTAAGGCATCATCATGAGTGATCAGATAACACTCATGTTTGAATGACCACAAATGTTGTTACGGGTCTTATTTACTATTGAAATTATTGAATTTAGGTATTTCCCAATGCATGGGGTATGAACAGATAGGAATGGATGGGTGAATGGGCTCATTGCAAATCTTGTTGTAGGTGAGAGTGTTGTGGGAGACGGAAACCGATGCGTCCAATGTCTTCATCTTGTCCAACATCAATTTAATTAGGTCATTGGTGGGTTGAGATGATTGGGTGACTCCTATAGAATGAGAGAGTTGGTTTTTGGCATATAAAAGGGGTGGGACTCCAGTGAATGGAGCTGTCATGTAGGTTGATTGAAAAGAAGGTAGTGAAACAGGGGTACGTACCTGTAATGTATAATGGATGAAATGGGAGGTTGTTGATAGTATTTATATGGGGGTGGAAGGGTTATGGTAACCCTAGTACTAATAGGGGCTAATGATCATGGAATGGAAAGGACCACGTACTAAAATGGGGTAGGTGTCACCGACACTGGAGGTGGTAAGTAGCTACAGGTATGTGTGAGACATTAGGGGCAGATGAGGTTGTGTTTGGGGTAGTTGTCAAGGGTACGGTGGATGTAACGGGTGCCACGAAGGTAATATACGTGGAAGTCATATAGGGTATAGGACCTAAGTGCAAAATGACTGGGGTAAGGTAGATGTGGGTAACACGATACCAGATGGGGCCGATGTGGGAGTGTGTGCAAGAGTCAGGGGGATAGATATGGGCATGCAATATATCAACTGACCCGAGGCATCTCAAGTGGATGAGTGGGAAAGGCAAAATTGCAAGGTGGCAGGGTTTTGGTCAAGGAGTTGTGTGAACTCCTCATCTCCGGTAGCGATAGTAATAGGTTGGATGGGATACATGGCTGGTCTTAAAATTGAAGGTGGTGAAGGACTGGGTGGGAGTGGTTGAAAACTAGCATAAAATACTAGTGTGCTCGCTTGTCTTTGGGTTAGCACCATGTGAACTAGTACTGATCAGGTAGGGCTACTTCTCTGTAAATGACACAGAGAACAACAGGAATAGGTTAATCTGGTGACAAAAAGTAGATTAAGTACCAAATGGTGGCTGGAATGTGAAACAGGCTAACCAATGCCAGTTAAGGCAAATTGACACTGGTTAGGGGTAACTGTTGTTGGTTACTGTAGAAAACAGACAATGAGTGAACAACAAGATAGGAGGTAAAATCTGACAGGTATGCCAATTCTGATGATGTTTACAACGTCAATGGGAATTATTGTTAGGATAAAATATTATGATCCTAATATTTAACTATGCATAGTTTAATTATTTAATTAATTTTATTAATTAAATAATAATGGTTATTTTGTTATATGGTTCATAAACCATATTTGTCTTTTATTCATGTTGTTATACTGTTTTGAACAATATATTTGTATTTATTCATTTGTGCTTCCCGGATGTTATTGGAAGCCTGTATATTTAGGAATTTGGTTCACCTGTGCAACTTAATCTTTTGTTTGTATTTGGTTGTGCAATATCTATAAATATTGCAGCCCGTTCTCTGTAATGGTTGATTGATTGAGATTAATAAAATTGATCAGGCTTCCGTCCCTATTTCTCAATCTTCATTTGGTACCAGAGTGAATTGAATCTCCTGGCAAGGTTGGAGAAGAAGGAGAATTCATGGAAAAGAAATCTGCAACAGAAGGAGAACTAGTGATACCTCCTGTAGCTTCCCAGAACCCCCTGCAAACCCACAACCTCCTGTTCAGTTCTAGGTGTTTGGAACGCAAATTTTTTTTACACTGGTGCACTCAGCACCAGGCAAAATTTGCTGCATGTCACATCTAGGATGAGAAAAGTCTTGCATTCAAAAGGACCGAGCTATGCTCATGGTGCATTGAATTCTAAGAAAGGTGAATCAAATTTGGAGGAATAACTCCCCATCAAGCTGTGAACTTTGTCAAGCCTGTACAGCAAAACGAGATCTCACAGAAAAGGGTGGAAGAAGTATTAAAAAAGAGGCACCTTTCAAAGCTGAGCCTTCATAGAAAGCGGCACCTGCCAAGACGTGAGGACGGGAAAGAAACCTAGGTTCAACTCCCACTGGTGTAGGGATGAGAGAGTCATTTTAAAAGATTGAGCCTCCACACAGCACCTGCAAACAAAGCAAACGGTGAATGAATAAAAAAAATTCAAGGAGAGAAATAAATTTAAAAAAAAACAGTGGCCAGTAATCATTGTATTAAAAAAGTAACACCTTCCAAAGTTCTGCGTCCTCCTCACGCTGGACCTGTAATAGACTCCAAGCGGCCTGCACACAAAACAAACAGTGATCAAGATCAAAGAAAACAAAAAAAAAGCGGCCAAAGCAAGAAACAAAACAAAGGCAAACAGAAACAATAAGAAGGAGATTAAAAGGCATTTCAGATCTGACCTGTGAGTAGAGGAAACCCTAAAACCACTGACAAATTCGTGCCATGCAAGCGCCACGTGGACTCTCTCCTCTGCCAGGTCGCATTTTTAAAAAGTAAGTCGATTTTCCCTTTAATTAAATACAAGTTACTTCATTTCATAGCACAAGCGCCCTAAGAGGCCAAGTTGGTTAGTGAATGAGCCTTGGGAGTGAGAGGTGTGGGGGTCAAATCCTGCCTCAACACTCAAAATCTCATTTTTTGAAATTTGGCGGATTTTTTTTGCGGAACTACTAAATTTAGCAGATTTTTTGAATTTAGTTATAACTAACTAAATTTAGCGAAGAAACCCCTAAGCTAGGGTAAAAAAAATTCTCCCATCTGGTTTGTTTTTTCATTTTGGACATTTTTTGCAAAGGGAGACCCATCTAAAAATTGCATCTTCAGCTTCTTTTTTGCAATTTTTAGCATTTTGGGTTGTATTGGGCTCAGGAGGCCACCAGGGCCCGTGAAACAGAAATTTTTTGCCTGCCATTCAAATTGTCCAGTTTTTTGAATGTAAATTGTATACTGCTACATATTGTACTAATTTACAGGTTGCCATAGTCAACTGTAAAACTTTGTAACTACTCAGAAATTGGCAGAATTGTAATAAAAAACAATAAAAAATTTGGTTCTATAACACTCACGAGATCCTAGATCTCATTCGCAGCGTTCGGTATATACGGTGCCTCTGGGAAGCGCTTACGAGTAAAGTTGTCACGACTACTACTGCACTTAACACCTAATATAGCTACAACAATGTCGTCTGGGCATCGCCCCTATAAATCGGCGGGAAGTAATAAGGTCACATTGCACACACTATGAACCATCCCATCCGTCTATGAACGATTGTAAGACATAAATCCGGACTGAGAAACTATCTGAGTATATAGAAAAGTTACGCACACGTATGAGGATATTTCTTTGAGTCAGTGTCAATAATCACACAGACCCCATCAGTACTATCTTGGTACCACGTATTGAATTCTTTCACGTACGTTAACGCCTCTTTCACGTACCACCGGGTATATAGAAAGGGTGAGCTTCTTCCACGTACCGATGGGTATATCGGAAGGGTGCGTATATAGAAAGGTTCGGTATATCAGACTAACGGTATATAGATTGGGAGACCTAATGCTTGGAGTGATAAGAGCCAAACCTTTTCAGTGATCTCTGCAAAATGGGCACCAATGCCCCCAATTTTTTTCTTCCAGATTCATAATTTCTTAGAGGAAGCAACTATGCTGCTTGGAAGACAAAAATAAAGACACAACTTGAGTTTGAAGAAATCTGGCCTGTTGTGATTGGTACTCTAACCAGATCACCAACTGATGCAACACAACAACAACATTTTGATAGAGCATATCAGAAACCAAAACTCATCATCTTGTTTGGAGTGTCCGACGATGTGCAAGCCCACATTCGAGATGCCACAATAGAAAAAGAAGCGTGGGATAAACTGAGCACAATATATGAGGCCAAGAACAAGAATGTCATACTAAATTTACAGAGTCAGTTACATACATTGAAGTTCAAGCAGAATGAGAAAATTTAAGCTTTCTTAAGAAGAGTTGTAGAGTTGAGGGCTTCACTTCTAGCCCTAGGAGAAGAAGTCAAAGATGAATCTCTCATTCCCATTATTCTGAGAGCTCTCCCTTCTTCTTACCGCATTTTTTTCATAACTCTAAACTTGTCAGATACGACAATTAGTTTTGATAAGCTGGTAAACCTACTGCAACAAGAGGAAGCAATGCACAATAAGGATGATGAAGAGGAGCAGGCATTGTCTTCACATCAAAAATGGAAAGGAAAAGGTAAAGGAAAACCTAAATCCTATCAGAATTCCCAACATCAGAATCAGTATCATAGGGGACAATCAACATAAGAATCAATGTCCAATTTGCAAAAGAGGACGTGACTTAAAAGATTGTTGGTATAACACTTATAAGAAAGGTTCATCAAGCAACTCTAGACCACAACAACAACAATCTTACAAGGGACATTTAAACAACTATCATGGGTAGAAAAAGGGGAACTGGAAAAGAAGACCCCACCAGCAAGGTAATATTGTTGAGCAACAAGAACAGTCAGACAATGAAAACTTCTTGTTCACTACTCAATCAAGTGAACCATCCACGTCATCTAGTGATGTCCGGTATGTTGATTCGGGAGCCACTCGACACATGACTGGCCAAAGAGATTGGTTTATTTCAATGAGGGACACGTCATCAAAAAATCATGTTTCATTGGGAGATGATTCTTTATATATAGTTCAGGGGATTGGAAACATTTCTCTACCCCTTGGTTCACGCAAATGTAGACTATCAAATGTTCTATATGTCCCTGGGTTGACAAAGAATCTTCTTTTGGTCAGACAACTCCTAGATCACAACCTGAAAATTGACTTTGATAGTCAATCCGGCAAGAAAATGTGTTTGATTCGAGATAAATCTAGAGGCTTGAAAATAATTGCAAAAGCCTCAAATGTGGGATGTATGTTTCAACTTGATTTCATTCATAAAGATGATCAAGCACTTGTGGCTAAAAACTCCACCTCAGCCCAGTTGTGGCATCAGACATTTGGTCATGTAAGTTTCAAATATCTCGAAACACTTCACCGGTGTAATATGGTACATGGGCTACCATCTCTTCAGAAGGATACAGACAAGTGTCCTCACTACTTAGCAGGAAAACAACACAGAGTTTCATTCCAAAGGAGTACATTCCGAGCTCATGGTAAACTTGACCTGGTTCATACCAATCTTTGCGGTCCACTGCAGCCAATTCATTCTGGGTTCTAGTACTTCATGCTTTGTGTTGATGACTATTCATGGAAAATGTGGACTTTTTGTCTTCGCAAGAAAAGGGAAGCCTTTGAAACATTCAAAAATTTCAAAGTTGCAGTTGAGAAAGAAACTAGTCGTCACATCAAAACTCTCCGCTCAGATCGAGGGGGGGAATTCACCAGTGATGAGTTCAAAGACTACCTACAAACTCATGGGATTTGTCAACAAATTCCTCCTCCTCAAACACCGCAACAAAATGGTGTTGTCGAGAGAAGAAATTGTACTATCATGGAAATGGTGCGACGCATGATCGATGATTCTGGACTTACAAAGACATTTTGGGCAGAAGCAGCAAAAACAGTAGTGTATTTGTCGAACAGAGCACCCACAACTGATATTGATCGAATCACACCACAAGAAGCATGGTCAAAAAGGAAACCATCCATTGCACACCTCAGAGTATTCGGGTGCAAAGCAAGCATGCACATACCCAAACAGAACAGAAAGAAATTGGACATGAAGTCACAAAATCTCATCTTCATTGGATACAGTGAAGAGACTGTTAGGTATAGATTGATGGATCCTAAGACCAGAAAATTCTACACAAGCAGAGATGTTGAGTTTTTCGAGAAGAAGGAAGTAGAGACTCCTCCTCTGGACTCACAAGAATTAGATTTTACACCCATTGTAAAAATTGAAGCTAATGTTCCCTCAGATAATGAAAGTGATGATGGGGATGATGGTGGTGATATGATAGAACCAAGACCCATGGGAATAGCTCAGCATATGCCCAAGTGGTGTACTAGTACGTTACGAGATGCAAGAATGGATGTTCCACCAGATACATCCACCCCTGGACCACGAACTCGCAGTAAAGCAAGAGAAGAAGTTAACTTTGCTTTGATGAGTAGAGTTATTGAATCAGATGAGCCCTCTACAGTCCAGGAAGCCCTACAGTCAAAAGCTTGGAAAGATGCCATGGATTCTAAATATCAATCAGTGATGAAGAATAAAACTTGGCAGCTTGCTCATCTTCCACCAGGGAAGAAACCCATTGGATGCAGATGGATATTCAAAACTAAGTACAAAACAGATGGGATAGTGGACAAGTGCAAAGCAAGACTTGTAGCAAAGGGGTATGCACAAAAAGAATGCATTGACTATGAGGAGACATTTCCTCCCACAGCTAAGATCAAAACGATCAGGATGATCTTTGCTCTAGCTGCACAGTTTGGATGGAAAGTTCACCAAATGGACGTAAAAAGTGCCTTCCTGAATGGAGATTTACAAGAAGAAGTCTACATGACTCAATCTAAGGGATATGTTGTACCTGGTCAAGAAGAAAAGGTATGTAGACTCAAGAAATCTCTGTATGGTCTCAAACAGGCACCCCAGGCATGGTACATCAAGATTGATGAGCATCTCGTACAACATGGATTCATAAGAAATCCATACGATCCCAATCTCTACCTCAAAAAGCAAGGGGGGGAGATGGTGATTGTTGTAGTTTATGTCGATGATCTAGTCATCATTGGCAGTTCAGTGAAGATGATTGATGAAATGAAGAACGATCTTAAGCGATCATTCGACATGACATATCTCGGGCTTATGCACTACTGTCTTGGACTAGAAGTATGGCAGAAAGAGAATCACATCTTTGTTTCTCAAATGAAATATACCAAGACAACACTTGAGAAGTTTAGGATGATGGATTTCACACCAATTTCTACACCTATGGAGAACAGATTACAGTTATCTCATTCAGATCCATCTCCTGAGGTAAGTGCCACTCTCTATCGGCAGCTGATTGGGAGTCTCATTTACCTAACCTTCACTAGACCAGATATCAACTTTGTAGTGAGCTATCTATCCAGGTTCATGCAGGAACCCAAAGTTTGTCATTAGAAAGCAGCAAAGTGCATTTTGAGATATCTCAAAGGATTAGTGGATCTTGGTCTAGAATACAAGAAGAATGAAAACTTCTTCTTGACTGGATATTCGAATTCAGATCATACAGGTAACATTGATGATAGAAAATCCACTTTTGGATTTGTATTCTTTATGGGATCTGGACCAATATCATGGGGAAGTAAGAAACAACACTTTGTTTCTCACTCTTCCATAGAAGTCGAGTATCATTCTGCAGGAGAAGCTATATGTGAAGCTATTTGGCTACATCGCATAGTGGAAGGACTTGGAATACCACAGGACAAACCGACCACCATGTATGTTGACAATGAAGGTGTTCTCAAACTTGTTCACAATCTAGTTTTTCATGAGAGAACAAAGCACATTGAGGTTTAGGTTAATTTCATATGCGAACATGTGTTGAAGCACAACATCCAACTTCAATTTTGTCCAACTACTGAACAACAAGCAGATGTTTTCACAAAGGCACTTGCACATGACAAGTTCGAGTTGTTCAGAGAGTTCCTCTCCTCATCTCTTCAGACAATGCACAATTAAGGGGGGGAATGTTAGGATAAAATATTACTATCCTAATATTTAATTATGCATAGTTTAATTATTTAATTAATTTTATTTATTAAATAATAATGGTTATTTTGTTATATGGTTCATAAACCATATTTGTCTTTTATTCATGTTGTTATATTGTTTTGAACAATATATTTGTATTTATTCATTTGTGCTTCCCAGATGTTATTGGAACCCTGTATATTTAGGAATTTGGTTCACCTGTGCAACTTAATCTTTTGTTTGTATTTGGCTGTGCAATATCTATAAATATTGCAGCCCATTCTCTGTAATGGTTGATTGATTGAGATTAATAAAATTGATAAGGCTTCCGTCCCTGTTTCTCAATCTTCAATTATGACAGTGACAGGGACTGTGAAAAGTGGAAAAAAAATGAATGAAAATGTCCTTTTGAGTAGGTTACCGAAAGGATCTGGAACCGACATCAGTTGGGTATAATCGACGATGGCTACTGTGAAATTAAAATAGTGATGAAAGAAAAGTGGTTGTGAATTAAAATCTGATGTAGAATCAGACCCAGAATTATGAGAATGATGATGATATGGCCTAGGCACACTCAAGTGAAGTCAGAATACACCAGCTATGATGAGGATCATGCAAGGATGAACAAAAAAGTAAAGAACGCGATCTCTCACCTCAATACGCAAGCCAAGTAGAAACACTAAGAAAATATGATCCTAAGAGTGCCTTTTCTATTATGTTTATTTAGCTTATGCTATTTATGGACTGACACATGAATTGTGAATTAGAGTTTTTGGTGAGGATGGCTTTCTACAAAGAATGAGATCTAAAAGGTGAGGTTTTAGGTATGTTATGGTGGGGGCGGGTTTCACTCTGAAGTATGACTCGACAGAGAAGCGAGTTGGGTTCCCACTGTGCCGTGATCATGTGATCACCTACAGCTTCTTCCAGGTAGGATTTTGTTTAAGAATGTATGTATTTTGAATTTTTGTGAGGTTTGGTAAGACTCAAAGAAAGAGAAAAGAAAAGAAGTGCTTTTCTATGATTCGTTTGTCATCCATCAGCTGGGCATGAATTCCAACGTATAGGTTTCCCTGAATTACTATGAGCTAATGCAATAAATCAGAATGGAATGCACTTATTTTTAAGCCCAAATCAAAATGTAAAATTGAATGACACAATAAAATGAAGAGGAAGAGGGATGTTCTTTCACTATAATGCAGAAAACATGAAGAAATGATTCTTTTTAATTACACCAAAAGAAAAATTTCCTTTAGAGAAAATAGAAAGAAGAGGTGGGTTACCAAAGAAGAAAATTAGTGTGTACAGTTTTCCTAGGAATGAATGAAATGCAAGGAACCCCGGATGGGTCCCATCGGGTGTGCCAAAATGTTTCACCTTTTTCTTAGATTGTTTCGTTGAAGTGTTGATGAAACAAATAGGGTAACGGGCATAGGAGGAAAATCATTTTGCTATTGAGTGTAATGTTTTTATGGTCATGGATTCCCTCCAGATCTTCATCATTCCTAAGACATGGTATCAGAGCTTGTGGATTGGAATCATGTTGCTTGCAATAGTTGTTTACTACTCTTTGTCTCATAGTTTCTTGTGCAAGATCTCCTTTGCATGTGCTCTACTTGCATTTTTTAAAGGGTATTTGGTCGATTTGCACTATTAGTTGCTGAGCTCGTGATTACTTCTATACTACCTTGATTTTATTACTCATTTGTTGCATTCACTGCATTCACCAACTCATGCATAGTTCCCACATGCACTCCATCCATCCAACTTGGATTGCTTAACTCCTTCTTGGTTTGACACGGTGGTTTGGTGATTTGGCTTTGTTCATGGTTTCAAGTTTTTCAAGCCATGCATGCATGTTTTGAGGTCTATTACAGTCTCAGGTTGCAAGTTTAAGGTTGTAGATCAGTTCTTTTTGTTGCTGTGTTGAGGTTTTTAAGAGTGAAAAAAAAACTAGTTTTTGGGCTCAACTTGGCCCCAGCTCGCTCATCCACCTCTACAGTTATCCCATTCATTGTTCTGACTCACTGTAAGTTTGCAGTGTTTTTTTTTTTATTTGTTGATCTTTGACCACTTGTTTTGTATACTCCATCTATGCTACTTGCTTTGGGATCACCCCTAGACCATGGTTTCCCATGTGTTGGGTTTTAAATTACTGCCTACATGGTTAAACACATCTTACATATCCACAAGTGATCTTGACCTCCTGAATCGTATTCAACGTCGGGTCATGTTACCGCCCCCTATAGCAGTTGAATCTCTAAGCTCATGCTTCCACAACTCACCTTGGTCTACTCATTAAATCAGGTTTCTTTTCTTATCTTTGACAATGTTTTGATGGTGTGTTCGTGTTTTCCCCATATGTTGCATTAAACCCAATCCTTGACTCTTCCTTATTCCCATCTAGTTTGGACTCTGGGTGTTCCCACCTATGCTATCCCATTCTCAGTGTTGGTCCTACATTTTGTGCCTTGTCTTCCACGCCTACTCCTCACTAAGTTCAATTGGCCTCATCTCAAGTTCTACTGTGCATAGCTCACCCTGTCAAAAGCATTTTAACCTCTCACTATCATGTGGGATTCACTCAGTGGCTTGGGTTTGACGGCTGCACCACTTTGGTACCTCTGCATCTATCTCACTACTCCCTGCATGACTCGGTCAACCTACCTTGGCATTTTCTCTACTGAAGGCTCAACCTCGACCATTACCTAGATGTTGTTGACATGCATTTATGCCACATCGAACCCCAGCTTGGTCCTATCCCACTGTCAACGTTCACCACTCCTTCTCTGGCATGAATCCCTTTCAAATCCATCCTTGGCTCACCATCCAACATTTTTTTCAACTCGTCAGGTTATACCGCTGATCACTTGCTCAAGAGTTACATCCCCCAGTTCAATGCATTGGCATTTGAGCTTGGTCAACATGTGAGGCAACTCAGTTTGAGCTCCTCCCTTTTAGAACTTGTTTGGAAATTAAAACAACATGTTTTTAATGTTTTAAAGCAAAAACATTCTTATTATGACATTGTAATAATTTTAAAGCTCTAATTTTGCTTGTATTAATGCCCTTCCTATGTATGTTGAAGACGGAGGTTGAGGTCTAGAGTTGGCAGTGTTGGTACCCAAACTTAATCTCCTTCAGAACTCAAGAAACATCATGGATTTGCACAAAACACTCAAAGGTAGATAAATGATTTGTGTGTTATTTGTAGCTCGGGAGACATCTATCTAACTTGTTAGCACTCAAGATTTGAAGGAGTGGGTAGCACTTCAAAAGGATTTTGATCTGATACTCACTATTTTAGGTTGTGCCTATCAACCAAGGCAAGAGAACCTATATTGTTGCCTTTGTTTGGTGAAGGAGGTGGAGATATCCTTTTATTTTTCATATTATCCATGATGTATGGGAGGGGCCTTGGGAAAACATGATCAATTATCCATTTATTTAAACTCAAAAGAGTTGTCACTACTAAATGATGGATTTTTTTTCAAAACAAGGCTGAGGCTGCTAGAGACATAGTATTATCCTGATTTGCTTTATCCATTTTTGTAAATAGATTATATTATCTTGTTAACTCACAATGAAATGTAGGGGTAGTATAGGGTAGGGTTAGTTATTTTGAAATGAAATTTTGTTGGGAGATGTTAGACAAGACCAACCAGATATTACCAAACTCTTTGAGGACATTTGCAAGACATTTGTAACACCTAAACAGTAGGAATGATTCAAAAGGTTTAAAATACTCCTTCAAGTAGGATATGTGCACAAATGGAGGCCTAGATCTGCACTCTTCCACACAATATTTAACAACCTGCTATTAAATCTTGAAGAAAATATACCAACAAAGTATCCAGAAATCCCTATTTGATCATGACCTAAGTTACCCCCAAAGGTTTACAAACAATCTCAAGATTCAAGGACAGTAAAATGATTTTAAATTTGTTTTTCTTCTATCAGATGAATTCTCTTCTTAATATAAGATTGTAGATGTCATCAAACCATCAACAAGAAATGAGATCATGTATGATTAAAGAGATCCTAAACACAAGATTGCAACATGAGCAAGAAACACAAGTTGAAAACATTATGAAACATAAGTATATGTAAACTTTGCCAAGAGATAAAACCAGATAATCCAGAAAATGATCAAATATATCAGCAGGGGAATGTCATGAGAACAATCTCAGAGCTTGTTGATGGCTTTACAACTTGAAACCAACTCAACATGATAAAATCTGATGTAAAATGGAATTGAAAATGGCTCTCAAGTGGTTTTCTCAGAGAAATGGGCTTCTTCCAGTTTTCCTGTGAAATTCTAAAAAATCCTCCTCAAATTCTCCAAAAATATCATATATACTCTATGCCAGCTTGGAATCTTGCTTCCCAAGAAAATAATATGCTTATGGGATCAAATTTGATACAAAACCCTCATGTTTCCATGAAAATGACATCAAACTGGAAAATAGCTCGCATGTTGCCAAGGATGCATAAAAAGTTTAAATTATTACACAAATTCAGATCCTTATCCATCCCAGGGTCACGTTTTTATCATTCAGGCATGCCAACATGTTTTATCAATCATTTTTCACCTTTTTACCTTTTCAATTTTTACCTCTGCAACTTTCAAATCTGACTTTTACGTTTTTTATCGGGCCTGAGTAGGAATTTCATCAAAAACACCCTAGATCAAGGAATTGAGTCATAAAAATGACGCACTCGCCAATGCATTCAGAAGGCCAAGATGATGCAGAATCATATAAAATTTGATGCAATTTGATGACTAAATGACAATTCCAAGCTTCTTAGAGCTCCAATGGTGGCAAGAAGGAAGAATGCACAGTTACAGTCGATTATGGATAACTTTAAATACTAGCCCTCCACGTGGCAGATGAGATCCCAAACATAAGCCTGAAATTACCCTTCTAACCATTGGATAAGGCAGCATAGTGTCAAAATACCATTGGATCGGGTCCCTGCCTTTAAAATTTGCATTTGCAACCTTTGAAAATTTTGGAAAATTTTGTAAAATTTTCCCGCCTGCCTCCTGGGCCTGCCACATGTCCACATGTGGGCCCCACTGAAAATCACAGGCCGATTTTACGAATTTTACCATTTTTTGAAAAAATGAACATTTTTCCAAAAATCCCCATGGGCCCGAACACCTAATCTCTTCCCCGCAGCACATGGCACCCTCTGATAAGCTATGGGTCTAAGCTTCCAATTTTTCCTTCAATCCTCCCTTTGCCAAAATTTGTAAAATTTCCAAAAGTTTCTCCCAAGCCCGAATCTCCACCCCCTTACCTTTTGGGACACATGTTGGCTCTAGATTAGAGCAGAAAAATGTCGAAAAATTCTCCTTTAGCCCCCTTGCTTGACATTTTGCATTTCTGGACACGTGTCCACTTCTCATTGGTCGAGGCCCTTCGGGTATAAAATTTGACTTGTCACTTTGAGCCATTAACATCAAAATTCTTCGACTCCCTCCGCCATCTGCATGCCCTATGTACCACGTGTTTTCTTCCTACTCACTGCGGGCCTTCGGGCCAACATTTGACTTTAAGAATTTTGAATTTAAAAACTTCAAATGCACCAAAACCTCTGCCCCCTCATATTGACTTCTCCTGGACACATGTCCACTTCTCATTGGTCGAGGGCTTTCGGGCCAAAAATTTACTCTGAAAATTTTGCAAAGTTAAAGCCAAATTTCTTAAGGAAAACCTACCACCTGCCAATCCTCCAGCCAATCATATCATGCCACATTGCCAATGTGTTGTGATGATGAATTTGATGGGCACATGACACCCATATAACCGTTAAAATGTCAATAATTCACAGGATGCCTTAGAAATCAAAAATTTTGACAATGGAGGTAGATTTTCTTTAATTTTAAACCAACTGAATAATTTTTTGACATTCCTTTCGACCCTGGGATTGGGGGAATTAATTGCATATATTCAGGATTTGATCAATTTTGAGTTTTTGCATGATTTGACAAAGGAAAAAATGACACAGCCCGACCATTTGAAAAAGCTAGGGCACAAAAAGGGGGAAACTTGGATTGTTGTTTCAAATTAGGGAAAAACAATAATATTATGGTTATTTTGAAAGTATTCAAGTGGATAGATTGAATTGCATACCACTGACTTCAAGTAATAAAAATTTTCTGACCAAAAGTAGACATGAAAAAATTAGGGCACATTATGCAAGCTCAGAATTTGCACTAACAGGCAGGAGGCTAATCCTCCCTCACAAGCAAAACAAACTTTTCCTAAAAATTGATGCCATTTCCAATGATTACCCACACACCAACCTTTGCACCCATTTTGAGCACTTTTTTAATCATTTTGCAAAGCTTATTGGCATTTTCCATTAGTTGCGGGAATCATTTTCTTGCTATAACTTTTGACTTGCTGCTTGGTTTTGAGCGCTTCTTTAGTCAAAGTTACATGATTTCTCGCACACTACATGATGACACTATCAATTTTGTAAACACACTACTTATAGAGTGTCACATTCTAGGGGGGTTCACTAGTACTCTTAGGTTTTTACACACAAACGCATTATCGGCCGAGTCTAATGTCTTACTTTTGTGCACCTTACAATTCTTTCTTCTGAATCATGGAGGATGCTCTTTCCAGACTTAAGAATCATATGATAACTTTATAGCCTCTACCACTTATTATTGGGAGAGAGAACTATTCATCTTGGTGTGTTTCCATGGAACATTACTTCACTCATGAGGGTCTTTCACCCTTTTTACTTGGGCCAGTTCCTGCACCCACTGATCATCGTTATCTGGAAAAATTTCTTGACACTTGCAACCATGTTTTTAGTCACTTGATGATGCATGTCTCTAGATCTCTCTGGTTTCATGTGGCAGACTCAGATCCACCCCACCATTTTTGGAGCATTATTCAGTCCCTCTATAGAGACCCTTCACATATTTCTGCCATTATTGATGTTTTTGATCCAGTTGTCTCCTCTATTTCTTTGTGTGATGACAGTTCCACTAACACCAACTCACTTGGTTCTACTTCTGATGACGAGGATTGTGCACCCAGTTTTGATTTCAAGAGTACTACAAAGGACTTCTCTCCTCCTTCTCTCACTATTCTAGAGAGTGTTGTCACATCCCACATCTCATCAAATATCAAGTAGTCTCCTATTCAGTCTCATATAGTCATCACACCCGCCTCTTTTCCACCTTTAGTGTGTGAGGCCCCTTTCACTCATTTACCTTCATTAGATGACTCATACCTATCTAACATTGCTCTTCTGTTTGTTGAGCCCCCTCATTGGGATGAGTATCTACCTAACCTTAGTCATCTTTTTATGGAGAACACTTTTGATGGACTACAGGTTCATCATCAATCTACAGGTATTTTAGAGGAGATCATTTTGTCTGTTGTTGGGAGTTTCCCTTCTGGGACTCTTACCACTTCCAATTTTCCAGAGACCTTCATTGATCCACCCTTGTTTGTGGATCCCTTTTCTGTTGTGGGAGTTATGTTACCTTCACATCACTTGGACATCCTTTTTGCGGGTGTTCACTCTTCACACTCTGATAGTTCTGCACTCATGACATTACCTTCAGTTCCTTTGCACTCACTTGCTAGACCTATGTCACACTTTTGTAGACCAGACTCAAAGTTCTTTATGTTGTTGCCTTTAGTTTCCTTTGCTAAGTGGGTGGACTTCTAGCACATGTCATTTCTATCATTTCTAAAGGCAAGCACACAGTTTGGTGTGGGTGGATCTTCTTCAATCCAGAGGTAGTGGATCTCATCATTGAAATTCTTTTGGGAGACCTCCTAGAGATGGAGAGTTCAGATCCATCCATGGAATATTCTGCATTCCTCTCATCTTCCTCTTCTTCTCTCTTCTTCTCCTTTTCGAGAGATTGCCTCTTTATGCATGGGTACCTTTATAGGCTTATCTATGGCTGGGACCCATCCTTGGCATCTTTCTTAGATTATAGAGTGGACTTGTCTCTCTTTTGGGGGGAGATTTTCCCACTTGGTTTTCTCCTTTTACTCCACTTTTCGAGAGTTTCTTGTACGTCGGTACCTCATCAAGCTTGTTGTTGAGACCCACTTCTCCTTGTTTTCATTTATGGGTCCACCTAAGCATGGAATAGAGTATGGGATCTGAGCCATTTTTCCCTTAATGCATGCACATTGCTCTCATGGGTGATTTATTTCTTCGATCTTGAAGCTACATCATTTTCCAGTTGAGTGTAGCATTTTTATTCTCATGGATTCCCTCTAGATCTTCATCATTCCTATGATAGTTCTATGACAGCTATTTCCTTTCCAACCTCTTAGATCAACTATAACTGTGTCTATAAAACAGGAAGTGTTTCAAGTATAAGCTCCTTGATATGATAACTAAATGAATGTAACCTAGTGTATAACATATTAATTTCTTCAAGTTGATTTACACCACCATTTTTGGCATCGTTTCTAGGGATATTGCCAAATTTATAGGAATTTGTGAGGTTTTACATTTCTGAATTTCTTAGAAAATATTAGGTTATAGAAACTCCACCTTCAAAACCCTTCCATTAAGGATGTTGATTGATTTTAGTCAATTTATGTATATACCATCATAAAGATACCTATGGTATATTCCTACCCAATCCTCCAATAGCATAAATTAATTCTAATTCTGAAAAAGAAACATCCTCTTCTATACAGGATTTGTTGATAGAACACTCCCTCCCAAGTTATATTTCTAAGGTTATTCCTTAACAGTATAACATGGTAGAGGAGGCGAATCAAAACATAAAGATTAGGTAAGGGAACCAAAAACTTTTGAGTTTCCTATGTCCAATAACAATTATCCTTCTTAAATGAAGAACATCACTCCATCATCTATTCCTAATTTTCATGGATCTATGACTGAAGACCCATAAACTTTCTTGTTTTAGTTTAATGTCTTATGTAGGAGTTATGACTATAAAATTCATGCACATGAGTTGAATTTGTTCCCTATTACACTCAAGGATGCAACCTTGAGATGGTTTATTGGCCTAGGAAGAGATTTTGTTACTACTTGGCAGGAGATGAAAGACAAGTTTCTGACCATGTACCAAGACTACAACAGTTCAATTAGTAGAGGAGGAGATGAACTCTTCAAGATGGAACAAAAGGAAGATGAGCCACTAGAATATTACCTGGAGAGATTCCTATTTATTTTTCAAAATTCAAGAAATACAAGGTTATATCCTAAGTCTCTCAAGTTACTTTTCTTAAAAGGACTCGATGAGGAATATATGGATGATTTAGACTTAATAGAAGCTGAGGACATCTCTCTGAAGCCACTTTTGAGGAAATTTTTCAAGCTTGTAGGAAATATTCTAGATTAACCATGAAAATAATAAGAATTTCTAGATCAAAGGGTGGAGAAACTGCCAAAGGAATTGGGGAAATCTATAAATCAGAAATTACAAACATGAAACAAGAAATAGTTAATGACATGGCCACCCAATTTGTGATGCTCTACATACAAAGAAGATAAGAGATGATGTAGAGGTAGATTTTACAGAGTTCTACCATTATTATAGAAGAATGAAAGTTGATTGCACATGCATAAGACTGGCTAGCATTACAGAAGGAAAGGAGGATGCACCAGAGTTCAAAATTATAGAAATGGAGGATGGGAAATTTTTCTATGTTTCCCAAAGGAAGCCATGACCACCAAGACAAGGAGTTTTATTACAAGATCCCATGTTATCTTATCAAAATTTCTCTAGTAGTTCATTTAACAATATGCAACCCCCACCTTGGGCTAATACTCAGCAAGGATGTGCTCCTTACCCTAGCCTATAATAATAGTCATGGTAACCTCAATTCTCAAGCCAATAGTGGTAGCACCCACCTTATTCATGGTAGAAACCTTGGAGAGGAGGGAAGCAATGGAGAAATTAACCTCCTAAATACCAATAAACCTACCAGTAACCTCCCTACCCACAGTAGAAAGCTTTTATTCCAAACCCCCAATCTATCTCTCAACCAAAAAATACTCAATTACTAGCTCAACCAACAGCTTAAAAGCAGCATTCAAGTGGATATCTATAAACATGCAAATTCAAGATTTGGGATATGATCATTGGGAGTGGATTAATAAAGCTCCCCCACATACTGATTTTAAAACTAGTCTTATAAAATTCTTGTCAAACAATCAAGTTTGTATGAAGAATAATGGAAATTTCAAGTGGATTTATATTGAAAGGAAAGTCACACATGCGGGTAGCATTGTGCTCTATACAATTTGGCTGCAAATCTCTATGGATCCCCAAGGTAGAAATAATGTTAATGATGATAAGGAGTGGGATGGAAAAAGGGCCGTAGTTCCCACATGTGAACTTCCACAGGTTCAAATCAGAAGTCACATGGGTATTTGTGGGAAAAGAAATGGCTATCCTCTTCAGTATTTTCACTGAGCAAATAATAATAGCAAAAGGCAGACTGGTATTAGCGCTCTTAAGGTTTCTAATATTTTTTGCAAGCAGTTAAGCATGGTGATAATGGGGGGCCCTCCTTACCAAATCGAGCCCAGCCCAGATCCAGATTGGAGGGATAATGTGGAGCTTTTGAATATTCTAATCTAGGGAGGCATCACCAACTTTATGGAGAAAGTTCAAGGCCATGATCAAAGTATTTCAGTGTGTTTTGCAAAAGATTGGAAGGATTGTACTGTTGAGTATGGGGAGTAGAAGATTGTGATCAATGAGGAGCTGATATCTAAAGCGACTGGCCTTGGTATGGACAGATACCTTTTTTTTAATAAAAGGGTTGACAGAGAAGCTAAAGAGAGGAGATTTGTTGAAGGAACTGAGAAGCTGATCTTTGTCATGGCGGGCCTACTTGTCAATTTAAGATCCCCTCGCCCTATGATGAGGTTACCCGCATGATGGTGCATTTCATTTCTTTGGAAGGGAGGTTTGTCATTGTACCTGCTAAACATCTTGTCTTCCTCGATCACTTCCTTAGGAATCACACGGTATGTTTCCCCCATCATCTGCTTAGCTCTCTTGAGCACTCCATTTTGGAGTTTCAAAAGCATGCTCATGTTGTTCCTTTGTAACAGGGGCTTACTTTCCTGCTGCATAAATTATGTCTTCTTTAGTCTCCTGGCCTCCCTTCCTCCCCTGGCTCTGTCCCCCCTCTGCCCATTTCTGTGGCTGTCAGCCCCATCTCTCCACATTTTGTGCCCACCACTACTGCTTTCACCCATCTCCTGGCCTTCCCGGCTCCATCTCCCCATTCCCCCCTGACCTCCTGCCCCCACCCCCTTTGCTTCAACTTTGGCTAGACCGGTTACCAGGTCCTTTAGGAAGACTGAATCTTGATATCCCTGCTGTGGAGAAGGGTTCTCAGAAGATTTTGAAATTGCTCATGACCTTCTGCATATCAGTAGTGCCAGCCCCCGGGAAGTGCACATATGGAAAGCTCCTACTAAAAGGCTGGATGCCTTAGAGGCAGATATGAAATTGTTAAAGGATGAGGTTAAAAACTTGACAAAACAGAAATGAAAGAGGAAGAAGGAGGAGGAGGAGGACTATGGACAGCAGCCAAATTGAAGATATATACAAGAAATTGCACTCCTTGGACTCTCGCATTTAGGGAAGGGCCAAGACTCGCCATGATTATAACATGGCCCATTTTTACTGCTATTGGGGAGTTCATTGAGCAGCATGTTTGAAGTGTCTCCAATCTCAGCGAGGTTCCAGCTACCCTTTGGGGCATTGATAAGGAAAGCAATAGGACCATTGCTCAGCTGGATGTTACTGACTCTACCCACATGATGACCTTGGGGATGTTCAAATCTTGGAAAACTATCAAATCCACCATCGAAAAAGCCACCAAGAAGTAATTGGGGGTGCTTTTGCTGCACTTCTGTGTAATTATTGTTGTTTTTTTTGCTATTGTTTTGCTACTTTTCTGTAGTTTTTCACTCTATTTTGACTTTGTAGTGGTAGCTTCTCTTTGGATACTTTGGGCTTCATTTTCCCATATGGATTTTGATCCTTTTTGTTCTGGTTCTCTTTCCTATTCTGGCTTCTAGGCCCTCTTTTGTTCTCAAGGGTATAGTCCCTTTCAAAAAACTATATGCCAATAATTAAAAAAAACAATAAATCAACCCAATACTCTTATTCTTCATCTGATGTCAATAATATCCATCTCCATTCAAGAAGAGAACTTTTACTAGTAAGTAAACCTACAATCACGAAGATACCAAATGAGCCACATTTGTTGTAAGTTGATCCGCAACAAATCTAGAAAACACTGCAAGCTGATCCCCGACAACATGAACATAATTATGGAAAAAGTAAGACGCAATTCAATGGAGCACATTTCCAAAAATATTTCATGAGAGAAAAACTAACCCTAAATCATATTCTAATTCTCATTTTTTCAATCATTTGAAGGACATTTGTGTAAAAATTCTACTCATTTAAGCCATCAAGGATGTGCCTATTTATAGCAAGCTAATCAAGGATTTATGTATAAAGAAGCCAGGAAGAAATGTAAAAGATCCATCCATTAAATAAGTCATTGGAAAGTTGGCTAACATCATGCTTGGAAACTTTTTTCTACCTAAGTACATAGATCCAAGCAGTCCTTTGGTGAATGTTACTATCAATGGAACTATAATGAAAAAAATACCCTGATTGAATTAGGTGTACCAATTAATGTCATGACTAATAAAATCATAAATGGCCTAAAGTTGGAAGGACTGAGGCCAACAACTAGATTATTTCAACTAGTGGATAGATCAATAGTAAGGCCTGAAGGATTCCTTGATGACATTTTTTTGGTGGTAGACTCTTGGGAATACCCTAATAATTTCATTTTCCTACAACAAAAGGCAAGTCTAGGAGGTTACCATATTATAATATGAAGGCCATGGTTGGCCACAGTTGATACATTTATATGGAGCAAGATTTGATTCATGATCATCTCAAATGGAAATGGTACCAAGAAACTTATACTTTATCCTCTGTTAGGAATTAATAATATCTAATGCGGAATAATTCCTTAGAATCACAATAATAAGAAGTATGAATAGAATTACAAAAATGAAAAATGCACAACACGAAGACAATATTTAACGTGGTTCACCCAATGTGGGCTACATCCACCAAGAACACTTGCTCATATTTTATTACAAGCCAACAGTCTTCACAATTACAATAATCAGATCTTGTTTAGAGCTACGCTCAACAAACCCTCCTAAATTTGAACTTGAATTCACACACACTATTCACCTTCACAAAACACACTCATTATAAATCCTATTGTATGTCCATATATTTATAAGTACATCAATAGGTAGCTGAAGAGGCGGTTTTACAAAACAATGGGTACCAAAAAACCATGGGCCCAAAAAACAACCCATAACGGTTACCCATTACCCATGGGTTAGTAAACCACCCATGAAAAATTTGCTTTAGCGGCTTCACCCCCCCGAACCCCCTTGACCCACTCACCCACGAGCGGGACCACCGTAAAAATATCTGAGTGTAACACATGGAAGGTGTACCAAACTCTAACATGAAAATAGGCTCCACAAACCTAACATCTTGTTTCCCAACCATTGAATGATGAGGATCAAATAGTTTGGGTTGAAGAACTAGAAGTTGATCAATACACTGTCCAACAACTGATGATGTTGGAAAATTCTTGCACTATTAAATATTATGAGGGATACATTTTTATCTCTAATATTCTGCAAAAAATATAGAAGAAAAGAAGAAATTTATGACAAATTGAGGTGTTTGAGTTGTCCTTTTAACCAATTCTTACCACAACAAAGCATCATGAGTATTCCATGTAAAAATTGTATTTTTCACCAACTTCTTCCTCGTGACTACATATTAAATTATATTAATAGAAACATGCGTTCAATCTTGGACCTCTCTAAGCAAGTTGAAATAATATCGGGGAGACAACTAAATATAAGGAAGATGCTAAATATACAATATGAGCAATTGTTGATTTCTCTTCTTCAAGAACATAATAATACATTTTCTTGGGATTATAGTGATATACATGGGATTCATCCTAGCCTTTGTACTCATATAATTTATATTAAATAATAATGTAAACCAATAAGATAGACATAAAGGCGCATAAACCCATCAGTAAGAGAAATTATGAAGGGTGAACAACATAAGTTGTTAGATGTCTGATTCATATACACCATATCAGATAGCCAATGGGTATCACATCTAGTAATTTTACCGAAGAAGAAGGGGCAAATGGATATTTTTATGGATTACATAGAACTACATTTTTCCACAAGGAAATACCACTTCCTATTTCCCTTCATTGACCAAGTGTTTGATACCCTAGATGGTAAAAAGTACTTATCCTTTCTTGATGGATACAATGGTTACAATCAGACTAGATTGCAGCAAAGGACCAAGATAATAATATGTTCATATGTCCATGGGGGACATTTTCCTATTCAGTTCTCTCATTTTTCCTGTATAATGCACCTCCCACATTCCAAAGGGTAGTCTTGAGTATCTTCTCTGATTTGAAAGATAAATACATGGAAGTCTATATGGATGACTTCACTATTTGTAGACACCTAAAATCCACTTACACAATTTTAATACTAAGATTTTACTAATTACCCTTTGTCCCATCATTTCCATTATAATTAGTGGTTTTCCGCTAATTACCTAACATTTTCCTTCAATTCGGTCAATTAACGACACTTTGTTAATTAACTAGCCTTTACTTCACTTCATATGCTAATTAATGACAATTTGTTAGTTATAATCCTCTTCTGATCAAATAATTAGCTATTATTAGTTAAATAAGCCTATTTTCCCTTGTATTTAATCAATAAACCCTCTTATTGGTTGAAACCCCCCTTTCAACCATTCAAAATTGCCACATTTTCCTCCAAATCATCTCTAAAGGCTTTCTCAACGTCTCCTAGACTATTAATTAATCATATTTGATTAATTAAAGAACCCCCAACTCCCATGAGTTGCTAATCACTTTTTCATTCTTCTAATCAATCTTATCTCTTCTAAATCTACTTTATCCTTTATCCCACATGCACTAGTTTGTAAGCTTTTCCCAAATAGGAAATCTATATAAATAACCCCCCTACATTCTTTCACACCTACACCATACTTTTTCTAGTATTTCATATAAGGCATCTGATAAGAGCTTTCTCCAATATTCTAGAATAGCTACTTCATCTTGTACATCCATTCTACCATTGTTGAGTAGCAAGGAAAATCTAAGTATGGCCTTGTAGCCATTTCTTGGTGAGATCCTTCCCTCTCTTTGGAGATCAAACACACAAATTTGATTGCTCATGATCTAAAGAGCCTCATGTTTAGAATTAATTATATATTTAATAGTAGAATTGGTTAGCATTAGATGATTTCATTCATGTTTATGATATAATTATTTTAATTCCTTTAAGTTATTGTCTTGATGTTCTTATTAGATTAAATTTGTTTTGAAGGTACTTGTTGTTAGTTTCATTCCATAGCTTAGTTATTTTGGTATGAATACACTATTCATGGAAGTAATTTTGAGGAGGATATGTAAAAAATGGATAAGGTCTTAAGAATATGCAAGGATAAAAAAAAATTCTTGAGCAATAATGAGTATTATATGATGATGTCAGAGGGTATAGTGTTGGGGCACTACCTTTTCTCAGCAAGAATTCAAGTAGATCCAGTAAAAGTTTCTATCACAGTCAACCTTCACACCAAGAAAATAAAAAATGCTAGAATATTTTTGGGCCTTGTTGGATATTACAAAATATTTATACAAGACTTTAGCAAAATTGCAATGCCACTTTTTGCATTGTTGGGAAAGGATGTTGATTTTATATGGACTGAATGATGTGAAAGTGTTTTTCAAAATTTAAAAGAGATGTTAAATAATGCTCTTGTATTGAGAGGACTTAACTAGAACCTACCTTTTCACATCCACACAGATGCATTAGATCATGTTATTGGAGTTTTCCTAGGTCAAAAAGATGGTAGCTTGAATTATGCAATATACTATGTCAACAAGAATTTGCCACTTGTAGAATTGAACTATACAGTAATAGAAAAAGAGTTCCTGATAGTAGTATATTCCATAAACAAATTCAAACATACCCAGTATTTATTCACATTGATCATGATGCAATCAAGTATATGGTAAAAAACTGATAGTAAGCAGCAAAATCATAAGGTGGTTACTCCTCTTGCAAGAATTTAATGTCACGATAGTGGATAATCCTGACAAAGATAATATGGTGGCATATTTCCTCCCAAGGATGGAGACCAATAGTGAATATAAAGTAAATGATGATTCATTTCCATACGAGCACCTATTTTCTATTTCTACAAGAACACCATGGTATGCAGACATATCCAACTCCTTGGTCTCAATTAAAACACCTCCACATTTTTCATCCTCTAAGAAAAGGTATTTAGTTGAAAATATTTTACCCTTTTCTTGGATAGCTATACTTCTTTTTTATACAGGTCAATATCAATTAATGATAAGGTGTATAGATAATGAGGAGATATTTGATGTCCTTAAAGCCTGCCATAATGAACCTTATCGAGGTCATTTTTTTGGAAAGAGAACAACATAGAACATGTTGACTACTGGATACTATTGGCCAATTTTTCATAAGGATGCATCATTATACACTAAGAGATGTGAAAAATGCTAGAGAATGGGCAAGGACACTAAGTCTGATGAGATTCCATTGCAACCTTAATTGGTTCTGCAAGCTTTTGTTGGCCCTATAGACCCTCTATCTCAGGAGAAAGAGTATATCTTGTTCTATATAAATTATCTAACCAAGTGGAAAGAGGTAAAATCATTGCAAAACTAGACTAGTGATAAGGTGGCTAAATTCCTATATGAGAACATCTTTACCAGATATAGAGTCCTAAGGGAGATTATGACAAACCAAGGTACACATTTTACTGCTAATGTGATTGATGATTTGGTTAATGAATATGAAATAAGGCATAGAAAGTATAAACCATACCATCCCCAGTCTAATGGCTAAGAGGAGGTTACAAATAGAGAGATAGAGGCCATATTGACAAAGAATATTGAACTCAAAAGAAGATACTGGGAAGACAGGCTTCTAGAAGTATTCTGGGCATTTAATACAACATGGAAGACCACAATTAGTTTCATACCATTTCAAATATGATATGGAAAGACTATTGTTTTCCAATAGAATTTGAGCATAAAAGTTTGAGAACTGCACTTGAGATGGGAATAGACTTATCAAAAGCTCATAGATAGAGAATTGTCTAGCTTAATGAGTTGGATGAATTGAGAAAGCAAAAATTTCATAACACAGAGGTAGTGCAAAAACAAATAATCAAATGGAATAACTAGTATATTAAAATAATAGAGTTCCAGGAAAGTGATTGGGAACTATTGTTTGTCTCAAAATAAAAGGATCACATAGGGAAGAGTAGTCATTTTTTACCCCTGTTACAAAAGAAGGGAACCACATGCGCACTGGCCTATCACCCAGTGGACACTGGGTGCTCACCCGAGGCACACGTGGGTGTCAAGTCTCTCTTTTATGTGATTTTAGTGGGAAACATCATCTATGATCCATTGTTTAAGAGATTTCAAAGGATTTAAAACATACAAGCACCATAGAGCTTCATAATGGCTTCTAGATCCTTGCAATCTTCCAGACAGAAAGAGCCTAACATATTTTGTAACTTATACCAAAACATAAAGAAGTTGTATAAGCATCCATAATTAATCATAAACATAAATGAAAAAGAACTATGAGAAAGATGTATGCATCAGAATCATCATTGTTCATATTCATGTAAGCTGGTAACCTCATTACATTCATGGAGCCATTACTTTATAATTCCTATTTTAAGACTTTCGAAACAAGGGAATTTTTTTTTGAGTAATGTTCTCTATTCTAAATACACAATTTAGAAAACACATTCCAAAATCAGCCATTCTTATAATAGATAACCCAACTTTAATGACTTGGTAAGCTACTGATCTATTCATTTCATGACTCAGTGAACTACTGATCTATTCATGTTCAACACTAAGTATTGAATAATTTTTTATATACTGCGTATACTTGGTTCTCTTATCCTATTCTGGGTATTGAGTGATCTGTCTAAGGAACCTAACTGAATAGTAGTTACCAATATTCATCTGCATCATGATTCATAGACTAAGCGACATAGGACAACGCAACTAGTAGCTTACGATACTTTGGCAAAATATTTCTAACATACTATTCATATTACTTATTCCTTGATGGCATACTCATCAATCCAGAATACGTCCTTCACCCCCCACTCTATTGATATCTAGATTTTTTTTTACTAACTTCTGTCAGTCCTCTTGCCCAAGGTTTAACCCTAGTTCTGGTTAACAACGTAGGTTATGATAGGAAGGAGCTCACAAAGACTTAGGATAGATTGGAATACTAGGTTAACCTAAGTCAACCCCGTGTGCCAAGGTACCTTGAGTCCTAGAGGGCTACTTCATATCGTAACTAGACTACTACCCAGTCCTGGAGAGAAACTAATTTCAAGTCCAAAAGTGTGTAGATCTAGGTGATCAATGTAGAAGGGTGTTGCCACATGTCAACTACAGTGTTGTATCCTCGATAAGATCCTAATCTTCTGAAAGGTACAGCCATGCAGTCGGTGTGTGAAATCATCCTAAAGAACAGCCTCATCAAGATATACATACCCCTATGAGATTATTAAAGTTTAATTAATTTGGATTCTCAAAGGCATATTTCAGAAACCCTTCCCAAACTCTAATCCAACTCTCTCCCTAAGTTCTTTTCCAAATTAGGTTTCATTACACCCTGAATACTTCATTAACTTAATATTGCTTTCGATGTTCATTAATTTTGGCTCAACAAGAAACTACCAAGAAGAAAGGACAACAACCTCTTAAGTTCCATTTAACGTGACTTAACAACTCAAAGAAGTGTAACAACCACCTAGGTTGTATCCTATTTAGACTTTATAAAAAATAACCCTAATGATTACAAATCATATCTTCCTTTTTGTTTACTTTTTCATAAGAGAAGAAGAGTCTTCCTCTTCATGGTTAAGTTCTAGGTTTTAACACACCCTTTATTTCCTTTACAAATTTCATAGTTTTCATTGTAATTTCATTACACGTTACCTTAATAATATGAGTTGTTTAGATAAGATCATTGAAATTCTATGACTTATTTAGTTGCTTCACGATTAGGGAATTACTTTAATTCCCCTTTTTCTTCTACTCATCCCAAATCACTCATTAAAACATATAAATAACATGAAGAATATCAACAGGATAGGGATCCATTTCTTTTACAAAAATACAAGATAATTTACATAAGACATGCAAGTAAATTCTCCTTCTTCAATTCATTTTCAAAACTTATACATTTACAGCTTATGAATTTTAGGCATATTGTATGATAGCAACCTTCATTTAAAAGAGAATAAATTTTCTTTTTCAATACATCATAAGAACAAATCAGAATTCTTCACAAGAATCAACTTAGAATAGCCAATCCATCATATAAGTTTTTGCCCTCTTTTATCACTTACGAAGTCCATCTGCAAAAATTGCTGGCACGGGTCAGTTCAATGAACTGAGCATGATAAGCACTAAGCCTTAAAATGAAGTGCATTCCACTAATTGTTCCAATAAAAACAACCCTGCTTTGATGAACAACTAGTATTTCATACTCCCTAAGCATAAGTAATATCAATAAAAGAAGAGCAATACTAAACCAGGTTTAACAAAAAGAAGAACAAAATATAATCTGTAAAATCTGACTTCCAAATTAAAGTATAATTGATCCTATCAATTATCTTTACCAATAACAAATAATAACATCACATTGCTTCCAATCCTACCAAATATAATACCACACTTACCTTTAATATAAGATACAGGAGTGTTTACAACATATTCCCTCTTAGATGTTTCATCTAACTCTCAAGTAAAGAAGGAGAGAAACCATACCCATTATGCCAGAGTACATAACATCAACAAGGCAAAAACAAGTGTATATCATGATTTAAACTGTTTCTTTAAAGGTCCTCTACTATAAAATTCAACATTTTAAGGTATTCATCAAAACAGATCCAAATGAAAGAAATCAAAGAAGGAATGATGGATTAACAGTCAACAACAAATTTTGTAATTTCTTTTTGCCAATCCTATCTTCAATCTCATTACTTCATTTCAGTCAAATGAAAATTATAAAAAGAATAATAAACATTGATTTCCTTTTCCAATAAGAATGAAAATTAGGAGGTTCCAACCAATGAACTTAACCCAACTACATTAGAAAAAGAGTCTTAATAGAATAAGATCCCAATCTATAATCATTTTTTTTGACTTAATTAAATAGTTTTACCTCCTCCCATACATACAGTTTAAGATCATGCAAGAGTTCCAAGGAAAGAGAATCAGATCAACTTTAAGGAAAGAGAAAACTAAATGATATCTTCCTTTTCTAAATCTTCCCATTATAATGCATGAATTCTACTTTCCATTAGGAACATTATAACAAAAAAGCTCGTACACAGTCCAAGGACAGTAAACTTTCATAGTTTATCATTCAAGGACATAACATTCATTTATTGGACCCAACAAGAGGTAAGAAATATGAGTAGATGCTAACACTCAAAACTTTCCAATAGTTCAGGCAAGGCAGAACTATCTCAACAGTATGTCAACCCATCATCACAAGAACTATAGATTGGGTTCCCAAACAAATGACAAGATCAAAACATCATATAATTAAAATGTATTTTCCAAGACTTGAATTACAAATCCGAGCACAATGTAAAGCATAAGTTCCCACAAAGGATCAAGATCATTCAAATGCTTGTAACCAAGTTTGACTAACAAAATGTTCCCTCTATAGTTTATAAAATAATCAAAAGACTATAACATCTGAACCAACACATCGTTTTGGTTACCATTTCAATTAAAAACACCAAGTAACAAAATGATTGTACAGTGTTGCATCACAATATCACAATCACGAATTCATATATATAGTTTAGAATAAGAAAAGAGCTTCCCTTCCCAGCTAACATCCTATCAAACCATGTTTCATATGGATTGAAATATTGTTAACAGAGCTCAGACCCGACAACAACTAAATACGAAAGCTAGGTTCATAACGAACCTAAAATAACAGTTAAATAGTTATAAGGACAATAGTTCACAAGCACCATGCCTTAAGTGGGCTTAATTCACAGTCCAATTTATCTAAGATAAAAAACACAGGTTCCAAGTGCATGCGAGTTCCAAAAACAATCAATTTTTTTGCAAGAAGAAATACAGAAACCAAACCATATATGGTTTTTCCAGTGCATGCAAATTTCAATAACAGTCAATATTTTTCGCAAGAAGAAATATAGAAACCAAACCATATACGGGTTTATCCATAGTCCATTTAAATATGGAATAAAATGCAAGTATCATAGAAATGAGAATCTTTGCTACTATTCTCTCTACCAAAACAAGTTTCCAACTGAAGCTTGAATTTGTATACAAGATTAGTAAGACTGGATTTCCTTACCAGTTCGAGATCACAAAACGCAATGAGTTCATAAAACAATTATCTCAATAACACAGGTAGAACTCAGATTTCTTTTTTAAAAACTCAGCTAATAATTCATTGTCAACAAAAGTGGTCAAACCCAAACAACAATTTCCAACAACCGAAGAAACTAACAGAGTTACCAACTTCATTTGCACATGCATAGTTCTTTTGTGCGAAAGACAATACAACATAAGCTTTCAATAGGTTCACGTATATCATGGATTCAAACCCAGAATGCAAGTTTTACAAAACCTATCAATCTATTAACTAGATAAGTATGAAATACACAAACTCATCAGAAAAAAGTTGTTTTAAGGAAAACACTTAGAGGAAAGAAAGATATTTTAACAGTTAGAGCCTATCAAGACTGATAGTGTCATTGTAAAATCAAAGAAGACCTCAAGCCAAACTCACTTCTTCTCCTCTTTTCCATGAAAAATAAAAAAACCAGATATTTCTTCCACAATGCTTCTTATACATTCCAGGAAATGAAAAATAGATTTGAAACCTCAAAAATAGCCATGAAGTACAATTTACTCTGCTGATTTGAAAAAGCAGAACGCATGTAGAAAGAAAATCAGAGAACATGTAGAATGAAACAACCCAACAAAAATCCACTGGCATGCCTACCAAAGTGGTTCTGGGCTCAAAAACCAACAAATAATTAATCTCATTAATTCCAAATCTATTGTTCAATCCTCCTTACCACCGCCTGCCAAGTCTGGTGAGTGCTAAGTCCAAGTTAACATAAGTTTCCACTTTTAGTGATACTACCACCTAATCCTCTACCAAACCAACTAACCCCTACCAAAGGTGGTAGTCCATATGCATTAATAAACCTTATCAACATCATCATAAATGCCTTAGGAACTATCACCACTATGCATGCGACCCCTTAAGTCCCAATTCATATCCATTAGTTTAGGATAGGATAGATTGCTTAGGTTAGATCTTAGGTAGAGTTTAAATTTATACCATATAGGATATAACATTAACAAATAACCCCCACCATTGCCTTAGCAATTAGGTTAGATAATTTCCATATAGGTACATAATTCAAAGTGCCATAGTTTAAAAAACTAGGTTAGGTTACAATAATACCTTGTATTATCAGGATTTAGGTTAATTTAATACATAGTAGCCTTTTCAATCCCCATAAGTACCCGAGCTTAGGTTAGGTTACAAATCAACAATTCAACCAATCAAAACAAAATAAGGAGTTCTAGGTTAGGCTCAGAATTCTATCTAGTATCATAGCTTAGATAGAAATATATATATATATATATATATATATATATTACCTAGCTTAGGATCTCATAGGTTAATCCTCAATAGAATCCCAGATATCTCTTATGATGTGAATGGGCTGCATGCCCATTTTTATCAGCAATGACCTTTCATGGTTGATCTTCAAGGACCCAAGCCAGAACAAATTTTTGAATGGAAGTACGTTCAAACAGAAATTAAAGAACTTGCAACAACAAATTTTAGTCCAATGTGTATCTTAACTCTTGGAATGTCAATTTTACCATTCGTTCAATAGAGATTAGATTCAAAACATCCCTTGGATCACTGAAATTGATCCGAGGATGAGTCGAATAAAAACAAAAGTTTACAACTCTTAAACTAGATTGCAAATCACCTACTAGAAGTGAAAAATGGATTCAAAGAAGTCATTCCAGTTCAGTCAAAGGATCTTAAGAGTAGAAAATATGTATCTATATCAAGCATGATTTCCAATAATCAGAAGAACATATCCTTACATGGAAAATCACATATCAACACTTGAATGAAAAGGAGGAAAACAACAACAGTCAAGGGTGTTACATGCTTCCCTCCTAAAAAGAATCATCATCTCGATGATTATCTCTTTTAACAATTTACATCAAGGATAGTTAGTTCATTCACTTCTCTACTCCTAAGCCAAATATTTCAAAACCTTATAGTTTTTAGAAATCATTATTAAATAAATTTTTATTCAAATCAATTAAATATATACCCAAAATTGACTTACTTAATGTCATAAAGGATAAAATCATAAAAATTTATCAGTCAACAGATTTAATTATGTTTAAATAGATATGGAAAAGTAGTTTTCATATCCTTTAGATTTTCCCAAGTTGCACTCTCCTTGTTAAATTGGTCCCACTGGACCTTACATTGACTTATTTCTCTATTTATTAAATGAAACTGGTGAGTTTTTAGCACTCGAATGGGTTTAACCATGATTATTCCTGGGTCTTGGACCTGCAAGGAATTCCAATTTAACACATGTGATAAATCTGAAATGTATTTCTTAAGAAAAGAAATATGGAAAACATCATACATTCGAGACAAAGTAGGTGGTAGTGCTAAACAATAAGCTATAGGGTTGATTACTTCAACTATTTCAAAAGGTCCCACATAACGTGGTGATAACTTGGCAGCCTTGCCAAAATTTATGGAACTCTTTTTTGATTTAACCCGAAGAAAAACCTTTTCTCCAAGTTCATATTTCTTATCAACCCACTTTAAGTCAGCATAACTCTTTTACCTATCTGTTGCTTCTTTCAAGTGTTCACGAATCATTTCAACTTGTTGTTCCATTTCCATAAGGATTTCAGGTCCGATTACCTCTCTAGCCTCAATGTTACCCCAACTAATAGGGGTTCTACATTTCCTTCCATAAAGTGCCTCGAAAGGTGCCATCTTAAGAGAAGAATGGTATGTATTATTGTATACAAATTCAACTAATGGAAGCTACTCCTCCCACTTATACTACTGATCCATACAATACATCTGTAACATATCCTCCAAAAATTGATATACTCTTTCAGTCTGTCAATTTGTTTCCAGATGATATGTAGAACTTAAATTCAATTTAGTGCCAAGAGTTGCGTTAAGCATTTGACAAAACCTTAATGTCATTCTAGGGTCTCATTAGATATGATTAATTAAGGTACTCCATGTAATATGAAAATTTCATGTACAAACCTTTTAGCAAAAACAGGAGAATCATCCTTTAGATTTCCAGCAATAAAATGGGCTACTTTCATTAGTTTGTCAACTACTACCAAAATAACATCATGTTTATTTCTTAACATAGGCAATCCTTGTACAAAATCCATGCTTATTACCTGCCATTTATACTGTGGTATGCTATGAGGATACAATAAACCACCTAGATGCATATGTTCTACTTTTACCCATTGACATTCTAGACAATGAGTCACAAAATCTATCACATCCTTTTTCATTCCTTTCTAGAAATATTGTTGTTTTATATCAGCAAGCATTTTTGTAATGTCAGGGTGTCCAAAAAAAGGTGAATTGTAAAACTCTGTCAATAATTTCTTTCTCAAATCATTAGGTAAGGGTATGTATACTCTATTTTCATATCGTAAGATTCCCTCATTATCAAAGTGAAAACCTTTATACCTTTCATCCTTTGGATCTACATCAAGTTCTATTTTTACTTGCTGAAAGTAAGATTCAGATTCCATAACACTTTTTACTTCATCCTTAAACTAAGTTCTTAGTGTTATAAGAGCAGAAATGTACTTCCTACGACTTAGAGCATCAGCCACTCTATTCTCTTTTTCTTTAATGTAACTTATTTCAAAATCATACTGAGACAAAAACTCTAACCACCTTTATTGTCTTGCATTCAAATTTGGCTGAGTGAAAATGTACTTCAGTCCAAGATGATCAGTTTTCAACTCAAATGGTTTACCAAGAAGATAATGCCTCCAAACTTGAAGTGCATGAACTATGGCAGCAAGCTCTAAATCATGTGGAGCATAATTCAACTCATGTAACTTAAGTTTTCTACTTTCATAAGCTATGACATGATCATTTTGTAACAAAATACCTCCAAGATCTTCCCTAGATACATCTGTTACAACCATGAAGTTTTCATTAGGATCAGGTAGAACTAAAATAGGTGTTGAAGTCAACTAAATTTTCAAGTTTTTAAAAGCAGATTCACATTTATCATTCCAAACAAATTTCTTATCCTTTTTCTGTAATGAATTTATTGGTGCAGCCACCTTAGAAAAATCCTTAACAAATTTTCTCTAATAACAAGCAAGGCCCATGAAGCTTCTAGCTTCATGTACATTCTTTAGTGCAGGCCACTCAATTATAGCTACAATTTTAGAAGGATCTATAGCAATCCCATATTTACTTATAACATGACCCAAATAGTGAACTTCAGTGTCATAGAAAAAAAATTTTGGACAACTTAGCATACAACCGTCTCTTTCTTAGAATTTCCAAAACTATTTTCAAGTGTTCATGATGCTCCTCAACACTTTTAGAATATATGAGAATGTCATCGAAGAATACAAGCACAAACTTGTCCAAATATTCTTGAAAGATATTTTTCATTAAATTCATATAAGTTGCAGGTGCATTCGTTAATCCAAAGGGTAAAACTGTGAATTCATAATGTCCATACCTTATTCTAAAAGTTGTTTTTATGAATGTCCTCATCCTTAATTCGTAATTGATGCTATCCAGATCAAAGATCTATCTTAGAATATACCAATGCTCCATGCATCTGATCAAATAGGTCATCAATTCTAGGAAGTGGGTATCTATTCTTGATTTTTGCTTTGTTTAAAATCCTATAATCAATGTACAATCTAAGTGTTCCATCTTTCTTTTTCATAAAGATCACTGGTGCTCCCCAAGGTGAAACACTTGGTCTAATCAAACCCTTAGACAAAAGTTCTTGCAACTAAGCCTTATGCTCTACTAACTTTGTGGTATTCATTCAATAAGGTGCCTTACAAATAGGTTCAATACATGGTTTGATTTCAATTGTGAAGTCAAACTCCCTTTTGGGTGGTAATCCTGGTAATTCCTCTAGAAAAACATCACTGTAGTTCCATAACAATAAATAACGTTCCATGAAATCAATGTTTTCTTCTACAGATTCAGAAATTTTTACTACATAGAAGGTACAATCCTTATTTTTGGCCTTTTAAAGTTGCATAGCTGATAATTTCTGAACAGAAATTTCTCATTTTACACCCTGAATCTCTGTTGTTTTCTACAGATCATCTAAACAACTAATATGTTTTTTAAAATAGTCTACCTTTACTTTATACTATGCTAACCAATCTACACCTATGACTATATCATAAGATCACAAAGGTGCTGCATAGATATCAAATTTTGTGGAAAAGCTAGGTAAGTCGAGGACTGCTCTGAAAAGACACATACTAACTGTATGAACATAATTATTACCATGATGTATAGTCCATGATTTTTCCATTTTTTCCATTTTTTTAAAGTTTTGAAGCAAGTTTACTAGAAATAAAACATTCAATAGCTCCCATATCAAAAATAATAGTTACAGGTATGTCGAATAACTTACCAGGAACTTCAATAGGTGTACCTTTTTTTTCAGCTTGCTTGTCAGCTACTACAACATGTATCTTGTGCTTCCGATTATGATCATCCTTCTTCAAAGGACACTGATTCACGTAATGATCTTTGCCATAGTTATAACAGCCTCCAACTGGTCCCTTTTTGGGCTCAAAATTATTTCCAGCCTTATAGTTATCATTTTGACCTCCATAGGGTTTTCACCCGCTATTATTATTATTCCTGGCAAACTTGTTCTGTGTATTACCAATAGTCTTATTCATTGTTGTTTTCTTAATAATATCAGTTGGAAACTTACTTTTGTTACCAATTTTTTTCCATGGTCCTTTCTTAGGTACAAGAGAAGCTGAAGAAGAGTTTGGAACTTTCTTCCGTACTTATTCCTTGTGAGAAAAAATAGCCTTTAATTTTTGTTCCTACCTTATGGATTTTTCAACAACCCCTTCCATAGTGGTTGGGCTGTGAACATAAAACTCTCCCCCAATAATGGGATTCAATTCCATGATGAATTTTTGTATCCTGAACTTCTCATCAGTTTGATATTGAGGTACATACTTGAGTAGTTTCCTAAACCATTCCCAATACTCAATTACAGTTAACTTCCCTTGAGCTAAGTTCTGAAATTCAGTCATTTTCTTAACATAATATAGTTTTGGCAGCCATCGTTGCCTAAAATAACCTTTAAATTGATCCCAAGTGATGTTAGTTTCATCAATGTTTAGCTCAGTCTTACGGTTGTCTCACCATGAAGATGCTTCATGGGAAAGTTGATATGCTCCACAAATAGATTTGGTTTATTTTGAGAAGTTTCTTATTGCAAAGTACTTCTCCATCTCACTGAGCCAATTCTTAGCTCCATCACCTAATGTGGTGCCATCAAACTTAGGTGGACTTATCCTTTTTTATATCATTAGTGAGTTCAGTAGACAACCTAGCCTTTTTGTTTTCTGGCTGGATAGGAACATTAACATTGTTATTATTAACACCCATATTGGGGTTGTCCTTGAAAGGTGGTTGATTATTATTACTAGCTTCGTCTTCCTCCTCATTACCCATTACTTGTTACTCAAGCACAGTAAAATGATCTCTTATGTCCAACATGACAGCAAGGATCTCATCAAGTTTTTGGGTTGTTTTCACTCCCTCCTCAGGTGGAGCATTGTTCACAACGTTTCCTCTTTTCCTAACCATTTTTTGTTACAATAAAATTCAAGTTTTTATCAGATTATGGTTACAATAGGTTAAAGAGATGCAACCTTCATCTCTGATACCAAGATGTAACGTTTCTATTTTAAGACTTTATAAACAAGGGATTTTTTTAGTAATGTTCTCTGTTCTAAATACGTAATTTAGAACACACATT
Organism: Taxus chinensis; assembly: GCA_019776745.2. Classification (NCBI taxonomy): domain Eukaryota; kingdom Viridiplantae; phylum Streptophyta; class Pinopsida; order Cupressales; family Taxaceae; genus Taxus; species Taxus chinensis. The sequence continues at coordinate 878,693,742 of CM034150.1, read as the reverse complement.
CCCAAAATAAACCATTCTTATAATAGATAACCATATGCAGCTATAATGACTCAGTAACTACTGATCTATTCATTTCATGACTCGGTGAACTACCGATCTATTCATGTTTAACACTAAGAATTGAATACTTTTCTATATACTACATATACTTGGTTCTCTTACCCTGTTTTGGGTATTGAGTGATATGTCTAAGGAACCTAACTAAATAGTTGTTACCAATATTCATCTGCATCATGATCCTTAAACTAGGTGACATAGGACAACGCAACCAGCAGCTTGTGATACTTTGGCCAAATATTTCTAACATACTATTCGTATTACTTATTCCTTGATGGCATACTTGTCAATCTAGAATACATCATTTACACCCACTCTATTATTATCTAGAATTTCAAATATCCTTTACTAACTTTCGTCAGTCCTCTTGCCCAACGTTTAACCCTAGTTCTAGTTAACAACATAGGTTATGATAGGAAGGAGCTCACAAAGACTTAGGATAGATTGGCATACTGGATCAACCTAAGTCAACCCCATGTGCCAAGGTGTCTTGAGTCCTAGAGGGCTACTTCGTATCGTAACTATGCTACTACCCAGTCATTGAGAGAAACTAAGTTCAAGTTCAAAAGTGTGTAGATCTAGATGATCAATGCAGAAGGGTGTTACCACATGTCAACTACAATGATTTATCCTTGATAAGATCCTAATTTTCTCAAGGTACATCCCTGTAGTTGGTGTGTGCCAACATCCTATAGAACAACCTCGTCAAGATATACATATGCCCAGGAGATTATTAAATTTTAATTAATTTGGATTCTTAAAGGCAGATTTTAGTAACCCTATCCAAACTCTAATCTAACTCTCTCCCTAATTTCTTTTCCAAATCCAGTGCCATTACACCCTGAAGAACTTTCTTAACTTAAGATTGCTTTCGATATTCATTAATTTTAGCTCAACAATCAACTATCAAGAAGAAAGGACAACAACCTCTTAAGTTCCATTTAACGTGACTTAACCACTCAAGGAAGTGTAACAACCACCTAGGTTGTATCTTATTTAGATTTTATTAAAAAGAACCCTAATGATTACAAATCATATCTTCCTTTTTGATTACTTTTTCATAAGAGAGGAAGAGTCTTCCACTTTTTGGTTAATTTCTAGGGTTAAACACACCCTTTATTTCCTTTACAAATTTCATAGTTTTCATTGTAAGTTCATTACACGTTACGTTAATAATATGAGTTGTTTAGATAAGATCATTGAAATTATGCAACTTATTTAGTTGCTTCATAATTAGGGAATTACTTTAATTCCCCTTTTTTTCTACTTATCCCAGATCACTCATTGAAACATATAAATAACATGAAGAATATCAACAGGATAGGAATCCATTTCTTTTACAAAAATACAAGATAATTTACATAAATCATGCAAGTAAATTCTCATTCTTCAATTCATTTTCAAAACTTATACATGTACAACTTATGCATTTCAAGCATACTGCTTGATAGCAGCCTTCATTCAAATGAGAATAACTTTTATTTCAATACGTCATCAGAACAATTCAGAATTCTTCACAAGAATCAACTTAGAACAGCCAATGCATCATATAAGTTTTTTCCTTATTTTATCACTTACAAAGTCCATCTGAAAAAATTGCTATCACGGGTCAGTTCAATGAACTGAGCATGATAAACACTCAGCCTTAAAATGAAGTGCATTCTACTAATTTTTCCAATAAAAACAACCCTGATTTAATGAACAACTAGTATTTCATACTCCCTAAGCATAAATAATATCAATAAATAAAAGAATAATACTAAACCAGGTTTAACAAAAACGAAGAACATAATATAATCTATAAAATTTGACTTCCAAATTAAAGAATAATTGATCCTATCAATTATCTTTACCAATAGCACAATTCATAACATATCATTGTTTCCAATCCTACCAAATATAATACAACACTTACCTTTACTATAATATACAGGAGTGTTTATAGCATATTCCCTCTTGGATGTTTCATCTAACTCTCAAGTAAAGAAAGAGAGAAACCATACACATTATGCCAAAGTACATAACATCAAAAAGGCAGAAAATAGGTGTATATCATGGTTTAAAATTGCTCCTTTAAAGGTCCTCTACTTTAAAATTCAACATTTTAAGGAATTCATCAAAACAGATCTAAATGAAAGAAATCTAAGAAGGAATGACATGGATTAACAGTCAATAACAAATTTTGCAATTTATTTTGCCAATCCTATTTTCAATCTCTTTAATTTATTTTAGTCAAATGACAAGTATAAAAAGACTAATAAACATTGAATCTTCCGTTTCCAATAAGAATAAAAATCAGGAGGTTCCAACCAATGAAGTTAACCCAATTGCATTAGAAAAGGAGTCCTAACAGAATAAGATCCCAATCATATAATCATTTCTTACAACTTAAATAAATAGTTTTACCTCCTTTCATACATACAGTTTAAGTTCATGCAAGAGTTCAAAGGAAAGAGAATCACGATTAACTTCAAGGAAAGAGAAAACTAAATGCTACTTTCCTTTCCAACTCTTCAAATTATAATCATGAATTCTACTTTCATTAGGAACTAACAAAGAAGCTGACAATCCATAGATATTCTCACATTTATCATTCAAGGAACATTGTATTAGACAGAACAACCTAAGAAAACATACTAACAATTTCCACTTAGAACACTACCATAAACAGTTTCCATCAATTTATTTATTTTCTCTTTTTATTAATAAACCAAATGAAGAAGTACATAAATCGATTTGAATCACAATTTATCTTTCAAGACTTAACATCCATTTATTGGACAACAAGAGTTAAGAAATTTGAGTAGATGCTAACACTCAAAACTTTTAAATAGTTCAGGCAATGTAGAACTATCTCAACAGTATGTCAACGCATCATTACAAGAACTACAAATTGGGTTTCCAAACAAATGACAAGATCAAAACATCATATAAATAAAACATACATTCCAAGACTCGAATTACAAATTTGAGCACAATGTAAAGCATAAGTTCCCACAAAGGATCAAGATCATTCAAATGCTTATAACCAAGTTTGACTAACAACATGTTCCCTCTGTAGTTTATAAAATAATCAAAATACTATAATATCCAAACCAACACATCATTTTGGTTACCATTTCAATTAAAAACACAAAGTAACAAAATGATTGTACAGTGTTGCATCTCAATATATAATCACGAATTCATGACCGTTGCTAGACCAAATACAATGAAATTGCTTATATTTCAGAATAAGAAAAGAGCTTCCCTTTCCAGCTAACATCCTATCAAATCCTTATTTCGTATGGACTGAAATATTCTTAACAAAGCTTAGACCCAACGACAACTAAATATGAAATCAGGTTCATAATGAACCTAAAATAATAGTTAAATAGTTATAACGAAAAATAGTTCACAAGCACCATGCCTTAAGCGGGCTTAACTCAACAGTCCAATTTATCTAAGATAAAAAACACAGGTTCCAAGTGCATTTAGTCCAACTACAGTCAATGAGTTCGCAAGAAGAGATACAGAAACCAAACCATATATGGTTTTTCCAGTGCATGTGAATTTGCAACAGTCAATATTTTTCACAGAAGAAATACAGAAACCAAACCATATATGGGTTTATCCATAGTCCATTTAACTATGGAATAAAATGCAAGGTATCACAGAACATGAGAATCTTTGCTACTATTCTCTCTACCAAAACAAGTTTCCAACTGAAGCTTGAAATTTGTATACAAGATTAATAAGACTGGAGTTCCTTACTAGTTCAAAATCAAAAACGCAATGAGTTCACAAAACAATTATTTCAACAACACAGGAAGAACTCAGATTTCTTTTTCTAAAAACTTAGCTAATAATTCATTGTCAACAAAAGTGGTCGATACCAAACAACAATTTCCAACAACGAAGAAGCTAACAAAGTTACCAATTTCATTTTCACATGTGTAGACACCAAATTCGTGTCTTACGACCCCTTGTGACCCGCATCCCATTTCACAACCTAACCTCATTACCTAAACTTTACACAATTATTTATTAATTACCTTGTAATTGATAAATCCACATCACCTTACCCGCCACCTCACTTTGCCACCTCATCATGACCTAGCCCTAACCCTAAACTAACCTAATTAAGACCCATGACTTGGTCTAGACTCACATCCATAACTAATGCCTCCTTACTCGCACCCAAAGCCGACCTTCTAGCCACTTGACCAAGCCCGCAACTGATCTCTCGGGAGAAAAGCAGGGAAGGTGGGCTATTTTACTAAAAATAGCCTACTTTTTCCTTACCGATGCCGGTTCCTACTCGACCGCCGTCGGTTACGCAACCGCCATCGGTTCCCTGTAAATGGGCTCCCCAAACCAAAACAACGGATCAGAATTTCATTTTGGAGATCAGTCAAAGGATTTCTGGATCAACAGAGAGCATTGCGAGCGAGGAACAGAGTCCAGATCTTCACTTGACAGAGCAGAGACGAGTAAAGAAACCTGAAGTGTTTACAACCAAGGAGATCAACTTGCATCTTGGTCAAAACCAGTAAGTCACATCTTGCATGTCCTTTGTTATAACATTTCTTATGCTTCTTGAATCTCAGTCCTCCTAAATCTGTTTCTGAATCCACTACCCCAATGTGCCATTGCATCTAACTGTCATTCTTTTGCTTCTAATCATCCCATTTCCTAATATCATCCATAAACCAGCCTTACAAAACACCATAGCTACCAAGAAGATCCCAGAACCTACCGGTATCGGTTATTAGTAACCGGCATCGGTTATCAGTAACCGGCATCAGTTCCTGTCATCAAAACCAGAAAACCAGCCTTTCCCCTACCCAGTTTAACGAAACAATTTAATTGATATTTTGCAGTCTTTTGTGTTAATTCATATTAGTAGGGGAACTGACCACCTTCGAAAGGAAGTTTTATATTTCCTGGGCCCAAGGCAGTTTCCTCATTTATTGTTTAATCAAAATCTTGTGGTCTTTTGTTCTTATTTGCAAGTAGTCCTTCCAAGACAAAAAGGAGTTCTCCGCAGTCAGCCTGATCTTTCTCTACGGTACGCGCACACCATCTCGACATTCAACAGGTATTCCTCCTAACCCTAACCTCATCTGTTTCTAAAAGGAATCAAAGGATAGAAGCAACTCTATTCCCAGAAGCTGAAACATTCCGAGCGAAACATTTTGGCATGCCCGGTGGGACCCATTTTGGGTTTCTTTCTCTTGCTTATTTTCATTTTAGGAAGCATATTTGCTGTTACTGCTTTTATTATATATTTCGTAAAGAATTTGTCTTGCTTTCCTAGTTTTGCATTAGTGAAAGTCATCTCTCTTGCTTCATCGAATATAATTTTTGATTTGGGTTTAAAACACGTGCATTGCATTCCTGCTTGTTGTTCTTCAATTCTAGTGAACATAGATTAAGTAACAGGTCGTACACGTGGGGGTGATATCCACGGTATTGACAGGAAATTAACCTTAGTTTCACTGCACAACACATACCGAATCACTTCACAATTAACACAACAGCTCAAACATCCCCCCTTTTCCGCGGTATTCCTCCGCCCGATTGAGGTAACCTTATAAGCCAAAACAACTTGACATTTCCCCTAGGTCTTGTTGTTTAGGATTCTGACATCATCTTACGTCTAAAGGAATAAGCCCACGATAACTAAAATTAACCCTAGGATTAGTCTCTAGATTTGCGTGTGCCTCTTGCTTGTTTTCAAATTCTGTTTTCTCTGTCATACTTTGTCTTCTATGATCAATAAGTTGATAAATATACTCAACGTTGCTAAAAATCAAATTAGCAGCCTTTTATATCTTCTTATCCTAGACTTTTGACACCGGCATCGGTTAAGGGACCGACGTCATTTGCTCTGTGACCGACATCGGTTACTATCGGTCTTCATCAGCCCCTGACAAACCAGCAACTTGCCAAATTCATCATTCTGAGGTTGTTTTTGTTCTTGATAGATTGAAACTTTCCTGTGTGTTCTTGTCTATGGTTGTCATCACTCGGAAGCAAGCCGCCGCCATGGTTTCACATGCCTGCTCTGTGTCTTTGCCTGAATCACCCCCTTCACATTCTATAGGGAACCCTACGGACACCAGTGAGATCCCCCAAATTCCTGTAGGAGACAAGGACTTTGCCAAATTTCTGGATGCTAATCCCAGCGCTGTACAATACTATTTGTCTCATGCCCCCGACCGTACGCCTGATGGTCAGCTCCTTATTGGCATGCCTATTAGTATAGCTGCTCATTTAGCTCCCACTCCTCCTGATAACACTGCCTTACTTCCTGCATCTCTAGCCCCGTCTCCCAATCCGACGGCTTCAGAGGTTCATACGACCCCGATTAGCTTTCCTTTGGTTAATCTTGGACCCCACGTATCGTTACCACCAACTGCCCCTATCTCATCTCTCTTTCAGACCACTCCATTCATGACTTACTCTCTGCCACCTATTCACATGAGCTTTCCTTCTCAAGCTCCGCCTACCTTTTCATTCCCATACACGTATCCAGTAACCTCAACACCTTATATGGGACATCCCTATTCTGTGGCACCATCATCTCATCCAACCACTAGATTTCATCAAACAAATGATGGACAAAATGCAAAACCTGGAGGCTTCCGTTTCAGGAAGTCATAGCGCCTTGACATACGAGCAATTTTGTCAGGAGCCCATTCACCCTTCTGTCCCCCTTCATTCATATCCTCCTCAATGGGAGTTGCCAAAGTTTACTCGTTTTAACAGTAAAGAGGATCCTCAACAACACTTGCGATCATTTAGACATGCTTGTTATTTGATTGCCCATGATGACGCCTTGTTACTCCGCACCTTCCCCATGTCCTTATCAGGACCCGCCTTAGAGTGGTACAGTGCTTTAACCCAGCACTCGATCTTCTCTTTTAACCAACTAGCCCAATCTTTCTTGGATCATTTCTCCATTAACATTGCCAAGAAAGTATCTATCACTGACCTCTATGCCATCCGACAATTTGAAGACGAATCTATCGTAGATTTCGTTGGACGATGGCGGGGCCTTATCAACCAACTTACGTATGCCTTGCCTCAAACCGAACTCATCGAACTATTTACGCGGGCCTGCGCTAAGCACATCTCCCCTACCCTCCAAATTCAAACTTTCCGCACATTCGACGAGGCCTTTACCATGGCTCGGAAACTTGAAATTCGAGCCTTAGAAGAAGAGAAATTGCGGTTGCGTAACAAAAACCCCAATTTCCGAACTCCTGATTCTACCAACAAGCCAAACACCACCACTCCTCACACGTCCACTTCTTCTAAATCAAAAGGAGCTGTCCACTACGGTAATGGAAGTGGTAATTAGATCACAGACCTTGAACAAGTTGCAAGGTATGGAAGCATTGATTAAGCTGGTCAGGAGTATGACTCAGGCTGATCTTGTGAAAGGAATTGGTTCCCCGATATCGAAGTATATCTGGAAGGTCTCGGACGTGGACCAGGTAATAATTCTGTCATGTATATTCCTGTAGCCTAACGGCCGTATAGGAGTGAATCCTGTTTAGAGATGCATGATTTTAGGTCTTTTCTTGGCATATAAAATGTTATACCTAACTGGAATTATTAATGGTTAGTAACCTAAAACTAAAACCTAACCTAGGGGTTAGATTATTGTTAATCTAACCTAGACCTAGGCTATGTGTTAATATCCTAAGTTAGTATCTATGTGTAAATTGGTTAGTATGGGTATTACCCTAAATTCTAACCTAAGATAGTTTAACCTAACTAATAGGAGAACGAAAAGGGGCCTATGGAAGGGAGTGCGAACCATGGGTGAACGTTTTCTATGGCAATTAATGCTGGGGATAAGGATGAGGGACAGGTCATGGCGGAGGTTTAGGTGACGGCTAACCTGTGCAGACGTGGCAGGCTTCCCTTCCCATCAATGAATCTTCTTACACCACATCCCTACAAGATTGCGAGCGGATGTTGTCTAATTTATCTATTTCCCAAACGTCCCCTTCTACCGCTCTTGCTGCACAAGAGGAAGGATCACCACTCCTTTTGACATCCTTAGACGAGAAATCTCTTATACTGACATCACCACATTCTTTAAACATGACAGATCCCCTCAAACACGCCCATCCTACCTATTAGTCCCTCATCGCCTAAATCTCTTCAACGACCGGTTGACCTCTTAACATCTATTGATACAGTGCCTCATCTACCTCCTGTGTCACACCCACAGTGGACTGGAATTACAACCCACCTTTCTTCCGTACAACAATTACAAATCACCCTGGAGATTGTTATTCCACAGAAGATAGACATGCCCTATGGGAACGTTTGAGTACCCCTTTTTCTACTCAAATGCAAATGACTGATCCTGATGTCTCCACCATATACCCGAAGTGTTTACAGAAGCTTAAAATGCCCCTGTTCTCACCTTCACCCCCCCCTCACCTCTACCAAATGCCCCATCCACTTCTATCAACTTAACCAGATCTTCCCCTACGCTTGGGACCTCACCAATGCCCAGTCTAACACACCCACCTAAGCGACTTGATCTATCCAAAAATAAATCCGTCCTGCCACCTAGGAGACAAACTCAATCCGTGCCCCTATCACAATCAAAACCATCATCATCATACCTACCTTCCATATTGGGACCCCATCCCTCTACCTTACATCAATATATCATACCTCCTCCGTTTTTTCAAAACAACCTATGCCTTCCGCACCCATACAAAAATTCCAGGGTATAGCAACACCGTCACTCCGCGTATCCTGTCCACCTATCAACCCTAAACAAATTCCATCATCAAAAGATTTATTTTCGGTCACTCCTATTTCCCAGTGGTTGTTTTCTGATACCACATCATCTGCGGCCTCATCATCCAACATAGCTTCTGTGCCAAAGAAATCACGTTTAGTGAAAAACACGTATCAACACCCCTCGGCTAAACCACCACCCCGTGTGAACCAACCAAGCCCAAAACATTACCAAAACCCGCACAACCAATACCCTCATCCTCTTCCGATTTTGACCCACTCAAAGGATCTTACGCCAAAATCCTTGCTATGTTGGTAGAGAATGCGACCATTTCCCTACCTCCACTTAGACCTTATGACCCGTCTAAACCCCGACCTATGGGTTACGATGAGTCTAAAAGTCTGTACTTATCACCGCACACCAGGACATGATGTGGAGGAATGCAAAGCTCTAAAAACCCATCCTTCGTCAGTCACCCCTCCCGGATAGAAAGATTAAGAAAGACAACTTACGAAGGGAGAGACCTTTAGTTCCATTCCCTCTCCTATACCATCGGTCCCCCGCCTCACCAAAGATCTATCATTATTACAACCCCCACCTCTTGAAGACCATGAGTTATCCCAACCATCTTCCTCATCTCAGGTCTACGAGATTAATATGATTAGTGTCGCTACTCGAGGGCAAAAAAAAAAACAATGGGAAAGCAAAAGAAAACACACCTGCGGCATCTCTTTCTCCGTCAAACATCCTGATTGCACACCACCTAAAGTGGTCATTCACAGACCCACCTATCCCGTCTCTAATGGCATTTCCCACCGAAATATGATTAAACAGCTTCACCAATCGCCTGTAAAAATGACACTGTATGATCTCATTCAGACTTCCGAATCTCATCGACAAGCTCTCGTTGAAATTCTTCAGGGATCGAGGTCTTACCTAATGAAACCCTGCCCATTGCCTCCATTCTAACACCCAATCACGTTGCCTCTCTCACTAAACAGCCCACTCCTCCAATCACTTCTGTCTCTATACCACAAGCTGCTGTAGTCAGTTTCTCTGAAGATGAAATTGTTGACTTTGGTACAGAAGACCCTGACCCTGCCCTTTTCATTTCCGCTTACGTCCGAGACATTCGAGTACGTCGGGTTATGATTGACGGGGGCGCTAGCTTAAACATCATCTCTTCAAAAGCCTTCCAACAAATGAATATCCCTTCTAGTTGCATGTGTGCCAACCTCATCATGTTGTGGTCATTCAATGACGCTATTACTTCTACCTTAGGCACCGTGATCCTCAACATTCGGGTAGGACCACGTACTTTACCCGAACTCTTCTATGTCTTGGAGGGAGAGTTCCAATATAATATATTGCTGGGTCGTCCTTGGATCCGAGCCATGGGATGCGTTCCCTCAACATTACATAGATGCATAAAATTTGAGTACGAGGGGAAGTCCTACACCGTAAAAGCTGACCCTCCCCCCTTTAAAACCTGCAATATGTTATAAACCGCCCTAACGATGTGCTTATACCAATCAAGACACCCATACATTCAACCCAACCATCCTCTTCAAATGTACCTCAACCATCCACCTCAACCGCGCCTACACCTTCAACTGATGAAACCACCATCGCAAAAACCACTTCCCTTCCCGCAGCTAATATTCCAACCTCCGACCCCTAGTAGATGTTTTTTCAACGCCTTACGCTGGGGGAGTACCACCTATATAACGTTAGTTCTTTCCCTACCCCGCAGGAGTACGGATAATTACATGCACATCCCACCTACGACCATCGCATGGGGGAGGTAATCTCTTACGGACCACCCCATTGCCGCACTAACCTAACATATGGGGGTGTTGACGCATCCTCCATTACCCCTGAACCTCCTCTTGGTGTGGTTCCTTTCCAATCCAATTTTCAATACTTGACAAATCGTCGTTTCGCCCTCACCTTCTTGACTCGCTGTGCGTGAAAAGGCTTTGGTTTTGGCCTTTATGAACAAGGCCGACATACACTCATTCCCGTGACTACCCGTAAACATAATGATCGTAGTGGTCTTGGTTTTCCCGAAACACCTACACAAGAGACACCTCCTGTTAGCTGTATCCTGGAAGAAGAAGACGTCGCCCCTACCAAACCATCATCACCCACAGAATCTATAGACCCTGAATCCATCCCTCCTAAATTTTTTTTTTCATAAATGCTATCTTCATAGGTCCTCTTAAATATTTGCATGAAGGAGTGTGTGGTGCCCATAAAAATGGAATGGTTCTAGCTAAAAAATTGTTGAGAGTAGGATACTTTTGACCTACTATGGAAAAATACTGTTGCAACTATGTAAGGAAATTTGTATTATGTCAAAAGTATGGAAATTTCATCCATGCTCCATCAGAGCCGTTGCAGCCAATCACAACCCCATGGCCATTCTTCAAATGGGGACTAGATTTAATAGGAAATCTCATCCCTACCCCATCTGATGGTCATACTCAATTCATCACTGCTACAGAATATTTCACTAAGTGGGTGGAGGTTGTTCCTTTGAATTATGTTGCAGGAGCTTAGATTTCAAAGTTTGTCATGAATCACCTTATCTATCGGTATGGCATTCCTGCAGCCATAGTTACTGACAATGGAAAATCATTTAAGAAAAAGATAGTGAAGGACCTTTGTCATTGATTTCAGATAAAATTTAAATTTTCTACACCATATTATCTATAAGGTAATGGGTAGGCTAAAGCCACTAACAAAACATTAGTTCGAATCATGGAAAATATGGTGAGTAAGACAAGTCACAATTGGCATTTACAAATTCACCCCGCCCTTTGGGCTTATAGGACCTCCATTCGCACTCCTACTGGTGTGACACCCTATTCCCTAGTATTTTGAACCAAATCCATTATCCCATTGGAAATCAAGCTTCCTTCCTTGAGAATATCTCTTAGGTATTACCTTGACAAGGATGAGGATTACAGAGTGGCCAGGATGGCAGAATTAGAACTCCTGGATGAAAAGGGCATATGTGCCCTTAACCATCTCAAAGTTTATAAGAACAGAGTCTCTAGAAATTACAACAAAAGTATCCTACCTCGTCAGTTTGAGGTCAGAGATTTGGTCATGAAAGAAAATTAGTTCAACATAAGGGTAGAAAGAGAGAAGAAAGGCAAGTTTGAACCGCATTGGTTAGGACCTTACATCATTGTGGCCAAATATGGTACTGGATCATAAAAACTTGCCCATCCCAATGGTGATGAGCTCCGTGAACCTATGAATTTCATGCACCTTAAGCGGTTCTATGCTTAAACATGGCACAAAAATCAGAAAAGAAAACCAAAAAAAGAGTAAAAATGATCAAAATACAAAAATGAAAAATAAAAGAAAAAGAGAAAATAAGTCATCCATATGTGAAAACCACACAATTGTGGCGTGTTGGATAGGTCCCTTGGTGAAAACCACTTTTCGATGACTTGGGAGGATTCGTTTTTCACAAGCATCTTACATATAGAGGGTACTTTTACTTATCCTAGGGCTAGTTCCACATCTGCATCTGAGATTCCCTATGAACCTATCATGTTAATGTTATCCAAAATTCACCCCTCGAGGTAATTTTGATAACATGCATCAAATTCTTTAGTCCCAAGCAATTATATTGATTCAAGGTAAAAAATCATGTTTCTGGGGTCCCCTCGGCTTCTTGCTAACTCTCCTATCCAAGAGGAAAACCCAGCAAGTTTTTAAAAATGTGAAAAAGTTGCAGAGAACAAGCTTGGGCTAGAAAAAATAATGAAAAATGGCTAAGTCCTAGTCCTCGCAACAGTCAGGACATGAGGGACATCTGGGTGTGAATCGGCCGAAAGGCCGCCAGGCAGTCTGCAGAGCAAAGGGGCATCCGGGACACGTGGGATGTGAAAAGGTGAACCAGCTGATAAGTGGAAACAATCAACTAAGTGTTTTTTTCACGTAGTTGGGACAATTGGGACAAAGGTACGCGAAAGACGCGGATCGGCCGGTTTGGCACAAGTCAGTCCATTTCGGGCGGTTCTGAGAAATTTGTCCCGGGCAGTCCGGAATAGTTGGGACAAAAGTGCGCAGAGGACACGAACCGGCTGGTTTGGCCAAAACAGATGACTTTTGTACTGGGACATCCAGGCCAAAAGTACGCGGAGGACGCGAAAAGCTGAAAGAGCCGAGAGCGAATGGAATCTCGCCACGTGTCTTCACCGCAAATAGGAATAAGGGAGCCCGAATCGGTTGAAGCAGGATATTTTTGTCCGAGATAGCTGGGAAAAAAGGTATGCACGCTGGACGCGATGGACGCGAAAAGCTGATAGTGGCCGAAGGCAAAGAACAAAAGTCAGCGTTTGACCCATGAAACTTCAAACGGCTATAACTTTTGACTCCGAGCTCCGATTTTCACAAAATTGGATTTTCTGGAATGAGCGCGATGTTCTCTACGCCACAGAAAACTAGATTTATTATTTTTAATGAGGGTAGATATATTTAAATAAAAGAAACATATTCGGCTCTAATCAGTTAATGCTCGTTCCCATCAAATGATAGAAAACGCCTGTCTGACCCAAAATAGCTGCCCGCATGCTCAGAAGGCCATAACTTTTGCATTTCTCAATGAAATTGCACAAAATTGGTACCGTTGGAATTGTGGCTCCAAGACCGATGCGCAAAGTAATAAATAAATTATGGGATTTTGTGAGATATTGATGGATTTATTTTTATAAAACGTGGCCGAGTTCATAACAATGTTTCATTTGGTGGTTGGGAGTGCAATTAAGAGGCATGGTCATCATTATTTCTCTGCTGCAACACCTGGGAAAGTATGGGGAGCCTTTTTCAAGTAATATATAATAATTTTACTCCATTTAATGCCTCTTACAAGTGGTTGAAGGACATATTTCAGGATTTCTATTTTCCCTTCTCTTTCCCTTCTCATTTTTCTATAAATTGGAGTGTTGGGCTCATTGTAAAGGGGGAGTTTTTTCAGATAGAAAAGCTCTGTCAAAATTGCTTTGTGAAGCCAATGTGCTATGGGCCCTTGTAGTGGACTCCTTGCATGGTGATCCAGGCCCTTATCTTGTAATAGATTGAGCTGTGCATATCATGAAGCATTAAAATATCAGGTTGTGGATGTATCTTCCCCTGCTATGTTTTATTACATTCTTCTTGCCCCTTTAATCTTTCTACAAGGATATTGTGTCTAATTTAATATTATATTCTTGCAGGGATCCATTATCATTGTGTATGCTTGGAATATTGTTTTGAATGCATTTTACTAGATTATGGAGAGCTGTCATCACCTCTTCTAGTGTGTACTTTGCTTCTATATTTCACACATTTGAAGACTACTCTCACACCCTCCTTTTCTGGTGTATCACCGCTTTAGTGTAGGCTTTCATTTTATGCATCCTCTCTCCCTGGTCCCTTGGAAATTTAGATTAGAATAGTTAGTTTCCCCCTGCATTAGAGTAGATTGTGGCAGGTAGTTTAGGAGCAAGAACCAGCTTTCTCTGGAGGTCTATCTCAAGTAACAAGTCCCACAGCTTGGAGATAGTACCCATGTTATCCAATCACATCATGAGTTCAAGTATATGCACTTGCATAAACACAAGGGTGTTGTGATTCGGTGATAACAGTTGTGGCCACGCCCGGTGGGACCTTAGATGTCTTTTATTTTCATTGCAACAAGATCGATGTGCACTTGTTGTAAGTTCCAGCTTTGAAGGAGCTTTAAAATTGCACATTTGGCGAGTCCAAAAGAGGCATAATCCGCTGGTTTCAGAAGTCCAAGCCTGGAAAATTTATGAGAAGAATACATACCAGGTCAAGAACTAGGGAGGAAGGATTTTTTGTTTATCTGCATCTATCTCCAGAAAGAGAAAGAAGGGGAAGAAGAGCTCAAAGATCTGCGTCTCCACCTAATAGAACTTTGTCTACACCTCCACCTAGTAGACCTTTTCTCGCATCAACAAGGGTTCTCAGGCTGATCAGAATGGAACAACCACCAAATCCCTTTGTCAACTTCACTGGCAGCAGCCCACTTGCCCTCAATGCACAGAATCCAGTTCCAATTGCAGCGTTGAATAACATTCCATTTTTCACTGGAGAAAATCATACCACTCCTGGTGATCGTGTCAAATACATTGCTAACGTCTGTGTAATCCATGAGATAAATGAAATGGATGTGGCTATCAAATTGTTGGCATCTTCGTTCAAAGGGAAGTCATTGCAATGGTTTAGGAGCCTTGGAGCTGGTTCTATCAAAAATTGGAATCAGTTATGCATAGTTCTCCATGAGCAGTTTGGGGAAAAGGGAGACAATTTGTCTCTACTAGAACAATTGTACAACTATCAAGAGAGCTCCCAATGAGCAGCTAACTGACTTCAACTTCATATTTCAAAGGTCTTGGGATAGGATTCTAGTGGCCAGTCAGGCCAACAGTAGAAGGTGCTTTTCTATACTATCTTAAGGCTTTGAATTTTGATATTTCTATGTTAATTCAATCTATGGAAGGCAGAACCTTACCTACTGCTTATAGCATTGCCATTAGGGCCGAAAAACTGTCTTATTCAAGCTAGTAAGCTAGCCCCTAGACCTCTCATGCCCTTGTATCTGAACTTAGAAAATCCAAGCACTAGTCAAGCACCCACTTTGGCTCCTATTCCCACTCCTAGAAATCAAAGTTGAAATGAGACTTCTACTTCATCCTCTAACACTTCAAATGAACTCCAAGAGGTCATGAAACAATTGCAAAATTTGGGAAATGAGTTGGTTACTATCAAAAGATAGCAAGCACAAAGTGCTAGACCGTATCAGCCTCAAGCTCAGCCTAACTAGGCTAGGCCCCCATATCAACCTCAATAGACCACCCAATCCAGGCTGTAAATCAGAATCAAAGCCAAACAAGGCCACCTGCCAACAGACCATTTTAGCCCTATAATCCAAATGCTATATCTGCCTCCAGAGCATTGGTGCCAGTCACAAAACAACATTGCTCAGGAGTATGATTGGTGCTTTCCCGTGCAATGAACCTCATAGCCAATCCATGTGCTTCAACGGTGCTTTGAATCAAGCTCTTAATGGTGACAACTACCATTGTTGGAGCTCGCAGAGGGTCCAGTCTAGGAAGACAGACCAACAACAAGGGGCACTTTCCAACAAGCAATCAGCCCCAAACGACACCACTCTTGGTAAATTGGCAAGCTAGATGATTTTTGTGGCATGAATCAGGCAGTCTCTCAAAGTTTTGCAGCCAACACAAGGTCAAAAAGAAGAAATTTGGGTGAAGAACAACCATTAGCTCCAAGTAATCCACAAACTTCTACCACTCCAAAAGCCGCTTGCAAACAAAATACAGTTCCAAACATGCAAGGATTGCACTAAAACCAGCCCCTAGGCCAACTCAAATTCCATTTGCTGCTGCCCATGTGCAAGGAATGAATGTGTAAGCCAGAGGACATCAGAGGGATACTTCATCTCCATTCAGTATCATTGATCAGATGAAGAAGACAAATGTAAACATATCAATGTGGGAATCACTATCTATCCTAGGTCAAAAAAGATTTGCTACAAGCTGCCATGAATGACTGGTCAACTTCAAATCAACAAGTCCAAATGCAAGAGAAGGTACTCACAAAATGTTGTCCAGCCTGAAGGAAATCATGGAGGACAACAAGGTAAAATGTTGAAGCCCCCCTCCATTTTATGTTTCATTGATCATAGGAGATAAGTTGGTACATAATTGCATTATTGACTCTCAGGCAAGTAGTTCAGTAATGCCCAAGCAAATAGTTGATCAACTAGGGATTCCAATATGAAGTCATATCCAAGGGTGTAGTGCAATTAGATGGGACAGCAATGACAACGGTTGGAGTAATCAAAGGTCTGAGCCTCACACTACACGCATGTCCCAACGTAATAGTGTTACAAGATGTGTCAGTCATAGACCTGCCACCACTCTTTGCATTGTGCTTGTCAAGAGACTTCACTGCTAAAATCGGAGGCTATCTTTCGGTGAAGATTGGTCACACATGTTGTTCAGAACAAGATATGGAACTAAAACCACAATCAGGTCTAAACCTATCACAAAATTTCACACTGAGCCCTACACCCCAAGTCAGATCAATGCCAAATGTTTAGCGTTTGATCAAGAAGATTATCCAAGCACTGATGATGCTTAAACCAAGGTAGGAAGCATCCCAGATCTAACTCTTGATGAATGGGAAAGCAAGGTGCATGCTTTTAATCCTTATCAAGAAATAGAAGAATCTAAGCTGGGAGTCTATTGTTTACATGAAGAGAATCAACCTCTCCCAAGCATCACCAAGCCAGATCACAAGGATGACAATGAGGTATGGCAGTTGTTTTTTGATGGATCAAGGAGTGGACAAGGTGTAGGAGGAGGAGCTATGCTCATTTCACCCCAAGGTATAAGGTATTACTCAGCCTTCCGTTTCCAGTTTTCCTGTTCAAACAATACAGCTGAGTATGAAGCCTTAATTCATGGACTGCACTGGGAAAGGAAGAAATGCATCAAGAATTTACAAGTATTTGGTGATAGTGAGATAATCATAAACCAAGTCAAAGGAAAAAATGCTGCCAAAAATGATCTGTTGAAGAACTACAAAAATCGAGTATGGGATCTCATTGAAGATTTTGAAGCTTTTAGCATCAATTCCATCCCAAGAAAAAAGAATGAAGCAGTGGATAGACTAGTAGAAATTGGGGCTGTGCATTTGATGTTGTAGAAAGTATCAAAAGTGAGAAAATTCAGCCTCATATCAAAGTGGTTGTGAGACCAGCTGTTCCAGATAACAACACAAGTTGGCAAGTCTTCGAGAATGATCAACAGATTATTAATTTCCTGCAAGAAGACGCTGAGTTCTCTGCCAAGAATCAAGACAAGCTGGGAGCAGCATTATGGTGACCAAGTGGTGTAGCTGAGAACTAACAAATTACCAAAAGGCCTCATAACCTTAAAGTCAACCTTCAACCTGAATGATCATTTCCGGAAAGCAGAAAGTGAACATTCAAGTAAAGGGTGAAGATTCAGAACCTATCTTAGTAGATGAAGGCAAGACATTGCAAATTGGCAAAGTAAGTACTCCACAAGAGAAATCTGAATTTGTTCAGCTTTGTCAAGAATTCCCAGATGTCTTCGCTTGGACTTATAAATATTTAAGAGGTTTCAACCCAAAGTTGTCACAACATACTATTGAGTTGGATTCGGAATCCAATCCTGTTAGGCAAAAGAAAAGCCCAGTGAATCCCCATATCGAACCTCTCTTGAGAAAAGAGTTAAGCAAGCTTATTGAGGCCAGTTTCATCTTCCCCATCAAACAATCAAGTTGGGTTGCAAACTTGGTGCCAGCAAGAAAGAGAAATGGAGAAATAAGATTGTGTGTGGACTTTCGCGATCTAAGTAGAGCATCACTCAAGGATCATTATCCGCTTCCATCAATGGAACAAATATTGCAGGTTGTAGTTGGTTCAGAAAGGTTTTCATTACTAGATGGATATTCAGGCTATAATCAGATAATGTTAAAGGAAGAAGATCAATTCAAGACGGCCTTCACTACAAAATGGGGCACGAATGCTTACAAGAAGATGCCATTTGGACTGTCAAATGCCGGAGCAACATTCCAACGAGCTATGGATATGGCGTTCAAAGGATTGATCAACAAGATAGTGCTGGTATACCTAGATGATATCACTCTCTTCTCAAAGAATGCAACAAACCATCTCTTTCACCTCAGACAAGTGTTTCAGAGGTGTAGAAGGTTCGGAGTGTCATTGAATCCAAAGAAATGTATATTCTTGGCACACGAGGGAAAATTTTTGGGCCACATTGTCACTAGGGAAGGGCTAACAATTGATCCTGAAAGGGTTGAAGCCATCCGAATGCTTCCATTTCCACACCACAAGAAATCTCTCCAAAGCTTCTTAGGAATGATAAAATTTGTCTGCAGATTTGTGCCTAATTTTGCCACTCTTGTGAAGCCTCTAACATTGATGTTGAAGAAGAGTCTGGCATTCAAATGGACAACAAAAGGCAAAGAGAGTTTTGAAAGCATCAAGCATGCAATATCACAAGCTCCAACTCTTATCAACCCAGAATTTTCAAAGGAATTCATGTTGTATGCGTTTGGAGGATCAGATACAATCTCAGCTATCTTGACATAGCTGAATAGAGAAGTTTCCGAACAACCCATAGCATTCTTCAACCAAACCTTGGAAGATTACGAAATAAATTATTCTTTCATCGAAAAGCATGTCCTTGATGTCATCAAGAGCTTGAAGAAGTTCAGACATTTGGTCTCAAACAATAAGATTCAACTGTTGGTGTCTCATGCTGGTGTCAAGGACTTCCTCCTAAAAAAGGATTTAAACAAGAAGAGAGTAGGTTGGATCACTCGAGTGATGGAATATGATATTGAAATCAAAGTGACCAAGATAGTTCGTGGCAAAGGTTTGTGTGAGCAGCTCACCTCCAAACAACCAGATGACTCAAAAGGTGAAGAAGATACTATCCTACTACTACAGAATGATCAAGAACAACCAGCTGATGATGCACCCATCCCATGTTGGACTCAAGACTTGGTACATTACCTCCAAATAAAGTTTATGCCCTCCACAGAAGTGAGCAAGGCAAAGAGGAGATACTTTATATTACAAGTTATCCCGTATGTACTCATTAATGGTATCTTGTTCAAGGAAGACATCCATGGTGTTCTATTAAGATGCATTGGAACAATTCAAGTTGAGAAGATCTTGCACGAGTTCCATGAGGAGGAAGAAGGAGGCCACTTTGCTCCGTGAGCGACAGCTCTCAAAATCATGAAAACTGGTTACCATTGGCCTTCTGTGTTCAATGATTGCTACTCATCGGTTAAGAAATGCAAGAAATGTGCCTTCTTAACATAGGGAAAGAAAGGTTAGCAGCGCTTCCCCCTTCATCCAATTTCAGTTGATCAACCATTCATACAATGGGGAATGGACTTCATTGGAGTCATCAATCCCAATTCGAGTCAAGGCCACGAGTGGATACTTACAGCAATGGATTATTTCACCAAGTGGACCAAAGTAGTGGCCCTCAAGGAGGAAAATTAATCTAATATCTTAGCTTTCTATGAAGGGATAGTCACGAGGTTTGGTGCCCCTGCCACTATTATATTTGACAATGCATTGGCATTCCTTGGCATAAAGACCACTGAATGGACTGTCAAGAATTGTGTGTATCTCAGCACTTCATCAAACTATTACCCTCAAGGTAATGGCCAAACTGAGTCTACAAACAATGAACCTACTAAGAATCATCAGAAGGACTCTGGATGAAAATCAAAGAACTTGGCACGCAAAGCTCAAATCAGCCCTATGGGCTGATAGGATCACACCCAAGAGGTCTATAGGAAGCTCTCCATACAAGCTTGTGTACTGGAAAGAAGCAGTTCTACCTATATCACTTGAGTTGCCAGCGTTGGAGCTCATGAAACAGTTGGAACTAGCTGAGTTTAAACCTATGGAAATTAGGTATGCAGAGCTGATGGAATTAGAAGAGACAAGAGAGCACGCAATGCAGGCCATAAAAAAGGATAAAGCATTGGTCAAAAAGAGTTTTGACAAGAAAGCTAAGGCCATGATATTGCAAATTGGAGATTTGGTACTGAAGTGGGATGCCGATTGTGCAAAACCAGGAAAGCACTCCAAGTTTGATGCCATCTGGAGTGGCACATACATGATCATTGAATGCAAAGGTAGCAATGCTTTCCGACTGGCTAAGTTGGATGGTGAAGAATTGTAGATTCTGTTCAATGGGATCTATCTCAAACGTTGCTACTAGAAAGATAGATTTTCACCCTTGTAAATATTAATTTAGAATTTCCATTCCTCTAAGTGCTTATGCACATTGTACTGTTGTTAGAGTAGTATTTATTTCCCTAAGTGCTTGTGCACATGTCCTATTGCTTCTAGTATGTGCATGTTTGTAGTTCATCAAGCTCTTGGAAAAGAATTGTAGCCACAGGAAAACCAGCTCAACGAATGTTTCAATGGCTCAAGGACACAGGTTTTCAAATTTCAGATCAGCTGAGAGGTTATCAAACAGACTCCATGCCCAATGGATTGCTACAAGCAGCTGGCTGTTCTTCATCTAGCAAGCAGATGACCCTGCTAAGTCACCAAAACTGTTATCCAAACTTCACCCCTTGAGGTAATTTTGATAACATGCATCAAATTCTTTAGTCCCAAGCAATTATATTGATTCAAGGCAAAAAAATCATTTTTCTGGGGTCCCCTCAGCTTCTTTCTAACTTTCCTGTCCAAGAGGAAAACCCAGCAAGTTTTTAAAAATGTGAAAAAGTTGCAGAAAATAAGCTTAGGCTAGGAAAAATCATGAAAAATGGCTAAGTTCTAGTCCTCGCAACAGTCGGGACATGAGGGACATCTGGGCGCGAATCGGCTGAAAGGCCGCCAGGCAGTCTGCAGAGTAAAGGGGCATCCAAGACACCAGGACACGTGGGACGTGAAAAGGTGAACCAGCTAAAAAGTGGAAAAATTTGACTAAGTGATGTTTTCACGCAGTTGGGGCAGTTGGGACAAAGGTACGCGAAAGACGCAGATCGGCCGGTTTGGCGCAAGTCAGTCCATTTCGGGCGGTTCGGAGAAATTTGTCCCAGGAAGTCCAGGACAGTTGGGACAAAAGTGCGCAGATGACGTGAACCGTCCGGTTCAGCTGAAACAGAGGACTTTCGTACTGGGACATCCGGGCCAAAGGGACGCGTGGGACGCGGAAAGCCGAAAGAGCCGAGAGCGAATGGAATCTTGCCACGTGTCTTCGCCGCAAACAGGAACAAGGGAGCTCGAATAGGCCAAAGTAGGAGATTTTCATCCAAGACAGCCAGGACAAAGGTATGCGCGGGATGCGAGGGACACGAAAAGCCGAAGCAGTAGAAGGCAAGGAAGAAAAGTCAATGTTTGAACCATGAAACTTCAAACGGCTATAACTTTTGACTCCGAGCTCCGATTTTCATAAAATTGAACTTTCTGGAACGAGCACGATGTCCTCTACACCAAAAAAATTGGATTTCTTATTTTAATGAGGGTAGATATATTTAATTAAGGGAAACATATTCGGCTCTAGTCAGTTAATGCTCATTCCCGTCAAATGACAGAAAACGCCTGCCAGACCCAAAATAGCTGTCCGCACTCAGAAGGCCATAACTTTTGCATTTCTCAACGAAATCGCACAAAATTGGTACCGTTGGAATCATGGCTCTGAGCCCAAGACACAGAAATCAATAAATTCTAGATTTTATGAGATATTGATTAATATTTTTAGGAAAATGTGGCCGGGTTCATAACAGTATTTTATTTGGTAGCTGGGAGTGTAATTAAGAGGCATGGTCATCATTCTTTCTCTGTTGCAGCACATGGGACAGTATGGGGAGCCTTTTGAAATTAATATATAATCATTTTACTCCATTTAATGCCTCTTACAGGTGGTTGAAGGATAGATTTCGGGATTTCCATTTCCCCTTCTCTTCCCCTTCTCATTTTTCTATAAATTGGAGTGTGGGGCTCATTGTAAAGGGGAGGTAGTTTTGTAGCAAAGCTCTGCCAAAATTGCTTTGTGAAGCCAATGTGTTGTAGGCCCTTATTATGGACTCCTTGCATGGTGATCCAGGCCCTTATCTTGTAATAGATTGAACTGTGCATACCAGGAAGCAATAAAATACAAGTTTGTGGATGTATCTTCCCCTACTGTGTTTTCTTGCATTCTTTTTGCCCCTTTAACCTTATTTACAAGAATATTGTGCCTATTATTATGTTCTTGCAAGGATTCATTATCATTATGTATGCTTGGAATATTGTTGTGAATGCATTTTGCTAGATTATGGAGAACTGTAATCACCTCTTCTAGTGTGTACTGTGACTCTGTATTTCACACTTTGGAGACTACTCTCACACCCTCCTTTATGGTGTATCACCGCTTTAGGGTAGGATTTAATTTTAGCATTCCTCTCTATCATATCTACCATGCGATTGGCATTCCTTGGCAACAAAGTCACTGAATGGCTGTCAAGAATTTTTTGTATCTCACAGCAACTTCATCGGACTATAACCCTCAAGGTAAGGCCAGCCGAGTTCTACAACAAGAACCTCTAAGAATCATCAAAGGACTCCTGGGATGAAATCAAGTAACTTGGGCACTGCAAAGCTTAAATCACCCTATGGTCTGATAGGATCCGACACCCAGAGGTCTACAGAAGCTCTCCATACCAGCTTGTTACGGCAAGAAACATTCTACTACCTATATCACTTTGAGTTGGCCAGCGAGTGGAAGCTCATGAAAGTTGAACTAGCTGAGTTTGAACCTATGGAAATCAGGTATGCAGGGCTGATGGAATTAGAAGAGACAAGAGAGCACACAATGCAGACCATAGAAAAGGATAAAGCATTGGTCAAAAGGAGTTTTGACAAGAAAACTAAGGCCAGGATATTACAAACTGGAGATTTGGTACTGAAGTGGGATGCTGATCGTGTAAAGCTGGGAAAGCATTCCAAGTTTGATGCCATCTGGAGTGGCCCATACATGATCATTGAATGCAAAGGTAGCAATGCCTTCCGACTGGCTAAGTTGGATGGTGAAGAATTGTAGATTCTGTTCAATGGGATCTATCTCAAACGTTGCTACTAGAAAGATAGATTTTCACCCTTGTAAATATTAATTTAGAATTTCCATTCCTCTAAGTGCTTTATGCACATTGTACTGTTGTTAGAGTAGTATTTATTTCCCTAAGTGCTTGTGCACATGTCCTATTGCTTCTAGTATGTGCATGTTTGTAGTTCATCAAGCTCTTGGAAAAGAATTGTAGCCACAGGAAAACCAGCTCAATGAATGTTTCAATGGCTCAAGGACACAGGTTTTCAAATTTCAGATCAGCTGAGAGGTTATCAAACAGACTCCATGCCCAATGGATTGCTACAAGCAGCTGGCTGTTCTTCATCTAGCAAGCAGATGACCCTGCTAAGTCACCAAAACTGTTATCCAAACTTCACCCCTCGAGGTAATTTTGATAACATGCATCAAATTCTTTAGTCCCAAGCAATTATATTGATTCAAGGCAAAAAAATCATTTTTCTGGGGTCCCCTCAGCTTCTTTCTAACTTTCCTGTCCAAGAGGAAAACCCAGCAAGTTTTTAAAAATGTGAAAAAGTTGCAGAAAATAAGCTTAGGCTAGGAAAAATCATGAAAAATGGCTAAGTTCTAGTCCTCGCAACAGTCGGGACATGAGGGACATCTGGGCGCGAATCGGCCGAAAGGCCGCCAGGCAGTCTGCAGAGTAAAGGGGCATCCAAGACACCAGGACACGTGGGACGTGAAAAGGCGAACCAGCTAAAAAGTGGAAAAATTTGACTAAGTGATGTTTTCACGCAGTTGGGGCAGTTGGGACAAAGGTACGCGAAAGACGCAGATCGGCCGGTTTGGCGCAAGTCAGTCCATTTCGGGCGGTTCGGAGAAATTTGTCCCAGGAAGTCCAGGACAGTTGGGACAAAAGTGCGCAGATGACGTGAATCGTCCGGTTCAGCTGAAACAGAGGACTTTCGTACTGGGACATCCGGGCCAAAGGGACGCGTGGGACGCGGAAAGCCGAAAGAGCCGAGAGCGAATGGAATCTTGCCACGTGTCTTCGCCGCAAACAGGAACAAGGGAGCTCGAATAGGCCAAAGTAGGAGATTTTCATCCAAGACAGCCAGGACAAAGGTATGCGCGGGATGCGAGGGACACGAAAAGCCGAAGCAGTAGAAGGCAAGGAAGAAAAGTCAATGTTTGAACCATGAAACTTCAAACGGCTATAACTTTTGACTCCGAGCTCCGATTTTCATAAAATTGGACTTTCTGGAACGAGCACGATGTCCTCTACACCAAAAAAATTGGATTTCTTATTTTAATGAGGGTAGATATATTTAATTAAGGGAAACATATTCGGCTCTAGTCAGTTAATGCTCATTCCCGTCAAATGACAGAAAACGCCTGCCAGACCCAAAATAGCTGTCCGCACTCAGAAGGCCATAACTTTTGCATTTCTCAACGAAATCACACAAAATTGGTACCGTTGGAATCATGGCTCTGAGCCCAAGACACAGAAATCAATAAATTCTAGATTTTATGAGATATTGATTAATATTTTTAGGAAAATGTGGCCGGGTTCATAACAGTATTTTATTTGGTAGCTGGGAGTGTAATTAAGAGGCATGGTCATCATTCTTTCTCTGTTGCAGCACATGGGACAGTATGGGGAGCCTTTTGAAATTAATATATAATCATTTTACTCCATTTAATGCCTCTTACAGGTGGTTGAAGGATAGATTTCGGGATTTCCATTTCCCCTTCTCTTCCCCTTCTCATTTTTCTATAAATTGGAGTGTGGGGCTCATTGTAAAGGGGAGGTAGTTTTGTAGCAAAGCTCTGCCAAAATTGCTTTGTGAAGCCAATGTGTTGTAGGCCCTTATTATGGACTCCTTGCATGGTGATCCAGGCCCTTATCTTGTAATAGATTGAACTGTGCATACCAGGAAGCAATAAAATACAAGTTTGTGGATGTATCTTCCCCTACTGTGTTTTCTTGCATTCTTTTTGCCCCTTTAACCTTATTTACAAGAATATTGTGCCTATTATTATGTTCTTGCAAGGATTCATTATCATTATGTATGCTTGGAATATTGTTGTGAATGCATTTTGCTAGATTATGGAGAACTGTAATCACCTCTTCTAGTGTGTACTTTGCCTCTGTATTTCACACATTTGGAGACTACTCTCACACCCTCCTTTTCTGGTGTATCACCGCTTTAGTGTAGGATTTAATTTTATGCATTCTCTCTCTCTAGTCCCTTGGAAATTTAGATTAGGATAGTTAGTTTCCCCTGCATTAGAGTAGATTGTGGCAGGTAGTTTAGGAGCAAGAACCAGCTTTCTCTGGAGGTCTATCTCAAGTAGCAAGTCCCACAACTTGGAGATAGTACCCATGTTATCCAATCACACCGTGAGTTCAAGTATATGCACTTGTATAAACACAGGGGTGCTGTGATTCGGTGATAACAGTTAAGCCTTGATTTGGCTTTTTCTCCTCTTGTTAATCTGTGAAGGGATGGTCATTTCATATTCCCCATCTAATGTTGGGGGCACTTCTATGACTTAACCTTCCTATTTATAAGCATGTCCTTGTATATTCTTCATCTAACATTGGGGGCATCCACGTTTCTTGGTTACCTATGCATAGCTTCAAAAAATGTTAGAAAATTAAAAAAACATTCAGAAATGTTAGAAAATCACAAAAAATGTTAGAAAATCACAAAAACATGTTTTTGTGTTACTCGTGATTGTGTTTGCTTTCAAAAATGTTAGAAAATCACAAAAACAATAGAAAATTGTTTCACAAAAGCATAAAAACAATAGAAAATTGTTTCATAAAAGAAAAATAATAGTAGAAAATTGTTTTGCAAAACAATCTTGTAAAAACATAACTTTAGTTTACTTAGACACAGAATCTCAAACACACCAAAAAATTGAATTTACCCCGTCAGCCATCAGTCCCCTTTATCTTGTTTCTTGCTTTGTTTGTTTACATTGTTTTCTGGTATAGTTGCTACTTGTTTGTACATTTGTATAGTTTGTTTCATAAAAATACTTTGATGAGATTCATCTTTTCTTTCTTAGATTAGATTCCTCCTTCTTACTTGTACATATGCAGTGTGTTTTTGTATGCTCGTAAATAATCGTACATAGTTGTGTTTATTCATGTTGGGTGGTGCTATGTATTTTGTTAACATTTGATTTGTGTTTGCTTGTCACACCATGTACATATTTTTTTGTCACATCATCATATCTCCATCAATATCATCACATATAACATCATCTATACATCATAAGAATAAAAAAGGCTAAGTATACATCATACATGAATGCTAAGATAATCATCAAGACGATATGTCGACAAATAATTTTTCCACTACAACTATGTCATCATGTCAACATTTATACCCAGGTGCATATCATATCATCAAATAGGGGCAAGAGGGAACGTAAATATCAAAATTTATCCCCCTGCACCAAAATCATCATGTCATGTCATCCACTAATCTAGAGCATCACATATACAATACAATTGATATCATCTATGGATCTATACAATACAATTATATCATATCAAAATCAAACACATGTGGTAAAAACATCTCAACTATCATCATGATACATACACAATGTGAAATCAAATCATATAACTTCATGACACATCTATGATCCATGCAATCAATCATCAAAACCGATCAAAATCCATCATAACCATGATGCCACATGAAAATGTCCATATATACAAATATAAAATGTTTTTCTCACAAAAGATATACATCATCGATACAAAATGGGCCATCAATGGGCACAACTTATATAGATGCGTTCATCAGAGGCATACATCAACAATGTTATACATCAGTCAAAAGAATAAATCCTTCATCAAAGGCGTGCATTAAAAACTTGTTACATCATATACATCTGTCAAAGTATAACACCTTCATAAGAGGTTTGTATAACATGATACAAATATAATCAAAGAATACAATGAACATCAAGGCTGACTAGAACCCTCAGAGGGAGTAGCCGGTCTGCATAATGGAGGACCCATAACTTGTGTCCCACGTGGTCCTATAGGTTGACGTCATGGATTCTCCACTGATACTTTTGGCCTCTCTGATCTCGTCGATCCACTCGACTGTTGACTATAGGTAGGTGCCCACTACCAAACTAGAACTACCTCATAATAGAGTGACCGATAATACGAGGCTCTTCACTCCACTGTAGCTAAGTCTTAATGAGTAGGAGTTATCACTTTTGTCCCATCTATGCATCAAAATGATGCTACCTCTATTGCTAGCCATGCTACCTTGGCCTGACCCACTACTTGCTCTGCGCGAAGCTAGATGTAACTGGGTCTGGGCCTACTATAGTAGGCTTATCATCTTAGCCATCTGAGAGGCCATCTATCATATCTACTAGAAATGTATGGAACCATCTCCCCCCTGACCATCCTAGTCCCATTCTGATGTCATGGCTAGAATGTGAGATCGGGCCTAGTCTCTCTCCACTGTCAACTGTTGCACCTGATGTCATAGGGCAGCTATTTTTGCCTCAACATCTCCACCCTAAACTTAGGCTAACCTTAGAGGCACCACTAGAGCATGTCCTTATCCCTAGCCCTATACCTATCCATGGGCCTGTCCCTGATCCCATAATCCAGGCCTCAAACCCTTTGCATAACCCAGTGTCTGTGTCTTTCCCTGTGTATGGCCCTGTGCTTGTCCCTGTCTGAGCACCTGCTACCTCTATCTAGGATCCTATACTGGACCCAGCCCATCATGTCTCTACCTATCAAACGGATCATCATTCTGACCTGTAGCTATATCCTTGTCATTACTATATGTGACCTCGGCTAGTGCTCACACACCTACTCCCCATTCCTCATATGATGTGGTCAAGCATCGTAGCAAAATGGTCATATACCAGGCCATGTAATTTAGTATGGTGTTTGGGTCTCTAACCTATCGAAAAGGGTCCCAAACCTGTGATACCACTTATAGGAAGCTAGCCTTGGCTCAGGTTACCTATATGCATGGCCCCATAGTCCACCTCTCTACATCCCAGCAGGCATACTACCTATCAAGATGAGGGATGCCCTAAACTCTGCCCAACTGTCACTGACATCGGTCCACCCTGTATATCTCAATAATGTAACTGTAACTGCCAAGAAGAAAATTCTCTACCGCATAGACGTTAAGCTCCACTCCATCCTCGGTGCACTGTATATGTCTGTAGGGCCTCCAAATGATGTCTCTATCTAGCATCTTGTCAAAATCTCAATGGTAGTAGTAAATGTTGTCTAAGTTCCCTCGTACATCGTCCCCCACAGAGACCCATGCCATGAATGTCGGCTCTTCTAAGGCTCAGGTGTGCAATGCACCTATGAGGCACCCAATCACTATATAGTCCTAGGACTAGATCTATAGTAAGGATGTCATCCCCACCGTCTTCTGACAGTGGTATGTAATCAGGTGTAGATCTCAGTATAGATGTGTCAGTATGCACTCGCCCCAGCAGTATTGCTCGCCACTAAACACTCCATGTACTAATGTCATCAGCCCCATCAGAAATGATGTCCCAATCTTATCAGTGAGTATGAACCCACTGATAAGAGCCATCAAGTAAAGTGGTCCCCGGTGCAGGGTTGGATCACCTAAGCAGTCGTGAAAGGACACTATCATACCCTCATGGGGTATCTCCTTGCAGCCAAATAGGTCACTAATCTCTACGGTAATCCAACCAAAATTACTCGATCATCGAGCCTATAATAGGAACATGCAAAATCCACCACATGTCCTCTAGTGTGACAGTCATCTCTCCTATAGGGAGCTTGAAACACTGGCTCTCATTATGCCACCGCTCAATCAAAGCAGTCAATAGGCCATGGTCTAAGGTAATAGATGACATCCGCGCTACATAGCCTAGTCCAACTACCTCCAATATAATTTCCATCCCATGACAGTCACGTCGGCACATGCTCCCCTCCATCTTGGAAATGTGAGTGTGTCACTCTTATGTCTGCAACATTGGAAATTGTCTCTGCAAAAACATGACATATGTTAGACACTGAAAATTTCTTCTAAGTTCCTCTACTATTCTTCTATCCTGTGGTAATTTTTCTCTTTCTTCTAAGTGTCATTTTTTGACATTTTTCCCTCTTATTTATTATAGGTGCCTACACACCCTTTTGGATGTGTGTGCATGTGCATACACATGTGTGAGTGTGCACACATACATGTATGTGCACCCCTTTTGGCGCACACGTGTGCGTGCATATGCTTAACAGTGTTTGCACCATGTTTTTTTTCTTCTATGTGTGTGTGCTAGGGTTTTAATTTCTATGCATGAGCACATGTGCCATGTATATGTGTGCAGATGTGCATACACCTTTTTTGGGTGTATGCACATGCGCGCACACATGTATAGTACCTACGCATGCACACATGCGCTTCAAGGGTTCCTGTGCCCTTTTACATGTGCATGTGTCATACCCTACCTCTCGCCTAGTATTAAAAGTATTAAATGTGGCATTAATTATAAAATTTGATGAGGTAGGTCAAGCTACTCATGAAGAAGCCATCGTTTGCATGTCAGGCGTACTCCCAAACTCAGTCAGCACATCGCTTGTGGGCTCATCCTCTCACCATCGTCCTCGTCACTATTGGGGGTCTCGTGGTAAAGTTTTGGCAGTAGTCGGTAAAAAATGAATTGGTTGTGATGATTTACCCCCCCCCCCCCGAGTGGGGTATATTAAACCATTTCCGCCCACCATGGCACCTAGAAGCTTTTTTTTTACTGTCGTGGTGG
Source organism: Taxus chinensis (assembly GCA_019776745.2). Taxonomy (NCBI): domain Eukaryota; kingdom Viridiplantae; phylum Streptophyta; class Pinopsida; order Cupressales; family Taxaceae; genus Taxus; species Taxus chinensis. Next base: position 878,663,478 of record CM034150.1, on the reverse strand, counting down.
CTCTACCTCTTCTTCTACTCACCGTGAATAATTATTTTATTTAAATAATTACTTTTCTTTCATTTTCCATTTTTTAGGACATTATTTGCTACCTGGTACTCCTTTCTTCTCACTAGGAAACTTTTATTGTTCCTAGGTGATATCCTTTCTTCTACACACTCCCTCAAATAATTATTTTGTTAATTTGTCCATTATGCTGGGGAATTATTTTTTGCTTGCTACTTCTCTCTCCTCCTTGGGGCATTTCTTCTCATCATGGAGATTCTTTTTGTTTCTTCTACTTTCTTCTACGCATCCAACCCATCCAAAAAAAATTATATATATATATATATATAACCTTCCAAAATCCTAAAATTTTCAAAAATTCTCCAAAAAATCCTAAAAATTGTAAAACTCACAAAACTAGGTACACTAGCTCATAGCAGCTGAAACTTGTGTCTTACGCATGGTTTTCTTTCCGTATCTTGCTGGAAATTTCACATCTTCACCAATCAAATGACTCATGGAGCATCAAACTTACGATCATCTATAAAGCTAGCATGCTTGCTTCATTAGTACTCTGGGGCACATATAGTTGCCTGGTACTATTTCGTAGCATACTACGCTTTCTCATTGGACCTGGTGTCATTTTTCATCTTCCCTTACATGTATCCTTGCTCGGGACATCATTTTTAACCCTTTTCATTAATCACGAACATTTAGGGATCTTCAGCTTGGTAAAAAAACATTTGTACAACCATCTTGATTGTTGTTGGTTGGAATATGTGTGTTGGTACTTGTTTTCCCTGTTAAATGAGCTTGTATCCTTCTCATATGGCATTGTTTTTTGTATGTTGCATCGAGTGGGTGTTTTAACAATGGAAAACTATTCGTAGTATGGATTTTCATGTCATCCTACTTTTTTCGTATGCTTATATTTTTAATAAGGACCAATGACATAAATCTTTGGCAATATGATGACGATAAAGTTATTTCAATACACTAGATGAAAGCTTGCTCTTTTCGTCTTCATTCCTCTTCTACATCATTCTCCTATCAACACTATTCTTCTTATTCACCTGGGGCATCTTGCTCCTACCCATTCTTCTATCCTTTCTCTCACCATTTTTTATCGTCGATTGCCTTCTTCCATCACCCCATCAACACTCGAGGGGGCATCTCTCACTTCTACTAATTTTTCTTCTACGCTTTCAAAATTTATCTGTCTACTATCTTTGAAGTGGCATCATTTATGCCACCCCAAAGAGGGGAAAATGTAGACACCTATAATTTAACCCAAGCAATTTAAATACTTAAATTACACTAATTATCCTCTTTCCCACAAATTGACGACATATCATCAATATAGCACACTTTCTCTTCTATCATTGTTAATTAGCTACATTGCACTAGTTAATTAACTCTTCTATCCAACAAATACACCAATTAACGACCTTCCATTAATTAGCTCCCCATTCTATCTAGATTAATTAATTAATTCCCCCTTTATATCTAGATTAATTAATTATTTCTAATTAATTAATCCCCCTCTATATCTAGACTAATTAATTATTATTAATTAATTAGCTTCCCCTTCCATTAAATCAATAAATCATCATTTATTTGATTAAATCCCTCTCATAGTCTAAATCATGCTAATTATTCCTCTAAAAAGCTTCTATAAGCTTGCACATCTATTAATTAATCCCTTTGATTGATTAATAAATCCCCTCAAATCCCATGGGTCACTAAACAATAAACTAAAGTCTCTTAAGGTTGACTCAACCCTTTCTAAACCTCTCTTATCCATAACCAACCCAACCTCTCCATTTATCCCACATGAAGGAGGATGTAGAGATTCTTCTATCCATTAGGCTATATAAAGAGCCCTCCTACATTTACACTTATACCTTTACACATCTAAATGAGCATAGAGCCTAAGCTATAGCCATTTATCATCTTTGAGCATTTTGTATTGGAGAAGTTGGCTACTTTCATTTCTTGTATTCATCCATCCAAGTTTTGAAGTCATATGGGGATATGTCAAATGGTCTTGTAGCCATGGATTTGTTGGGGTTACCACACTGGTTGTACAGATAATATATCAAATTTAAGCATACATGTAAATAAAAGTGGATATTCTAGCAGAAGAAATATATAAACCAAGAGACATAAATCAACACCAGATTTAATGTGGTTCACCTAGTGTGGGATACGTCCATCAAGAAACAAGCTAATCTATTATCCAAAGCTTTGACAAGATATACAATGAAGATTTACAATCTTCCACACCTACCGGATATTCAATACTTTCTTTCCTCAAGCTTTTGCTTCATCACCCAAAATTTTCTCTCTCACCAACTTTTGCAAGTTCTTTCTAATTCTTGTTAATCATTCTTACTTCTAAACCCTAGCTTTTATGCTTATATAGTTGTTTATAGACTCTAGGAAACTTAGCCATGTAATTATAATCAATAGATATACTTTAATGCTAAAAATAGATCTAATTCCCGAGAGTTAATTAAAACATCCTCGCACAGGTAATCGACATTGGTTAGACCTAACTACTACCGGTTCCTCCCTTGCCTAACTGATGTCAGTCCTGGATGACTGATGTCAGTTCCCCCTTCACCGCTGATGGTTACTGTATTTTCCAGCAAGTTTCCATTGCATTCTAAACTGAAGTAATTGAGCTCCACAACTCAAAAATATCCCACTTGGAGATTAATTACTGCACCATACCTATATAGCATCATTCTTAGATCCTTCCTTAGCTTTGTTTCTTCCTCTTCAAGTCTCAAACTCGAAGACCAACAGAAGTGGAGTGTAGCTCCAACTTCTCCTTTGCTAATGGCTTCGTTAGCATATCCGCAGGGTTCTTGCTCATATGAATCTTTTCCAGATTCAACTGTCCATTCTCCAATACCTGTCATATGAAGTGATACCTCAACTAAATGTGTTTCATTCTTGAATGAAATGTTGATTTCTTTTCCAAATGAATTGCACTCTGACTGTCACTGAATAGTTTATAATTACTTTTCTCCTTTCCTAACTCTTCCATGAACCTACTCATCCATATCATCTCCTTGCTAGCCTCTGTAGTTGTAACATACTCTACCTTTGTAGTAGACAAAGCCACAACCTTCTGCAATCTTGAAATCTAGCTAATGGTCGTTCCACCTATTATGAAAATATATCTAGTAGTGATTCTTCTACCATCCAGATCTCCAGCCATATCTGAATCAACATAGCCACATAATGAAATATCTAAACCTCCATAGCATAACTGTATGCTAGATTTCCCTTTCAAATACCTGAGTATCCATTAGACTACTTTCCAATGCTCTTTACCTAGATTGGCCATATATCTACTCACCACTCCCACTGACTATGCAATGTCTGGTCTGGTACAAACCATAGCATACATGAGACCAATTATTGAATCATATGGCACTCGTGTCATGTATTTTACCTCCTCATGTGATGATGGACACTGATCTTTGCTTAATTTGAAGTGTCCAGCCATAGGTGTGCTAACAGATTTTATATTCTGCATATGTAACCTTTCTAACACCTTATAGATATAATGCTCCTGAGACAAATACAATTTCTTGTTTTTCCTATCTCTATGTATTTACATGCCAAGGATTCTTTTTGCAGATCCTAAATCCTTCATAGCAAATGTGTGACCTAGCTTTCCCTTAAGTTCACCAATGTCCTACATACTAGATCCTGCAATAAGCATATCATCCACATACATTAAAAAAATAATATAGCTCCCATTTTCAAGCTTCTTGAAATAAACACAATGGTCAAATTCACATCTCAAGTAACCATGATCTTGCATAAAACTATAAAACCTCATGTACCATTTCCTTAGAGCTTGTTTGAGCCCATATAGACTCTTTTTCAACCTGCACACTAATTTCTCCTTACCTTTGACTTCATACCCAAGCAGCTACTGCATATAAATCTCTTCATCCAAATCACCATTAAGAAAATTTGTCTTCACATCTAGTTGATCTAAATGTAAATCTTCTGCTACAACTAACCTCAATACAGTATGAATAGAAACCATCTTAACAGGAGAAAAATATTTCACCAAATTCAATACCTACTTTCTGTGCAAATCCCTTTACTACAAGCCTTGCCTTGTATCTTTTCTATCCACCCTCTTCTTCCTTGATCTTGTAAAACCACTTGTTCTGCAATGTTCACTTACCTACTAGTAACTTAACCAAATCCCAAGTCTAGTTCTGTTCCAAGGATTCCATCTCCTCATCCATGTCATGCTCTCACTGGATGTGGGTCTTATCTTGCATTGTGGCTTCAAATCTCTCTAGTTCACCATTATCAGTCAATAATAAATAAAATAGAGAAGGTGTAAATATTTCTAGAGATTTACTTACCCTCTATGACCTTCTCACAAGAGTTTGGGGTACCGGAGGCTCAATCTGGACCTCCTGGACATTTGTATCCAAATCTTTCAGTGACCAAAGCCGGTCACCTGTAACTGACGTCAATTTTTTTAACCAATGTCAGTTTGGATCTTCTGTAACCGATACCAATTCTACTGACTGGTGCCGGTTAGGGGTCAATCGACACCTGATACTGTGTAACCCTGTTGGTAATTCTTTTGAATCCGAGTGTTCATTTTCATTCACAAACTTCTCAACCGATTCATCCTTGGGTACCAAAATTTTATCCATGTACATTCTATTTTCATTTCATTCAACATCACGACTCCTAATAATTTTAGAATTCTCAATCCCACCATATCCATAACCAATGAAAGTGCATCTCTTGGATTTTGCATTCAACTTTTTCCTATTTTCCTTATCAACATGCACAAAAGCTTCTGAACCAAAAACTTTAAGAAAAGAAAGATCTACCTCTTTTCTGGTCTAAGCTTCCTCTGGTATTCCTCCATATAGTTAATTTAAAGGTCCACGGTTAATCAAATAAACCACTGTATCAACTACTTCTGCCCAAAACTGCAAGGGCAGTCTAGAATGTATTCTCATACTTCTGACATGTTCAATGATTGTCCTATTCATTCTTTCTACAACACCATTCTCCTGTGGTGTTCTTGGAACCATTCTTTTTCTACATATCTCATTCACTGAATAATAATCATTGAAATACTTACTACATTATTCACCACCATTGTTAGATCTAAGACACTTTAACTTAGAATTTGATTCATTCTCAACAAGGTATTTCCATCTTTTAAAATCTCAAAAACATCATATTTTTGTTTAATACAATAAACACATAACTTTCTTGTAGCATCATCAATGAAAGTAACATAGTACTGGAATCCTCCATGAGAAGCTACCTGAGCTGGTCCCCACGCATCTAAGTGTACAAGCTCTAATTTTTTCTCCTTCTTAGTTGCCCCAAATTTGAGAAATCTCACTCTCTTTTGCTTTCTAAAGATACAATGCTTACAGAAATCAAGATCTAAATCTTTCAAATCTGATAACTTACCCTTAGCCTTTAAGATCTGCATTCCTTTTTGACTCATATGACCCAATCGGTTATGCCACATGCATGCATTTGAATTTGAAGTAGATAATGCAGAAAATGAATCAGTAATATAGGTAGATAAATATATTGTTCCTACCTTCTTACCTCTTACCACAACAAAAGCACCATTAGTGAATTTCCAAGAGTCTCCTGTAAAAGTAACCATGCAACCAGATTCACCTAGTTGCCTTGCAGAAATAATATTCCTCCTAAGGCTTGGCACATGCCTCGCATCTTTCAATACCCATGTATTTCCATTCTACAATTTTAGATGAACTTCCCCTTTACCAGTAATACTACAAGGTTCATCATCACCCAAATAAACATTCCCAAAATTACCCTGGACATAATTTTTGAAATAACCCTTATTAGGGGTTGCATGGAAAGAAGCTCTTGAATCTAAAACCCATGATTCAATTCTATTATCTAAAGAAAGAATAAGAGTATCTTGCATTACCTCCGATGTAGCAAGATTTGTTTCTTTACATTTTTCTGGTTGTTGGTTCTCTTTATCCTTTGACTAATAATCTTTCTTTACATGTCCTTTTTTTCCACATTTCTAACAAGTAATTCCCTTACTTCTGGATTTAGATCTGTTATCCCTTGATGTTGATTTCCCATTACTCTTACTCTTGGATCTCTCCTTTGACCTTCCCGTGCTTTCTACATTCAAATCATTTCCAGATGATGATTCCTTTGTACTATTCCTGTGAATTTCTTCATTCAAAATTATACTAACCACATCATCAAACTTCAAAATATTATTAGCAGATGTTGTATTCATAACAGCCATTAGCAAGTTATTCCAACTATCAGGAAAAGAAAATAAGAATAAAATCACTCTTACTTCATCATCAAATGGTATTGCAACCAATTTTAATTGATTTATTATAGATCGGAAGTCATTTAAATGACTAGATGCAAATCCACCTTTATGCATCTTAGAACTAAATAGTTTCTTCATCAAATAAACTTTATTTGAAGTACTAGGTTTTTCATATAAATTAGCAAGAGATTTCATTAACTCTACCATAGAAGCTACTTCTATAATATTGGAAGCTACGGATGCTGTCTAGATCAATCTTATAGATCCAAAAGCCTTTCTGTCAAGAATCTTCCATTCTTCATCAGTTATCTTCATAGGTCTAGACTTCTCATCCGATAGTAAATATAAATCTCTTTGATATAGATAATCCTCAATCTGCATCTTCCATAATTGATAATTTTAGCCGTCAAATTTATCTACCTTGTATTTGTTTTCTTCTACCATTTTTGTAGCTCCCACTTAATCAAAAAACCTATGTGAGTAAATCTATCAGCACACAAAACCCTCAAACAAAGATCTAATACCATTTGTTGGGGTTAGCACACCAGTTGTACAAATAATATATCATATCTAAGCATACATGCAAATAAAAGTAGATATTCTACCAGAAGAAATATACAAACTAAGAAACATAAATCAACACCAGATTTAACGTGGTTCACCCAGTGTGGGCTACGTCCACCAAGAAATAAGCTAATCTATTATCCAAAGCTTTGACAAGATATACAATGAAGATTTACAATATTCCATACCTCTCAGATGTTCAGTAATTTCTTTCCTCAAGCTTTTTCTTCATCACCGAGAACTCTCTCTCTCTCACCAACTTTTGCAAGTTCTTTCTAATTTTTGTTAATCATTCTTACTTCTAAACCCTATATTTTATGCTTATATAGTCATTTATAGACTTAGGGCACTTAGCCATGCAATTACAATCAATAGATATACTTTAATGCTAAAAACAAAGCTAATTCCCGAGAGTTAATTAAAACATCCTCACACAGGTAGCTGACGTCGGTTAGACCTAGCTGCATGTCGGTTCCTCCCTTGCCTGACTGATGTCGGTCTTGGGTGATCAATTTCAGTTCCCCCTTAACCACTGACGGTTACTATATTTTCCAAAAAAAATTCATTACATGTTAAACTAAAGTGATTGAACTCCACAACTCAATAGGATTGACAGACCCCATTCTTGAAAACCTTGGGATTCAAACATACAATCAAAATCTTTGATCATTAAGGATCTAAATAGGTTCATTTCCTTTGATTAGCATTCAATAGAGATATAGATTAATGGATTAACATGTTAGTTTGAATATTTATTCATGTTCTAATGCAAGGATGTTGGTAGATTAATATTTCTTAAGCTCAGTATGATGGTGCATTGATTTTTGATTTAGATTTGTTTTAAGAATACTAGTTGTTAGTTCTAATTCTTTCTGCATTACTAACAAATCCATCTACACAAAGACAATTAAGCCACAAAAAGAAGGATGCAAACATGGGACATCACTCATGATTTCGTAAGACATGCAAGGCCATCATGGCCACAAACAACAAGCAAGTGTGCACACAAACATAGGGAAAATCCCACCTACAGGAAGAAAACAATGGAAAACAATGTAACTGACAAGCAAACAAGAAATGGAAACATGTAATCCTGTGAAACAAATTATACACATGGAACACCCATTATTATATTAGAGAAATATCCAATATGTCAAGAGTGTGCATGATCAAGTAATCTAAGATGCTAAGTACAAAATGAAACAATATCACCTGGAAGAGATGAATGTGCATGCCCCCACCAACCAGTGTAGGTTGGGTAGAAGGCAAGAATTTGTGCTACGTGTAGGATTCTTGTATCTATGATCACACTAACAAAAGGTATCAATATACATGTGTGGATAGTATAGATAATGACATATAAGAAATCAATATAACATGTGTAATAAAGTGACCATGTAAAACACTAGTAAATAAGAGTGAATACTCCAAGACAATGCAGTATGATGTGGAAGGATGGAATGGAATGCAAGATGGAATAATAGGAGATGTGTGCCCCCTGGAGTGAATGGAAGTGTATGCAGTGAGGTTCATTTTTTTCCCTCAATAGTCAAGAATGAACCATAAACACTAGAGCGTCATCGGGAAATGGTCGAGTAGTGTGTATCATGTCTATCGTGCTATGAGGAAATGTGTATATGCATAGTGGTAATTATATGTGACATGTAGAATAGATGGTGTGTGGAATTTATATCCTAAGCGTATACCACGATGAGATGAAAGGTTGAGTTGATTATTTATCCCTAAGCATATATCACTATAAGATGAATGGATGAGTGATTATTTAGCACTAAGCATATATCACTATAGAATATAAGGAGGGTGTGGTGATGTAACCTAAGGTGTAGACCACTAGAAGAGGATAGAATAGGTAACGAATTAGGCTAAATCATATGTCACTAAGAGATGAATAGTAAGGAGTGGTGATGTAACCTAAGGTGTAATACCACTACAAAAGGATAGAATAGGGGGACGATTTAGCCTAAGGCGTATGTCACTAAACTAGTAATGTCATATGATTAAAAGGTGGAATAGTGAATGTGTAAGGTCCATTTGATTTTTTTAAACCCTCGGAAGTTGAGTATGGATCGAGTAACTAAAGAACATCATCGGGTAGTGATTTCATCACGTAGAAGACAATATAGTATTAAAAAACGGACCTTGTGATGAGTATAATGTGTAAAAATGTGATTTGTAGAATGTGTAAAATGTAATGTGTAGGGTAGTATGTATAAAATGTGTAAAATGCAATGTATAAGATGACATGTATTGTATATAGATATAATAGTAATGTATTTCTAGACTCATAAATGATGAATATTAGTATAACATGTGTAATATGTGTGAAAATTTAGAGTGTAATGTGTATGATATGTAGACAAAGGTGTAGATATAATGCACAAGTATCGAAATGGTGTACACTAAATGTAGAATGTAATGTGTATTATGCATAAATGTATGATGAGGTGTAATTTTTGATGCCTATGGTGTGGTGTGGGGGGTTCAGTGTTGTAGTAATCCCTCAATAGTCAAGTGTGAACCGAAGCACAAGAGTGTGTCATTGGGTAGTGACGCTAAAATGTATGATGAATATGCCTAATGTGATGATACGAATGTATAAGAATGGAAAAGATAATGATTATGCTAAGACAATGTGGGGAGGAGTGTAGTGTCATGCCCTCCCCTAATGCATGAGAGAAAAGGTGACTATGAACCGTTATGAAGAAGATCATCATTATCATGATCAAAACATTTCGGGGTGGCATTGGAAAAAGAGGGACCCATCATAGAGGATTATATAGAAATTCATTACATATTCTTCATCGGTAAAGGTGATCAAAGGGAAACCATGAGCATGATAATGAGAGATATTTGGAACTTAAACAGGGGAAGAATCACTAAGGATAGAGAAATTGGTAAAAGGAATGGGAACATGTGAGTAGGGAGTGATGATTGTTTATTGTACCACCACTATAATCAAGCCATGACTGTTCAAGTGTGAGAGAAGAGTCATGAGGGGAGTGCGCAATAACAACCATCAAATGAAAAACTCGTAGTCCATAAGATAACGTAGAGTGAAAATAGTCATGATAGAGATGTGGTGAATGAAGAGGTGGTAAAATGTCATTGAGTGTTATGTTAAACCTAGCCAAAATATCATGTGTATGAATAGTTTCTAAGCATGTAGAGTCAATAGGGATATGTTTCCAAAATTTCCTATTGATGAACAATGTGAATGTAAAAGGAGACATTGGAGCAAAAATTCATGGTGGAGAAGAGGAGATAGCGTCGACACTATTAAAAGAACCCTTATATAGTACCATAGCATTAGTAAATGGAGGGGTCTTAAATCTATACTTTTTCAAGGCCATTAGCCACAAAGGTCTCTTCAAAATAAGAATCATCTACACTAATAGGGGTAAATTCAAGTCATCTTAATGTTTCATCTATAATTTCGATAGCATCAACTTCGTCATCAGAATATTTAGAGTCATTAGTGTGAAAATCATCGTGTGGTATGGAATTATCAATTAAATGTTGGTAGGGGGCACTATAGGTGGAGTAGTAGAGGGTATCGTAACTGGTGGAGGAGGAACACTGGGAGGTGTTGATTAACTAAAATTAACTAAACTATGTAGTAAATGATAGTTAATATAATCTAGGACATATAACACAGTAAGTAAATGCACTAAAACATAATGCAAATGTACTAAATAATAAAACTAGTAAAAGTAAAAACCCTAATGTGTAAGAAGGGAAAGGAAACAACTTAGCTAAATAATGGATGCTTGTCAGACTGTGTTGCAATGATGAACATAAAATTAGAAAGCATGAGCAACTATGTCAAGCTCCCGCAAAGGACATCTCTGGGTGATGTGGTTGGACTAGAGCACCTAAGAGAGGATTGGGGCACCCATGGGCACTCTGGTAAGTAAAACAAGTGCCCTGGTTTGGGAAAAAGGTTCATAACTAGTCTTCATAGGTCCAGGAGATGACTTTTATCCTTCGTTACTTATCGCATTAATTTTTATGTACTACGTTGAATGCTCCAAATATTCCAAGAGGAAGAATAACCTACAAAAGACCTGTTAGTGCAAAATCACAGCACCCCTGGACTGCAGATCAGGCTTCTAGGTTGATCACTTAGCATCCAGTGTGATTGCATAACATTGAATCCTTTCTCCAAGTGTGGGACTTGAAAAATGAGAGAGGATTCTCCAGAGAAGGCTGGTTCCTGCTCCTAAACTACCTGCCACAAGCTATTCCAGTGCAGGCAAGCTAATCTAATCCTAATCTAACCATGCCAAGGAGACAGAGAGAGAGAGAGAGAGAAGGGAAAAAACAGTAAAAGCCTACACTAAAACGGTGATACACCAGAGAAGGAGAATGTTGGACATGTATCAAAATTGCCATGGGACAAAGAGAGGTGAGCAATGGGAAGGATGGACAGATGCATCACAGGCCCAAAGATAGATTTCACACAGAAAATGTCCCAAAACTCCATGAACACAGCTCCAAACCTGCAATGAACATTCAAACATGCACAAATACCTGTAATGAAGAGAGGCAAGAAGAGAACAAGCAAAAACAAGGAAGGATGGACAGATGCATCACAAAACACGTTTTGTTGCTTCAGAAGTTTGCACAGAACATCATTCCATTAATAAGAGGCAAAAACGCCATTACAGAGCAAGGGAGGAGGCTCGAACTCCATTTTCAACCCTAGAGAAGAAAAGAAGGGAGGGCAGAGCAGAAAGAATGAACAACCTCTTATCTTTTAGCCAAATTTGGCTTTTTACATTGCATGGGTCAAGCCCAGGGGACAGAAACGTGGGAAAACGTGTAAGCCCATTCCTCATTGAATGTCAATGCATTAAATCAGCATGGAGGATCTTACCAACCTATACCCTATCACTTTGAATGATTTGGAGGAGGATGCGACCCATTTGCATTAATTGGGCCACTGAAATGTCACTTATGGTTGTGCTGAAGAAGAATGCGACCCATTAGCATTAAAACAGGTTGTTGAAACGTTGCTTCTGGCCATTATCACGCGTCAGATCCATTTCTCTATTTTCTCTCTTCAAACTGCACCAAAAATCGAGATTGATCCCAGAATCATGTAGAGCATCTCACAAGCTTTCCGTTGATATAAAGAACGTGCAAATCTGAGCTCTGGATCAAAAGATATGACGATCTGAAGATTTAGGGCACGGGACAGACCAAAACGGATTTTGAAATATTTCCGGCGCTTTACCACCTGGGTGACACGTGGCACGCATTGATTGGTCGCGTGATTCTCTCTCCTCTACCTTTCGGCGGGATTTCATTTGAAATTTCCTTGTGGGCCCTAGCTAGGACACGTGGCACTATCTCATTGGTTCGGATCAGTGCTCGAAAACTCACCCCTTTGACTTTTCTGGTCCTTTCCCCTTGTGACACGTGTCATGCGTTGATTGGTCCTCGGCCCTGCCAGCTCTTTCGTGCCCTTCACGTCTTTTTGTCCCAGATGTCCCAAACCGTTTGGGACATAAACCTTCGATCCGCCCGAAATGGGCTTCCTTGTCCCTCATTCGGCCGATGACACGTGGCGCTACTTGATTGGCTTTCGGCTCCTTCGGCGATCCGCATCCCGCGCGTCCCTTTTTTTCCCATTTGGCACAGTGCTCCTTGTGCTGATTTCGGCCGAACCGGCTGGTTCGCGTCCATTTGTCCCAAATGTCCCTGTTGCTTCCGGACTACCTCGACTCTTTTTGTCTGGTTCGGCCAGTTCGGGTCTTTTTGTCCCACTTTGTTTCGGACTGTTTGTGCTCATTTCGGCCGATCCGGCCGATTCGGGCCTTTTGCGTACTCTTGTCCCAAACTGTCCCGCTCAGCAGTTAGTCATTTTTCTTCCTCTTTCGGCCGGATCAGCTTCTCGCGCCCGCCGCGTACTTCTGTCCCACTTGTCCCAAATGCTTAGCGGGCCGCCTGGAGGCTTTTCGGCCGATCCGCATCTTTCTGTCCCACACGTCCCAAAGGTGACCTTGAGCAGGACTTAGCCAATTTTCACGATTTTTCCTGGATCAATCTATTTGCCTGGGACTTGAATATTCCGATACATGTTATCAAAATTACCATGGGGGGGTGAATTTTGGATAACAAGACCCAAAAGGAAGTATCAAAACCCTAAAAAAAGAAAGATGCAAATGAATGGGTCAGGAATGACCTTAGCTGGCCACAACAATGGGTTTACTAACTTGAGAGTTCCACTACATTTTGGACCTAAATGTAGTTCTGGTGAGTGTGTGCATGTCGTGCCCTAGGTTCTCTTGTTCCAGTCGCACTTTGTGAAAATAGCGAACAATATCTTAATATAGAAAAATTTAATAAAATGTGTGTATGGAATAGAATAGAATCCCTCCCCCTATGAAGTGTGATGTAGATATCTTATGTTGTTCCTTTATGATGGAGCTATGTGGATGTCAATGCAATAGATGGATGTAACTCTAGATGGAGTGATAGTAGTAGATGATGTTAGATCCCTCATTATGGTCTCATAACTTTATATTCATAGGGTTCTCTTGCTCTAATTTCGATAATTAACCCTGAAAATGCCAACCATAAGAAAGATAAAGATGAAAAATGGATAGAAGAGGCCTAAGAAGTGGCAGGAAAGTGTAAAAGGAACCTAGGCACCCCCAGATGGGACTAGGGAAACCATGTGGACCCCAGTACTAATCTTTGGGTGCCCCAGTAGAGGCTAAAATGACATGCAGTGATGTTGGAAAATGGAATTCCTGAGCAATCGTGAGTGCAATAGGTCACAAATTACGAAATAAAATAAAAAAGATTACCAAAAGGATTGGGGTTAATTAGCGACTTTCTTTCACTCAATAACCTTCTAAATAGTAGTATTGAGACCAAGATAAATAAATAGTCTAAAGTGCGTGGTCCCTAGTACTAAATTTGGGTTGGTGCTCAGTAGAGGCTAAAATAATGCAGGATGTTGGAAAATGGTTGGGCATGTGAGTGCAATAGGTCACAAATTACGAAATAAAATAAAAAAGATTACCAAAAGGATTGGGGTTTCCCATTAGTACTTTGTTCACTCAATAACTCTTCTGTATAGTAGTATGAGACCAAGAAAATAAATGTCTTTAGTGCGTTATTTATGTGACTACATCTACTATCCTATTGATCATTCCAAAAGTACTAATTATCACTTTCTTGCAAATTTTGTGACTACATATACTATCCTATTGATCATTCCAATCTTAATATTTCATTCACGATATAACGTTTCCTGGGGAAATTTCAACTTTGATCATTTTCACAACATAAACAAGAGTGTCATAAGGAGTCTCTGTACTCCGCTCTTCCCCGCTTGATCATATTCCCACTTTGGGAGTATTTACAACTTTCTAATCATCATTGTGGCACGCATTGGGGGTATAGCTAATTTTCATTCTTTTTCAACTCTATGTTGCCATTGTTAATGTTTACATTTACGACCACTTGTAAGTAGTGTGACTACATCTTGGTTAAAGTTATAGCCCATGATTCCTAACATATCTACTCAGTATATTGGTTTCATCCATTCTTTTTTATCTTAGTTCCATGATGTTGTGTGTGTGTTTTTTCATGCAACATCTAGATTACCCATAGGGATTCTTTTATACTCATGGTGACAAATCTATCGTGAAACAAAAAAAAATAAGGTTGCCCTTAATTATGCTCTTGCTATGAGCACACTCCTTGCCCACATTTTTTCCAATCACTTGACTTATTCCCATCAAGCGGTAGTCTACTCACTTTTTTGTGCCACCCATCAACTAAAGGGGGCATTCCTTCACCATTCTACTTGATGGGGAATCTTAATGCTTTGATTCTTTCTCATCGTTGTTTTGCATGCATCTACTATCTTTAAAACATTATTACTTCACACTAGAACTTTAAAGAGGGCAAAATGTAGAACCCTAAATTGCACATGTGTTTCCCTATTATCCTAGTACACACTTTGTTAGAGAGAAAGGCCTCTATTATGACCGATTAATTAAATTGATTAGTCATATACATTGTACCTCTTTGGATCAATTAAATCAATCCTTAGCATCCACCTATTAGCTAAGTTAATTATTATTTATCTAATCAAATGATAAATTAATTAAGTGTGCACATCAGCAACTAATTAAAGTTAATTATCCTAATTAGGAAAATAAATTTATTATCCATAGTTAACTGGCACTTATATTCCCAGTCAACTCCACTTGGACTCCACTTCATCATTACAAGTTAACTGCACCTATAGAATCCTAGAAAGATGGGGGGCGATTCAATTACACGTACAACCACAATTTTGGATGCATATTTTTCAACTAAATTCCTTTACTTCCCCTCAACGGCATTTATTTTAGTTACATGCTTCCCACACTTGTTTGGTTCCCCATCATAATGTTATTTTTAACATCTGCATTCAACCAACTTCCAACCAACTTGCCTGACTATAAAATACAAGTTCATCCTCTTACAAATCACTACTTGGATTTACAGCACGATTACTCTATCAATTTTCTTTCCAATATATGTGTATTGGAAGCTCCCAAATATGTGTTCATAGAAATTTCATCCCCATTTGGAGTTCAATCAATGATAACCCACAATCTTTGACAAGGTTACACAAGCTAAACTTAATATCTTACATCGAGGTTGCATTGGAAGGCTACAGGGAGGTTAATTCACTTTTATTTTTTAGCTTCCATTTACTGTTAGTTTTCCTTCAATTCAGGTCCAATATGATGGATATGATCATTAGTCTTCTTCCTAGAAACCTTTCACTGAGATGGTGATAGTGATGGTTAAACACATAAATTTGGATGATTTTTGGACTAGGATCAAATTGACAACCCAACACTTTGTTCTAAGTATTGTCCATAGTTGGGTTGGCTTTCATACAAAGTTGGTTTCCCAACTTTACTTCAAAATGCACTAATATAATACTTGGTATGACCATGGCTCTCGATTCCATGGAGCTAAAAGATCATCAGGGGATACTTTATTACTACATTATAGTTCTTATCAATCTAGCTCTGCATGGAGTATATCATTTTCAATGACTGGGTCTAAATTTCTAATATTGTGACTGAATGCTCTAAATATTATATTCCTATTCCACTGTCAAATACTACACAATGTTTACTAAATCTTAACCAACCTATGGATGAACCGCCGTATTTACCACCACTTGAATGGTACTATTTAGTGATAGATTTCATATGGGATAACATATGCCACTTGCTAAGGACTAATCGCTATGATTCCTTATCAAGGGCCTTTCCAGTCTATGGATGTCAATCTATCACATCCCCCCTTCACATACATTTCCTACTTTAGCACAATATTCACTCGGGACACTTTTTCATTAATAACTTATATTGGGAACTATTCCAATTTCGATTAAAAGTGATTTCACTACATGTTACCCATGATGGTCTAGCAAATCGTAAATGGTTGAGACACTATTGAGATAGAATTGTAAAAACAAACCATCTGCTCATGCCCCTCATTTATACCAAAAGTTTTGTGAAATTTAGAATATAACTACCACTTATGGAGTTGCAACTGAACTATTTCATCTTATACTCTTTTATCACGTGACCCCTTGTTCTTCTCTGCTCACATTAGGGGAATCCATGAGGCTTACTTAATTGAGGCACATCCATCTAAGAAATGAAGATTAGTCACACCGTAATTTCATTTTACCTATGCCTTTCAAGTTGTGTTTTCATCTGCAATTAGCTTTGTCTTTTAATGAAGCTGACTCACAAAATTTCACATCGGTTGAGCCTTTGCACAGCATGGTTCCCACATCTTCCTTTCACTGATAGAGGAATAAGAATATGGGAATATAAAATTTACCACCTTAAGGGATCATTACACAATCAGTTCTAAACACTATTGCACATCAGGTCACCAGACCACTTGTATATTTGAATTTGACCCAGATCAATCATGAGGATTCTCCTTGATAGATTTTACTTGGTTTCTGTTGTGCACTAAAAGGGTAAGGGGGCAAATAAACATGATTACACAATCCCCCTCCTGGGGCTGTTTTAGCATAGTTACATAGTCTTACATCACAACCTTATTTATTTTTCACATTTACATGTTTCTTTCACTATTATTCCATATCTAGCATGTTGGACCCTATCACACAAGGATCATAACATCGTCATTGTGTACAAGGAAAAGTTTGCAAGAGTATGAAAAAAATGGGGTAATGAACAACCTTCAAGAGGCCCCAAAGCTTTGAAAAATAGTTCAATGGACCATGTTGGGATATAATGTAAGGAAGGAACAAGTAGACTAATTATTATGAGGGTTGTAGGATCTCTACATACTGTCATTGTAAAGTGTGTTATTTTTTATTGTCTAATTTTTGCTATTTCAAAATAAGTTTTGTTAACACTCACCGTGGCACCCTCCTTAGAGAACTATTGAAGGCTCAAGATTTCACGAGCTTGTTAGTTTTCCTAGTGACGATGTCCAAATAAGCACTTTTTCACATTGAAATAAATAGACCACTCAAGCATTGACAGTTTGATCCCTTATTAAATGATCACCATTTAGAGATCCATCAAAATGTTAACACAATAAAGGAGCTAGCAATTCCATCTTATACATTTCTAATACAACATATTAATAGGAAGGTAAATATGTAAAGAAACTTGATGTATATACTGGTCTAGAGTAAGTGGGTGTCAACAAGAATGACCATAATGCATCACATTAAGGTAATATGAAGGGTCTATTAATGTAAGCGATTCAATTGCATACTTTATTTCAATGAGTCACATGACCTCATTCTTAAAATATTATTAGCATACATGAAACATTGTGTTGAATTACAAGGACCGAAGCCTGTAAATTTTCATTAATCTAATTCAACTCAGAAATACAAGAAGGGCTGTAATTCTTATAGAAATTGTACAACTGAATACACACAAGAAAATAAGTTGCATAAGTGCAACAATTCCCTGAATACATAAGGCTTCCAAAATATCATACGGGAAGCAAAATGATCTGAAGACAAATAGTTGCGTAACAATATTGTTAAATCAATATAACAACACCCGTATGCATTGAATAAAAAAAAAGATGGTTATGAAGAAATATAAACATATAACCAATTAATAAATAAACCTAATTAATATGCAATGCATAATTAATTAAGGTAAATAATTATTTACCTAACATTCCCCCCTTAATTGTGCATTGTCTCAAGGGATGAGGAGAGGAACTCTCTGAACAACTCGAACTTGTCACATGCAAGTGACTTTGTGAAGATATATGCTCGTTGTTCACCTGTTGGACAAAATTGAAGCTGGATGTTGTGCTTCAACACATGCTCACGTATGAAATGAACTTGTACTTCAATATGTTTTGTTTGTTCATGAAAAATTGGATTGCGAACAAGTTTGAGAACACCTTCATTGTCAACATACATGGTGGTCGGTTTGTCCTGTGGTATTCCAAGTCCTTCGAGTATGCGACGTAGCCATATCACTTCACAGATAACTTCTCTTGCAGAACGATACTCGGCTTCTGTGGAAGAACAAGAAACAAAGTGTTGTTTCTTTACTTCCCCATGATATTGGTCCAGATCCCATAAAGAACACAAATCCTGAAGTGGATTTTCTGTCATCAATGTTGCCTGCATGATCTGAATCCGAATATCCTGTCAAGAAGAAGTTTTCATTCTTCTTGTATTCTAGACCAAGATCCACTGATCCTTTTAGATATCTCAAGATGCTCCTTGCTTGCTTTCCAATGACAAACTTTGGGTTCCTGCATGAACCTGGATAGATAACTTACTGCAAATATGATATCTAGTCTAGTGTAGGTCAGGTAAATGAGACTCCCAATCAACTGCCGATAGAGAGTGGCACTTACCTTAGGAGATGGATCTGAATGAGATAACTGCAATCTGTTCTCCATAGGTGTAGCAATCCATCATCCTGAATTTCTTGAGCGTTGTCTTGGTATATTTCATATGAGAAACAAAAATGTGATTCTCTTTCTGCCATACTTCCAATCCAAGACAATAGTGCATCAGCCCGAGATCTGTCATGTCAAACGATCGATTAAGATCTTTCTTCGTTGCATCGATCATCCTCACTGAACTGCCAGTGATGACTAGATCGTCGACATAGACAACAACAATCACAATCTCCCCCCCTTGATTTTTGAGGTAAAGATTGGGATCGTATGGATTTCTAACAAATCCATGTTGTACGAGATGCTCATCAATCTTGATGTACCATGCCCGGGGTGCTTGTTTGAGGCCATACAAATATTTCCTGAGTCTGCATACCTTTGCTTCTTGACCAGGTACAACATATCCCTCAAGTTGAGTCATATAGACTTCTTCTTGTAAATATCCATTTAGGAAGACACTTTTTACGTCCATCTGATGGAATTTCCATCCAAACTGTGCAGCTAGAGCAAAGATCATCCTGATCATTTTGATCTTAGCTGTGGGAGAAAATGTCTCCTCATAGTCAATGCCTTCTTTTTGTGCATACCCCTTTGCTACTAATCTCGCTTTATACTTGTTCACTGTCCCATCTGCTTTGTACTTTGTTTTGAATATCCATCTGCATCCAATGGGTTTCTTCCCTGGTGGAAGATCGACAAGCTGCCAAGTGTTATTTTTCATTATTGACTGATATTCATAGAGTCCATGGCATCTTTCCAAGCTTTTGACTGTAGGGCTTCCTGGACTGTAGAGGGCTCATCAGATTCAATAACTCTACTCATCAAAGCAAAGTTAACTTCTTCTCTTGCTTTACTACGAGTCCGTGGTCCAGGGGTGGATGTATCCGAGTGGAGCATCCATTCTTGCATCTCGTAACGTGCTATGTACACCACTTGGGCATACGCTGAACTATTCCCGTGGGTCGTGGTTCTATCTGATCAACACCATCATCCCCATCATCACTTTCATCATCTAATGGGAACATCAGCTTCAATTTTTACAACTAGTGAAAAATCTACATCAGGTGATTCTAGAGGAGGAGCCTCTGCTTCCTTCTTCTCAAAAAACTCAACATCTCTGCTGGTGTAGACTTTTCTGGTCTTAGGATCCATCAATATGTACCCAAGAGTCTCTTCATTGTACCCAATGAAGACAAGTTTTTGTGATTTCATAACCAATTTCTTTCTATTCTGCTTGGGTATATGCATACTTGCTTTGCTCCCGAATACTCTAAGGTGTGCAATAGATGGTTTCCATTTTGACCATGCTTCATGTGGCGTTACTCCGTCAAGAGCAACTGTGGGCACTCTATTCAACAAATACACTATTGTCTTTGCTGCTTCTACCCAGAATGTCTTTGCAAGTCCAGAGTCATCAATCATGCATCGCACCATTTCCATGATAGTACGATTTCTTCTCTCAATAACACCATTCTGTTGCCGGTGTGTGTGGAGGAGGCATTTGTCGATGAATCCATGAGCTTGTAGGTAGTTTTGAACTCATTGGTGAATTCCCCCCCTTAATCTGAGCAGAGAGTTTTGATGTGATGACCAGTTTCGTTCTCGACATGGCTACTTTGAACTTCTTAAAGGTTTCAAAAGCTTCACTTTTCTTGTGAAGACAAAAAATCCACATTTTTATTGAATAATCGTCAACACAAAGCATGAAGTATTGATATCCAGAATGACTTGGTTACATCGGACTCACAAAGATCGATATGAACCAGATCAAGCTTGCCATGAGCTCGAAATTTATTCTTCTGGAACGAAGCTCTGTGTTATTTTCCTGCTAGGCAGCGAGGACACTTGTTTGTATCCTTCTGAAGAGATGGTAGCCCATGTAACATTGACCGAAGAGATACTTGAAACTTATATGACGTATCTGATGCCACAACTGTGCTGAGGTAGAGTTCTTAGCCACAAGTGTCTGATAATCTCTGTGGACAAAATCAAGTTGGAACATGCGTCTCACAATGGAGGCTTTTGCAACTATTTTAGAGCCTCATGATTTGTCTCGAATTAAACACATTTTCTTCCTAGAATGAATATCAAAGTAAATTTTTAGGTTGTGATCAAGGAGTTGATTGATTGACAGCAAATTATTAGTCAACCCAGGGACATATAAGACATCTGATAGTCTACAATTATGTGAACCAACGGGTAGAGAAATGTTCCCAATCCCCTAAACTGTATATGAAGAATCATCACCCAACGAAACATGGTTTTTCGAAGGCGTGTCCCTCATTGAGGTAAACCAGTCTTTGTGGCCGATCATGTGTCAAGTGGCTCCTGAATCAACATACCATACATCACTAGATGACGTGGATAGTTCACTTGATTGAGAAGTATACAAG